>JARWIR010000007.1:35609687-36809687 GCA_029959085.1 Nemophila menziesii | reverse complement strand
CTACTTTTATATTTTGACTGTTTAAGACTTTTTCTATTGTGTATATTAAGTTTCAGGTTATTTTATGTGTTGGTTTTAAATTTAGTGTTTTATTTAATTAGTTTCTATTCTATACTACAAACAAATAAAAAAACTAAACAAACAAAAAAAATTAAAAAAAAAAGGTTTTAACGAGAAACTTTTCATCGAGAAAGAGTTCCTCATTAAAACATAAGCAATGATTAGCAACGGAATTTTTGTCGCGAGTGGAAGGTCTTTTGCGAGAAACAATTCGTCGCAAAAGACAACCCTTTATCGACGACAGCTTGTTGTCGCTAAAGGGTACGATCTCACGCGACGACAACAAAAATCGTCGCGACAGGGTGTTTCTCGCGACTAACCTTTAACGAGACCCCTTCCGCGACGACCTGTCCTTGCATAAGGTTTTTGCGAGGATTTCTCGCATCTTTTGTGAGACTTGTGTTTTTTATTTATTTCTCGCATCTTCGACAAACAAACTCATTTTATTCAAACTTCGATAAAACTATTTTGGACATAAGTCCACTTACATAATAATTAACAAATAAAGAACTGGTCCAAATAATAACGCGTTCTTCGAACCCAACTCACATGTTCGTCTTAACATCTAACCCAACCCTATTTCATAAAACCCTAGTCCTAGTATTATCAAATGACTAATATACCCTTTCTAAATAAAATAAAGTATAATTAATACAAATCCAAGACTAGAAATCGTCTCATTTTACCAAACTACTCTTGAACTTCACGCATGATGCGATTTCTCATTCATACATTTTTCATTCTGAAAATAACTCATTTACTCTTTTAGAAGTGTATTCAAATTTCAAACACTGAAATCTTTCACACACTCTTCGTCTAATCTCCTATGAAAGCATCTTATCCGATTCTATCTCATACTTGAATTTCAAACACTAAATATATAAGAATATTTGGTTGAGATTTATATAATATAATTAGCTACCAAATTATGTGCAAACACATGGTAAGACATATATGTTTCGGTTTTCTATATGTTGATATACTGTTTTACAAACATAAAGTGTTTAATTCAATATTCCTTAAACAGATTCAAATTCATGTATCGCGATGTATGCACATTTAAGAATGAAGAAGATCGATGGTCATTGTATTTCAATAAAACCCTGTTTGAGACAACTTCTACGGTAAGAAATATATCATAAATTATAAATCTATTTATTATATTTGTATTGTGAAAATATATGTCTTATTGTATGGCTTATAGAGAGGTGCAGAAGTAGGTTCAAACTTGGGGGCATCCCTTTCTCTTGAATTACCTAACCTTTTTCATGGAAAATAAATTCCTTATGTCCCCTCCTAAATTTTTCTAAGAATTATCACTTAGAATTCAAAAACTTTTAAAAATTCTAACCGTAATAATTAAAACATAAGAACTTTTTACCACTATTGAAAAATTATATATCAATATTATCACTTACTAATCCTGAATTTTTTTCATACTACCAAAATACTATAAATTTATTATTTCCAATAAACCCTCAACTTAATAAGTTATTTAAATTTTTCCAACTATACCAATAGTATTTTCACGGGATAACTTAACATAATTTTTTATGATTTTAAATTTTTCAATAAGTAAACATCTCAAAATACATAAATAACCAACTACATTACTTATTACCACCACCAAAAAACAATTTCCAAAATTTTATAAATTTAAAACTAATTCATTAAAAATTGAATTGATATAGTTTACATGGATTTGAAATCCCAATACCTATATACATCATTGATAAAAATACTATATTTGTATTCGAAACTTTTTTATGTAAATCTATACACTTGTTTCATTATAAATTTTATAAGTTTGTAAAAAAATTTTATAAAGACTGAATCTAAACTATTTAGATCAATATCTATTACAAGTGAAAACTTTGGATTCATGATCCTCCTATTCGCGTGTAGCATGATTGATTTTTGCTCATATTCAAACCCCCCACCCCACCCCTCGTTTTCCTCCTCTCGTGTAGGAGGAACATTGGGTTTTTTTTCTTACCAAAGAAATACTGATCTATTTTTCTTCCTTAAGAGAGAATATTGATTTTTTTGCAAAAACACCATAAATGATTTAACATTGATAAACCACTCCTACGAGGCAACAAAAACACAATTAACACTTCAACGCATAATCATAATCATCATCTCAACAATATATAGAAATGAATCATCAACACATAGTCATTTTTTCAAAACCAAATACTGAAATAAATCATCAAATCATTAACGAATCAGAAGACACTTTACCCAGTTTGAATCAAAAGACATCTTTAAGAGGATGATTTGTAGACCATTTTGAGATATTTTTTGCATATGATTGGAATTTTAACATTCTATCTAGTCCATCTATAAATCTGATCACACGAAACTATTTTCTTTGACAAGTTTGACCTAGTATGAATCACATAGATTTCTCTCCGGAGATCTGCAAATCTATCAAAATGAAAGTGATTGGTATAAGTTAAATGTTTTTATTTAATTTTATTTTCATAATAATTCATTTGTTTCTTGAAAATATAGTATTTTAAGAAATTTGTAGTATATTAT
This sequence comes from Nemophila menziesii, assembly GCA_029959085.1. Taxonomy (NCBI): domain Eukaryota; kingdom Viridiplantae; phylum Streptophyta; class Magnoliopsida; order Boraginales; family Hydrophyllaceae; genus Nemophila; species Nemophila menziesii. The sequence goes on along the minus strand of JARWIR010000007.1, from coordinate 36,807,083 downwards.
GTATTTTTAAATTTTTTGCGGATTGAGTTCTCCAAATCTATATCAATCAATGACATTCCCTGCTAATGAGGCAAGTTTCTTATGGTTTCTTATGGTCTCATAGTCAAATCATGAATTCAAATGATTAAACAAACCAGGCATGAACAAGTTGCATATATATATATATATATATATATATATATATATATATATATATATATATATATATATATATAAGTGCAGTGTTGTTTAAGTAATATCACTTACTCTGTGCACCATAACTCATGTTCTAAAATGAGTTTTACGTCTCCATATCCAGAACATCAATGATATTTCTTCTCAAATGATTTCACATAACCAAAAAACAAAAATCTAAAGAGAAATGATGAATTGACCGGTGTTATTTTGTTAGGGATAAGAAATTAATTGATCAGAGGAGAGTGTGAGAGAAAGAAAATGAGGGAAGATGGGAGAGTATGTGAAAATTAATGAATCTATACGGTTGGGTGTGTTATTATATTAGGGTTATTTAGTAACATGTAATTCTTTAATGTTTAATTAATCAATTTTTTTTGATGTTTTTAGTCAAACATAGAAATGATACAACCTAAGCCCATAGCTCACTAAGGCCGTCGAAAGCCGGCGAACGAAATAAGCAAAAATGAATCTGGTAAACATTACGAGATCTATTGTGTATGTCAACTTGAGAATGTTGAAAAAGACCCCTATAGAAAAAAGGTACAATGCGATATGGATGCTTGAAATGGGATTGTTACAATTACATGAAAACTTGACATCGCACGTCACTTATCGGTGGAGGTATATGTAAAGATTTAGTTCATCCTTATTGATTAGCAATTATTTGAATAATTTTTGCCTTTTTTCAACAATATATTGCAATGTATTGATGCAATGATGTACAAGATGCAATAGGATTTAAATGATAGTACACGACCATTCTTAAAAACAGAGTTAAATGATTACAATATCACATACCAGTCTGCAAGTTGCACGGTACCTATTTTTAGAATTACGATATTTGTCTCGGAAAAAGTGGACTCATACAAACAAGCTAACCTTTTTTTAAACATAGCATTCTCGAGTTATGCAAGGCATACGTAGTCGAAGCGCTGATCATTGGGTCGTTCAGAAGAAATTCAAAAAAATGACAGTTTAACATGTTCCCAATTCACATAAAAAATGGAGATATCAAGCTTTGGAGTATGGTTGTGTATGAGAAATAAACGAGAAGGTTACATCACTACAACTCTCTACAGGAAGGGTATGAGATGTCAATAAGAGAAAATGAGAATCAGAAAACGACACGATTGAACAAATTTTTAGTGGATAACGTATTACAAATGACAACTTTACCAACACCATATCATTGTTATATTTACCAAAAATATGTGTAGATTCACCACAACAAAGGTTGGAGAGTGAATATCGCCATGTGCATACATCATATGCACGCAAGCTCTTTCCAAATTTGTGTTGTAAAGAATTAGTTAATATACAAGTTCACCCTATCAACAACACTATTTCTGCAATATACACGATTCATGTCATCAATGACACCCCAAGTACCAATATAAATTTAGTAACAAGTATATTTAGGCAAGCTAATTAACTAATAAATCTTTCCTTAGGGATACATGAACCTTCCCAAATCAAATTGTACCACTCAATAGTTGTTCTTTTACTTATCAAGCTTTCAATTGTATCAAATAAGATTAATTTTTCTTTACAAGAAGTTGACCATATAATTTAATATTATATAGATTTATCAAGCCTCGGGTTCCCCACCAATTTCTTAATAAATTACATATTAGTTGGACATCTACAATTTGATCCACTTATAAAATCAGATAAATTCTTTTTTACATGATAAACATGAGAATTAAGTTTGATTTACTTATCTTATACATCAAACTTCCATCCACAACAATTATCCAACACTAAACTAGTGCAATATTCATTTCCCATTTGATGCACTATAAATGGTTTTGCCAAATCTCTTATGTTTAGTAACTGTATCCGACACCATAATGCATCAGCCTGGCATTGGACTTTTTGTTTGTGTATATGCACCAAAATTGCTTAAAAATCCCATGTAGAATACCAAGTAGAAGACGGATTAGTTGAAGATGGTTAATCTTGAGCACAAAGGTTGGGATTATCACTTGAAAAAATTTCATCCACTCTAACCATTTTCCACAAGAGGGACCTCCGCAGCCACAGCAAACGGTTCCTGAAAACTAAAACCAAAACCCAAGAAAACATTGCTCTTGAAGATAAAGTGCACCCCAATCTTGTAAACTATTTGGCCTTCAAAAGGCACAAAAAAAAGAAATAGGTTTGCCAAAAGAAATTGGGCCTCTCAAAGTTCCCAGAAGAGGATCACAGTGGGGATCAAATTAATGTTGTTGGAAAGGGAGGAAAATTCACCAAAAAAACAGCCCCTGTTAGAGGATAAATATGTGGAGTCAGTAAGATCGTTGGATATGTGAAAAGGTTGAAAAGATCTTCTTTTCTCTCATATGTGCATAAAATCCGAAATTTGAAGTGAAATCCATGAACCAGCAACACTGAGGAGAGGAGATATGGAAGACCGCCAAGGAGGGTTGAGAACAAATCTGAGGTCGGAGAAAAAATGATGACCAAATCATTGGTCAGGAGGTTGAATATAGGATAAACACTGGGAATCACTAGAAGAGATAGTTGGATATGTAGAAAGGTTGAAGAGCTCTTTTTTTCTCTCATATATGCTTAAAATCAGATATGTTGAAGAGAAATCCTTGAACCAGTAACATTGAAGAAATATGAAAGACCGCCAAGAAGGGTTGAGCAAATTGAAGTCGATAAAAGAAAAATGATGGTCAGATTATTAGTAGTCAGGAGGCTAAATATCCAGGAAAATTAAGAATGTAGAGGAAGAAGAATAATAAATAAAAAAACACAGGAATAAACAAAAAAGAAACAAGGAAAGGATCACAGTGGGGATCAAATTAATGTTGCTGGAAAGGGAGGAAAAATTCAACTAGAAAACAACCCTTGTTAAAGATACATACTGAAAATCAGTAATTGGAAGAGATCGTTGACTATGTGGAAAGGTTGAAGAGGTCTTCTTTTCTTTCATATGTGCATAAAATCAGAAATGTTGAAGTGAAATTCATAAATCAGCAACATTGAAAAGATATGGAAGACCACCAAGAAGAGTTGAGAGCAAATCTAAGTCTGATGAGAAAAAATGATGTTCAAATTATTGATCAGGAGGCTGAATATAGGGAATCAGTAACTGGAAGAGATAATTGGCTATGTGGAAAGGTTGAATATGTCTTCTTTTCTTTCATATATGCATAAAATTAAAAATATTGAAGTGAAATCCATGAACCAACAATACTGAAAAAATATAGAAGACTATCAAAGAGGGTTAATCAAATCTGAAGTCCATAGAAGAAAAAATCACAAGTATAATAAACAAGAAACAAGAACAGGAAACAAGAAAAGGAAAATGAAATGGCCGTTATCATCATCGGTATATGCACCAGCAATGGCAGCCGTAAAGAAGAAAAAGAATATGCTACGGAGAATTTTTTATTTTAAAGAAAGAGTTGATGGATTGGGAATGGATAATTAGGAATCTCATAATTTAGGAATTAAATCCTTTTTGGACACTATTCCTAATAAAGAACCAAAAAACACCGCACTTCAATTTTTAATTATACTAATCAACTTGGTTCAGAGCCACCCGTGATACAAAGAAGACAAAAAGATATGAAAACAAAACCTTGGAAAAGTAAAATCTTACAGTTCGAAACGAACTTTTGTTCGTTATTTACTCAAAAAACTAGGAATAAGTCAAGAATGATCAGAGAGTGGTGAGAAAGGAGGTTGAACCCAGATATGCACAGGCATATATACTTGTGCCTGATTGAGTTTGGAGTAGACAGAAAACTCATTAAGATATATGTAATACTTTATTACTTATATGGTTTACGCAGCATTATTGACCATACATCTACAAAAAGCACCGTATATCTGATATTCCATCTAGCATAGCAAGAAAGAATTGCAAGCATTAGTAGAGTTTATATGCTATCTATATATAATATTACAAACATTGAAGCTTTATGTTTGGTTAGTTAGGAAAAAAAATTAACAATTTAATGGAAAATAGTGAAGGAAATAAATTGTTAGTACAGCTTCCAACCCTGCAGCCAGAAGCAGAAGAGCTACTAAAGAAGATCAAAGAGCTAGAAGAAAGTAATTCTCAATTGATTCAAAAGATATCCTTCTTAGAGGGTTGTAATAGAGGTCCCTTGCAAGTGAAGTTTACAGACAGCCAATATTTGAATATATTGGAATCAATGGGTCAGGCCGTTCATATCACGGACTTTAATCTCCGATTACTTTACTGGTTAGTCGACTTTTAAAATTCAGACTCATTTCCTTGATATGCAAATTTGATTGCAAGTTTTTCTTTCATTACTGATATAATTAAATGCTTTATGCAGGAATCGAGGTGCTGAAAGTATATATGGTTTCTCAGCTGCAGAAGCTATAGGGCAAGATGTTATTGAGCTTATTACAGAAACTCGATACTCTGGCGCGGCTAGTACTATATTACATGGAGTGGGAAAAGGCGAAGTTTGGAGAGGAGAGTTTCCTGTTAGAAATAAGAGAGGAGGCAGATTCTCAATTGTTGCATCCAATACCCCATTCTTTGATGATCTTGGAAATTTAGTAGGGATTCTTGGTGTAAGTAGTAATTCACAGCCATTCGAAGAGATCAGCCAAGAATTCTTCAGGCCGAGGTACATCAAATCGAATTCAAGCCTAAGCCGTCCATGTTATACCCCATGGCCTCTACAAGTTGGGATTGCCTCAAGATTATCAAATTTGGTGAGTTATTTTTTTTCTTAATAATACATAGTATTAATTAGTATGGTGTGCATGTGCTTACTTGTTGGAATATCCTCTTGTAGGCTTCTAAAGTGAGCAACAAGGCCAAGTCATTTGGTACACCAAGATATCTATTTGGAATGTTTTCTTTAGGAAAACCTTCAAGAGATTTGCATGACGAGTGTGAAACAAAACCTATTAGTTATACAAATAAAGTTGACATGGATTATGACATCTCCTGGGAGGAGTTGATCATTGGGGAGCAGATTGGGCAAGGTAATATATCATCAAACAAATATAGGCAACACTTCTGAATTTGTTCTTACGTCTTTCCCTAGTGTCTTTTCAGGTTCTTGTGGAGTTGTATATCATGCCTTGTGGTACGGATCAGTAAGTTCCTTGGCTCTCCCCTTTATACTAGAATGGACCAATAACCTAATTATTTAAGGAGAGATGAACTGACCTCCTCGCCTAAAGGTTTAACATGATATTACATGACAGGATATTGCCGTCAAGGTCTTCTCCAAGCAAGACTATTCCCATAAAGTCATATATTCCTTTAAAAAGGAAGTAAGTATATATTTATTCCCACTGAAACTTTTTCTTCTTTTGGTTTCTAACTAAACTATATATTGCGTAAAGTTTATGATTAATTTTTCTTTGATTCTTAAAGGTATCTCTTATGAGAAGACTTCTCCATCCAAATATTGTGCTCTACATGGGTTCCGTAACTTCACCTCAACGTCTCTGCATTATAACAGAATTCCTTCCACGGTTCATTCTTCACACCCATCCTGGCCCTTCTATGTTCTCTCCCTTCTTTATACATATGATGTATGATGTAATAATATACACTTTTATTTTCTGTGAAGTGGAAGTCTGTTCCGCTTGTTACATCGCCATGATGCCCCCAAACTAGATTGGAGACGACAAATTCACATGGCTTTGGACATAGTGAGTACCATAATTCACATGGCTTTGGGATAGTTTCGAATTGTGCCTCTCGTTTCTATGCTTATGCTTATTCTCTTTTCACAGGCACGAGGCATGAACTATCTTCATAATTTTAATCCACCCATCATTCATCGAGATTTGAAATCTTCAAATCTGCTTGTTGACAAGAACTGGAATGTGAAGGTTTGTCTAATCTACACAAACTGAGGTAAAACTCTTAATAAATTGCTTTCTCACTGTACTTAGTTAAACAGGTTTGTGATTTTGGTCTATCATGCCTCAAACATGAAACATTTTTGACAACTAAAAGCACGAATGGGACGGTATTCAACTTCACCCACAATTCTTTTCTTTTACCTCCCCATGATATTTGCTAAATAATTTATTTTTTTTATTTTATAGACTCAATGGATGGCACCTGAGGTTCTTCGCACCGAACCCTCAAATGAGAAGTAAATCTTTAATAACTTTATAATTACTACTGAATAAATTATTCTTTCCATGAGCGAGAACAGAGATTAATATCTATAATTTTGATGTTGTGATATTCAGGGCAGACATATATAGCTTCGGGGTCGTATTATGGGAGCTTGTCACCCAAAAGATCCCTTGGGATAAGATTAATTGGATGCAGGTGATTGGAGCCGTAGGATTCATGAATAGTCGGCTAGAGATCCCGAAAGAAGTTGATCCGCTGTGGGTTTCTCTAATCGAAAGCTGCTGGCTTAGGTTTGTGTCTTCATTCTCGAATCTCATTCCTTTACTAACAATAAAAGACACATTAACAATAACAGTATGTTTTTACTCAGTGAACCACAAAGTCGTCCCACCTTCCAAGAACTAATTAGTCGGCTCAAAGATATGCAGAGACAGTATACACTTCGATTTCAGGCAGGACCCAAGTCAATGCACGCGATAACAGCCAAAAAGGGTTAATAGTCCCACCGGACCTCTCTGATACCATTTAAAGATTGCTACAAATATGCACGCGTATCTTTCTCAAGGTTTGCATCCGTTACCTGGTCTGTAAGTTTTGTTGATTGATTAGAGCTTCCCAAAAATTACTTGTGGCTTCGAGGGATCGGAATTTGTAATCCATGGAGGGGGAAAGTATTTATGGTTTCGAAGCTACATTGCAGGAAGTGGAGTCCGAGTGTGCCTTGCATGCTCCACGAGTTTAGCCTCTTGGGTGCGCATTGTCCCAGAGGTTCTATCTCGCGAATACGTGACATGAACCAAACATGCCACTATTAAAAGATTAATAGTCGACTGAAGATTACAAGACGTGAATATATCTCAGACGCGTATAGTGTTATCTATTGACAGTTTGTCATGCTCATATACAACATCAGATCAAGCACGACCATGTCAAAAAATATATATTTCTTCACATTTATCTTTATTTGCTGCTTTATTAGGAGTAATCATTATATAATTTATGAGTAGTTGTAATCTTAATTTTCTGGATAATGCCTAAGGATGGAAACAATAAGGATTTAAACTTGAAGCCTTACTGATCGAAACAGATCAAATATTGTTGGGTAAGTTAAGAGTTTATTTTATTTTTTTCATATAAATTCAAAGTATATGTTTGAATATGTTTGAAATTTTAGACCTTGTAATAAGGGGAAAAAAAGGAAAAGTATGGGTATCCACCTGATCCTAATGAATTCAAGGCAAGGTGGATAGGGAGCAGAGGGAGGCTGCCCCCTTGGCCTCGGGGAACAGTGATAATAATGGCCAAATTTTTTTACTAAAAGGGCTAACGAACTTCATTAGTGCGATCACAGGGGTCTCTTGTGCTATTAACCCAAAAAAAAATGACCTCAGGTGCAATGTAATGTTTGAAAAATCTGCACGGGGCTATTTTCTCGTGGTCAAATGGGGTGCAAACGTTTAATTTTGTTGTTAAAATTTGTAAGGGAGGTAGACCATATATTGGAAATTCCATACATGGTCTTAGATGGAAAAACATGCATTAAATAAAAAGATTAATTGAGCATATCCAAGAACCACTTTACTCTTCAGCTAAGCCACTCACTCCCCACGCTCCAGAAGCTCTCCCACGCCCCAGCAAGCAGCTTAAGTCTCGGCATCAGCCTCCCCAGCGCCTCAGCTATACTCAGTGCCTGTACTTGCTACAATAAAGAAAAGCTCTCGACATGGATTTTCTTGAACAATTAAAGATTTTTTTTTATCAATATATGAAATTTTATTACTCAAATTTAGTTTCATACAGCAATAAAGAAATAGCAGACTAATCCTTTAAATAAAGCGACAAATTCTAGTCTAACTATTACAATCTATACAAAACAATGAAGCATTCCTCAATCTATGAACACTTTGCTCAACTTCCAAGCTTCAGTAATCACTCCACGCTCAGCTTTCTGTATTTTAACTTGAAGGCAATATTAAATATAGTGCAGTATCTCTTCTTTATTCTTAACTCTACCAGAATGGATATGCGAGTTCCTATTTCTTCAAATTTGATACACAAATGAAGTAAACCAGACTGAGTATATCACATCCATAAATTTATCACTGGCTTTAGACAAGATTAAGTTCGCTAATCATCCCAAGATAGAAAATTAGGCATATCAGATACACAATTCTTGAAGCATTTCAACAAAAAAAATCTTGTTAATGGACAAAGCACAAACAAATTATCCCTATCCTCAATTGATCCATAACAAATTACACAAAGAGCTTCAACAAAAAAAATCTTTTTAATGGACAAAGCACAAACAAATTATCCCTATCCTCAATTGATCCATAACAAATTACACAAAGATTATTTTGCTGTATACGCCATTCCATTATACGCGCTTTAGTAAGTAATCTATTCAGACAAGCCAGCCAAGAGCAGAATGGGTTCCTTGGGATATTAATAGAATTCCACACAATTCGAGTCCATTCCAATATTTGACCATTTACTCAAATCTCTAACATTGTTTTTTTGAAGGGAAATTTAGTTTTGATACTAGTTTTTCATAAAATTTTATCCTCAGCTGCAGATAAGGAAGGTAATACACTTGAAATGTCATTTAATAAGGAGGTAATTGCCATCTACCTCTATTGAAGTAACTGCCAATAGTTTTATTCAACCACAAAGGACAAACATGAATATCTCTTTTCAGAAAAGAGTTTACGTTCTCACCTTTAATCCAATTGTCCCAAAAAAAATATGTAAGCTCTCAATTATTAAATTTATGAGTGATAAAAGAGTAAGCAGTTCCCTCAGTTTTAGAACGATATTAGACTACTATAAAATATTAATGTGAATGAGTGAGTCTCCATCTTTTGACATCACTCTTCTTATATACTATAATTTATCAATTACAATATTACATGTCGCATGATTGTAGTCAATTACAATCTCTATTACTAGTATATAATCTACATATAGCTGGTAATAACTATTATATACAAATTACAAATTTGACTTAGATATATTATTTGATTTGATCTTTGACTCCATATTAAGAAGCTATGATTTGAATCATATTATTTCACTTGATCTTCGACTTCATAAAAAAAGATATGATTTGATTTTCCTTAATTGTTGATTCCATAAAAAATAAATATATCTTGTTGACAGCCCCCTCAAATTGATGTAGGTGAATTAACCAACATCAATTTGTCAACAAAGAACTAGTGTCTTTTTCGTGGCAAAGCTTTCGTAAGAATATATGCAATTTGTTAATCTGATGATACATGTGAGAGTGTAATTATACCTTCATCATACTCATCACGAATATAATGACAATCAGCCTCTATGTGTTTGGTTCACTCGTGAAATACGGGATTAATAGTGATTTGTATTGCACTTTTATTGTCCACATAGAGAGGAGTTGTCGAGGTTACTGAGAAACCTAGATCAAAAGAAGACATGGCACGATATTCTACCTCTATGGAGGATTTTGAGACGCAGTCTTGTTTTTTGCATTTCCAGGAGATGAGTGCATTTCCGAGATATATGAACCATCATGTTGTAGAACGGCGTGCATCAGGACAACCTGCCCAATATGCATCACTATAGGCCCGAAACTGAAGATTGACTGAATAGGACGGAAGAGGACACGATTAGGGGTGGAAATCGGATCCGAAATTTCCAATTTCCGACTTTTCCGATCCCAAAATTCCGATTTCGGAACAACTTTTTACGGTTCCGAAATTCCGAAATTCCGATTTCCGGTTTTTCCGAAAAAATCGGATCGGAATTGGAACTACATATAAATTTCCGAAATTTTCGGGTTTCGATCAGATTTTATTTCCGAAATATATTTCTAATTTTTATTTCCGAATTGTATTTCTGATTTTACATTTCCTATATTAAATAAATAATAAAATATTAACATAAAGAAAAAAAAAGTATACAATCAGAAATGTTGATAATTTTTCTAACAAAAGAAGAAAAGAAAATATAAACGTTGAAAACTTGAAACACAATGATACATTTTTTTTATGTTAGGAAAATTAAAAAAACAATAAATATGATAAAACTTAAGGGCTAAGGCTAACCCGTTTCTTCATATTTCACATTACCTTCCCACGAGCCCAATATCAGTTTTTTTATGTAATTTGAAAAGTAATTTATAGTCATTGTTTTTTTACCTTCTGTTACTTATGTTACTTTTGTTACTATTTTTTTTACCTTTTGTTAATTATGTTATTTCTATTACCGTTCATGAAGTTTATAAGTTAAACATTTTAACTACTGTTACATGAAAAGTTTTATAAGTTTTGTTTTTAACTATTTTCGTGTAAGTGATAAATTGTGGCTCCGATTTTTAACCCTTAATCCCGCAATTTCCGAAACAAAAGTTCCGAAATTCCGAACCCAAAATTCCGAAATTTCCGAACGAAAAGTTCCGAAATTTCCGTGCCGAAATTTCCGAATTTCCGGCAAATTTCGAAATTCCGAATTCGGAATTATTTTTTCCAGTTCCGAAAAATTGGATAGGAATTGGAACAGTAAAAATCTATTCCGAAAAAAATAGGAATTTTTCCGAAAAACCTTTTTTCCGATCCGTTCCTTCCGGTTTCCACCCTTAGCCACGATTCAAGGTCCCAAGAAGGTAACGAATAATTCTTTTAACAGCAGATAAATGTAGGTGCTTTGGAGCTGTCATAAATTAACTAACAATATTCACTGCGTAAGAAATATAGGGTCTAGTGATGGTGAGATAGACCAAGCTTTCGACAAGAGTACGATAAAAGGTTGGAACTGATAATGGTTTCCCGTCATCTCTACTATATTTAACATTACCTTTCATAGGTGTACCGGATGCATTAGAGTCCTCAAGTTGAGCCAAATCAATGAGATCTTTTGTGTATTTGTGTTAATTGATGAAGAGCCCTTTGGAAGATCTACGAACTTCAAGCCCCAAAAAATATGTAAGTGGACCAAGGTCTTTCATTTTGAGAGAAGAATGTAACAAGTCTTTGAGTTGATGAATGCCATTTGTATCTGAACCTGTAATAATTATATCATCAACGTAGACAAGAAGAATAGTAATACCATCTTGTGTTTGATGAAAGAACATTGATGAGTCTGATTTACTTTGCTAAAAATGAGCTCGAATGAGAGTGGGTCGGAATTTTTTGAACCATGCTCGAGGAGCTTGTTTAAGCCCATATAAGGATCGTCTCAATCGACAAACATCATTCTTTTGAACAGATGAAATACCCGGAGGAACTTTCAAGTAAACTTCTTCTTTGAGATCTCTACGTAAGAAAGCATTTTTAACATCCATTTGAGAAATAAGCCACTTGTTAGAAGCTGCCAGGGCAAGCAATGTTCAAACCGATGTCATCTTGGCCACTGGAGCAAATTTTTCCTCATAGTTAATTCCATATTCTTGTTTGTTTCCCATTGCAACCAATCGAGCTTTGTAACGATCTAGGGAGCCATCAGATTTGAGTTTTACCGAGTAAATCCATTTGCATCCTATCGGCCAAGCATGAAAGGGACATGTAACAATATGCTAGGTATGATTAGCCTGCAAAGCATCAATCTCATCCTGCATTGCCAACTTCCAACAATCATGTTTAACAGCCTGCGAGTAAGAGTTAGGAATAGAAATGGAAGATAACGTAGCTGTTAAAGAAGTATGACCGAATTTGTTAGGAGGACGAATAACACGACTAGAACGAAGAAGTACCATAGTGTTGAGGGGAGGAGTTGGAATCAAGGATTCTTCCGCATCAATTGTCGGATCTGGTACCGAGGTGAGTTCTTGTTCAAGGAGCCTATTTGTGCTATTTTGAGGTTGTTTTCGACGAGTGTAGACCTGTAGAGGTTTATGGCTAGCGGAAACAGTAGGAATTATTTTATCAAAGGTTTGTAGATATGATCTGGATTCTCGCAGAACCGGATTAATCTCATGCTGATAAAAATAAATATGCTCAAAGAACACCACATTTCGAGATACACGAATACGTTTGATTAAAGGATCGAAACATAAAAACCTTTTTGATGAGGTGCATAACCTAAGAAAACACACCGAGCAGACTGGGCGGTTAATTTAGTGCCTTCTTTTGGAGGAAGATGAACAAAAGAAACACAACCAACTACATGAAGAGAATCATAATTTGGTAGGGAATTGTGCAAGTGATAATATGGGGATTGATGTGAGAGTTTTTGAGATGGTAACTTGTTTATAAAATGGACATCCGTAGTGATTGCTTCAACCCAGAAAATAGAAGGAAGAGAGGATTCTAGAAGAATAGTTCTAGCAACATCAAGTAGGTGTCGAATTTTTCTTTCGGCAACTCCATTTTCTTGGGGAGTATATGGACAGCTACACTGAGATATGATGTCTGTGTCTTGTAGGTAATTTTGGAATTCATGTGACATGTATTCACCCCCTGAATCTGATCTAAGAATTTTAATGGTTGCATGAAATTGAGTAGAGATTAGTGTATAAAAATTTTTGAATGCAGAAATACTTCAGACTTAGAGTGTAGAAAATATATCCATGTAAACCAGCTATGGTCATCTATAAAGGTCACAAAATATTTATGGTTAGAGTGTGAAATAACAGGAGTAATACCCCCATACATTAGTATGTATAAGATCAAAGTTTGTAAATGATTTATTTATATGAGTTGGAAAAGGTAGTACTTTACTTTTACCCATTTTGCAACTTGAACAATCAAAAGAAACATCTTTTGTTGAAAAAATTCTTTTATTCAAATGATAATTCAGAGTTTAACAAAGATAATAATTTACTTTTACCTTGACGATGGAATAAAGCGTGTCATACGTGTTGTTCTCCCCCTCATGTAAACGTATATGTGATGCTCTTCAATTCTGAATATAATCTTGATATTCAATATCTTACACATTTTTATAATAGTAACTATAAATTCAAATTAAACAATATATGAAGTCATATCGTCATATAACACTGGAATGATCCCCAAACACAATCATGTGCAATTTAGAGTAATAAATATTCATGCACGTAATCATAAATAAACACATATTCTATTTATGAAATATAAAATAAATATATGGAAGGTTACATGACAATATATAAGACAATTAAAGATTGTTAAAGACAACAAAAGTAATACAAATATCATTCTAATATATCCTGAGATTTATGTATACGCGTTTTTAGTCTTCTAAAGATTTTCATGTAATTTTTCGTATCACACAATACATATTGGTAAATTTATTTTATCATAAGACCCACAAGAAGTCCTATATGAAATGTTCAGGCAAATATTTTCCACCAAAAAAGTATTTCATATATTCACATTGACTGTGTGAGTATGATTATGCCTGATTGCGTCTTATTACATTTTGCTAATTATTTTTTCTAGACGGCATCATAGAATGGACTTCGATTTAAGATCCTCGTTTTCATTTAGTAACTTTTACATGATCATTTACACATATTATTCGATCATGATCAAGTTGTTTTTCGATTCCATATATTTCTGTAGTAATATAATTGAATGAGATTCTTTTATCTCAATTTCTCAATATTGAGAAAATATTCAGGTACCTGGTACTCTTTTTAGAGTACTATTCTTTAGTTATATTTTCTACATTATCTCATGATAATTTTTGAAGTGCCAACTTGCTCATACTGCTCAATTTTCTGATATTTTGGAACCGACATGTCGACCACGCTTTACGCGTTGTAATGTATTTTTTTAAAGAAAATTAATTTGAGCATGATCTTTTCAAGCTGAATACGTGACTTAGTCACTTATGAATGCATCCTATTATTACACTGAGCTCATAACTTATTTGTGAGGATGAAGTTGCATCTTATAAACTATTTTTTAGCTCTCCCTCTTATCATGAGAATCTTGCTTTATGCATAGTATTCCAGTATACATATTTTTTATGTGACAAACTCAAGATACATATCAATCATTGTAGATTGAAATACATTCTCATATTTGTTCGTGATCTCATCTTTGTGCATAATGGTGGACCATTTATATTTTATGTTGCACAAGTAACAGTATATAGATGGATACATTAGGTCTTTGACCAATGAGGGTATTCATGATTTTTAGTTGGACGTTTTTTTCAATATGACCGTATATATGTATAAAGTTGTATGTCGATAAGTCATTTTAGGCGAATACACAACCGATTGTCTAGCAATATTCTATTTTAAGAAAATATATATTCTGCTAGATCATATATTTCTCCCCCTGAATTTGACTATTGACTTCAAATAGTACAAACAAAAAGGAGATATGCTAGTAATATTTATTTTAGGATTTAAACAATATTGATTTAATATTGGATTTATCCAAATGACATTCATCATAAAATAGTTATGTCAAATAATTTTGTCCAATAATATTTTACAATTATGACATGATGATCGGCTGGTCTAATTCACCATATTCAAGTTACCTTATTTGCAAGAGGGTGGTGCTTCAAATCCCACTTCTAACATTTAATTATCATGTTATTAAAATATCAATTTTGATCCTATAAGGATTCATTTCAGAATTTGTCTTTTTTTTTGTTTTCATGATTCAATAATCATGTCAAATAATCTTTTGCATTTTCAAGTTCACGATTTTTTTTATGATAACGTATTCTTTTCAGGAATACGTAATTATTTCTCCAACCTCGTATGATTTTCAAAGTCAGTGACTAATATAATGTATAATTGTTTATTATATCAAACAAATTTTTGATATGTGATAACTATATAAATCATGGGATTAGGCTTTAAGCCTCGTTTGAGATAATGTTGAAGAAATATCATTTTTTTCTACGAAATCGTTCTTAGATGTGTTGCTTTCTTCTCAAATGATTATTTTTAACTATCATTTATGACATTCATATGATTTTCAAGGTCATGTCAATATAAAAATGAAACTTATTTCGTAAAATTTAATCCCATGATATCAATATTTTCTTTACGTGTATGGCAATTATATTGCTCAATATACCAACGAGATTTTATTTCGTTAGAGTTATTTTCATGAATCATACTTTTGTAGAAAGTGGGCTTGAATAATTTCACCCATGAATCATTATCAAATTGGACATTTCATAATGGTTTCACCAATTGTTTTTCAATATTCAATTTTTTTTGATAAGTTCATTGAAATATTTTTTTTTTCTTTATAAACAACTCGAAAGCTATTTTTTTCATAAACAAAACGAGTTTCACATTACTTTTAAGCAATCATAATTTATAAATTGAAGCAAACATTCAGTTACGTATTCTCGTCATTCTTTTCAATCATTTTAATTCTTTTCTTGAAGCAAACTTGTACAATTTTAAGTTGAATCTTCTCTCTCAAAATCATATATTTGAAGAGGTATATGAATTTCGATTAATCTTTACTCTCTATTAGAATATTTTCAAATAGAGATGAAGTAATCAATTATATTATAATATAACATAAAAAATTAAAAAAATATATCTTACCTCAAGAATTACTTACCTATATATAAACAAAAAAAATTATGAAGAGTCTCAAATCATATTAACTCTGTTGGTAAAGTCGTGCTGATAACGTGTTGAAACAATATGTAAAAGAAACTAGTTGATGAGAGACTATATGGAGATAAGAAGACTATATTATTATATATGGATTTTCATCTTACTTTGAGGGAATGGACAAGCCTTTATATAGAGACTTATGAGACTATCCAACTACCCTACTAATTACATAATAAGTAGGATGTTACAAGGGATAAATGTGAAGGTTACAAAGTCTCTCCTACTACTCTAGAATAATACACACTAATATAATATTTCATAACAATATATATATATATATATATATATATATATATATATATATATATATATATATATATGTGTGTGTATATTACAAGAAGTAATGTATCAATTTCCACAATCATGTATACTGTTATCGTGATAAGAATTTATGCATGTGGGTCAAAATGGACAAGTATTATTTTTGTACAAAATTAAATTAAAAATATGCCATCTCATTTTATTGGATTGACAAACAAACTCACTTTTTTCTAACTTAGATAATACTATGTTGGACATCAGTCCATTTACATAATAATTAACAAATAAAGAACTGGCCCAAATAATAACACATTCTTAGAGCCCAACTCACATGTTAGTCTTAACATCTAACCCAACTCATTTTCATAAAACCGATTCCTAGTATTATTGAATGACTAATATACCCTTTCTAGATAAAATAAATCATATTTAATACACATCCAAAACTAGAAATCGTCTCATTTTGCCAAACTACTCTTGAACTTCACACATGATGCGTTTTCTCATTCATACATTTCTCATTCTGAAATCAACTCATTTACTCTTTAGTGTTTTTAAATTTCAAACACCAAAATCTTTCACGCACTCTTCGTCCTCTCATCTGATTCCATCTCATATTTAAATTTCAAGTACACGAAATATATAAGAATATTTGGTTGAGATTTATATAATATAATTAGTTCCCAGATTATGTGCGAACACATGGTAAGACATATATGCTTCAATTGTTTATATGTTAATATACTTGTTTTACAAAAATAAAATGTTTAATTCTAATATTTCTTTAAATAGATTCAAATTCATGTATCGAGATGTATGCACAATAATTAAGAATGAAGAAGATCGATGGTCATTGCATTTCAATAAAACCCGGTTTGAGACAACTTCTATGGTAAGAAATATATTATAATTATAAAATCTATCTATGATATTTGTATTGCAAAAATATGTGTCTTATTGTATGGCTCATAGAGAGGTGCATATACATGTTCAAACTTAGGGCATCCCTTTCTTTCTGGTTTTTGAAATACCTAATCTTTTTCACGAAAAATAAATTTCTTATGTCCCCCCATAAATTTTTAAGAACTCTCACTTGGCATCCACAAACTTTTTAAAAACCTAACCGTAATAATTAAAACATAAGAGTTTTTCACCACTTGTAAATAATTATATTATCAATATTACCACTTACTAATCCTATTATTTTTCTCATACTACCAAATACTATAAATAAATTTATAATTTCCAATAAACCCTTAAGTTATTTATACTTTTTAACGATACCGTAATATTTTCATTGAATAAATTAACATGATTTTCAAAGATTTCAAATTTTTCAATAAGTAAACATCTCAAAATATATAAATAACCAACTACATTACTTATCACCACCAACAATTTCTAAAATTTTATAAATTCCAAACTAATTCATTAAAAATTGAATTGATATATTTTACATGGATTTGAGATCCCAATACTTAAATACATCATTGATAAAAATACTATACTTTGTTTGGAACTTTTTTATGTAAATCTACACACTTGTTTTGTTATAAATTTTATAAGTTTGTAAACAATTTATAAAAACTGAATCTAAACTATTTAGTTCAATACCTATTTACAAGTAAAAACTTTTGATTCATGTTCATCTTATTTGTGAGTAGCATGATTTATTTCTGCTCATATTCACCCCTCTCTCCACCCACTCCTCCTGTGGAGGAGAAACATTGGTTTTTTCCCTAAGAAAGAATATTGACTTTTTTATCATATTCCCCAGAAAGGATTATAGCATGCAAAAAAACCATAAATGATTTAGCATTGATAAACCACTCTCAGAGCCAATAACAAACACAATTATAACATTTCAACACATAATCATAATCATCATCTCAACAATATATAAAAATGAATCATTAACACATAATTATTTTTAAAAAAAAAACAAATACTGAAATAAATCATCAACGAATCAGAAGACACTTTGCCTAGTTTGAATCAAAATACACCTTATAAGGGGATGTTTGTAAACCATTTTGAGAAAGTTGTTGCGTATGAATGGATTTTAAATATTCTATCTAGTCCATATAGATCTGATCACACTAAAACATTTTTTTTTGACAAGTGACCTAGTATCAATCACATTGATATTGCTTCCAAGATCTGTAAATCTATCAAAACGAAATTCCTTGGTATAAGTTAAATGTTTTTATTTAATTTTATTTTCATGATAATTAATTTGTTTCTTGCAAACATGTGTTTTAAGAATTTTGTAGTCTAGATATTATGGTATTTTTAAATTTGTTGCAGATTGAATTTTCCGAATCTTTATCAACCAATGTCATTCCCTACTAATGAGGTAAGTTTCTTATGGCCTCAATTTCAAGTAAACCCCTGAAACCGTGTCTCATAGTCAAATCATGAAATCAAATTATTAAACAAACAAGATATGAACAAGATGTATATATAAGTGCAGTGTTGTTTAAGAAATATCACTTACTCTTTGCACCATAACTCATGTTCTGAATTGAGTTTTACATCTCCATATCCAAAACATCAATGATTTTTTTTCTTGAATGATTTCACCCAACCCAAAAAAAACAAAAATCTAAAAAGAGATGATGAATTGATCGGTGTTATGTTATTAGTGATGAGAAAATAATTGATCGGAGGAGAGTGTGAGAGAGAAAATGAGAGAAGATGAGAGAGTATGTGAATATTTATGAATCTATAGGGGTGGGTGTGTTATTATATTAGTGTTATTTTAGTAACATGTAATTCTTTAATGTTTAATTAATTAATTTTTTTGATGTTTTTAGTTAAACATAGACACCGAGATCGTCGGAAGCCGCCAAAATGAATAAGCAAAAACAAATATGGTGGAAATGACTAGATCTATTTTCGATGTCAACTTGAGAATGTTGAAAAATATTCCTATAGAAAAAAGGTACGATGAGATATGGATGCTTGGAAATGGGATTGTTACAGTTGCAGGAGCACTCGAGCACATCACTATCGTTGGAGGTATATGCAACAGTTTATTTCATCCTTACTAATTAGAAATTAATTGACTAATTTTTTACTTTTTTCAACAATATATTGCAGTATACTGATGCAATGATGTACAAGATGCAAGAGGATTTAACTGATATTACATGATCATGCTTAAAAACATAGTTAAATGATTACAATATCACATACCAGACTGCATGTTGCACGATACCTATTTTTAGCAATACGATATTTGTCTCGAAAAAAGTGGACTCATAGTAACAAGCTACCATTTTTTTAACATAGCATTCTCGAGCTATACAAAATTGAAGCGCTGATCACAAAGTCGTTCAGAAGAAATTCAAAAGAATGTCAGTGTAACATGTTCCTAATTCACACTAAAAATGGAGATATCAAGCATTGGATTATGGTTGTGTATGAGAAAGAAA
Organism: Nemophila menziesii; assembly: GCA_029959085.1. Classification (NCBI taxonomy): domain Eukaryota; kingdom Viridiplantae; phylum Streptophyta; class Magnoliopsida; order Boraginales; family Hydrophyllaceae; genus Nemophila; species Nemophila menziesii. The sequence continues at coordinate 36,787,549 of JARWIR010000007.1, read as the reverse complement.
CGAGAAGGTTCCATCACTACAACTCTCTACTGGAAGGGTATGATATGTCAATAAGAGAAACTGGAAATCAAAAGGCGACACGGTTGAACAACTTCTAGGTGGATAACGTATTGCAAACGGCAGTTTTACCAACACCATATCATTATTGTCTTTACCAATAACATGTGTAGATTCACCACAATAAAGGTTGGAGAGTGAATATTGTCAATGTTTACATCATGTACACAAGCTCTTTCCAAATTTGTGTTGTAAACGTTTAGTTAATATACAAGTTCACTCTATTATCAACACCATTTCTGCAACACACGCGATTCATGTCTGTCATGACACCCCAAGTACCAAGCCTAAATTTAGTAACAAGTTCATCTAGGAAAGCTAATTAACTAAAAGAAATTCCTTAGGGATACATGGACCTTCCCAAATCAAACCATACCACTCAATTGTTGATCTTTAATTTATCAAGCTTTCAATTGTATCAAATAAGCCGAAATTGCCTTTACGAAAAGTTGACCATATTATTTTAATCTTATATAGATTTATCCATGCTCGGGTTTCCACTAGTTTCTTAATAAATTACATATTAGTTGGCCATCTACATTTTAATTAAGCCATTTACAAAATCAGATTAATTCTAGTTTAAATGATAATCATGAGAATTTAAGTTTGAATTACTTATCTTATACATCAAACTTCCATCCCTAACAAATTATCCAACCCTACGCTAGTGCAATATCCATTTTTCATTTAATGCACTATAAGAGGTTTTGCCAAATTTTTTATGTTTAGTAACATTATACGACACCATAATGCATCAGCTGGCATGTTTAGACTCTAAATGCATTTGTTTTTCAATATCACTTCATAAACTCATAAGTCCAATTAGACTTTTCGTTTGTGTATATGCACCAAATTGTTTAAAAAGTTCAGCTTTATTCATTATCTTCGAGTCAGGTTGTCCTAAGCCTTCTTCCTCTTTATTATTAAAATATTTTAAAATGACTGATTTTTAAATTTTAACAATTATATTATTTATTTATTAATTAAATGAAAATAAATATTATTCAAATATATAAGATTTTATTTTATTTTTCTCTAGGTACCTTGTTCGATCCAAGCCTGGATTCTATGTATATAGGTAATTACAATGAATCCACTATAAATATTACAATTATTTAGGATAATTTTGGACGATAATATTTTTAAGAATATTATGTGGTCACGAAGGCAACGCCATGAGAAAATTCTAACCTTTCCAAACTACAAAGGAAGCCCTTCGTTGCAACTCAGTCGGTTGCAATCCACTCATAGTCTTCCCCACCATGGCCATAGCAGCAATGCTCGGAGACTGCTTCTTTACCAAGTCTTTAAATGGCAATTTTGTACTTTCTGACCCGCAGAAACTCAGCTCTTTGGTCTTCTTTTGTTTAGTTCCAGATTGATTATGAAGCCACCTCCGAATCCAAGATTGTGAAAGCAATAATTCTTTATGGTCACTCCTTGCAGAGTCCATTTTTATGGCTCCGGTCTCTACTGATGATTCGTTTTCGTAAGTATCATTCGAAGCCATAACATCTTCAAAACTTCTCTTCCCTTTCTATAGGTTGAACTACTTATAGAATGAATACTTACTCCCCGTTTACGAGGTGTGGTTTGAAGACGATCAAGGTACAAATCTCTATCATATTCAGCAAATACTCCATGATTATTGAAGTTTTTGTTTTCTTTACTCAAGATAACATCGAAACCATGAGTCCTCAGAGAAAACATTTCTTTACTATCTGATAATCCCATAATAAAATCCTCACCGGTAAATACTCTCATTGTTTCCATATCATGAACAGAATGGGGCAACCTTGCTAGTGAGCGGTACATATAAAGCAACTTCTCTGACTGAGAAACTTGTACTAATTTTCTCATGTACTTTGCTCTCGTACTCTCAACAGCTCTGGTATCGATTTCTTTATACTGGTTGCAGAAAATGTTGGATGCAACTTCTAATTGACTAATTACACGATAATTCTTAATGTCACAAATATTTTCATTGTTTCCAAAAGCATCAAGGAACTGTCTTGTTGCTTTACTATTATTTTGATCCCAGTGTGCCATCCAACCCGATTCGTTTAAATTCATACTTAGGCGCGCGGATCTGCAAGTTCTATTTAACAGGTTAAGTGTAGAAATATTTGTACAGGTTTTGTGATTTGTTAAACTTATCATCATCTATAACAATTTGTCTGTAAAACACTCATATAAAATACTTATGTCTACATATAACCACACATAAGTAAGGATTAATCTACGTAATTTCACTAGTAATCTCATTTCACTTTCTTAAAGCAAATTTCACTCTTGAAAATCAGATAGAATCTATGTTAAAATTAGATTAGGACAACATGATCTGAGTAGCTTATGTGATTATAATGTGACACTCAAATCTTCAATATTTCAAACCTGGATTTTCAATACACTATATTAATATTTAAAGTCTCTGCAGACACACACTATGTAGACACTAAGAAATGTTTCGAATTTTATTAAAGTTAAAATAATTCTAAATCTAAAATGGTTATATGTATTAAAAAATATATTAATATTAAAAGTGACCCTAATACATAAAAATTATAATAATGTGCTAATTTTGATCCTTTAATTTTTCAAGGTACGATATTAGTTTTCATATAAATTCCTTCTAATACTGGAATTGACAAGCAAGACAAGCACGACACATAGATTAGAGTCAGCGGCACAGATTTCTATATGCCATGTGCAACTATGATCAATTAGTGCCACACAGTTTTCTTCGGGTAAATTATGTTTTAGGGCCCAAGATAACATCACTTTTCTAAAAAAGAGGCTCAATTAAAAACCAACTAGCCCTATTAGAAACCAACTAAAAAAAATCCATAAAACCCATCCCTCGCCCCCTTCCCATTTATTTGTCGAGCAACCCAGAAAACCCATCCCCCTCCCCATTGTTCTATCTCTCCCGTATTTGCACCACCTCGCCAGCACCGCACCAGCACCGCACCAGCACCACCCCCTCAAAACTGCACCAGCACTACCCGCGTCCCGTTGCAGACCAGATTCACGTCACCCTGCTTCTCTTCTCTCCGAGCCACCACCACCACCACAGCTGGAAAACCGATGCTGCAGAGATCCATCGTCGACGAAGCCACCACTGCTGTGATTTCGAGGCCACCACGACGAAGCCACCATTCGAGGCCACCACGACAAAGCCACCAGATCTGAAGCCACCTCTGCAGACCACCGACCACTACACCAGCGCACCCTGCTTCTCTTCTCTCCGAGCCACCACCACCACCCTCTTCACTGCGTTGCTGCGCGAATCAGTACTGCCACCAACAACCTCACCTCCGTCGCGAATCAATACCACCACCACCAACCCCACCTCCGTCGAGAATCAGTAGAACCACCCCCGTCGAGAATCAGATCCACCGCCAATAACCCCACCTCCGTCGAGAATCAGATCCACCGCCAACAACCCCACCTCCGTCGCGAATCAGTACCACCACGACCAACAGTAGCGCACCACTACCAGCGCACTACCACGCACCAGCACTGTACTAACTCAAATCTGTTTGTTTTTGAATTGTGTATTTAATATATTGTTCTTTTTTTTGCAGGTGTGATTTTTGCAGATCTGGATATTCAGGGGGTAAATACTCCCTGTTTTGCTATTTTAGGGGGTAATTAGGGGAAAAGCTTGTTAGTTTAGGGGGTAAACGTGTTATTTTAGGGGGTAAGGATGCTTGTTTAGTGGGTAAATGGACTGATTGGAACAAGGACTGACCTGAACAAGGACTGGCCAATATGGACTTAACAGAACGCTGAACAAATATGGACTTAATTAAAAAAGACGGTGGGCGTGTACCCCAAAAAATTAAAATAGTGGGTATATACACCCCAAAATAGTGGGTCTGTACCCCCTCAAAACGTGAACCTAACCAGAAAATTCCTAGTTAGGCCCTTAAAAAAATAAAAAGTAACTAAGCCCTTAAAATTCTCATTTTTAAATTTGAGGCTTGAAAAGGTATATTCCTCGTTTTCTTTGAATAATACTATTATGTATCATTGCTGCGATTGAATGATATATGAAAATTTCTAGACACTTTATTTTATCTTTTACTACTATTATTTTTATTTAAAAAATTTAATTTATTTTTTAATTAGTATTTAAAATATTAAAACATTTTATTAAGAATATTTTTTTTTTTTAATACATGAGAGAGAGAGCCACTTTGGACTCAGAGTAAATGACTCCAATGAAATTCGATCTCAGGACCTCTTGGTCTCTGCGGAGTAACCTAACCACTAGGCCAACTATCTATCTCTATTAAGAATATTTTAGTAATGGTGGAGATAATAAATGTATGTCTTTATTTATGTAAAAAGTTAATAGACATTATTTATAGAACGAAAAGAAGTATCTTTATCAATATTTAAAAGCTACAAATATGCAACTGGGCTGCCCGTTAGATAATAGAGTTAATTGTTAAAGATATCCAATAACATGTTAATTAGGTAACAATATTTTTGCACCTTTTGGGGAACCACCCTAAGTAAAATATACTAGTATGATTCAGGAGCTAACATTAAGATTATCAAGAAAGGAGCAGTATATTTTGCTTCATTATACGAACACAACTTCTTACTTACAAGTTACAAGTAACCAAAACATACTTACTAATTAGGTAAACAATCGACTATGGAAGCAAACTTTACCTTTAAGATTATAGTTTGAAACTTACTAGAAATAACTTGTAACAAATCCGAACATATATGCAAGACTTAATCTCATCCCAAACAAGTTGTAAACAAACCTTGTAAGATAGAAAAAATATACATAGTTAGTTTCTTGCATATTATATATAACTCACTTAAGGTGAGCCATTATATATATGCAAATGAAACTGAGCCAACATTGTTAACTGCTCAGAGATCGGACGAGAGATGGAGAATGAATCGTACCATATATTGTTATTTATCACCACTTGTTATGGAAGAAGAAAAAAAAAGACGTTATATATAATAAGATGATTCGTTGAAGCCAAGTGAGGTCTGTCCCTACTTCTGCTCACATATGTGATATGTTTCTCATATATCTTGGTGAAAATCTTGTGTGGTCACAAAAGGAAAAGAGAAATGTGACGTTTTCCTAATTAATTCGAAATTAGTCAAATTATTGATTTTTTTTAAAGGATCTGTTCGAATATGCACCACTAAATTGGATGATCAAAACCTTATCCAGTAAGTTAATTTTAACTAAATTGAATGACCAAAACCTTATCTAATAAGTTAATCTTTAGATCAATTTTTTTTAAAGAATCGGTTCGAACATGCACCACTAAATTAGATGACCAACTGATCTTTAGATCGATTTTTTTTAAATAATCGATTTGAACTTGCACCACTAAATTGGATGACTAAGACCTTAGTGTATACATTATTGTTTTCATTCATTTAGTGAAACCTTTTTTTTATCTTATTAAATACGATAATGTGGGATATAATATGACTGGAAGAATTTTATTGTTTCGAAATTATAATACTAAATTGCTTGAAAACACGAATCCAAGTTCAATTATGGGTGTTAATTATTTATGTCCAAATCACTATACGTTATGAAAGATAGATCCAAAGCAGCGAATAGGGGTTGGCAGTCGGCATTAACTTTTGATATAATTTGAATTTTTTCTTTTACGCAAAAGGAAGATAAACAAAATACAGAAACTAGCCAAAAGAATTATTTTTGAAAGAAACGACAAAGAGTCCATCAAGGATATGTCCTCCTATTCAAATAAATTATTGTTGTTTTGAGGCTTTTTTTTTTTGTTTACATTGGAGAGTCACTTTGGACTCGGAGTCATTGACTCGGTTCGAACCTGCACCACTAGATTTGCACCACTAGATTGGTAGACCAAGGCCCTGGCCAGTGAGCTAATCCCATCTGGTTTTGAGGCTTTTAGCTCGCGCGTTTGTTATTATTACTAATTTCTCTTTTGATATGTTTTATCTTTTAAATAACAAATTTTTCTATCCATTTTCAGATTTCAAGAGTCATAGAAAAGATTTTTCAATTAATTTTTTATTTCTTTGTTAATGTCTCAAATAATTTTAAAATTATTAGAATAAAATAAACAACTTTAAAAATTATTTTTTGTCGTTACTTTCATAGCCAATAAAATGGCTTAAAATTCACATTTCGTGTTAGATTTCAACATACACCTTTTCAAGATCTTTTAATGAATTTCATCTTGTTGATTTACCACAATAAAAATCGACCCAATTGGTTCCCAACTATTCATGAAAGAAGTATCATTAAGCCAAATGTTTTCTGCCTTATCTTTAAAAATATCATCATCCGTCATATCCTTGTTTTTAAAACTAGAATTTGGATCTTGATTAATTTTCTCATAATAATCACCAATAAGATCGTGGATAATTTTATTATACTTATTAGTAATTTTTCAAAGAACCCCTTCATCCTACCTCTCCAAATATTCCATAATGTACAAAAGATGTAAGTTGTAACTAATTATTTATCTCATCCATTTTTCGAATAATCATTTATGATACTGCCAATCCATTAATAGTACCTTAATATTTTTCCTTGGTTTTTATTACATTGGAGAGTTTGTCCAAACAACTATTTTAAGCAGACATTTGAGAAAAAAGTGTTCAATTGATTATGATTCATTCTTACACCATTCACATAAGTCCTTCCAAATACATTTTCTCCTTTTTTATCCCTTCTTAGTAGAAATAGCTCCGTTGAAAATTTTCCAACCAAAATTTCTAATTTTTATGGAACATTTGGTTGCCATATTGTTTTCCAAAACACTTTATTATTTGCCTCACCTCCACTAGAAGACTGTCCCTCTTTATTAATTTCTTTCTAGACAAGTTAGTGGCGCCCTATTTTTGTTGAGAATTTTTGTCTTTTGTATATGTCCATTGGTGTCGCCTAAGGTATGATAAAATAATGAATAAAATAAATGCAAATAAACACCCTAGGCTGAGCACGGTTCTACAAGTATTACAGGACGTATGCAAGTTTTACTGATAAATAAGATTCGTTCCTCAGAGACTACAAAAGTTAAGGTGAACTTATGAAATTTATTAAGTGCGGATATAAAATCTAGAACAGATAATACGCAAGAAAAGAAAAAATAGATAGATTTTTGTTGGGTTACTGTGAAGATAAAAATAAACTAATAAATAAAAAACAGAAAGTAAATAAGCAAAGATAAGATATTATGAAGGTTTAGCCTTAGATATTAGCAAGTAATCTCCACTAGTTTTGTCTATTCTAAACATGTAAGGGTGAATCATGTAGCATTGCAATAATCCGCCTCAATTGTGCTAGGTAGTTTAAAATAGGGTTAACCTGTGTCACTAAGGGTCCTAAGCAAACTTTTCCTACAATTGATTAATGATGCTAAGAACAAACCATAGTGATTATCTAGTTAGGCTGGGTTGTCAGGACCAAATCCGTACACTAGATGTTATGTGTTGTTTCCATAAGTAAATATGCCTTATCTATTGACTATCTAATCACTATGAAGGTAATCATATACGTTGTACACCGCAAGGAAAACATATAGTAAATCAAACACATAAACAGAAAAATAAAACATGAATTCAATTTAAATACGATGGTATTCCAAATTAGATAGTCGTTTAAACAAACCTAGGGTTCATACATAAATGCTAAAAGAAATTAATTCATACTAAGAGGAGAAAAGAAAACAATACAAATCTGAAGGTTGAAGAAGACATGATATGGTGTTCAACTCCTTCCAGACTTCCCTTTTTGTGCTGTAAGCTTCTTCCTGGCTTAAGGCCTAGCCAAGGATGTGTTTCTTATGATAAGAGGGTGTATTTATAGGGTATAGGAAACCCTAAAACGTTTCTTGGAGTAGAAGATAGGTATTGGATTCCAAGCCCAACTCAAATTCGTATCCCTAAAATATAGAAAAGGTAAGATTCTGATGCTGTTTTGTTTTGGCCGTAACTGCTTCAATACTTATCCGTTTGACGCGTTCCAATAGTCGAAACTGATCGTTTAGGAAAGATCTTTAACTTTGATTCACACCATTCTTCCAAATTCCTAGTATATTGAGTTGTGATCACTTTTATGTTTGTAGTTGCTGGAATTTAATAACAATAGGAAAATTATTGAATCATATATTAATAGATTAAAAATTCTTTCTAATACTCATACAAATCATGGTGATTGGGATGAGTATGATTTTATTGTTAAACAAATTGAACTTGCCTGGTTAAGGGAAGAGCAATATTGGAAAGATAAATCGCGTATATGCTGGCTTAAAAAAGGTGATAGAAACACAGCTTTCTTTCATGCGAGTACTAAAAGTAGAAGGAAAAGAAATGCAATAAAAAGAATTAAAAATGAGGAAAACATTTGGGTGGAAGGTGAAAACAATATTAGTGAAGTTATCACTAATTTTTTTAATAACATTTATAAAACAGTGGGAAATAGAGATTTTACCACTATTATCAACTTGATTCAAAGGTCTGTTAGTGATAACATGAATAATACCTTGATTTGTCCCATTGCACATGATGAAGTTCATTCAGCTATTTGGGAGCTGGGTTTGGATAAAGCCCCAGGCCCTGATGGATATACTGGAATTTTTTATAAAAATAATTGGGAAATCTTGAAACTTGATATTATGAGAATCATTAATGATTTTTGGAATAATGGAGCTTCTTTGGAGGCAATAAACCAAACTTTCATAGCTCTCATACCAAAAGCTGAAAATCCTTCTGAGGTGGGACACTTCAGACCTATAAGTTGTACCAATTTTATTTACAAAATTATTTCTAAAGTAATGGTAAATCGATTAAAACCCTTTATGCCTGATTTGGTTGATAATAATCAAAGTGGTTTTATTCCAGGTAGAAAAATTCAAGAGAATATCTTCATTTCTCATGAAATAATCACCCATATAAAAAGGAAAAAAAATACTAAGAACTACCTAATGGCTATTAAAGCCGATGTTAAAAAGGCTTACGAGTATGTTGAGTGGGATTTTTTAAAGCAACTTTTAACCAAAATGGGATTTCATGAAAAATGGGTGCAAAATGTTATGAATTGTGTAACATCTGTTACTTATTCTGTCTTAATAAATGGAACGAGCTTTCCTTTGGAAAAACCTTCAAGGGGAATAAGGCAGGGAGATCCACTCTCGCCTTTTCTCTTCTGCCTTATTACTCAAACTCTAAATGTGTTGGTCAAGGATAAGATTGATAATAATCTTTTAGAAGGGTTTAAAATTGGGAATAATTGTCCTATTATTACACATCTTCTCTTTGCCGACGATAGTATGTTTTTTCTTAAAGCTAATTTTAATGATATTGACTCCTTTAATAAGATTATGGAAGCTTATCAAATTGCTACAGGTTTAAGCCTTAATAAGGATAAATGCAGTGTTATTTTTAGTCCTAATACTCCCTCTTTTATAAGATGTATTATGGTAGGGCGTTTAAATATGAATGAAACCTATAACCTTGGTACTTACTTGGGTCTTCCTTCTGATTGGACTCGAAACAAAACGAATGATTTAAACTGGATGATTAAAAGAATTCTCCAAAAACTTGAAAATTGGAGAACTTTATTTCTATCTGATGCTGGAAAAGAGATTTTAATAAAAGCAGTAGTTCAAAGTCTCCCAAACTACCTTATGTCTACGTTTTTAATGCCCAAAAATTTTTGTAATACTATTAATGGTATAATAGCGAGATTTTGGTGGGGTAAAAAGAATAAAAAAAGCATTCATTATTTAAATTGGGACTCCCTATGCTCATCTAAATCTATAGGAGGGCTAGGTTTTAGAGAGACCAATATTATGAATATAGCCTTGCTTGGTAAACAGGCTTGGCTTATTTTAAACCAACCTGACTCCCTACTTGCTAAATTACTTAAAGGGAAGTACTATCCTAATTGTGATTTTTTGCAAGCTAAATTAGGATATTACCCCTCGCTTGGTTGGAGGAGTATAATAGAAGGGAGAAAAGTCTTCCAAAATAATATATGTTGGAAAGTTGGCACTGGTAAGGTTATTAAGCTTCATCAGGATGTGTGGATTAATAATAAAAATGAAGTTATAAAACCTTTCAATAATAATTTAACTCGACTTAGTGAATTATTTCAAGAAGGTACTTTGAATTGGAATACTGAGATGGTAAATAGTAATTTTACTACAGATATAGCCAAGATTATTTTACAAATGCCTCTTCCCCTGTATGAATGTCAGGATTTTATTATTTGGAGAGATTCTCTAGATGGCAACTATACGGTTAAGTATGCTTATTTTAAACTAAAAAATGAGAAAGATAATAAAGATAAAATAAAGAATTCGAATGTGGCTTCTATTTCTTCTAACATGGATCCAGGTATTTGGAATATTATTTGGAATATGAAATGTAATCCTAAAATTAGAAATTTTATTTGGAAGTGTATTAAAAATGCTCTTCCTACTGAACTTAATCTTTTCAACAGAAAATGTTCTAAAAGTAGGTTGTGCAAAATTTGTAATATGGAAGATGAAACTATAGAACATATTTTGTTTGAATGCCCTTGGGCTAAAGCTGTCTGGTTTTGTTCTCCTTTGTCTTTGAGACTTAATAATATTGAGGCTATGAAAGTAGGTGAATGGTTTGTTAAAATCACCAAAAATATGAAAAAGGAAGATCCTTCTTCCTCTTATCATGCTGCAATAATTAGTAACATTATGTGGCACATTTGGAAAGGGAGAAACAGTTTTATTTTTGAAAATAAAACTCCAGATTCTGTCTTTACTTGTTCTGAAGCTTATAAAAACTGGAATGATTTCAATAATAATAATAGAAATCCTAATGATGCAAACCACACTAAGCTGAAGGATAAAGATAAAGATAACAACACTAAAGCTAATAAAAATAGTAACAATAAGCGTAACAATATTATTACTAACAATAAGAGTGGTAATAAAACTTGGTCCCCTCCTCCTTTGAATGTTATAAAAATTAATACAGATGCCTCTTTTACTAATATTGGTAGCTCTATTGCATTTATTGCCAGGGATTCAGAAGGGAAGGTTGTGAAAGGAGGTGCAAAATTGATTGAAGCTAGAAACGCAATTGAAGCAGAAGCATATGGTATTTTGTGGGGATGTGAAGTTGCAGCTCAATTCCCAATCCATTCTACGATTATAGAGAATGATTGTGAAATATTAATTAAGCCTTTACTAAATGGAACCCCATGTAATTTTTTGAGTTTTTGTAATATTTTTAAATCTTTGTATGGCTCCTCGGAGATTAGTAATCCGAGGTTTTCCCTTATTTCTAGACAAGGGAACTGTGTAGCAGACTGGGTTGCCAAACACACGCTATTAGGCACGTTGTTTGGTAATTGGTGCTTAGCGCCCCCTTCCCAGTTAGCTCTCCTTCTTCACCAAGACATCACGATTAGTGGTGTTGGGTGATGTGCTTTTGTTCTATGTTGTATGTTGTTTCCGTCTTTATTAATATAAAGCATTTGACAAAAAAAAAATTGCTGGAATTCAGATTTATTTGGCAACTTTATCTTTTCCTTTTTCATATTTCTTTCCTTTATCTCCAATTTCCATGTTTATTAACTTGGCCTCTAATTAATTACCATATATCTTTAAAGCTTCACACTAAATAAACAATTAAACCCAATATGCTCTAAAAATAATAAATAATTAAATTAAGACACGAAATAGGAAAGTGTACTAAATCATGAGAAAATCGACCTATATTCTAATAAATACACCTAAAATGATGTCTCCAAGATAGATTAAATCATCACAAATGGGGAGACATCATCCATGTGACTATCTTCCTTATCCAATTGTATAATATGAATTTTTTAATTTCTGCATAATCTCTACTTGTACCAATTTTTTTAATCACATCTAAAAATCCTATCCTGACATGTTGGCGTTAAAAGATTATGCCACTTTATTTAACTTGCAACCCTCTAGCTTTTCCAATTTGAAACCTTTGTCGATCCAGCAATGATCCCAGATGTTAGTTGTCAGACTATTACCTATTTGTTATATACTTTCTTCTTTAATGAATTGCAGTCCCTTTTAAATACTTGTCCAACTCCACGGTCTTTTGTTTTTAAGTTTTGTGTTCCACATCTTGGAATCTGGAAAATAAATACCTTTACGAACCTGTGTAACCAACACATCAGGATTCTTCAACATTCTCCATGCTTAATTAGGGGAAGCGCGATATTTATTTTTTGGAAATCTCTAAAACCAATTCCCTCAATTGATTTCTCCTTGGCAATTTTTATCCAAGCCATCCAATGAATTATTTTCTTAATACCAGAATCCCTTCAAAAATTAGCAATCAGGCTACTTAACTTTTTACATAGAGATTTTGGAAATTCAAGGATCGACATCGTATAATTTGGTATGGCTTGCATAACTGTTTTGATTAGTACTTCTCTTCCCCTATCTGAAAGAAATTTGGCTACCCAACTAGCTGATTTAGAAAGAATTCTATCCTTAATATAATTAATATTTTCACTTTTAGATCTCTTACGAGAAAAGGGAATCTCTAGATATTTATCAAAAGATTTAGAGAGATCGATATTAAGTAGGTTTGATATATCATTACACAAGTCATCTGGAGTACCTTTGCTAAACATGATAGTGATTTTTGAGGTTAATTCTTTGACCGGACGCTTGACATTAGTTCATAATGATATTCATAAACTTTTCACACTCATTCTTATTAGTTTCGACAAAGAAAATAAAGTCATCTGCAAATAGAAGATGAGTAAGTTTCGGGCACTTTCATATACCCTTGATGTTTCCTACCCTACAATAAAATTGTAAGCCCAACAAGTCCCTCAGTCATCAAAGAAAATAGATAGGTGACAGTGGGTCACCTTGCCTAATCCTTGGCATGGTTTAAATTTTTTTGTTCTCTTACCATTAACTTTGATTTAAAATAAAACCGAATATATAAATTTAAAGATCAAATTTCTCCATTTCTCTCAAAAACCCATATTTTTTAGACTTTCCAGAAGAAAATTCCAATTAACTTGGTCATAAGCTTTTGTCATATCAATTTAAACTACCGCATAGTGTTTTTGGTATATCCTTTTAGTTTTGAGGAAAAAGGAGATTTATTGGGCAATCAATACATGATCTTGGATTCTTCTACCTTTAATTAACACAGGGCGATAATCTCATCCATGAATGATCGTAATCTCAAAGAAAAAATCTTCGCAATGACATTGTAGCTAAAATTAATACATAAAATTGGCCTGAATTCATACAAATACTCTTTAACGTCCCCTTTTAGGACAAGAGTTCTAAGAGAACCATTAACCATATCCAACGACGTATAATAAAAAAGAATCAAAACCATTTTACAAATATCCAATTTTAAGAATATCCCAAAATTCCTAATAAAAGTTGCCTGGTATACCATCTGGTCCCAGCACTTTAGAACCCGACATACTAAAGACAACAAAATTTACCTCCTCAATATCTGGGACTTTGATAAGACACTCATTCACTGCTTCTGTGATTTTACATGGCATATGCCTTGCAACTGAATCCATATCAATTTTCGGATTTTCCTAAAATAAATTAATAAAATAATCTTGGATTATCTCTTTATATATTTAGGATTTTCCATCCATTTTCCGTCATCGTCCATAATGTGCACAATTCTATTAAGATTTCTTCTCCTTATAGTTTCTGCATAAAAATAACTCGTATTTTTATCATCTTTTTTAATCCAAAGATCTCTGGCTCTATCTACCCAAAATACTTCTTTTTGGGACCATAATAAGTCAAACTCCTTGATAATCATTCTTTTTGTCTCACAATTTTCATCATTAGCTTGATCATTTTGAATTTTCTCAAGCATTTTTTTATATATTTTAATCAGCTTCCTATTGTTGACAAAATTTTCTCTACTCCATCCTGAAACAGGCAAACACGTTGTATCATTTTTAGTGATAAACTCATGTATACTATCAACATTATTTCCCATGTCCCAAGAGTTTTTTACCACATCTTTACATTTTTTGTTTTCAAGCCACCTTGATTCGATCATGAAATAACGTTTATTATCCAACTTTGAATAATCTTTCTAAATGATAAGCAGAGAATGATTCGAGCCATTAGCTAGTGGGACTTTTAAAACTGCGTTTCGAAAATATTACACCAATTATTCGATGATAATCCGCTATCAAGCCTTTTTTAATATTATCCTCACCTTTGCGTTTATTTGACCACGTAAAATGACAACCCGTAGCGGGAATATCAACGAGATCATTATCATTAATGAAATTATTGAACCGAATCATCCTTTCCAGATTAGAAGGTGAACTTCCTTGTTTCTCTGAAGATTTGGCGATATTGTTAAAGTCACTAATAAAAAGAAATGGATCTGAAATATTAGCTTTTCAGATGGATAGTTGTTTATACACTTTTTCTCTTTCGTTATCTTTTCTGAGAGCATACACAAAGACAACGAACCAATAAATAGATTTAGATTCAATAATCTTGCAAATTATTGAAAACTTACTAAAGTTGATCACACTAAGGTTCACATAATCTTTCCAAGCTATGAGTATTGCCCCAGACCTACGAGCTCTTCCTCCAGGGTCCACCGCGTGCGTACAACTGTAAAATTTCAATAAACTACAAGACTTAATGTCTTTATTCTTAACCATAGATTTTAGGAGACAAAGAACTGAAAAATTAAATTTCAAAAGGAGGGACTTGAATTATTTCCTCGTCAAGGGTGCCCGGGTGCCCGTACACCTTGACAATTCCAAATTAAGAGATTATCCATCTGCCCCGACCACCTTAACAGACTGGTCGTTTTCCTTCACAAGATTGAGATCGATGTTTTCCTCCACAAGTAAAACCCGGGTACCGGCATCGTCTTCAGTGTCACTCTCTGAATTATCCCCACCCAGTATATGCCCATCACAGTTGTAGCCTTTGTAGAAATATATTTTTCTTTGATCAATCAGACCTTCTTCAAATTCGTAATCTTTATTAGTCTCCATACTGTCTCTCCAGAAATCCAAACTTGACCTCACAATAGCTATCGTATAACTCATCCATGAAAGACTACATATCATTAATTTTACGATCCTTACTATTAATTTCCTCGATTTGAATTTTACAGAAATTGTTTTGATTATCACCCACATCGGAAGAAGATTTCCTTTTTAGGGTTTTTGTCCAAGAAAACCGTTGAGATATCCCACCAACCCTCATTCTCAGCGTCTTGTACCATTTTTGTGAGAATTCAAGATCTTGTCTAGTATGTCTACTAGGATGAATCGATTGTGAATTGAAAGACTCTTCTTCCAGCACCTACACATCGATATTATCATACACATTATTCGTAACCTAATCTACTTTATAACTAACTTCAAAACCACGATTACTCTCCACATTGATAATTTTGTCAAAATAGCATTCTAATTACCTTCTTCATTTGTCCCAACACCAATACTCCTTATTTTAATACTCCCGTGATTTCTGGATTTTGAGAACAAACACATCATTATAAGATTTTTGTTTGAAATGTTCCCAAATCCACCATCGGACATAAACTTATAATATATTTTATCAATATTGAACTCTATAGCATTGAGAACATCCGCAATCGTTTGATTGTTGATGATTAACGTCTTACCGGAATCGTCGATTTTATTTTGAAAGATTAAAAGACCCAGATATATAGCTTTGAAAATCCCTGTAGACTCAAAAGAATTATTTAAATTTCCCACAATATCATTAAGTAACCCTGTATTCTCCCTTTTCCTTTTTGAAGATTCACTACGTTTGTTTTTACCATTCGACCCCTCTTCGTTTTTTTGTGTGCATTGATAAGAATATTAATATTCCCCACCATGAAACTTTGTTTAGAACCAAGAGCTTCTCTATAAAAATCCTTATCATCATCCTTATTGTCGCCATCAAATCGTCGAAAAGGAAAAAACCGAACAGCTTCATCGAAAAACCCCCATCTATCTCTTTTTTGAATAATGTGTAGTGTACTTACTACATTATCCTCACTCGTCATTGTAGTCTCACTATTCCAATTGAAATACCTCGCAAAATCCTCATTCCATCTAGTTTGAACCATACCCACTAGAGATGAATATTGTTGTGCCCGAAAATCCCACAATTATAGCAAAATAGGCCAAGACTTTAATAGATAAAAGATACCCATGTGGGCATTCGGGTTTTTCGATATAAACTCCCATTTTAATCGAATACACGTATCAACTTTCACCTAACAACGTAAAAAATAAAGGTCTTGCGGATCAACAATCGGAATAATCAATTTCTGTGCATTTTCCGATAAAATTCTCCAAGGAGGGGAGAAACAATTTGAATTTGTTTTACACTACAAGCCTATAAATAAGAAATTAGAAAATTCCTCCCCCATTTACAAATTAAATTAAATTTATCCCCTATGGTTATGAATGATGGTTTGGTATAAAAAATGTGTTGGTCTGTAAATAAACAAATTTGTTTCCGATTTGAGTTGTTGTCATAGTCGTAGTAAATCTTCACGAATTTATTTTATAGGAGTTTTGTTGAGTATGATAGAATAATTTTGATTTTTATCGTTACATGTTTCACATGTTGCTTTCGTTATCGTGATATGGATTTTCCTTTAGTTGTTTAGGTGCTTCCATATAGTAAATACAATGATTATTAAAATTGTTCAAGGTATGGATAACTATTTACAAGACATGATATCTATTGCTAAGTAAATAACTATATCAAAGCAATAGATAAAGGAATGACAAAGGTTTTTGGTTTTAACCGGGGATCTGGTTTTCCTCGAGTGTACCAGGGTATTGATGGGAACTCTCTCTCAAATGTTCCGCTCCTGGTCGAGATCTTTATTTTGTGCGATGCGTCGTTAAATGAGAGGTGGAAACCTAGCATAATAGAAATCGTTGAAATTCATAAGTCTATCGGATCGCATAAGACTCACGTGGTCACTCACCTTTGCAATTCATCGTGTGAGGGTGAGACTCGAGCAATTCTATGTGCGACAGAATTGAGCAAACAGTTTGATCGAGTTCCGAAGACGATTTTTTCAGATAATCTTGAAGTTATTCAAGATATTTAGCGTCCATCGAAGTCTAACTGATCAGTTCGACCTTTGCTGCAAAGGATCGGGAATTAGCTGATAGGTACATACCGGTTACCTTTCACCATATTTGAGGAGATCTCAACAACAAGGAAAACGGTATTGTTAGGGCCTCCAAACGTGACACACAAGTAGAAGTTCAATCATTTGAATTTAGAGATAGGTTTTTTCATTTTAGGCATC
The DNA here is from genome assembly GCA_029959085.1 of Nemophila menziesii. Classification (NCBI taxonomy): domain Eukaryota; kingdom Viridiplantae; phylum Streptophyta; class Magnoliopsida; order Boraginales; family Hydrophyllaceae; genus Nemophila; species Nemophila menziesii. Next base: position 36,770,155 of record JARWIR010000007.1, on the reverse strand, counting down.
GGTTAAGTTAAAAGAACGGGATGTAGGATAGTGTGTTTTTGTTTTTATTGACCAAAGAAAAAATAGTTCATATTGGTAAATATTTTTTTTTAGAACATTTTTTTTTTATGTTTTTTATAAAGAAAGGTTTAATAATTTTTTAATTAATTACAAAATAATTAAAATTAGATTACTCGAACTTCTAACTTTTATTATATTTATCGACCGTTCAAAAAGAAATCGATTGGCCCCTACACGTTACGCATTAGTAGAAAATTGATGGGCAGTTGATTGATTTATTAGACGAGGTTTCATAGTGGGGCCTTATATAATAATAATGTCTACAATTTTCCAACTTTCTTGGCAGCTTGTTAAGAACTTAAGATGATAACCGTTTCTCTTTTTCTTTTTTTTGTTCCAAGATGATAACAGTTTAGTTACATAATCTAGTTTGAGTAAATTTCATTTTTAGTTCATTACTATCTATTGAATAAAAATATTATTAGAAATTAATTAAGGTTAGCTTAACTTTAGAAATCCATCTAAGCAGTACAGAGTCAAGCTGTATTAACGATACTATATCTATAAATGGCTCTCCTATGTAACCAAAAAAAATTAGGTAAAATGTTTAAGATATTATTTTTACATTAAACATATTTAAAAGTAATATTATTAGGTCATGTAAAATATATTATAAATTTGGGTAAGACTTCCATCTAATATTAGAGGTTCTAATATATAAATCAGGATAGTTGGATATAATAACAAGACGCATGTCTATAGATTAGTTTATGAAATTCTATAAACATGGTCATGTGTCATAATATAAATGACTAATCTTAATATTGGTCCATTCAATATTAGATTGAAGAACTTTTCTATAAATTTTAAAAATTATTTGAATAATTAAAATAAATTATATATTTGACCGCATTATAAATTAAGAATTCTATTTAAAATGTTTAAATTATTCTTAAAATTTATAATGTCTGACAAAATTAATAAAATAATCTATATATATATATATAAAGAGATAATTCCCAATTAATTACACTTCCTCACTTTTCATTCTCAAAAAAAAGGAAGGAGGAAATTACTTCCTACTTACTCACAAATTTTCAACTTAATTCTCAAATAAGCACATGGTCATATTTACCTTCCATTATTGCCCTTATATGTTTTTTTATTTCATTATATATTTATATATTTAATTTTTGAATTTATTTTTTCATTTTTTTAAATATTTTTTTTTTAATTTTTTTTTTCCGAAAAAATATTTTTTTTTTGAATTTTTTTTTTTTCGAAATTTTTTTTTTCCAAATTTTTTTTTTTTTTTTGGAATTTTTTTTTTTCGAAATTTTTTTTTTTTTTGAAATTTTTTTTTTTTCGAAAAATATTTTTTTTTTTTGATTTTTTTTTTTTTTTCGAAAAATATTTTCGAAGATTTTTTCATTAACACACAAGTCCATACTGTTTTGTGTTACGGTAACTCATACATCAAGCGATTGTGTGTTACATTAACACACAATCAGATGTTCAGACTATCTGTACACTATTATCTATTAATGTATACAAATATTCTGTATATCTTATTCTGTGTTCCTGCAACACACAATTGTTATTTTTGTGTGTTTAAGCAACGCAAAACTGTAAATGATAAACGCATTGTGTGTCTTACCAACACAAAACCCATACTGTTGTGTGTTACTGTAACACATACTTTCAGCAATTGCGTGTTGCATGAACACATAATCAGCCTACATATACATTATTCTATACTTTAAATGATAAACGCATTGTGTGTCTTACCAACACAAAACCCATACTGTTGTGTGTTACTGTAACACATACTTTCAGCAATTGCGTGTTGCATGAACACATAATCAGCCTACATATACATTATTCTATACTTTGTGTACAAATATTCTGTCTGTCTGATTTTGTGTTCATGTATCACACAATTTGTTATTTATGTGTGTTTAAGCAACTCAATATTATACATATTGGGTGTTCATGCAACACACAACACATATGATTTTGTGTTACTTTAACACACAATTATCATGGAAAAAAAATTCCGGGGGAAAAAATCGACAAAAAAAAAATTCGAAAAAAAAATTTCCGAAAAAAAAAAAATTCCGAAAAAAAAAATATTTTTCGAAAAAAAAAATATTTTTTGAAAAAAAAATATTTTTCGAAAAAAAAATATTTAAAAAAAAAATCTGAAAAAAATAAATAAATATTAAACTATAATTAATAAAATATATAATTAAAGTAATTAATAATAGGTAGAAGGATATTTTGGTAATTGGATAATATTTTGTGCTTAATTGGGAATTAAGTTGAAGTTGTAATTAATAGGGAATACTTACCTTCTCCGCGTAATTAATTGGGCGTTGCCCCATATATAAATATATTTACTGAAAATTAGTATTTTTGAAATATTTGACCTAAAAATGAAATTTGCTCATACAAGAATATGTTTGCTCATTAGTCTAAAAATTAATTCATCTTTATTGAAAAATATTTGTTTGAGATATATTAAATTGCATAGATAAATATCCTCTCCAAACTAAATATTTCTCTTTTTTTTCAACTTTTAAATTTAACAAAGCATAATTTTAATTTAATTACAACTTTTAACTTCGAAAACATATAAATTCTCTTTTTTAAAACATATAGAATACATGTTTTTTTTCTCTCTTACTCTATTGGTGGAGATATAGAGAAAATAATAGGATTCGTTGGATGGCTTGGGAAAAGCTAGCAATAGGGAAACTAATATGAAGACTTGGTTTCAAAGACTTTAAGTGAATGAATACTTCATTATTACCTTCACAAGTATGAAGAATTTTGAATCACCAATCTTTCCTTGCGGCCAAACTCCTAAAAGGTATATACTGTCATAATAGTAATTTCATACATGTTAAACTATGACATAGTAGGACTTGGAGTTGAGCCATTATAATAGAAGGTATGAATCTTATTAAGAAATATTGGATATATCAAATTGAGAATGGAAAAAATATTAACATGTGAAAGATCAATGGATCAATACTAACTAGAAACAAGAGAGACCTATTAGCTGTGGACTTGAATACGCAAATCAACTCCTTAAGGAAGACCAATTAAGTTGGAATCTTGAATTACTTGATAATATCTTTTCTAAGCCTATCATTTCATGTATAACTAGGATTCAAATCCTAAGTATTGATAATTCAGACAGACTAATATGGCTGTTTTCTCATGATAGAAATTATAGTACTAAAACTGGTTATGAAATTCTTAATGAGGAACAAGTTATTCAGAGATCTCAATCTATGAATACCCTTCTAAGGTATAATTCTAACCTTTGGAAAATTATTTGAAATTCTAGTATTCCAAAAAGAAGTTTTACTTGGAAAGCATGCAATATTATACCAACTAAAAATAATTTATACAAAAGACACTCTATTGATACCTACTATTGCTCATGGTGCTATAATAATACATATATATTTCAGCTGCAATGTTAGTAAAAAATTATATAGGCAGTTTTGTCTTTACAATTAAGATTGATAACAATCTTAAGAAGGACCTTGGAGAATGGATACTAGAGACAGTAAATATCTATCCTGAAGGAGGATGGGAAAATAAAAAAGCATTAAATTTCATTATGACTTACTTGTGAAATATATGGAAAGGAAAAATGAAAGTGTTACATGAAAATTGTTGTATTGGTGTGGATAATCTGATCTATGTCACAAAACTTGTGAATGAAATACATGGTGTTGATTGGAGAAAAGTCAATAATCCAACAAAAATGATACCACAAGAGAATTCAGATTTGGAGACAAATTTCCTTGAAACAAATACATATATTTCTTTCTTCCGTGATCCATCTTTTAACCAGATTTTTGAACTTACAGGGATCGGAATAGTGCAAAGGCATAAAATTAATAAATGCATTGAAGAAGTTAAAGGTACTGTTTTTACTGATTCGTGTGTAGAATGTGAAACTCAAGCAATTCTAGAAGCGGTTGAAATTAGGGCTGCACAAGGGTGACCCAAACCCGCCCAACCGAAAAAACCGACCCAAAATCGGCCCAAAAAAACCCAAACCGAGCCCCACCGGAACCCATTGGGCCAAAAAAATAAGTATTTGGGTATTGGGTCGGACTGTGGGTTTGGCTTTGCCAAACCCGCGGTTACCCGCACCCGACCCGGAACAGTTTTTTTTTTATATATAATAAGATATTGCAGCGTATGGAATACGCTGCTTTTGTTTTCGTTGCTTTTCACTCTTCATTACACGAAGGGTCATTTGACCCCTCTCTCATTCCAATCATTGCGTTCTCTCTGTCTCTCTCCATGGCTCTCGAAAACCCTAAACTTCTAGCCCTGCATCTTCCCCATCCCCGTCTAATCCCGCCGATTAAAAAGTGTGGTATTGTATCATAGTTAACTTGTTCGATTGTTTATATGCCGGTTTACTAGATGAGAAGAAGGGTTTAGAGGAGGCCTCTAAAAGGGTTAATCTCGGCTTTGTTTTTCTTAAATCAAAACCCCCTTTTTATCAGGTATTAATAACACTAATCCTTGTGTATTTTTAAGCCGATGTTTTCTCTAATTAATAGCTTGAGTATTGTTGTTGTTTATGAAAAGAAAAACCCCTTTTAGTTTCGTATATTAATTATTGTATCTGGGTTGTTGATTTTGAAACTGATTTTCGGTTGGTTGATTTTGAACTTTGTATTACGTTTGATTTTGGGTATGAGACTATGATTTATTGTTACTGGATTGTTTTGTAACCCCGTATTTGTTTGTTTTTGAACTGATTTTTGGTTGGTTGATTTTGAACTTTGTTATTACGTTTGATTATGAATATGAGTTGATTATGAGTATGAGACTATGATTATTGTTACTGGGTTGTTTTTATAATGCAAATATGATAATTATAAATCGAAACATTGATTTCTAATGTCTCTGTATGTTGCCTACTTGCATGTATTCAAAACAATGAGATGAATTGGTGATGGATTTGAATGCTTAAAGTTAAAGCTTTGTTTCTTATGCCAATTTCAGGTATTACTCCCTAACACTTTCTATTTTTTCAATAATACAGTTATAGATAATTAGATAAAACTTCAATTGATCTTAACTTTTTTGTCTTTTCTTCTCTTTTACAGGTTATGTTGGATTGTATGAGTTGAGTGTGACCTAAGAGTCGACTTTAACACATTTGTAACCCATAACCTTAAGGTATAATGAATCTTTTCGAATCTTACAAGTTATTAGATTTTCAATTTAATAATGTTTGCATCTCCCATATTCCCACCCCATGATTACACCTCAATATAACTATGTGTAATTGTGTATGATCTATTGTGGAATATAAGGTTGAGTTGGCAACTACTTAATTGAATCTTTAGTAATTTGTAATTTTCAAAAGAGGTCCCTTGTCCCTAAAATATCCCTAAGATTATAAAAGGCCAATGAAGATATTAAATCTGAGGCTAAATGTTAAGCCAATGATGAAACCAAATCTGAGGCTAACTATATTTAACAATTTCTTCTCTTCTGTGATGCAAATTTACAGGAATTATGTTGGATTTGAAGTTCTTTTTGGAATCACTAAAGGATTTACACCCCTGTTGTACAAGATCTTTGCTATGCACAATTTAGATTGCAAATTTTCAATGTTTTGTAATTTTATAAGTGGTTCAATGTTGTAATAGTAATGTAGTGCTGTTTTATATAAAAAAAACTATTGTAATTTCAATAACTTACTTTTTTTAGAAAGTTACTAGATTTTAGTTACTTTTTTTGAAAAATTTCTATTGTTAGAACATAACCGAACCCGACCCTAACCCGACCCTAACCCGTCCTACCCAACCCGCACAGTTTCAATAAAAAATATTGGTTATTGGGTTTAAGAAAATGAAAACCGAAAATTAGGGTTGGGTATTGGGTTTACCCCTACGGGTCGGTTAACCGACCCGTGTGCTGCCCTAGTTGAAATATATAAGGAGTACCCTGAGGAGAGTGAAACAATCTTCTCTGATAACCTTGAAGTGATTCAAGGTATTAGGCAGGTGTCAGTTGCGAGCAGGAGAAGTCTAACCGATCATTGAAAGAATCAAAGAATTAGCCATCGAAGTGGACCCTATTTCTTTCAAATTTATTCCAAGACGGCTCAATGGACAAGCGGACAAACTCGTAAAATAGGCTACGCATGGAGCCACAGAAATAAGTAGAAGTAGAAATAACATAAACAAGTTAATCGAAGATTTCAAGAGAACAGGAGTATATAGACTTTGTTTGGTTTTGCTACCTTTGGTACCTATAGGCACCTTCTTTGTCCAAAAAAAAAAAAAAAAATCCATTCTTCCTAACAAAATTCTTTCCACTTTATATAATATTTTTTTAGCCTTTTCACATCACTATCACTATTATTACTATTTTAAAATTGACAAGATACAAAATTATATTCTATATATTAAAAAATTACCCAAATTAAAAATAGAAAAATAATCTTCTCAGTGCCCTAGCATCCTGTTAAATTCACACATATTACTTATACTTAAACTTTTTCAATCAAATATCAATGTTCACTTTTTTATTTTGGAAATGTAAAATGGATAATTTTTAATATAAAATTTTGATGATGACAAAACTAGTGAAAATCAAAAATAGAGAAAAAGAAAGATATGAGTGTGGATTTAAATTGATGGGATAGAGATTGAGAAAATGATCAACACAAAAATAGGAAAATAAATGGAACTAGCAGCAACGGGAATATAGAATAGAGATCGAAAAATAATTTTTTTTTAGGTGTAAAGAATAATAACCGGCCTAAGACCATGAAAGATATTCTCTTCTCATCATTATAGTTAAGTTACACATTTTAGTACTATTTAACAGATATAAGATTAAGAAAAGAGTGACAGAGGGAAGACTAATAAATGATTTAAAGGCTTCATCATGAAGAAATATAACTATCGTCAATCACTCTATAACATACAAAGTTTGTTGATGAGTTGTGAGTTTAGCGATTACTTTAATTTCATCTACTATAGTTTTTATGTAGCTTTTTGGGAAAATATTCATAAGGATTGCAATATGCTTCAATCTGAACAAGTTAACCGACTATATTACTCTAGAGCTCAGAAACATGACAATTTTCAATATTAATAAAAATAGTTTTTTGTTTCAGCTCGGACATATAAAATTTACAAACATGACAATTTACGCTATTTTTCCATGAAAATGGTGATAAGAAAAAATAACAAAAATTATTACGTAATAATAGAAAGAGAAAAATGGAAAAAATTAGATGAGAGAGAAAATAAAAAGTGTAACTATGTATCAAAACCTATGATAAGCGAACCGATTAAAAACTGAATTATATAATCGTTGTTAAAACCATTAGGTTATGGTTTTGGAAAGTGAAATTGATGGTTAAAACCGTTAGGTTATGGTTTTATTTAAGTATAAAACCGAATAACTGTAAACCGTTTATTATCATATAAATTTTCATATTTTATAATAATCTAGGTTAAATTAAATATATTTAATTCTAAAACCAAAATCCAAATACTAGATTTAACCAACTAAATAATAAATATGTAATATAATCAAAGACCAACACAATATTTTATATACCTTGGAGATTTCTCTTATATGTGCGGTTTTATTTTATGAAAAATAATATATTTATTAAATTACCATTTGGTTATGGTTAAAAAGCGTAAGACTGTTTAAAAAATCGAAACCAAATAATACGGTTATGGTTTTGAAATGTGCAACTAATGGTTAAACCATTAGGATATAGGTTTTTGATTAAATAAACGGTTGTTATTATGATTTTTAATATTATTTAAAAAAAAATCAGAATGTTGCAATCCCTATGTATAAGTGATAAAGAAGAGAAAGAGAAATTAAATTTTATACTTGAATTAAATTGTGATTGGTTAAAGTTGAAAGTTAGAAAATGATAATAAAAACTTAGTTTGGAGAGGATCCTTATTCTTAAGGAATATGTTATCGCAGATGCTTCGAAGATATATAAGTAATCTAAAGAAACCCTATCAAGAAAACTGAAAGCTAAAATTGGTAGTTTTTTTCTTCTCTAAAGCTAACCTGAAAATTTTGAAAATTTCATAGATAAATACTTCATTACTACTGGGCAGGTTATAAATCTTAACAAAAAATGGTACTTAAAAATACTTTCGTTAATAGTTACTAATATTTTTAGAATAAATCATTTTTATAATTTTGGTAAATATCTTAAATTACCTTTTGATTGGAGTAGATTTAGAATTTTTTTTTTTTTTGATTGGATGGTAAATAAAGTTATTGCGATTAATAATTAAAGATTCAGTGGTAAATATGTTCATTGTTGTAGAACCATATTTTCATTTTGCTCAAGGCAAAAAGATCAAAATCCCACTTTCCTTTGAACTTTAAAATTTTAGTATTGGTTAAATGAAACCCACGATTTTGGAACAAAATACCTAAAGCCATACCATATGGGATACCAGTTGAAATTTCATGAGATATAATCATGTGTTTTATATATAAGATGCTCCAATTTGAAGTGGTCTTGTTGTAAAGGAGATATGCTTCACAATTTGTGACGGTGTTATCATGGTGATCTTTGCAAAGAATGGCTTCGACGAAAAAAATTGTGAAATATATAGAAATTGCACAATAAGGAGATGTGTTTTCTTTATATATTTGAGTTGTGAGAAACTTATGAATTTCAACAATTTGCGAAGATGCGAGCTTTTTCTCCCAACTACCCCAAAAGTATTTAGAGACCCCACAACTTGATCCATCAAGATGAAAAGATTTTGGGAAATCATGTGGATTTACCCTTATGTTAAGACCTTGGACTTATGACTAGATGATGCAGTAATGTTCTTGAAAGGCAAGATTTGATAAAATTCTTTCACAATGAATTCAAGAAGAAACGTTTCAATGTTACTTAAGTTTATTAGACTGTTATATACAAGAAGAGAGTAAAATTTGGTACCTACAAATGCACTTTTAAAAAAAAGTTCTCCTGAAAAGTATTTTGAAATCTTTGAATATGGCCTTTTAGGAGAGAAGGATTTAACGTATTTTTCTTTGAAGTGGATTTTGAAGATATTTTGTTTGAGAAGGCTTAAGGTAAAAGTTATGAGAGAGATTTAAAGCTTAGAGAATTGTTATATATAGATCACGGTGAAAATTAAGTAATACTCCCTCCGTCCCAAAAATAATGTCTACTTTGCTTTTTACACAAATTAAGAAACCTAATCATTACATACACCATTTATAAATTTACCCTTCATAAAGTATCTTGATATTTAAAATATGCATTAGAAATGTAAATTTTATTTTTTAATAAGGGTAATAGTGGAAAAAGTTGAAGAAAAGTGTCTTGGTATTATAAGTGGAGCCGGTCCTGTCGAGTTTTAGGCCCTGAGCGAAAATTTTAAATTAGACCTTTATTATTTTAAATCTTATAAAAATATTTAATATCTATTAAATATAAAAATTATAATATATTTAGAATAAAATAGCAAAGTAGATACTGAAAGTGTAATATCACAAACAAAATCCGCAATTGCTTACATATGTCAAAAATAGTTCGAACTTGAAAAAAAAAATTGAGAGGCTATCATATCTTTTCTTCCCTATTCCGTTTGGCCTTTAATCAATTTGTATTTTGTTATCTTTTAATTAATTCAATACTTAATTTTCATCTACATAAATAATCAAATATAACTAATAATCAAATTTCTAATATAATATAATCGATTTACCCAAAAAGAAAAAAAAGTCTTGCAAGTTCATTTCCAATATTTTTTCAGTACTTTTTTTTTCCAATCTTTATTTTATGCATTTGATAATAGTAATATTAAATTATTAAAAGATCAAGTAAACCATAATTTCTAAATATGACCAGTGAGTCTGCAAACGACCAATTAAAAAAAAGCAGATAGCAAATAAAAAACTTACAATCTTTAAACTTTTTACAAATATACATGATTACTTAATTCAATTTTACTTTTATAAATTATTAAATTTATATATTTGGTATATTAATAAATATCTTTATTAAAAATTTAGGTAAATTAGTACTATGGATCTGCAAAATACAAGCTAAAAACATAAAATAGCGGCCAGCAAATAGCAAATTGTTTGAATTTTGACAATTTAACAAATTGCAAGATTATTTAATTCATTGTCAATTTAATAAATTATCAACAAAATAAAAAGTATAATTAAGAATTAGAATGAACATACCTGATAAGTGATTATAAATGAATAAGATGATAAATTAGGTTTAAGCCATACCATATTCATATATAGTTATTATACAAACAAAAAATTTGAGGATTGGAAACGGTTTTCGGATGTTGGAAACTGGAATATGTTAATGCGTTGGTTTAAATAATACAAACCAGGCTTGAAAATCGGATTAGAAATATAAATTTTTTTATTTTATAACTATATTTTATATAAGAAAATAAAATTATGGGCCCCTTAAATTATTGGGCCCTGTGCGGTAGCTGGCCCAATTTGAGTCAGAAAAGGCTCTTAAATGAGGAGTTGAAGCAGTGAAATACAAACCATAATGGGTTGTACCTTTAATATATCTAAGCATTCTCTTCAAGGCTTCATAATCTGCATTTGTAGGCTTGTGCATAGACTGACACAACTGATTTACAGCAAATGCTATATCAGGTCTAGAGATGGTTAGATATTGAAGTCCACCAACTAAACTTCTGAATAAAAATGGATCCTCAAAAGGTTGAAGTCCATGAGCTGAAACAACTGAGTACTTGTTTAAGCATGGAGTAGGAGAAGACTTACACTCAAGCAATCCAGCTTTTTGTAACAATGATTTAGCATAATGGCACTGTGTAATAATAGTATGATCATTTGTTTGAAGTACTTCCAATCCAAGAAAGTAAGATAATGTCCCTAAGTCTTTCATTTCAAATCTCATCTTAAGTTCAGAAATGATAGAAGATATAGAATTCGAATCAGCTCCAGTGACTAATATGTCATCAACATAGATCAAAATAATAGTTAGAGAGGATCCTGAGCCTCTAACAAACATAGAGGTGTCAGCTTGACACACAATAAACTTGTGACTTAAAAGAAAGGTTGCAAGAAGTTGGTACCATGCTCGTGGTGCTTGTTTAAGCCCAAAAAGAGAGAGCGTTTTAACTTGCAAACATGGTGAGGATAAGATTGATCAACAAAGCCAGAAGGTTGCACCATGTAAACCTCTTCATCTAGCTCTCCATGAAGAAACGCGTTTGATACATCTAACTGCCTTATTTTCCATTTGTTTGAGACAGCTAAAGATAGAACAACCCGAATTCTCTGATGTTTGATAACTGGACTAAATGTCTCAGTATAATCCAAGCCATATTCTTGGAGAAAGCCACGAGCAACTAATCTTGCCTTATAACGAGAAATATCACCATTAGCTTTTCGTTTAATCTTGTAAACCCATTTACATGTGATGAAGTTCCTTCCAATAGGTGGTGGAACTAACTCCCATGTATGTTGCATCATAAGAGCATTGTATTCTTCAAGCATAGCCTTATACCAACAATCATATTTAGAGGCTTCTTTGAATGAAGAGGGTTCATGAAGAGAAGGAGTCATAACTAAGGCTTGACACTTGTAAGATGGTTTTAAAGATCCAGTTTGGCGCCTTGTGACCATAGGGTGAGATGACTGAGATTGAGAATGAGTATTTGAATTGTGAGAGATAGATGATGTAGGTATAGGTTGTGTGGTTGAATTTTGAGATTGAGATGAAAGTGGAGGCTGAGTAGGTAAAGAAAAGGGATTTGATATTGATTCAAGGTTAATGGTGCTTGAGAACAAATTTGTATAAGTTGTAGGTGATGGTTCAAGGGAAGATGTAGAGGAAAAATTTGAAAGGTTTTGAAATGGGAAAATAGTCTCATCAAACCTCACATGTCTAGAAATATATATTTTGTGAGATGAAAGAGAATAGCACTTGTAACCTTTTGGAAAAGCTACAATACCCCAAGAACACACATTGCTCAGACTTAGAGGACAACTTATGTGATGAGTAAGGCCTAAGCCATGGGTAGCATAAGCAGCCAAAGGTCCTGAGATGAGAATAAGATGGTAAACAATTGTAGAGAAGTTGATATGGAGAATGATTTGAAAGGTTAGGTGTGGGAAGTAAGTTGATAAGATAAACTGCAGTTGAAAGTGCTTCAATCCAATAAGTAGAGGGCAAGAAACTGTGAGATAAAAGAGAAAGAGTTGTTTCCATAAGGTGTCTATGTTTTCTTTCTGAAACACCATTTTGCTCAGGTGTGTGTGGACAAGATGTTTGATGTACCACACCTTTTTCTTGAAGAAACAACTTGAAGTTAGTACTCATAAACTCTCCACCATTATCAGACCTAAGCATTTGTATCTTGAGTTGAAACTGTGTCTCCACCATTGTATAAAATGTTTTGAAAACCTCTCCAACCTGAGATTTAAGACTCAAAGGATAAACCCAAGAGAAACGTGTGTAATCATCTATGAACACAATATAATATCTGAAAGAGGAAGAAATAGAAGCCACAGGTGCAGGACCCCCAAACATCTGTATGAATTAGTTGAAAAGGTTTACAAGTTTTATTGATAGACAATTTAAAAAGGCAACTTATGAGCCTTTGATTCACAACAAGCTTTACACTTAAGACCATGATAATCAAGCTTAACATTTATAACATTGGAGATAGGTATTGAAGCTTGTGTAGAGGGATGCCCAAGTCTATAGTGCCACACTTGAGCATTGGAATTATTTGAAGAAGAAACAGGTACAACAGTTGAAGATAAACACACTCTATCTGTTGAACTACCTGTAGGAACTTTATTTGATCCAAAATGAAGAGGATAAAGGCCATCTTTACAAGGGCCCTGAAACAATATTCGTTTGGTGGTTGAATCAATAATAGATACAGAAGAAGAAGTAAACATAATGGAACAATTATTGTCACTTGTAAGTCGAGAGATTGATAATAAATTCGACTTGATACAAGGAACATGAACAATAGATTTTAAAAGAAGAGAGGAAGAAGAGGAGTAAATCTTACTGTCACCAATATGAGCAATATTCAAGGGTTGACCATTACCAACTGCAACTGAACTCGAGCCATTATAAGGTGTGGAAGACTGAATTAGCGAGGAGTCATGTGTTACATGAGAATTGGCACCTGAATCAAGGTACCATTGATCAGGATCATAAGATGTCGATTGAGTAGTTTGAGCCGCCATTGCCACACGATTTTGAGCTTTAGGAGGAGGATAAGCTGCAAAATCTGTTCTATACCAGCAGTCTAATGCAGAGTGGCCAAATCGAGTGCATATTTTACAATTAACAGAGGAATTCATACCAAATTGTTGAGAAGGTGAAGGAGGAGCACCTAATATGGAAGGAGATGAGTTGAAATTGTTGAAATTGCGTCCCCGACCTCGATTTGAGTAAGCACGACCATGATTTCCTCCACCACGACCTCTGTTCTGATTTGTAGAACCTCTTCCTTGATTTGTATTAGATGATGTAGATTGATTAGTAGCTGATGTGAATAACGCAGAGTGTGAAGATTGTGATAAATCAAGCGAATCATTCATCTTCATATGCAATTCTTCAGACACAAGTAAGCTTCCAAGAGAATGAAAGCTCAAAGTTGAAGATTGAGCATTCGTGATTCGAATGCTTGATTTAAACTGGTTGAATTCAGCAGGTAATCCCTTAAGAGTATACATTATCACATCTTCAAGAGGAAGAGAAGCATCTGCAGTATCCAAAGCATCACATATCTCTTGAATCTCATTGAGATAGCTTTGCATCGATTTGTCACTCTTTTTGATGTTGCATAAACGCATCTTTAATCCATGAACGTGTGTACGACACTGGTTTATGAAGATTTCTTCCAATTTAGCCCATACATCATGAGCATGACTCAGACGAACAACTTGAGCAAGGATTGAGGGAATCATTGAGGAGTTGAGTGAAACCTTAAGCTGTTGATCAACGATTAACCATGTGGAATATGCAGAAGACGATTGAGCAGGAGGTAAGGATGTGCCATTAACGTGAGCTAGATATCCATGTGCCTCAAGAACGGACTCCATTTGAGCTCTCCATAGCACATAATTGGTCGAATCTAACTTGATTTGAACCAAAGAGGACCAGTTTTGACGAAGAAGAAGGAGACCAGCAGGAATTTCTGAACTGGATTGAATGTTGAGAGTTTATGTTTGCGAAGAAGATGCCATTGAAGCGGAAGATTTTAGAAGATCGAGCTGAGAACTGAGAGCTTCGTTATATCGCCATTAATGGCGGATTTTGAGCTTTATTCTCAATGGCTCTGATACCATGATAAACGAGAGAGAGAGAGAGAGAGAAAGATAGAGTTTGATTTCCAATATTGAATTATCAAGTGTATTACAATTGTGTTGTGTAGTTACATTTATATAGTAGCTTGTATATATACATACACAATACATACATTTAACTACCTCTAACAAACTAACTAATTCCAGCTGGCTTGGTTATTGACTTCTCACTATCACTTGGCACACCAAAAAAGCCTAATGGGCACCTATGGTCTTGTAAATTTTCATATAAATACCCAATGATCCAAAATATTTAGGGTATATTCACTATTCATTTGAGCTTGCATTAAATAGAATAGCCTTCAGAATAACTTGACCATTAATTTTCCATCGACAAGGGCCCCTCTCCTTGGTGACTAACCAATGTTTGCAAGCATCAAGTATGTGGAGCAAGGGCACTTGGATCAAGAAATAACCATACAAAGAAAAACAACCTCCCCCAGACCTTGCATAAACAAAGAGTTGAAATCAAAATTGAAGTTTATAAGGCATTTCACGAGCACCGACATACCTAATAATTCACCATTCTATCAGAAAGGGATCATGCCGATACTTTAATTCTTTTTCTATCGATTATCTCAGGGTTTCTTTTCAAGTATTACCTGTGTTGACATGTATTCTTATGATATAATCGTTGAATTTTCATCTTCAATTGTGCCATTTTGTCATTTTCACTTAATATACATTGGTAAGTGCTCATGTTGAGCTTTATATTCTCGAATTAGTATCCCTTCTTGTAACTTTTTTTCTTATTTTCATCCCTAACCACTATATCATGAACAAACTCGACCATGAGTCTCTTGTATTTTGTGCACAAAGAGGAAATTTTCTTAATAGTTGCGTCTACGATCCCATCTTTTTTTGGTAATGAAAGGTAGTCTTTAGGAAAATATTTGTTTAAATATGTAAATTCGATACACACACACCACTTATCATTAGGATTGGTAAATGGTACATGTATTGTATTATCTGGACACCTCACCTCGACCAACAATAATTACATTTCTATACCTCCCCCATAGCAATATATGTGCTAGATAAAACCACCATTTCCTCTACACATTGAGTTGTGAGGACGACCTTATCCTTAGGTTGGGCATGATGATCCCCATTTATGTGGACATTTCATTACTCAAGATCACGATTCTAGCATAAGTTCTCGACCTCTTACAAGATAATGATTTTGAAAAGTGTAATCGATGGTTAAAACCGTTAAATTATGGTTTTGGATAAAAATAAAACCGAATAACCGAAAACCGATTATTTTCATATTTTATAATAATGTAGGTAATTTTAGATACATTAAAATTCTAAAACCAAAATCTAAATACTAGATTTAACCAACTAAATAATAAATATGTAATTTAATAATAAAGCAACAAAATATTTTATATATCTCAGAGATTTTTCTTATATGTGTGGTTTGATTTTATGAAAATTAATATATTTATTAAATTATCATTTGATTATGATAAAAAAACCGCAAGACCGTTAAAAAAACCGAAACCGAATAATGCGGTTATGCTTTTGAAATGTGTAACCAATTTAAAACCGTTAGATTATGGTTTTTAATAAAATAAACGGTTATGGTTTTTGATATTTTTACAAAAAACCGATCCGTTGCCATCTGCGTAAGCTGACCCAGACACCCATACATAAAAAAAACATAACTAGACTTAAAACACATTTGATATTTTTTAAACAATTTTCTTTTTTTAGATTATTACATATCATTAAAAATATTTTCATGCCATATTTTTCAAAATTATTATTTTTAAGTCAAACATATTTAAAACATTCTACAATTTTTATAAGATATTCTATAAATTTTAAAAATAATTTGAACATTATAAATAAATTTTATTTTTTTATCTTATTTAAATATTTTCAAACAATAAATAATAACCTAAAAGTTGAATTTGTTTTTCTTTTTTATCATAACAATATTCTATTGAAGATATTTTTATACTATAACAAAATTATATTAGTAAATCAAAACGATTTTAAAAATAGTAAAGAAGACCGAGGACTTTGTGTAAAATGACTAAAAGAGTGCTAGAGGACATGGAGCATATACTCTCCTTCTAAGCCCTGAGAAATTTACATTCAACCATTTACTTGTTGCTCACCTATATACATATATACATTCACACAGAGATCCATTTCTAGTTTATTCTTCGTCATTCAACTGGAGCAATAGGAAAGCAAAAGCCCCTCAATTTCGTCATTTGTTATATACTACTGTAAGTTAAGCAGCATCTATTTCAATTTTTATTTATCACTCTATTTAACCCTAATTTAATCTGTTATTATTATTACTATTAAACCCCAATTAATATCATACTGAAATTAGGGTTTCCATTTTCCGATCAGTCTATTGCTATTGCAGATCTGTTTTTCTCTTACTTCTTTCTCAATCTGATATTCATATAGTTGACCTCGTTTTTGCATTTGATACCTTTCTTTTGGTTATCAAAAAGTAAAAATCGATTAACCCTTTTAATTTGTGTAAGTTTTACTTGAA
Source organism: Nemophila menziesii (assembly GCA_029959085.1). Lineage (NCBI taxonomy): Eukaryota > Viridiplantae > Streptophyta > Magnoliopsida > Boraginales > Hydrophyllaceae > Nemophila > Nemophila menziesii. Next base: position 36,753,234 of record JARWIR010000007.1, on the reverse strand, counting down.
CCATTAAATTTTGTATTAATGATAATGGGTAATTGCATTAATATGTGAAAAAGAAAAACTTGAATTTGTGAGTTCTTTGATTGAGATCTATTATGGGATTTGTAGGAATCTGAAACTCACTTTACATGGAGAGTAATGGAGATGATAATGGATCAGCTGCAGCATCAATGCTAAATCAAAGAAGACATGAATTCTCAAAGCTTTTTCAGTACTATTTGGATAAAACAACTCCACACGCAGTTTATAGATGGATCGGAACCTTTGTTTTAGCATGTGTTTACGCACTTCGAACTTACTATCTTCAAGGATTCTACATTGTTACATATGGATTGGGAATTTATATACTCAATTTACTCATCGGTTTCTTATCACCTCTAGTTGACCCTGAATTAGAACCTACAGATGGATTACTTCCAACAAAAGGCTCTGATGAATTTAAGCCTTTTATTCGTCGCCTTCCCGAGTTTAAATTCTGGTATTATTCTATTTAAATTCTTCATTTTTTATTTTATTTTTTGTTTATGTGTTGAATTATTTGCAGGTATGCTATTACAAAGGCTTTCTGTGTAGCATTTGTGATGACTTTCTTTTCGATTTTCGATGTTCCTGTTTTTTGGCCTATTTTATTGTGCTACTGGATTGTTTTGTTTGTTCTTACCATGAAACGCCAGATTATGCACATGATTAAGTACAAATATGTTCCGTTAAACCTTGGGAAACAGGTGAGTTTATAAAATATATTTTTAATTTTTTTGGAGTTGTACTAAGGTGGTGTTTTTTTTTTTACAGAAATATGGGAAAAATAAATCATCAGGTGGAGGTAGTCCACGTGGGCGAGCTGATTAAATTCTTTGGGGAGGATTGAGTGAAAAAAATGGAGGAATTGGTAAAGTGTTTACTATGATAGTGGGATTTGTATTCACATTTATACAGACTTGAATACAGATTTTATATAAATGTGCATTGTGTTTTGATGATGTGGTATTATACAATTCGTTAAGGAAAAAGTGATATATTTTTGTTAACTTAGCTGTTTTCCTCATTGCTTGTATGATGATCTGGATTTTACTCTCTACTTATTCTGTTCTTGAATTGTTAGAAAGGTCGAGGTTAATTATTTCAGTTGGAAGTAAATTATTCTAAGGTTTTGGTTTGACTATCAAATTATGTTATTGATTGAGATGGAATCTAATTATATATTATGCTATGTTTTTTTTTTTTTTTGGTTTTGATGGTGAGAGCATTTTATTGATTTGAACTAAGATTATAGATGAAAAATGTCCCAAAGATTGGTAGATGAGAGCATTTTATTGATTTGAACTAAGATTCAAACCTGCTTTTTAAAAGTTGCAAAAATAACAATAAATAAGATGGGTAGATGAACCAGCAGGAGTGAGGAAGTGCAATTAGTCGTGTAAATGTTCTTTAAAAAGATCTTATCTAATAAATTTGATTAAATGTCCCCAAACTCTCTCTAAACCTTAAATCAAAACCTATCCTAAATTAAAAACATATACACTCTAAATCTCTCTAGAACTGCTCATAACAAAAATGATCATGGATGGCCCGCTTGAATACAGTCATTGATAGCTATGGCTGCTCAGTGTTTGTTTGGAGTTTAAAAAGGTTGCAAATACATGGGATGTGATACTTCTTATGGTGTAAGAGCTATCAAGATCTTCGTTAATGCAGCTCGTTTATTTTGGATAATAATAACCACGGTGGTTATTAAAATGATGGTTGATATACTTTTCCTCATCTGGAGGTTTGGGTTTGTCTTTCTTAAAGATCATGTTTTGTCTATCGTTGACGGTCTTAATATGCTATTTCGATGGTATCTACGTTAGTGTTTCATCGTAGGAGGTATTATTATTTGAGTTTGTATTACCTATTCTACATCTTTATTTTCTTTTGTTTGGAGTTTGTTTGGGTTGTATTCCTTGTTTTTTTATATGTATTGATGTTTCTATATAAAGTTATTTATAGGATTGGTTGGACAATCCATGTATTATGTAAATTCTTTTATATCTAATATATGTATCATTTGGAAAGAAAACCATTTTTTAAAGATTGCAAGCTCAACTCCAGCCATGGCTTAAAGCCACCACAAAATGCACGAATTGCCATGGCTTGAAGCCACAAAATGAATGCACAAATAACAGTTTGAACGGAGCTCCAAGGCGAAGGGTCACGTCGGAGCTCGGCGGAGTTGGACATGTCTCAGATAGAAGAATATTACATTTTTTAAGTGAAGTGGAAAGTGACGTCATGCTGATGTCACCATGTGGAAGTTTAATTGTTTTTATATACTATTTAAATTTTGAATATTACTTTGATAGTATTGTGTAATATTAATTTTTTTTTACTTTGCTTAGGATAGCATGAGTCAAATTAACAATATTTTTGCTTACTGTTGCATGAACTTTCTAGTGTAATTATTTATCTAGTGTCGAGTTCGGTTGTTCCTTATAAATAATTCTGTTAATTAAAAAATGAAATTCACATTTGATTTAGTTTTTGATTATTATCATATAGCGTGCTCATTGTCGATATTTCAAAATGCTATGTGTACCACTAAAGGTACTTAGTGTCGCTACCGGAGGTACTCAGTGACACCACCCAATCATGCTTAGTGTCACCACCCACATATATACATTATCGCAAACGATATGCTCAGTATCATCATTAACGATTCTTAGTGAATATCACTTGTAAATTTTTTTATCTTTGGAGAGTTTTTGTAACACCAAAGTTCTATAATCTCTTTTAGGTAATTTGTTTTCCAAGACATTTGAGCCTAAGATCCTACAATTAGACAAAAACTTTTGACATTTGTGACTTAAATAGGCAACGATAAATACCTTCATCCTCATCAAACTCACTAAAAATGAGAGTTTGGAACTTAGGAATATTGTGGTCGCATTACTTTGAGAAAGTACCAATAGGAAAAAGGTAGTTACATTTTGGTAAGTGCGGATTTGGTGTGAGGCGACCTAGTGGCTCTTTTTTTTTCCTTTTCTCATCTCTTTTCTTCAATCCTTTGTCTCTTAGCTTGAATTCACCTAGATATTTTGTCGGGCATGTATCATGGAAGACCTAGGTCATAAGTACCAAAAATGAAAGTAAAGTTTGGGATACTATTTCAGCTTGCATTTATTAGAAAGGACTTAAGATTGATGGCTCCCCCTACTTAATATTGGGGTTTCTACTTATGATATGTGTATGGTTAACCAACCTTACAGTTTACTATATTAATTATGCTTGGCTCAAAATTGGTATTAATGGAAAGAGAGTGTCTATCCATTTCTCTCTATGGTATATTATTTGTTGTTGACTTGTTTCTTTGATACTGAATCATTTATCATGAGTCTCCAGTTCTAGATTGAGAATTTTTGTATAGTTAATTATATGTTCCCTTTGGCCAATTATTGGCATATGACCATTAGCTTTAATTTAGATTGTACTCCTTATCTGATATCTATGTGGTTCCAAAAGCTATTTGGAGATAGTTTTAAATAATTAGGTTTTATTAACCATAACTGCTCCCATTAATATGTCATATTTGGTTTTAAGCATTCTTGTTGGAAAATCATGGGTGGGGGTAGTCTAATCATTAGGCTACTTAATGGCGAGTGGATTGCATGGCTTTACAATGTGTTAACAGATAAATTAGAATTTTGTCTGCTCTCCAACTGTAGAGTTATCCATGAACACAGTATAAATCCATGCAATCCACTCACTATTAAGTAGCCTAATAGAGAGTTAACTCTCTCCAACTCTAGAAATTTTGCCCATTATTCTAACAACCAAGGGAAGAGGTCAGATGGAGAAAGGAAACATGTCTTTCAATTTGAAAACTTGGGAACCTTAAAGCCCCATTGATAATTAGGAAAAAGAAATCAAATGATATCCAATAATGTGGACCTAGCAGAAAATATAAGGGTGTTATAAATATGAACGATGTCAATTTCCAGGTCTCTTTAGAGTTAGACATCACCCAATGCACGCTATAAGTGGAGTTAATTTTAAGGAAATAGGTTCTTTTAACACCAAATGTATGAATTCTGGTGAAATGGAAGGGGTTAGTCATACATTATGTGATATATGTGTTCCTAATAAATTTATTATGAAAATTTCACCAAGTATCATAATTAATGTGAACTCTGGGGAACTGGGCAAGAGATTCCTTCTAGAATCTCGTATTAATGTTTTGCTAGACAGTGAAGTAAAATTTGGCCATATGGTTGATGTGAAGAATACTCGTTATTTTGCTAACTTTGATCGTACACTTTACTATTCACCTATTCATGCCATTCACATTAATAGTAGCACATATAAGGAAAAGGTTATAAGCAAGAGAAAACTCATAACTCGTATCAATATCCTTCTAGGCCCTGGTATTTCCAATTTTTTCCACACAAGAACGATGCATAATTGTTGATAAAGTTAACAATCCCGATGCACCTTGTACAAAAGTCTTTTTTTACTGAGGATCCAATTGACGAAATTGACAATCCATATATATATTCTGATGATCAAGATGGTTTATCGTGTGAAGATGGTGGGAAACCTTCGAAAATTGTCATGGAGAGACCTTCCATATCTGTCATGGAGCCACATGTGCATGAATTTTCAAATGTTAGCTGGCTTGATCTAGCAGTTTGTAATGCTTGGTCGAGTTTTTTCATACTCGTTGGATAGAGATGGTGAGCTTCGGAACAGTTTGATGTATAAATCAAAGGCTGACATGGTATTGGATATTAAGAGATGTAATACTAAAAAATATAAGCAAATCATGGTGTAAGATCATTGATTGATTGTGTGGAATATTTGGAACAAATTTAACTCACGAGGTTATAAGTGAAAGTGTTGTGGTACATTATAAAAATAAAATGTATGGATATATCTAAGATGAGCCACCCACACACTTACATAAACAAGATGATGGCCAACGAATATCATATAATTACATCCTCTTTTATAGTCGAGAATATTCACCGTTTAGTATGTGACAATATAAGCCTGGAAATTGCTATGATTCAAGGAACGATAGTAAAAAACTGAGAATACTATGTTTCATATTCTAAGGCATTGCGTGTGAAACAAAATTCACTAGAAAAATTCTTTGGAACACATGAGGCAATTTTTCCAAAACTGCCGAGACTTTTGGGTGAATTAGGAGGTCAAATCCTAATACGGTTGTTAAAAACAATTTTATCTCCATTATAAAAAATATAACAAGTTTCAACATTGTTTTTGGGTATGGGTTCAACAACCATTGTCTACCTCTAGCGAGTATTGATGCAACACACTTATACGACAAGTATGATGTAAAACTACTTATCAGAATCACTTATATCATTTATGTTACACCATAGCCGATAACGAATCAAATGAAACTTTGGATTTTTTGTCAATGACTAAGAAGTCTCGTTACACAACTAAGAACATGTATTTAAGATGATTGTCATAAAATAATTGCGCATGATGTGCTACAATATCTACTGGATGTTGTCCATCATTTTGTTTGTGTCATCTGACGGCAACGAGGGCTGACGTGGAATTGGGTACACCTTAGCACGATGGAATCTGGATATAGCTCCGATAGAGGTGGGTTAGAAATAAGGATGGGATTGGACGAGACGTTGGTGGTGGATGTCTAGTTTAAATTTTGTATTATGTAGGGTTCTAATCTTTGGTAATTGGAATTCTAGACCTGTTTGGGTCCAAATCATTCTGGATTTGGATTATGGACTTGAAATTTGGGTTTTTGGGTGGGTTTACATTCTAGGATTGTTATAAAATTTCATTGGATTATGGACTTGGGTCGTGAAACACAATATCATTTGAAAATGAGGATTGTTTGGATGGCATTGGACCTGGTTAGAAGTACATAAGGTAGTAGAGGTGGATTTAAATAGAGGTTGATAAGGTGAGTTGGATTTAGGAGAAGACTACTGGTGAGTTTTTTGTTTGGACTAGTTTGAAGTGGTGTTTGAAAGAGCGGAGTTGGTTAGAGTTCTGTTTGATTTGGGTAATAGGCAACCCTAGATTGAGTGAAGGTAGTCTTATGACAAGTTTTGATGGGTTTGTAGGAGAATACGAGAGACCTCCACCTTCCCACTCCTCCGGCGAACCCACTTGTTGTGTATTTGGGAGGAATTGTGGTGTTTAACATTGTTGCGGATCACGGTTGCAGAGTTAACAGTGATTAGGTACCTCCCTTTGGGTCTGAGGTCTTGTCTCATTGTTGGTGTAACTACTCTTGTATCATCAACGAGGGATCGAAATGGCGAGAGGAACTTGTGAACTAATGATAGATTGTATTTGGATTGTTACAAACGAACATATGATCGATATTGTATATCTTGTATATTTGTTTATAATATGTGTTGTCTTTTCCTTTTAATAAATAAAATGTATAATTTCCGGAAAAAAAGAGGTTTAATGTTAAAAAAAAAAAAAAAATAGAGGACTTCCTTTTGTTTTCTAAAAGATAGGTCATATTTCGAGACGAAAAGAGAAATTTTCTCTTTAATATTTATTATTTATTTCCTATTTTCTTTATTATTACCTTTTCCATAACGGCTACTTTACTCCCCCTCTCCGCCTTTCAAATTTGAAAAGAACACCCAACGGATCTCACCACCATTCACGTCACCTTAAAAACTAATAGCCTCTCATCAAACCTCAATATCACAGAAGCTCTAGTTCTTGAAGGTCCATTTCATACATTCAAATATCATTTTCGATCTCTCAAAATTGTTATTGGTCAAAATCTAATCTATTTCACCTTTTCGCAGGTCTTCTATTGAAGATAAATACCCAAGAACACAGTAAGGAACATCAGTTTCATACATTCAAATATCATTTTTTTTCTTAATATTGTGTTCAAAATCACCTTCTTACAGGTCTTTTATTGAAGATACTCAAGCACACCGTAAGAATTCAACCTAATCTGTTCTCTGGTAATATTTTCTTTAATTGAACTGAATTTATCTTCAATTTAAGTAAAGGGTTTTGTATAATATGTTTTTTTTGTGTTGGTGTAGAATTGGGGGTGTAACCATGAATGATCTTATGACAAAATCCTTTTTAAGTTATGTTGATTTGAAGAAACAAGCCATGAAAGATCTCGAAGCAGGGCCCGATATTGAGATGGGTCAACTTGACCCGACTGATGAAAGAAACCTTTCCAAATTCTTCGAAGAAGTGGCTGCAATTAAAAACGACATGGAAGTGATAACCGATTTGCTTCTTGATCTTCAAGACCTCAACGAAGAGTCAAAATTGACGCATAGTGCTATGGTTCTTCGAGGGGTACGCGACAGAATTAACTCTGATATGGTTACAGTTCTTCGTAAAGCAAAGATAATCAAAACAAGATTGGAATCACTCGATAAATCGAATATGGAAAACCGAAAGGCCTCTACTGATTATAAAGAAGGAAGCCCAGTTGATCGTACTAGAATGTCAGTAACTAACGGTTTACGAGTTAAATTAAAAGGATTAATGAGTGATTTTCAATGTCTGAGAGAAAAGATCGTTAATAAACATACAGAAATTTATAGTGCTTCGGTAGAGGAACAGGGTGATAAGGTAATTGGAGGTGAGAAGGTTTTTGAAGGGAAACAGAAAGGTGAAGAATTGGTGATGGAGAATAAGGAAAGGGACGAAGCTGTGAAGGAGATCCAAAAAAGTTTGATTGAGCTTCATCAAGTGTTTCTTGACATGGCTGTAATGGTGGAGACACAAGGTGAACATATGAATAATATTGAGTTAAATGTGGTGAATGCTGGATCATATGTTAAAGATGGGACTAATCAACTTCATCGTGCTAATGATTTGAAGAAGAGAAGGAGTTGTGCTTGTTGGATTGGTGTAGTCGTGTTAGTTATGTTATTCGTTTGCATTTTAGCGATTCTTTTTTGAAGTTTTAGATGATCGAGATGTGTTCAACTTTGGATTTGTTTTTTTAGCGAGATGATGTTAAATTGATTTGTTTTTTGCTTGAGTCTTATTTCAATTTCCAAGTTGAAGAAAAAAAGAGTGTATTATGATTTTGTTATACAAATCTGGAAGTATATTTTGAAATTTTTGCATTGATTGGCTTGAATGAGGATATTGCTGGTTTTTTTATCCGTTATATTGAAAATCGCTGATGTCTTATTACAAGCTAGTTGATAATTAAGCTTTCTTAGTATATTGTTTTTCCATTTGTTTAAGAGTTTTGAGAATGTGAAGCTATACGCATGTGCATACTCATCATTTATGCAACTTTCCCTTTGTGTTTAATTCGCCACTTCAATAAGATACTGAGGTTGCTTCATAGAGTCTGTCTTGCCATAAAGTTGGAACAAAAGAAAAAGGTCTTGCCATAAAGGAGATACTCATCTTTACCATTCACTCTACACAAGCACTAACCTCCTATAGATAATGTTATAGTATAAAGGAGTCGTAACTATTAAAGATCTCTTTACACGGTATTAGCATCTTATTAGACATTCTTCTATAACTTGTAGGATCCTTCACTAGCACATAAAAATCTAACAAATCCATTTCGATACACTTTTTATAGCCACGATCAATTGCAAAAAACAAACCATAAAGTAGAGTGTATAACTCCGAGTGAAGAATCAGAGCATGTCACATGTCCATACAAATCTACACTAGTAGGACCCATCTATATCACAGAAATACTATCAATAACCGCGTACAAGTCCTCAAACAACCATCTATCTAAAGGGGCGGAGGGAGGGGGGGTCTAGGGGGTAGGGGGGTCCATGGCCCTGATTTTACTAAAAAAATAAATTGTAACTATAATTAAAAAAAGAAAAGGTTTACACCTAATTGATCCCTAAGTTTTAAAATCTTAATATAGTCTTTTTTAATTTTTTAAATTTATTTTATTAGGTTATAAATAATTTTATTTTATATGATTTTTAATTTTTTTTTACAACAAATACATGTTATTTTTTTTATAAAAAAAACTTATAGGATAACTAATTTTAAAAATTAATAAAAGGACTTATATTTCGATCTTTACTTAATATAGGGACATATAGTGCAATTTTGCATATAATAAGGACCTATTTTGCAATTTTTGCATAATATATTGACTTATAGTCCAAATTAAGGTTAAAAAAGAAAATCGGGGGCCGTTGCCGCCGAACCCCCTTGGCCTCCCTAACAAAAATTCCTGCCTCCACCCCTGACCATCTAAAATCAATTTTACTACAAAACTATTTTTTCTATTTTTTATATTGATCTATTTATTTGTTTTTGTTCAAGTTATAGTTTTCTTCTTAAAAAATAAAACTTATTTTTGTCTCATTTCTTGTTATAGGATATGAACACATTTTACGTAAAATTAAGTATTAGCCATAGGCAAATCAGGATTAATAGTATTATGTTAGATAATATCCCCAAGTGGATGACGAAGATCATTCATATGTATATGGATGATAGATGAAATGCTAGGATGGTTAGATTATATATTTTGTTGGTGCAATGGAATATCTGGAAGGAGAAAATAAAGGCATGCCATGAAAAGTAGTTTGTAGAAGTGGATACGGTCATCAGGTCGACGTGTTCACTGAGTTATTTGATCCAAGCTGATCAATATGCAATCACAACTATATGTAGGCAACATAGATATTTGATGGTACAGACTCAGGTATACTAGGCGACGTGCCAGTTTTATGTGACACATCATTTACGAAAAAATGAGATCCTTCTGGGATTGGTGTGGTCGAATTCATAAAATAAATGGAACAAGGATAGATTGGTCAAAACTATGCAGTGTTCGCCCGCTATTAAAGGGGAGACACATGCAGTGCTTACCGTGACAGAGTTATACGAATCGTACGAAAGTATAAAGAAAGTTATTTTCTCTATTAACCTTGATGTAATTCAGGGTGTTAGACAACTGCCAGTGCTTAGAAGGATCGTAGAGGTTGTGGAACGTTTCGTCTCTGTTACGTTCCATCACTTTTCGAGAACCTTGAACTCTAAGGTCGACACTATTGAAAAGTCGGCTAGGCGGAGGGCCCTGGGTCAAGTCTCTACGGGGAGTACTTTACACATGTTTTCAGATGGTTTTTAGAAAAAGAAGTATTGGCCATAGAAGTTGTATTCACATTGTGATTTATTATTATTGGTATTTACAAATTTATCAAACCCTGGCTACGAACCCATAATCGTTATCCTATCGTTAGTTAGTTGTTGTCTTAAATTTTATTCGTTGTTATTTTACTAATAATTTGACTTACGATATTTTTGTTTTATCGTTATCTTTCCATATTTTTTATAAAGAAATTTATTATAATTACATCGATGTTGGTTATCAACATTCATCGATTTAGTGTTGTATTTACTAAGTATTATTTAAATGAACTTGTACACTTTTAAGTAACTCCCGGACATATCATTTCCTAAGGCACCCAAATCCACAGTCAAAATCCAGCCCAACTACAAAGCACACCAAACAAAGTGTTAGTCCTAGAAGGGGGAGGGGTAAATAGGACTCTAATTTAATAAAACCTAATTAAAATTTTATTACTTTTAAGACAAGGACAATAACAACCTAATAAAGAGAAAAGTGAGAAACTATAAGGGATGAATTTATCCTTAATTTTATCAACTAATGGTGCAAAATGTCAAGATAGATAGTTTGCTTGTATAGATTCCTAATTAAGGGATCATACAAGGGGTAGTATACTAAAGGATGCAAGGGGATAATTCATATCGTATAAGAGAAAATCGGGACTAGGTTAAAATGCAACAATCCTATGTAAAGACTTATGGATTTATCTTACTAAGAACTAAGAGGATTTATGCAACAAGACTAATGATATGATGAGTAGGGTAAGAACAAGAAATGCAAGAAAAAAGTAAATGTCTAGAATGTCCTTACCTATTTAGAATATTCACAATCACGAATGTGGCGTGTGTATTGACTAGCGCTGACTTTAGTCTTTAACGTTTTTAAACTAACGGTAAAATAAAAGTGTGAAAATGAAGAACTAAATGGACAAATATGAAATATGAGTGCTAAAATGGTAAAATCGTACAAAGATGATAAACTTAGGGATGACAATAGTTACTGTTAAAAACCAAAATCGATGAGAACCAATAAGACTAAAAACCGAAATATATAAACATGGTTTAAACCTTTAGGTTATTGTTTTGAAAAGTATAATCGATTGTTAAATACCGTTAGGTTATGAATTTAGATAAAAATGAAACTGAATAACTGGAAACTATTTATTATTATATATATTTTTAAATTCTATAATGATTTAGGTAAAATATTATATTGAAATTATAAAATCAAAATCCAAATACTATAATTAACCAACTGAATGATAAATATTCAATTTAATCAAACACCAACACAATTTTGTATATACCTTGATTTTATGGAAATTTTACGTATTTGAGTGGTCTTATTTTATTAATTTCTAATATATTTATAAAATATGGTTAAAACTCGCAAATTCTTTTAAAAACCTAAAAACCGAATAGTACGATTATAATTTTGAAAAATGTAAGTGAATATTAAAATTGCTAAATTACGGTTTTTTATAAAATATATGATTAAAGTTGGGATTTTTAATATTTGCAAAAAATCGAACAGTAACCTTCCCCGATAAACCTTTAGCAATTAGCACAATCGGGTTGTAAAAAAAGTAGTATAATCACATGACTCTCCAATAAAATGTAAAAAAATAAAAAGCAAAAATTAGTCCCAAAATTTAAAATTAAATAATCGCAATAACTTTGTAAAGAAAAAGGTAAGGTGGTGTAGGCCGGTGAGTGGCCGAAAATGTCGAATCAACTGGCGCCAAATTTGACTCACAAGGTCCATGATTCCAACTCGCAGGAAAAGAAAGACGTAACAAATACCTGAAAATTTGTACAAACATATATTTGTGAAAAGATAGATTACAAGAAACGGAGTGATAATCCATCATCAAAAGATGGAAACAATAGAGGAGGAAATAGTGTACAGTTGGAGAGAAGTAAACCTTCCGTCATCGGTGAAACCTGGACACGGGAAAGAGAAAGAGAGCGGAGGAAGACGAAGAGGGCGAGATATAATAATTGCGGTGGATCACGGTCCCAAAAGTAAGCACGCCTTTGATTGGGCCATTACTCATTTCTGCCGAGATAATGACACCCTCCACCTCATCCACGCCGTATCCAGTACGTTCTCTATAATATTATCATGTTTACATTAAATCTTACCTATTATTTAATGGGTTGATGTATATTTTAATAAATTCTGCTCAATCCCCATGATCCGCCCAGAATGAGCCAGGATTTTCTGTATGAGGGGCATGGTCTTGTGAATTTAGTGAAAATCTCCCTTTTTCACACTGAAATATTCAATTTTTATTTAATTTATTTAATTGTATTCTTGCTAGTAGTGTTTATAAACTTCAAAAATAGGCTATTCAATGATAGGAAAGTCACGCGTAATTGTTGGTAACTTAAAGGACAAAATGGGCTATTATTCTTTATAGTTAAGTGACGAGCACGGGTTTTTCTGTAACTAACATATTGAATTGAGCACAAGCCACAAAGTGAAACATGTGGCTCAGTCTTCTTTTGAAAGTTGTGGGCTCGTTTTGCACAAATGATATAGTTTATGGTCTAATTTAAGAATTTAACTATGTTAGTGTCATTATTAAGTGGATCTTTTTTATTTAGGTTTGCAAAATGAAATTGTTTATGAGCAAACCCGTGATCTAATGGAAAAGCGTGCCTTAGAAGCTCGTGAAGTTGTCATGGTTAGTATTTCTTTATAAATTTAAATATATTTTAATCTGTAATCTTTTGTTATTCTCTCCTTTTAATATCAACAAATTATTTACAAATAGGTGACGTCAAAAGCTAGGATAGTAGAAGGAGATGTTGGAAAAGCAATTTGTAAAGAAGCAGAAAGGTTAAGACCTGCAGCAGTGGTGATGGGTACTCGGGGTCGAAGCTTAATCCAGAGTGTGTTAAAAGGGAGTGTTAGTGAATATTGTTTCCACAACTGTAAAACTGCACCAGTTATTATAGTCCCTGGAAATAGTAATTTTTCTAAACTCAAACATTTTTCGTATTAATTTATAAATAACGGTACTAAATGAATCCATTTTTTTGTTTCAGTGCTTGGTGGAGAAGAATAGAGTGACTCGGAAGAAATTGGATAGCCTTGCATATGATTAGTATCAGCTTTCATTGGAAGCATGTCTTATTTAAATAATGTGTGTATGTTGTAGTTCTGATACTTATTAATTCTATATATTGGAAGGTAATTATTATTAAAACTTGCTAAAATAATTTTTTTCTGCTCTCTTTATCTTTTCAAATCCACGAAAGTAATATGAGCAATGAAATTTAAAACGGGTGAAAAAAAAATTGGAAAATATGAGTGGGTGAGAGTGGACCATGAAAGGGAACAGGCAAAAGCATGATTCACTGTTGGTTGATGTAAAGAGAATCAATGAGATATTGCCTATGGATGAGGCAAGGTCCACCTTCACTCTCTTTACATATGGCTTGAAAAGGAAGTAACTTAACATTGATAAGAAACCGAAACAGGAAATTACGTGAAAGTTACGTTCATCACACTATTCATTTCTGAAGAAGATTAATTTATTCATTGGATTGTGATGGTGGCCACTTCCCATGGTAGTTTGTCTGGTCCACTACAAGATTATCCCTTAAAGCATAGCCTTATATAGAAAGTCATGAAAATGATAATAATTTTTTGTAAATATAGCAAGTTGGATTACGTTTGCTGTGCATCAAAATCCTCAACCAATATGATTGATACCTTCCTTTACGTGCCCTTACTTTACGTGCCCTTTGAAATAGAAGATTTAGGGTAGAATACCAAAATACCCACTATGGTATTTTAGTTGACAAACATGTTGTAGTTAATTGATTTTCTCATTTTCATAGAGGAGACATATCCAGAGTCAATATATGCTTGGTCGTGATAGGACTTAATTGGATAAGGAGTCTTATTATGCTAAGCGGCTTGACGTTTCTGCGTAAGTATTAAGGTCTTAATCGAGCGGTCTATTTTGTCCCCGTTTAAGAACTATTCTGGTTCATCATTTGTCTCCAAAATTAGATTAGATTGAAACAAAAAGCAAGTTGTGCCACTTGATAACAGTGACTCAATGCATTGAACATAAACAGGTTAGAATTGACATATACGTTTTGCTTGAATTAGAAGTTCAAACTGTTAATTTAATTAGCTAATAAGGTTAGAAGTAACCTTGTAACGTAGGTAGGAAACAAGAAAATTGTGGTTTAAACGTCTTTGTATTATCGATTATAACTAAATTCTATACTACAACTACAAATAAATATCTCTCTCTATATATATTATATATATATATACTCTTATATACTTAATGGTGGTGAAGAATCAGGATAAACAGCTTCAATTTGAACTTGTTGAACTGTTTGTATTACAATTTCTGATTCACATCTGCAACTTCACATGTCCTGCTTCAATATAACCTGCAGTAATATAGTCCCGTTAATATTAGACTTAAGGTTCAAAATTATATATAACAAGATGTTCTAATTAATACAGAAGGGTGGGTTCCCCTATTGTATAAAAGATAGACAAAATAATGCATGTCTTAGCGAAAACATAAATTTAGTAATGCACCCCGGTCCCGCACGTAACCTGAGCTTCGTGCAGGTGGGCTGAAATGGACATTATTTGACAGTTAATTGGTATCAAATGATGAGTTAATTTGACAAAAAAAAAAAAAAAAAAAATGATGAGTTAATGCTCAGTCAAAGTCAACATTTATCAACCATACTGCTTTAGTATCTTTCAGAGACTTGACTAAATGAATTTTGTCATAAAAAACTACGGTTTTATTATCTTAAATAGAATTAATAATAACATGATAGTTTAAACCGACCTGTGAATGGTTGAGGGAAATAAGATGATGGTTTTCCTTGTTGAAACTCCATGGCATAGAGGTTTTGTAACTCGGCATCGCAAGTTGATGGATGCTGGATTTGCTGTACAATGAAGAAGTCATAGTTTAGTCACGAGAATTTTAATTAATTAGATATGGTTCATTAAGGAAAAGAAGAATTAATTACATATGCTTGGTCAAGAATTGTTTCTGGTAATGTTATTGGAGCACTTATAGTTCTCCGGAGTGCCATATCAGGAGTATTCATAGATGGATGGAACTGGAGATTAGTCATATCAGGAGTAAAATCTCCTGTTCCGGCTTGAATTATCTATAAACATGAAATTGTTAATTGTTATATCATAATTTATGACTAACTACCTAATATTGTGACAAGTATTCTTTTAATTACCTCTTTCATGAACAAAGAATCGAGGTTAATATCAATTGCGGGATTAACAGCAGCGAGTTTCATTGATAAGAACTGTAATGATAATAAGTTTTTCAATTTAGAATGAAGATATACGCGTATTTAGCTAAGGTGTTGAAATATATACCTCAACTTGTTTTTGAAGTGATTGAACGTAGTTGATTATTTCATCTAACATTCCGGCTTTGCCTATGATCTTATTACACCCCGGTACAAGATCTTGTAAATATTTCATTCTCTCACTGATTTTCTCTCTTCTAACCTGTACATAATAGACACTAATAAGTAAGCATCAAAATGATTGATTCGAGATATAAAAAGACTAATGAAATTTGAACTCACTCTTTCTGCTAAGCTATGGCTATCAGTGGCTTGTCCTCTCCGGGCTCTTACATGAATGTAGTCGAGTTTTTTAACTTCAGTAACCTTTGAAATATCAGAGGAAGGATCTGTGTTACTGGTTTGTTGCTCTGTTATCATGGAGTCACTTTCTTGTACAATTTCTTTCATTTTTTTCTCTTTAGGTTCCTCTAGTGGGTTCACCTATATGTCAATTATACCAAATGGTTTTACATTTAGGAAACAAAGGGCATAATTATTTAGCATTTGTACCTTTTGACTCTGGGACTTATCGATCTTCCTCTTTCTGAAACTCTCACGTCCACCATTGGAGCTTAGCTTGTCCGGTTCCTTTCCTTTATCTTCTGCCATAGCTGGTGGACAGCTAATAGTCCTTGGAATGGTGCAATTGATATCATATCCAGAGCCTTTATCAATACCAGTTGCACTGCAATAACTAGTATTATGTCCAAACTGATCATACCATCCAGAATCTTGTTTTATACCCATGTTTACGAGTGCGTTTAGACCTTGATCACCATCGATAAATCCTGGAAATTGTTGAGCTTGAGCTACTATAGAAAACATATTCATTTGATCATTTCCGTTCATATAATTTAATAGTTGTTGTCTTTCGAGCACACTCATATCGGGTGAAGCTCTATACATAATGAAGCTTTTTTACTTGAAGACTCTTTCAAAGATAAGGTAAGGTAATGATTGATATGAACTCAGAAAAGAGATTTAATCAATGGTGATGGTTGTACTATAGAAGATTAGGTAGCTTTTACGTCCTCTCAAAACCAACATGCAGTTGCTTTTTTGTTGGAGGAGAAAAAATGGAAATTTTTTTTAAGGTAAAGAGTAAGAGAGAGTGGATGGGTATATATAAACGGTTTGAAAAGGAATCGGAGGAAATATCTGACAGCGATTGCCGGAGACTGACAACTACCAGCCGGGATTAAATAAGAGAGGGGGTGAGAGAGAAAGAGGATAGATGAGAGAGAATCAATTGGGGCAGAGAGCCATTGAAAGTAACCATAACTTGAGGCCATGGTGTGTGGGGTCAAACTCACATGACTAGCCACGAGGGCATGTTTTTTAAAACTAAGTTTCTTTATTTCATATAGATTTATTTTTATTTTTAACTTAATTTTTTTTTTAAATTACAGAAAAAAAAATTGAGAAAAATAATTACAAAAACAATACATAAAGGACGGGCTTTAACTTAATTTAATCATAATTAGAAAGGCGCTCCGTAGAGGAGCGCTTTTCGTTGAAAAACAATACGGGTTGAAATGCGCTTTTCGAAGAAGTGTATTATTCATTATATATACCAAAAGTTTCGATTTTAGGCTTTGATAATGGAGATGGTAAGATAAACACATTCTCTATCGAGGATGGTTGAAAATTACAGGGATTCTCCATCTCCTGTATTCGGAGAAAAGTACTGTGACGCCTGCAAATGCCAAAATAATTAAATTAGGTGGCAACATGTTCGATTGGTTGAACAAGGAAAATCAAACAAAAAATCGATGTCTAATGTCCAAATTTAAATAACAAAATACCAAAAAGAATTAAATCAGTGATACCTCCTAGTACTTAATTTTCTAGCACGCGAAAAACAAGTGAACTTAACTTTGTGTAATAGTATACTGTAAAACAATAAAGACAGGATTGGTTCTAGGTATGTATCAACTTTACCAGTTGTGAAGGAAATATAGTAGATGCTCTCAGACACATACGTACATTGGCTTTCACAAATTTCATTACTTAATAATCATCTTCCTTACAAAGAGGCAAACATAAAAAGTAAATTATTCAATATAAGTGACAAACAAACAAACAAAAAATGAACTTCACTGCCAACATTACAACCTAAAAGACCTTATGATTCTTTGCTATGTAATTTAGAAGTGATTGAACCATTGGAGAGTAGTTAGGTGGATCTTTGGATACTAGTGAAGTTCGATGAACAATCTATAGCCTCTTTGGTAAGCTAAGTGAAGAACCTCTCTTTCGTGCATTGCAAAGCTAATCTGATCTTGAATTTAAACCGTGTTGACTGTGATTATGACAAGTGAACATGTAATTTAGTTTGTATTTTATTACATAAATTTTTTGGAGTTGTTGCTGTGAGTTTATTATCTATATTTTGCCATCTTCTTCCCACTGTGCTTAATTGACTTAGGTGTATATCTAGAGACTTCCCTTTGTTTTTATCTTTATTGTATCAGGACGATACAATTTTGAGTCGGGGGTCTTGATGTCTCCCTATTTGTGATATAATAATCTAGGTTGGAGACATAATTTTAGGTGTATTTGATTATATAATTAGAGTTTTTTATCCATTATTTGATAATATCTTACTTCTTGTCTTGATTTGATGATTTAATACTTTTAGAGCATATTTGGTTTAATTTGTGTGTTAATGTGAAAATCTTGAGTTTTATGAAATATAATAAGATGCCAAATCAATTCTAAGAAAAGAAGATATGGAAGGAATCAAGAGATAAAAGGAAGTAGAGATAAAATAGGAAAAGAAAAGCTGCCAAGTAAAGCTAAAATTCTACAGCTACGTCCACTAAAGTGAAGATAACTTCAAATCGATGAGAATTTGGATGATCATTCAAAATATTGAAGATATATTCTTTCGATGCGGTCTTTCGATATAAAGTAGGCAAAAATTGGACCAATAACGAAGGAGATATGATCAAAATAGTGAGAAGTGTTTATCCCCTCCTATATTTTAGGAAACGAATTTGAATTGGAAAAGGATTCCAATTACATTGCTTCCATTCAAGATTATGACCTAGAGTCTTCTTAACACCTATGAATACACCCTCTTATCATTGTAAACATGTCGTTGCTTAGTTCTAAGCCATAGCTTAGTCCTTGCTCAATTATTCTTCAACATTACAGTTAGAGATCATCCGGAGAAGCAAGCTGGCCTGTAGAGGAAGACAGGAAGCAATAAGTTAGGAAAGTAACAAACTCCTCTTCTATATCTCTTCTTTTCTATATTTAGGGTAATTAGCTATAGATATGTGGCTTAACCATATTTCTAAGCTTTTATTCTGTAAGTTTTATTATTAATTATTTGAGTTATTATGTTGTCTTACATTCCAGAATATTACTTGTTCTTTTAATTGATTTGAGTTTGGCGTAGACCTGTATCGTGTGCTTTGACTTATTTTTTCCAAAACTAAATTTGGCTAATCTTATGACTATCTTAAGTAATTGAGTTAACACCCGGAAGGGGGATTTAATTATTGATAACAACACATAATAGTCTAGTGTGCGATAGTGATCCTAACGGGCTTGCCTATCTAGATAGCCATAAAGGTTTGATTTAACCACAGATCATTACACGGGATTCCTTACCCAAGTCCCCTAGTAGTGGAGAGGTTGCTCCTAAGTCCACCCTGACGGGGTTTGAAAGAATTTAGAATCCTGGTTAATATATAATGCTCAATTCACCCTTAAGGTTAGTAACAACTTAGTAAGATAGACTCATATTAGTAACCTTAATTTATCTGACTTACATTCGTATTTATTTATCTGTATTCTTATTTATTTATTCACATCAGATATTTATTCATCTTATTTCTGTTTTAATCTAAACATCTAAATTCGTCTATGCTTCTTGAATACAAGTAGATCTAACAGATTAAATCCCTGAGAACGAACTTTACTTGCAAACGATCAGTAATAACTGCAATGAGTTTATCGTGGTAGTCAAGGGTGTGTGTCCTTTATTGTCATCTTATTTATCTGTTTATTTATCATACCTTTGCCCCCACCATGGTGGTTTGTGTAATCTGTTATGTTTTTTCTTCTTTCTTATGAGATTATTTAAATCAACATTCGAATCTGAAAATTTGATTATGGTTTTGGTGGTGTGATCTCTCTTTGGGTATGAAAATAGTAGCTCTTGAATATATTGATTATTCTGTAATTGAATTTGGGTTTCCTAATGAGCTAGTTGTTTTTGTTTTGTGAGGAAATGATATTTTTGGAATCCACTCCTCTTTGCATGTGATTTATGTGTGGAGTTGATGAAGAGATGAAAAATTGGTGAGTGTTTAAGGCTTGATTAAGTGGGTAAGTTGATGGCTTTGATCCCTTAGGAATTCAATTTTTTTCTTTCTGATCCCTGATTTGATTTTTGTGATTTTATTCATGTTCTTCCATGTGATATAGTTGAAGTTGATACTTTTAGTCCCTTGATGTTTGCAAAATTGGTACCTTGAGGCCTCTGTTTTATGAGAAATTGTTAGTTATATACTCTGCTTTGAATGATTTTACACTTTTAGTCCCTATGTTATGCAAAATTTACACTTTTAGTCCCTTTGGTATGCGAATTTGAGACTTGAACTACTTGTTGTATGGAAAATTGAAAGTATAGATATCTATGTTATCTAAATTTAAGAATTTGAACTCCTTATGTTATGCGAATTTGAGTCCCTATGTTTTACAAAGTTGCGAATTCGAGTCCATATGTTTTGCGACTTTACGAATTTGATTCCCTATGTTTTCGAATTTGCGAATTCGAGTCCCTATGTTCTGCGAATTTGCTAATTTGAGTCCCTATGTTTTGTGAGTTTGCGAATTTGATTCCTTTTGTTTTGCGAAGTTGCGAATTTGATTCCCTATGTTTTGCGAAGTTGCGAATTTGATTTGCGGTGAAGAGGAATTAGCGTTCAACCTTTCTAGCTCAAGTGACGGTTCAACTTCTTCAGATCATACCAACCCGATGAAGATGAGTGGTGAGCACTTTCTTGTACATTTATCTCTTTCAAGTTATTTTTGAAAATCATACTAGCAGTTTTACCAAGGGGGTTTAAAGAACCACGTGGTGGCTTGATCCTATTCTGGGTATGCATTTCACGCTACCTATAGAAAATGTATGTAGGCACCCTAAATTCCATGGACACAATTACCAACCCCCCCTTTCCCACATGTCATTCTTTTGGTGAAGTTGAATTGTAATAATTTATTTATTAGATTATATTTGTAATAAGTTATTCTATTATCTATTGTAATTTATTTTATCGGCAAATGTAATTAGTTGTGCAATCGAATTTATTAGATTAATTACATTTTATCAAGCAAGTTGTTTAGGTACAAAGGTAGAATAAAACAAGGTTTAAATTTACATAAAAACCTAAACCAAATACAAAAACAATTAACAAACCAAGTTATACTAAAAAATACACTTAACTAGATATTTTTTTAAAAATATAGAAAAACCGGTTTGGAACCGGTACCACCAGTAAGGAGGTGGACATGCGGGCCGGAGCGCACTGATAAGAACCGTCCAGAGCGGTCTGAACAGAAGCGTTAGCCAGACTAAGATATAGGTCATTTTGGATGAATTAAAATAAGTGAATGCGTTCTTTATTTTTTTTTTAATCTTTTACTGTAATCTGTTCTTGAATTTAAACATTTTTAAAGTCAAATTTATAAAGATTTTACGACTTCACCTCTCATAATTAACAAAAGATCTCGCTTTTGATCAAGTGTGATAAGAATTGAAATGCTTGAGGTTTAGAATGTCAAGCTTCCATTGAAAGGATAAAGAAGAAGAGGAAGAAAATGCAGAGAAGAGAGAAGAGAAGGAATCGGTTTTATTTCATATGATTTTCTTGAGCTTAATTCAGCTCATTACATTGTTTATATAGTTGCTATAACTAACTAACAAACTATTGATATTTACAATATAGTCCCTCTAGTATTACTAACTAACAACTTAAGCTACAAACTAATCTATATCTCAAGAGCCCCCCCTCAAGTGCAACATGTATATTAGATATGTTGAGCTTGGACAAATTATTGTGAAAATCAATTGATCCAAGTGGTTTAGTGAACATATCCGCGAGCTGAAAATTTGAAGGAATATAGAAAAGTTTAATTACACCAGCTTGAATTTTCTCACGCGTCAACTTGCAATCGATATCAACATGTTTTGTTCTTTCATGATGCACCGGGTTTGTAGACATAGCAATGGCT
Source organism: Nemophila menziesii (assembly GCA_029959085.1). Classification (NCBI taxonomy): domain Eukaryota; kingdom Viridiplantae; phylum Streptophyta; class Magnoliopsida; order Boraginales; family Hydrophyllaceae; genus Nemophila; species Nemophila menziesii. The sequence continues at coordinate 36,731,511 of JARWIR010000007.1, read as the reverse complement.
GATTTGCTGTCTGAATACACAAGTGCGGGAGTACAATGATCAACACTATAATATTTTAAGGCATAAATTAACCATTGAATTTCACATGTTAAAGCAGCTAGTGCTCTATCCTCTGCTTCTGCTGATGAACGGCTTATAGTTGTTTGTTTCTTACTTTTCCATGAAATTAACGAATCTCCAAGAAAAATAGAAAATCCTGTTATACTTCTTTTTGGATCGAGGCATCCAGCCCAATCGCTATCATAATAAGCTTTGATTTTAAGTTCAGAAGCTGAAGAAAGAAATAGACCCTGTCCTGGAGTCTTTTTGATGTAGCGTAAGACTCTTTGAGCAGCCTTCCAATGACTATTACATGGATTTGCTAAGAATTGACTAAGTGAGTTTACAGAGTAAGATAAATCTGGCCGTGTAATTGTTAAGTATAGCAACCTCCCAATTAATCTTCGATATGAAGAAGGATCTTCAAACTCTTGATCATCTTATTGACGTAATTTCAATGTGGTTTCCATTGGAAAATTTGTAGGGTTTGCAGCCATAACTCCACACTCATTTAATATGTCGAGTGCAAATTTTCTTTGGCATAAGGTAATGCCTGTTGATTTTCGAGCAACTTCTATGCCTAAGAAGTACTTTAATTCACCTAAATCTTTAATCGTGAACTCATAGTGTAAATGAGCCTTTAAATTCTTTATTTCATCCATATTATTACTTGCAAGTATAATGTCATCAACATATACCAAGAGTGCTATGAATTTAGTGGATGATTTCTTAATAAAGAGGCTGAAATCACTTGAAGAATGTTCAAAGTCATAAGCTATTAAGGAAGAAGATAATTTTGTGAACCATTAGCGTGATGCTACTTTTAAACCATACAAGCTTTTGTTTAACTTGCAAACTGTACCTTTTTGAGCTTGAAGACCTTGTGGTATATTCATATAAACTTCTTCATCCAACTCACCATGTAGAAACGCATTATTTACATCAAGTTGATGTAAGAACCATTTATTGATTGAGTCTAAAGCAAGTATGATTCTAATTGAGACAAGCTTTTCCACAGGAGAGAATGTGTCAAAGAAATCAAGTCCCTCTTGTTGGTTGTAACCCTTTGCAACTAATCTAGCTTTATGTCTTTCTAGTGAACCATCTGCCTTATACTTTAGTTTAAAAACCCATTTGCATCCAATAGGTTTTATTGAAGAGGTTTGTGGAACAATAGTCCAAGTGTTGTTGTCTTGAAGGGCTTTAAGCTCTTTTTGGATTGCAGAAATCCATTCATTTGAGGTGGAAGCTTGTTTATAAGTCTTTGGTTCTGTTTGAGAAGATATATTCTCAATATAGTTGGCATATTTTGGTGTGAGTCTTGAGATACTAATGAAATCTTGTATTGGATATAGTGGTTGAGTTTTGGAGTTACAATGAGATGTTGAATGGTATATATAATCCTTCAAATATGAAGGTGGTTGTCTATTTCTGGTAGGTCTTGTTTGTTGAGATGTTATTGGTTGATTTGTTGAGGTTTGTGGGTTGTTTTGATCAATGGTGATGTTGGAATTGTGAGGTTCTATATACAAGTCAGAAGGAGGAAATAGAAATGTGTGAAGATCTTTTGTAGGTTCAATTTCTGAGAAAGGGAAGACTGTTTCATGAAAGATCACATTTCTTGAGATTATTATCTTGTTATTTGATATGTCAAGTACTTTGTAACCTTTTGTAGATGGAGGATAACCTAAGAACACACACTTTGTAGCTCTTGTATCAAACTTTGATCTATTTTGTTGAAGTGTTGAAACATAACAAAGTGGTCCAAATACTCTTAGATGATATAGTGTAGGTGCTTTGTTGTATAGCTTTTGATAAGGGGAAAGGTTATCCAATAATGGAGTAGGCAACCTATTGATTATATAGGCCGCAGTTAGAATTGATTCAGACCAAAATTGTAGGGGAAGATTTGATTGAAACATGATAGCTCTCGCAGTAGTTAAAAGGTGTTGGTGTTTTCTTTCCACCAACCCATTCTGTTGAGGAGTTTCAACACAACTCAATTGATGGATTATTCCATTAGTTGTATAGAAGGTTAGAAGATTGAACTCAGGTCCATTATCTGACCTTAACATCTTGATTTTTAAACCAAACTGAGTTAGTATCATTTGATAAAAATTGTTTAAGTGTAGGTGAACTTCTGACTTAGCACTCATTAAGTAAATCCAAGTACCTCTTGAAAAATCATCAACTATAGTTAAGAAGTATCTATGCCCTGTGTGAGAAACTTGTTTGAAGGGACCCCATATGTCACAATGGATTAAATCAAAAAAAGGATTTATCTTAGAAGTAGATACAGGAAATGAAAGCTTTCTTTGTTTAGCAAAATGACATGGTTCACAAACACTATCTTGTAAAAAAGTAATAGAAGAATCAATCCTTTTGAGGGCAGGAAGTTTAGCTCTTGATGATGTCCTAATCTTGAATGCCATATATCACTTTTTCTTGTTGAAACAGCTAAGATCTTGTGAGGTTTTGATGAAGACTTCAGATAGTAGAGTCCATTTCTTTCATAAGAAATCCCAATCATCCTCTTGCATTGATGATCCTGTATTGTTCAATAAGAAGAAAAGAATGCAACTGTAACAGCTGAATCTTGTGTCAATTTTGATATTGAAAGTAAATTACACTTAAAATTTGGAACACATAACACATTTTCTAAAGTAATGTGATCATTTAAGCTAATATTTCCTTTATGTGTTGCATAAATAGTCTCTCCATTTGGGAGTGTAACTGGAACATGAACACTTTGTGGCTTGTTTATGTACATAGAAGCTGAATATATCAAATGATCAGTAGCTCCTGTGTCTAAGATCCAAGATGAGATGCAAGAATTACCTTCATTGATTGTAACTTGATGCACAACTGAATTGTTCATCTGTTCTGTGTGTGCAAGAGCCATGAGTTTGCTTATCTCTTCAGGTGTGAATTCATAGCTATTTAGAGGCTTTAGTTCTTGTTCATTCTTGACTTCTTCTTGAGCATCAACAAAATATGCAGAGTGTTGTTGATTTTGAGCAAACCGTTTACCTTTAGGTCCTCCCCATCCAATTCGATAACCATGTAATCGTTAGCATTTGTCAACTGTTTGACCATTATATCCACAATGTGTGCATATAACTCTCTTCTTTTCTGCGTAATTGTTTGATTTTTGAGTCTTCTTCGAATAAAAAGCATGAGTTGGTGCAGAAAAAGAGGAATTTGACGACAATATTTGGCTTTCTTCTTGGATGAGCATTGCAAAGACAGAGTTCATTTGAGGTAAAGGAGTCATCAATAGAATTTGACTTCTTACTGCAGCAAAGGAATCATTCAATCCAATCAAGAACTTGATCACGAAGTCACTATTTCGTCGATCAATCAATGTATCAAGAATTTTGCAGCTGCATTGATTCATAGTTCCACAAGAACACACAGGCATAGGCCTAAAGTGTACATACTCATCCCAAAGAGTTTTAAACTTTGCGAAATACTCTGAAATTGTGCTTGAATTTTGAGAAATCGAGCTTAGTGATTTCTCAAGAACAAAGACCCTTGTACCATCACTTTTTCCAAAACGTGTTTTAAGCTCTCTATAGAGATCATGAGCTGAGTTTACATACAATAGACTACCTCTAATATCTCTAGAAATCGAATTAAGTAGCCACGATAGAACAAGATTATTGGCTCTATTCCAAACTGAGAAAAGAGCTAAATCTGTGAGAGGAGGTTGAACGATTTCTCCATTAATGAAGCCGAGTTTATTTTTAACAGATAATGCAATCTCAATTGCACATGTCCATGATAAGAAGTTATCATCGTTAAGAACTTCTGAAACTAACGAAGCACCTGTGTTTTCACTAGGATGGATATAAAATGGCGATGAGAAATTCTCTGTTACTTAGTTAGCCGACATTGAAGGAGTTATTTGAAACTCGTGATTTCTTGATCTAAAGCAAGAATGAGTGTTGTAATTGCGGAATTAAACTAGTTTACATCTGATACCATTATAAGAATTGAAATGCTTGAGGTTTAGAATGTCAAGCTTCCATTGAAAGGATAAAGAAGAAGAGGAAGAAAATGTAGAGAGAAGGAATCGATTTTATTTCATTTGATTTTCTTGAACTTAATTCAGCTGATTACATTGTTTATATAGTTGTTATAATTAACTAACAAACTATTGATATTTAAAATATAATCCTTCTAGTATTACTAACTAACCACTTAAGTTACAAACTAATCTATATCTCAAGAAAGTGTACTTTGTTTCAAAAGTGGACGGACACGATTTTGGTAAAACTTATTGCTGTCGATTGGGAAAAAGATAGAGCATAGAAGCAATGACTTTTTTTTTCGACACGGCATAGAAGCAATGACTAACTTGTATGTTCATATCTTTAATGTATATCTTCATTTGAAAAACAAGGGGAGCCGAAACCGCAAATGGTATTGTTAATTACAACGTGTCAGTTTTTGAAAGTATTAAACTTGTGATTTGTCCGCTTGATGACACTTTTAATTAAAAAAATAAAAGCTTGATGACATGGTGAATCCTGCTTTTGTGCAATTTGTTAATGGCGTGTTATGTCACCTGTGTGTGCCTAAAAGTTAGAGTAACGCCACATAAAATATTACTTTCTCCAACTCCACTTGTGTTTGCTATTTAAAATTCCCATAGTAACGACTAACGAGTAGTCGTAATTTTTTCATGATCAAATCTTTTATGTAGTTTTCTCTACAGTAACCCAATTTAAAGTTTAGAGCCTATTTTTTTTATTTTATATATATATATATACTAATCATGATGTAAAGAATATTTGGTATTTTTAATGTTGTAGATTTTTTTTTCTTTTACATAGGAGAGTCACTTTTGACTCGGAGTCTTTAACTCGGTTCGAACCTGCACCACTATATTTGAATAACCAAGGCCATGGACAATGAGCTAATCTCAACTGGTTTAAATTTTATATTGTAATTATAAGTTAAAACACTTTTTAACATCTAACAATAGGTAAATAAACCAATTGGGTTAGCTCAAATGACAAGAGTCTTGCTATTTTTTCAACATTACCGGGTTCGAATACCCACCCTTACAGGTGTGAAGTGAGAGAGGTACAAGGTTCGAACCCGTTTCTGAACATGGGTAACCTAGCTCCGATTTACCTGGAAATATACATGAGGCGTGTCTATCCTTGTGGGATTAGTCGTGGTGCGCGTAAGCTGGCCAGGATCACCTACCTACCTATAAAAAAGAATAGGTAAATGTTATGTTATAAAGTGGTACGCGCAAGCAGGTCCGGATCACCCACGTACCTAAAAAAAATTAAAAATAGGTAAACATTATATGTTATAAAGTCCAGTGCTAAGTAGAATGATAGTTAAAAACAAACTAAATAGGATGTAAAGACTTAAAACCTCTAATTTTTTTTTTACTATCTCCTTCCAACTCAATTGACATTGACGGGACTTGGGCTTACCTTTTAAAGCACAATGTCCCTTATCTCTCTCTATCATGCTGGCAAGTAAAGTATTATGACGATTTAGCTATTCCCTCGTCTTTCGAGGTTGTGTGTTTTCAGCTATTCCCTCTGTACTATTAAACATATGGACAGGTAGAGGTGTCCTTCAATGCTACTTTGTGGCCTCCATTGACTGGTAAATTTATGTAATAATTGATCTAGGTATTACGACACTATCGAAGGAGTCTCATTTTCTCAACGATTGTCGACATTTCCGGGATATAAATGTCTACACCTTTGGTAGTTGTAGGTATGGTCAGGATGTATGGTTCTACACCCTCTCTAGAAACATGTATAACTCGAATACGCGGTTCTACTGCCTCAGAGGTTACCAACATGACCGATATATATGGTTTGACATCTAAAGGTTGATTATTAACATGAAGCTGGTCTATTCCTCCATTCCCTTTTGACTAAGGAGTTCTCACCTTTGATGTAGATCATTTACTCATTACTAGAGTATTATTCTATATTTTGTCATCAATCTGTCGCGACACACTCTATGTTGATCATGTTAACCCCACGTAGAGTCTAAATGGGATCAAATATCGTTCCCACCAATGGCGCCCGATGATAGAGCACCAAAATATCACATTGTCAACACACTTAGCCTGATGACTAAACCTGAGGACTCAAGCATATCAAAAGAGAAGTGGAAGTATTAGAAAAAAGGAGGAGAGATCGAAGTAAGTTATTGGACGATGAGAAGTGTTAATAACCACGAACCTTTCTATTGAATATTGCAGAGGAGCTTTATCTTCACTTTTCGGAGGCTTTGCTTGCTTCTTTAAGCCTTTCTAAAACCAGACTGATGTCTCCCTATTTGTGATGATTTAATCTAGGTTGGGGACATCATTTTAGGATTATTTGGAAGTCTTCTAGTCGGTTTTTACTTGAATTATTATACTTTCCTATTTCTTGTCTTGATTTGATGATTTATTATTTTTAGAGCATATTTGGTTTAATTTATTTATTTAGTGTGAAACTTTAAAGATATATGAAAATTAATTAGATGCCAAATCAATTCCAAGAGATAAAGGAAAAAGATATAGATGAAAATTGGAGATAAAGTAAAGAAGATATAGATGAAAATTGGAGATAAAGGAAAGAAAAGATACAGTTGCCAAGTAAATCTGAATTCCAGCATCTACGTCTACAAAAGTGATCATAACTCAAGATTTACTTGAAATTTGGAAGAATTGTCTAAAGCAAAGTTATAGATCTTTCTGAGACGATTAGTTTCGATATAAAGAATACGTCAATCGGAGTTGAAACGAAGAAGTTACAGCCAAAACAAAACATCAGCAGATTTTTACCATTTTTATATTTTAGGGTTACGAATTAGAGTTGGGCTAGAAGTCCAATTAATTGTCTTCCACTCCAAGAAAACGTTTCAGAGCTTCCTAAATCCCTGTAAATACACCCTTAGACCTTTGTAAACATATCCTTGTTCAGTTCTAAACCTTATATTAATTCTTAGTCATTCAAGAGAGCAAGATGACAATCATGTATCTTTATTTTAGTTTTATTCCTTCAGGTATGAACTAATTTTCCCATAGCTTGGGTTTTGCATTACGTATAATCTATAAATTCTATTTTCTTTCTATCTATTTTTCTTTGGGAATTATATGTTTAAAATTGATTCTAGCTACTTAACCATATATTTGATTTATGTGCTTTGATTTATTGTCTGTATTAAACCTGATCAATTTAGGGCTGTGCTAATAGTAGTTAGATGGTCACCCAGAAGGGGTGCCTAATAATTGAAACACCACATAAACGTCTAGTGTACGAAATTAATCCTGACAAGATTTGCCTAACTAGATAGTCATTAGGGTTTATTTTAATCACCAATCATCATTAGTAGGCCAGTCTCATCTAGGAACCTAGTGGCGCAGGAACACCCTATTTGAGTCCCCTCGTGATTGTGAGGTCGCCACCCTAGTTCCTTCTCCGGGGATAGGAGGAATTCAGAATCCTGACTACTTATCTAAGAACTATTATCTCCCTTATAAACTGGACTGATAGAAAGACTAGAAGGATTAGTGCATGCTAGCAAAACCTAATCTATATTTTCTCATCTTATTTCTCTCATATTTAATTATTTGTCCTTTTATTTATTTAGTTGTTAATCTCATCTCTCAATCAATCATGTTTATTTTCTTGTCTTTTAAATTATTAATTGCTACTCTGATTTATTTACCCCTTTATTAACACATTTAAGACCCTAAGGAACGAATCTTCTTATCATTAAAACGTGCATACGTCCTGTAATACTTGCAGTACTGTGTTAAGTCTAGGGTTCTTATTTTTGTTATCTATTCTATTATTTTATCACACCCTAGGCGACACCATTTGACTTTACCAATCTCAATAGGCCTTGCCTAACCGATTGTTTATCGTTGCCTGAAATAGATCGACACGTCTATGTAATTGGATGATATCATTTCTTTGCATTAATGGATGCGTTCAAAGAGTATATTTAAATCAAGATGGCCCCAAAAGACAAAGAGAAAACTACCTTCATCACTGAACAAGGGTTATAAAGTTATAGCATCATGCCTTCTAGATTAAAAAATGTTGAATCCACTTTCCTTATGATGGTCAACAAGGGTTATATGTATGTGTATGATTTTTTTTGTAAGAAAGTCATACTTTCACGAAGCATTGTAGTATATCACTGAAGACTTTGGGTCACATGGAATTTTATGATTCGTCTCATTCCACAGAACTGTCCCTTAAGAGTTACGTCACCAAAATTCTTTAAATTTATAGTAAATTACCAAGGTATTGAACCCAATTATGATAAAATCTAGTCCATTGTAGATATGTCTCCTCCAAGTATGTGTAATGAAAGGGAGTTATTAACAGTATGGTGTCATCCCTAAGCCGCTTCATGTTAAAAGCATATGAAAATAGCGACCCATTATTTAAAACTCTTTCGATGTCGGGGGATTTCCAATGGTATAGACAATGCATGATTCCTTAACGCATTAAAGTCATATTTCTGGACACTCAAGAAGTCATGGTTTGCATCCTGGTTTTAGAAGTAGATAGAAATCAACAAAAGATACATTAAGTCAACAGAAATATAGAAGGAGCAAAAGATCTGTATACCCCCATGAATAAATTACGCTAACAAGAATCCATGAAATTCACAAACTGAGGTGCCATTTCGAGGACCAAACCATTTGAGCATTCACCGATCTACCTTTACGACAAACTTTGGCCAAAACTATAGGGTTGGAAGAATATTAAATTGGGTTGGCGAGTTGGTATAGAACGATTTTGATGTGGAGGTGGCCAAAATCAATATGGATGGAGACTCGTGTCTCGAGGCAAATGGGGTAGGTCTGATATTGGTTAGTCCTAAGGGAAATGAGACTCAATTGGCTATCCAACTCAAATTCAAATATTCTAAAAATAGGGGTGTGTACGAAGTTATACTATTGGTTGTTGTTCATATACGAGTATAATATGTAAACGTCATCACTGGCTCTCAACTATTCGTTAAGTGTATATCCATTATAATATTCTACAAATTTAATCTGAAAAATAAATTTATTATCAATGTCATCATTTTATTTATATATTATGGTCAAATTACATTAATTATAATTTGACTTGTATCACCTAAAATTTGATTTTTATCATCTTTAGTGACATCATTTCTTATTCTAGTTTATGGTTAAAGTAATTGAAGAAAATATATGATATACTATATGCGTCCTAGAAGGGGGGTTGAATAGGACAATAGAATATCAATCGGCTAATTTTATTTCAAATAAATAAAATTAAAAGCTAATTTGAATCCTATTGAATTAGCAAACTAAATAGTATAAAACTAGATAATCCTAATAGACAATAATATCAAACTATTCAAGTAGGCATTTTATCAAGCATATAGAGTGCGGAAATATAAAGAGTGTAGAGATAGAATACGATACACAACGATGTATAGTGGTTCGGTTTCCCTACATCCACTACCTAAGGAAGCCTCCTTAGGATTTGCAAGATTCTCACTAATCTTCGTAACTCTTAACCGGGTGAGATACAAACCCTTACAACCACTTCAAAAACCCTTTGAAGGAAATACACTTGTGTTATCACCAACACAAGGAACCAAGCATAAACCTATGCTCACACTACTCTCTTAATCTATTACAAGAACTAAGAGGAAAGGGAAAAAGTGTTTAGGGGTGCTTATAAAAGCTTTGTGACTAAACTCCTAAATGAGTAGATAGAACTAATTAGCTTCACAATAAATATGACTTGAATGCTCCTTTGAAACCTCCTTGAATGATAGAATTAATTGCTCTTAAGATTGGTAGATGGAAGGCTTGAGTTGTGTCTTGAATGAACTCCATTTTATAGCTGAAAAGATGATCCAACGGTCATAAGGCTTCTCTCCAACGGATCTATTTTATCTCTAACGGATATAAGCTTTGTCCTCTAGTAATAGTGCTGAAACCCTCTCGTGCGGTGTACCGCGGATATGGTCCGGTGCACCGCGTGACTGTTCGACTAACTTTTGAGCTTACTGGTCGGACTATGTAGTGTACCGCATCCCTGCTCCGTGTAGTGGTCCGGTGTACCGTGACAAAGGTCCGGTGTACCGTGCAGATTTCTGAGCTTACTGGTCGGGCCATCTAGTGCACCGTGCTTCTGGTCCGTGACCTACGGTGTACCGCGTCACTCGTCCGGTGTACCGCGGGGCTGCTATTTTGAATTTCAAGCTAAGTAACAATGAAGTAAACACAACTAATCTAATGAGGGGTTTTGGAAAACATTTTAAGTGATACCAAAATGAATTTTAGTTTAAATAATGATTTGTCGAATATTAAAACGGGAATAAAAACAAGGTGAGGCTAACAATCTCCCCCTTTTTGATGTTTGATAAATCATAAACTTTTGAAGATGCCTAAGATTAAGTTTTGATCAAAAACTCCCCCTCAACCTAATCACTAGAGTTTTTATAAAACTCCCCCTCACAAAATGCATTTGAAAAAGTTTAACTAAAATTTCTCCCCCTTTGTCAACAACAAAAAGAACAAATGATATGATTTTGAAAATTTTAAGGGGTCAAAACACATTTTGAGTAAAAACAAGGACCAAAGGAATAAATGGATAACAATTAGAAGCTTCAAGGACCCTAAAACATCAAGAAAATATTAGCCACAAAAATATATACACAAAAAGTACTAAATACTAATGGCATGAATGAAAAGCTAGAGAATTTGCATGCCAATTTCACACCGAATTTTCTCAAAAAGATCTTGGGGTAGAGGTTTGGTAAAGATATCGGCTAATTGATTTTCGGAGGTAACAAATTCAAGTACAATGTCCCCTTTTTGAGTGTGGTCACGGATAAAATGATGGCGGATTTCTATGTGTTTTGTTCTAGAGTGTTGAATGGGATTTTTGGTAAGATTTATAGCACTAGTGTTATCACAACGAATGGGAACACGATCATACTCTAGGCCAAAATCTAGTAAGGTTTGTTTCATCCAAAGAATTTGAGTCACACAATTTCCGGCCGCAACATATTCGGCTTCGGCCGTGGATAAAGCAACACTATTTTGTTTTCTACTAGACCATGAGACAAGGGATTGACCTAAGAATTGGCAACTACCACTAGTGCTCTTCCTATCAAGTCTACAACCGGCATAATCGGCATCCGAATAACCTATTAGTTCAAAGGAGGTAAATCTTGGGTACCAAAGTCCTAGACTAAGGGTTCCTTTCAAATACCTAAAAATACGCTTAACGGCACTAAGATGGGTTTCTTTGGGAGAAGATTGAAATCTAGCACAAAGACACACGGGGAACATAATATCGGGTCTAGAAGCGGTTAGATAGAGTAAGCTACCAATCATACCTCGATATAGTTTCTCATCAACATCCTTACCATCTTCATCTTTGTCTAATTTTGTGGATGTGCTCATTGGAGTTCCAATTTCCTTTGCATCTTCAAGTCCAAATTTTTTGATCAATTCTCTTGTGTATTTGGCTTGATTGACGAAGATACCATCTTTCATTTGCTTGATTTGAAGTCCAAGAAAGTAATTTAATTCTCCCATCATGCTCATCTCAAATTCCTTATGCATGCTTTTAGAAAAATTCTCACAAAGATTTTCATTAGTAGCACAAAATATAATATCATCCACATAAATTTGAACAAGAAGGATATCTTTTGAAGACCTTTTTATAAATAAAGTGGAGTCAATTTTTCCTCTTTTAAAACCATCATCTAATAAAAATTTGCTTAATCGTTCATACCAAGCACGAGGAGCTTGTTTTAAACCATATAAAGCCTTTGAAAGTTTAAAAACATGATTTGGAAATTTTGGATCTTCAAAACCCGGAGGTTGTTTAACAAAAACTTCCTCGTCTATAAAACCATTTAAAAAAGCACTTTTGACATCCATTTGGTAAAGTTTAAAATTCATATAGCAAGCAAAAGCAAGTAGCATACGAATAGATTCAAGTCTAGCTACGGGAGCAAAAGTTTCATCGAAATCAATACCTTCTTCTTGATTGTACCCTTGAGCAACTAACCTTGCTTTATTTCTAGTAATGATGCCGGTGTCATCTAGCTTGTTGCGAAATATCCACTTAGTGCCAATAATAGTGGGGCCAATTGGTTTCTCCATTAATGTCCAAACTTTGCTACGCTCAAATTGATTTAATTCCTCATGCATAGCATTAATCCAATGATCATCTAACAAAGCTTCTTTAATATTCTTGGGCTCAATTTGAGATAAGAAAGCTTGATGAGCACAAAGAGCAATAATACGGGAGCGAGTGGTAACACCTTCTTTTGGATCACCTAGAATTAAGTCACTTGGGTGATCTTTGATATGTTTCCAACACCTTGGTAAATCCGTACTAGCTTCATTTAACACTTGATCATCTTCCTTAAGAGATTCTTCATGAGATTTGACTTCTTGAGTAGGAGATTCTAAGGGTTGATCTAGTGGAGTATCTTCAACAACATCTACCACTTTCTTGATACAAAACGGATTAGTCTCATCAAAGTCAACATGCATAGATTCTTCAATGGTACGAGTACGTTTGTTGAAAATGCGATAGGCTTTTCCTTTAGTGGAATAACCAAGAAAAATGCCTTCATCCGATTTAGCATCAAATTTTCCCAAATAGTCCCTAGTGTTTAGGATAAAACATTTGCACCCAAAAACACGAAAATAAGCAATAGTTGGTGGTCTACCATTCCAAAGCTCATAAGGGGTTTTCTTAATAAGGGGTCTAATAAGAACTCTATTTAACACATAACAAGCCGTATGAACGGCTTCACCCCAAAAGTATGTAGGCAAGCTATGTTCTTTTAGCATTGTTCTAGCCATTTCTTGTAGAGTTCGGTTTTTCCTTTCCACTACCCCATTTTGTTGGGGAGTTCTAGGGGCCGAAAAATTATGCTCAATCCCAAATTCATCACAAAAATGCACAAAAGGAGAATTCACGTATTCACTACCATTATCACTACGAATGCATGTAATAGAGTAGCCTTTCTCATTTTGCACCTTTCTACAAAGTTTTGCAAATTCATTGAAGGCATCACTTTTCAAAGCAAGGAACATCACCCATGTGAATCTAGTGTAATCATCAACAACAACAAAGACATATCTAGACCCTCCTAGACTAGTGACATCAACGGGACCAAAAAGGTCCATATGCAATAATTGAAGTGGCCTAACGGTGATGACCTTATTAATGGATTTAAAAGATGAACGATGTTGTTTACCAAGTTGACATGCATCACATAATTTATCTTTATCAAATTTGTAAATAGGCAAACCAACAACAAGATTTTTTCTAGATAATTTTGAAATTAAATCCATGCTAGCATGTCCTAAACGTCTATGCCAAAGCCAACTATCATTAACCACGGATAAGCATTTAATATTTTTGCACATAAGACTTTCAAGATCAACAACAAAAACATTATCCGATCTTTTTGCAATAAACATAGTATCTAACTCATCATTTTTGAAAACAACACACCTAGATGCTTCAAATTTAACACTAAAACCAACATCACAAAGTTGACTAATACTAAGCAAGTTAAAAGAGAGACCCTCAACAAGTAACACATTAGAGATAAGTAAAGAGTCCATATTACCAATGTTACCTTTACCCAAAACGCGTTTCTTAGTGTTGTCGGCAAAAGTAACTTTATCACCTTTAGTTTTATATAAATTTGTAAATAATGATGGATTTCCGGTCATGTGTCTTGAGCATCCACTATCAAGTAGCCATATATTTTGCTTCTTGATGCTCAACCCCTACAAACAAAAAGTAATTTAAGCTTTAGGTACCCAATTTGGATTGGGTCCATGAGGGTTAGTGGATTTTCTTTTTAAGACCCATTTAGGTCTTTTCCAAATTGGCACAAGAGATCCCAAATCTAATAATTTACGATAGTAACAATGAGATGCATCATGACCAAGTTTTTCACAATAGGTGCAAGTGATAGAAGATTTTGAAGAGGATGGAATAGCATTTGAAATTTTTGATTTTACAAAGACATTTTTCAAAGGTTTTTGGTGAGTGAATGGATCATATCCAACACCACTTTTTTCACAAGCCATTCTTTGAGAACCTAAAATCAAATCCAAGTTTTCTTGCCCACTAGTAAATTTTAAAATAATGGCATTTTGATCAACAATCTTTTTCTCTAACAAAGCTTTTTCTTCCAAAAGATTTTTCTCAATAAGATGAAGTTTCTCATTATCATCTATACATTCATCACAAAGATTTTGACAATCTTCCAAAGCTTTCAAAACCTCTTTAGTTCTATTTTTCTCAAATTCTAAATCTTTTGTTAAAACTTTGTTTGTTTCAATAGAATTTAAAAAATCATTATAAAGAGAATCAAATGCCTCATGAATATCTTGTTCACTAGCATCATCATTAGTTAAAGAGAGTTTGGATTTAGGAGTTACCTCATCATGATTTGCCATAAAGGCAAAGTGAGTAGTACCGGTATCATCATCCGAAGAAGCATCTTCATCATTCTCAACTTTTCCCATAAAGGCAACAAGATTGACATTTTCATTATCACTTTCTTCTTCATCCGAATTTTGAGTATCCCAAGTGATATTGGCATGCATAGCTCTTTTCGGTTTCTCCTTTTGAAGAAGAGGACAATAGGTTTTGATGTGACCAACCTTTTTGCAATGATAGCAAGTGGGTTCATCTTGTTTGATAGCTCTATCATTCTTCTTGTAAGGTGAGGAAGAACTTCCTTTCTTGGCAAAGCGTTTGTATCTCATGAATTTTTTCATATCTCTTGCCAACATAGCTACTCCTTCATCTTCACTAGTTTCTTCTTCATGTGAATTTTCTTCTTCACTATCCTTCCTTTCTTTTCGTTCTTTCAACTTTGAACTCATGGCATGAAAAGCAATGGATTTCTTAATCTTTTTCTCCTCATCATCTCTTATCTTTTCTTCTTCAAGCACAAGCTCTTCCGTCATGAGGTTGCAAATGAGTTCATGAACCGTCATTTTTGAAAGATCTTTAGTATCCCTTATAGAGTTGATTTTTGTCTTGTATTTCCTTGGAAGAGCAAATAAGATTTTTCGGCATTGTTCCTTGTTGGTGTATTCTTGACCAAGAGTCTTCAAAGTGTTAACAATGTTAGAAAATCTTTGATGCATAGCATTCAAGGCTTCATCGGGCTCCATACGAAAAAGCTCGTACTTAGTGATAAAGAGACCAATCTTGGTTTCCTTAATATCTTCCGTTCCTTGATATGATAGCTCCAAGAGTTGCCACATTTCATGAGCGGAATTGCATTCACTAACTCTAGCGTATTCCGTGACGCTTAATCCATTGATGAGGATGTTCATAGCTTTGTTGTTTTTGGTAAGTTTAGCTATGTCTTGATCATTGTAATCATCTTCATCTTTTACCTCCGTTGTACTTCCGGCAACGTAAGGAATATAAGGACCCTTTTTGATAGCCATCCATAAAAAGTAATCGATTCCTTTCACATGAATCTCCATCTTCTTTTTCCATCCAAAGTAGTCTTTTCCTACAAAAAGCGGAGGTCTAGTAGAACATGAACCTTCCGGTTGATTAGAGTCCATATCGTATTAACTCTAGAAACGATTAAGTACAATAGAGCTAGGCTCTGATACCACTTGATATACTATATGCGTCCTAGAAGGGGGGTTGAATAGGACAATAGAATATCAATCGGCTAATTTTATTTCAAATAAATAAAATTAAAAGCTAATTTGAATCCTATTGAATTAGCAAACTAAATAGTATAAAACTAGATAATCCTAATAGACAATAATATCAAACTATTCAAGTAGGCATTTTATCAAGCATATAGAGTGCGGAAATATAAAGAGTGTAGAGATAGAATACGATACACAACGATGTATAGTGGTTCGGTTTCCCTACATCCACTACCTAAGGAAGCCTCCTTAGGATTTGCAAGATTCTCACTAATCTTCGTAACTCTTAACCGGGTGAGATACAAACCCTTACAACCACTTCAAAAACCCTTTGAAGGAAATACACTTGTGTTATCACCAACACAAGGAACCAAGCATAAACCTATGCTCACACTACTCTCTTAATCTATTACAAGAACTAAGAGGAAAGGGAAAAAGTGTTTAGGGGTGCTTATAAAAGCTTTGTGACTAAACTCCTAAATGAGTAGATAGAACTAATTAGCTTCACAATAAATATGACTTGAATGCTCCTTTGAAACCTCCTTGAATGATAGAATTAATTGCTCTTAAGATTGGTAGATGGAAGGCTTGAGTTGTGTCTTGAATGAACTCCATTTTATAGCTGAAAAGATGATCCAACGGTCATAAGGCTTCTCTCCAACGGATCTATTTTATCTCTAACGGATATAAGCTTTGTCCTCTAGTAATAGTGCTGAAACCCTCTCGTGCGGTGTACCGCGGATATGGTCCGGTGCACCGCGTGACTGTTCGACTAACTTTTGAGCTTACTGGTCGGACTATGTAGTGTACCGCATCCCTGCTCCGTGTAGTGGTCCGGTGTACCGTGACAAAGGTCCGGTGTACCGTGCAGATTTCTGAGCTTACTGGTCGGGCCATCTAGTGCACCGTGCTTCTGGTCCGTGACCTACGGTGTACCGCGTCACTCGTCCGGTGTACCGCGGGGCTGCTATTTTGAATTTCAAGCTAAGTAACAATGAAGTAAACACAACTAATCTAATGAGGGGTTTTGGAAAACATTTTAAGTGATACCAAAATGAATTTTAGTTTAAATAATGATTTGTCGAATATTAAAACGGGAATAAAAACAAGGTGAGGCTAACAATATATGGTCAAAATTCATTAACTATTATATTAATTGAAATCACTTTAATATTAATTATGGTTGATATCTTATTCCTTTTTTTATATAAATACTAGGATTTAATACATGTGTTCCACACAAACAATACTAAAAAAAATTAGCCATGTACTCTGTAAGCAAGCCAAGTTTTATTTCTCTATTTTATCTTTACCTATTTGTTATATCCTCGACTAATTGTGAAAAAACATTAATAGATAGAGAGACAAATATGATGGTTGCAGAAGTTAATTATGGTCGGAAAGTGCAAAGAGTTCTTTTTTGTAATGCAGTTGTCTGTTTGATAGCTTGTCATATGAAGGGTTATTTTTTTGGAAATTGTATAGATTCGAAATGTTATTGTAAAGGAAAATGATTGTACCATGTCGTATAACATAAAAGTTTATTGATCAATGTAGGAAATCATTAAAGGAATGGCACATGATATATTATTTCTCTATAATTTGTGGAAGAAAACTACACTAAAACGGTTAACTCGATTAAAAATTAGGAAGAGCTATGACCGTTCAATCTGCTAAGAAAAATAAATTACCAACTAGCCGGGCTCAATTTTTAACGAGCCGAGCTCGAGCTTCCAGTGATCCAAATCCGAAATGTTAGAACTTCTTTGTTTAACTTATAGAATCGACTTTTTTTAGAGTCCAGCACGAGTTTCTCATAAACAATTAGTTTTTTATGGTTGAAATAGGACTTTCATAAACGGTTGGTATATGATGGAGTGTGTGGTATGAAAATATGAAACATAACATTAATGAAAAAATAAATGTCTAACGATATTAAAAATATTTAATTTGATATTGAAGGTTTAATAATATATTATACGTAGATAATATATTAATTTATTATTTTTATAATTATAAACGAGCTCACGAGTCGAACTCGAGCAGACTCGTTTATTTATTGAGCTTAAAATGAAGCTTGATTTTGAGTTTGTTTATATTCGAGCCGATCTCGAACGAGCTTTTCTCCGAGCCGAGCTCGAGCTGCCCGTGAGCCGCTTGGTTCATTTGCAACCCTATTTTAATTAATTGATTAAGGTTGATATTCGAAAAATTAGAAAAAAAAAGTTTTAATAATATAAAAAGATAAATATTATTAGACTTTAAAAAAAATGAATGACGGATAAAAAAAACGGAGAGAGGGAGCATATAATTGAGTAAATAGCACTTTTGCCCCCTGCGTTTATACCCGATTGACAGGTTGCCCCCTGACCTTTAAAATGCGACTCGTTACCCCTTAAGTTTTACTTTTGTGACCCGTTACCCCCTGAGTGCGTTTTCCGTCCATTTTCTTCGTTAAATATGACGTGGCAATTCCATGTCACTTTTTTTTTAATCTTAATCCTAATTAACCATTTAATTAACTTAAAGTAAGGGTATAATAGGTTTTTTATCAATAGTTTTTATACCATTAAAAACAAGTAATAAAATAAAACACCCCCCCACCCCACCCACCCCACCCACCCCACCGCACCCCCTACCCCCTTCTTCTTCTTCCCCATTCTTCTTCCCCGACCTGCAACTCTTCCTAAAAAAAAAACAACACATGAGGATAATGATTTGCGAACCGAGACAAGATCAAAACCTTAGACATGAGGATAATGATTTGCGAACCGAGACAAGATCAGAACCTTAGACATGAGGATAATGATTTTTATTTACCGCGACTCAAATGCTTGAATCAAACCATGGCTAAGATTTGCATTGAAGTGGAGAAATAGCAGCTGGGGCCTACCCAGAACTTGGGGTCCAAACCATGGCTAAGATGTGCATTGAAGCTGAGAATTCATTGGATTATAATGATATTTACAATGGAATTATGGAGGAAGCGCCTATGCCTATGACTCCATTAGAGAGTTTAGCTTCTGCAGCTGTGCGAAATGAGAGGATGATGTATCCTAAATCTAAAGACAAATTATGACGCTTGTTGACACAATACATGACCCATAATCTTTTTTATTCTCAATGAGCATAAGGTTTTAAGATTAAACTTTATTGTATTTGAGGCCAAAATCAATAGAGAAAATTCTTTTCGGGGAACATAATCTAGCATGGGTTTGAGTTAGCCACTTCAATTTCTAATAATGTAGCTCCATAATTCAGAGATTACGCAAGAGGTAAGTTTCCTTTTACTACCTCTTTCTTATATCAGTAGTCCATAAAAGCATACTTCTCTATTTTTTTTTAAATTCCCTTACTTCAATTTTATTCCTTGTTCAATTTTCTTTTCGTTCGTTTAATAATGTACTTACCTGCTAACATTCATGACAATAATATCCTCTGACTTGAAGTGCTTAACATTGAGTCATTGATGCTAAGGCTCGATCGGTTGAAACTCCATTAACGCGGGAGGTTTTATTTTCTCCATTAGCTGATGGTGCTTTGTTCGATTTGGAGCCACATAGACTTGATAAGTACTTGTATATACTAGATAATCTTCAAACCTTATCTATACCATATCTTACTTTTATGGTGAAGTTTTTTTTTTTTTAATAGAACCAGGTGTCATTGGGGATGAAGAAGAAGAAGAACGGGGAAGAAGAAGAGGGCAAGAGAGGGGTGGGGTGGGGTGGGGGTGAGGGTTATTTTATTATTTATTTTTAATGGTATAAAAACTATTGATAAAAAACCTATTATACCCTTACTTTAAGTTAATTAAATGGTTAATTAGGATTAAGATTAAAAAAAAAGGTGACATGGAATTGCCACGTCATATTTAACGGAGAAAATGGACGGAAAACGCACTCAGGAGGTAACTAGTCACAAAAGTAAAACTTAAGAGGTAACGAGTCGCATTTTAAAGGTTAGGGGGCAACCTGTCAATCGGATATAAACGCAGGAGGCAAAAGTGCTATTTACTCTATATAATTTATCACATAATAAATATTTGATGAGAAATTTATTTACAAAAGAATAGCCTCAAATAGTCCTCTTAATACCCGCCCCCTCATTTTTGAGGAATTTCTTTTTGTCAAATCCTCATTTGTGAGGTAGAGCTCATCAACCTTATACTACTTTCACAACGTAAATCAAGGGATTCGACAAAAAAGAAACAAAAATCAAGGGATTCTTTAATTTTACTAAAAATAGAATAACGTTTTACTCATAGCAAATTTTCATGTAAGGTAATCATTAATAATAGCAACAACTAACTTTCTACTTAAGAACTAAAATCTTACTTTTTCTTAGTCGAATAAAAATAGTAATAAATTTATTGGGAAGAGGCAGAGAGGTATCTGGCTATTAGAACCACAGAGAGAGTAGATATTTTAATTTTTGGGACAATCTTATCAAGAGACAACATAATCAACGAAAGATTCGGTTTCGTTTTCGTCCAACGTAAATTGACATTTTCCCAGGATGACCCCACACTGATAAAAACCGTGAAAGATACTATTGCTTCCCATTTGATCTACTTGGCCTAATTTTTATCTCATCTGACTACGAGTTGCATAATTAATTTTTTTTATCTAAAAACTTTCTATTAATAAAGAACAGATAAAGCAGCCAATCCCATACATGGAGAGTCGGTTTTTAATAAGTTCTAATATGAATGGGATAATCCCTCTACCTAACTCAAAACTAATGCCATAGTGCGAGTTCTTGATTAATCAATCAGCTACTACATTACTTTTTCTCAAAACAAACGAGAAAAAAGGATTACAAGATTCACTAATAAAATAAATACTACGAATAATGTTCCTAATACAAGCATTAACTATAGAAGAGTTAGAAGCAAGAGGACCCATGATGCCTAAGCAGTCGTCTCAATAACGCATCTAATGCCCTTGAAACCTCTAGCCCAAAGACACATTTTCAAGATACCAAGAGCTTCAACATCCATAGGGTTATCTACTCCAACTTCCCATGAACTCAACTTGATTACTTTGCCTTTATGATCCCTGATTACACAAAAAATAACAGACTTATTAATTTTAAAAGAAGCATCAGAGTTAATTTTATACCAGTTAACTGGGGAGGTTGTCATTTAATACTTGCATTTCTACTTTTAGTATCATTGTTATCTTCTTTCAAAACCTTCTTTATATTCTTATCAGTAGCTGAAGTGGAACTAGAAATCTTACCTGTTAAGATTTTTTCCTTTTTTTCTCTCTCTGACATACTAAGTCATCCTCGAGATTTGTTAACCCACTACAGTTTACACCATTAGCCGAGGTGTTTATTTCTTAGCTATTCATAATTTCCTTCAGATTTATAAAATCATCCTTAGGATAAAGTATATCAAATTGTTCTTTCCATAAAATATCAGCTTGTATAAGTGTTATCAGAGGGCATAGTTTCACATTTTTAAAGATAAAATCATTCCTTACTTTCCATATATGCCATAATATAAGAGAAAATTTATCAATAGTATGGGACAATTTATCACTTTCTTTGTTAGCTTTACTCAAGATATTAGCCATCCAAGCATCCATTTCGAATGGTTGTTGGTTGCTAAACTTGAACCTCAGAGGAGATGCTAACCAAACTGCTTTTGCCCAAGGGCATTCGAAAAATAAATGTTAAGTGGTTTCATCCTCATTGTTACATATAGAGCAAATCTTTGAGTTTTGTATTTTTATATTAAATAGATTAACACCTGTAGGAAGTAAGTTCTCTACAGCTTTTAAGAGAAAATTCTTTACTTTTGGTAAAGTTTTTAAACCCCATATCATTTTCCAAACCAAAGGGTCAATAGAATGAGATATAGAAGGATTATTATTATTACTGTTATTGTGTTTAGATTCATCTTCATTTTTAAGAAGGTGATAAGCTTGTTTAACCGATCATATACCATTTTTGTTTTTAGCCCAGTAGCAAACATCCTAAACTTGAACAAGGGGTATAAAAATTTTAAGTATCTGTTGTACTATAGAACTATCAAAGTTTCTATTTAATATATCAATATTCCACTTTCTTTCACCTCTTTTCATTAAATCATTTACAGTTGTCATCTCATTAGTGAGAGAAGGGATTAAAATATATGAATCACTAATCCATTTATGTTTATTAAGATCAATATTATTACCATTACCAATTTTCCATTGGAGATATGGTAAAACAATGTCCCTTCCTGCTAAAAGACTTTTCCAACCCCAGGATGGGTAATTACCCAATGAGCATCAACAAAGGTTGAGTTATTGAAGTATTTACCTTTCATGTTTTTATATAAGAGAGATTTAGTATTATTAATTAAATTCCATACCTGTTTTCCTAAGAGTGCAATATTCATGAGGTGAATATCTCGAAATCCAAGGCCTCCATTATATTTACCAATAGAGACAGTTTCCCATTTACACCAATGTGTTTTTTTCTTTCCATTTTTACCCCACCAAAATTTTGCTATATGAGAAGAAATAATTCACAAGTTTTTTTTTGGTAAAAGGTAAGAGGACATATAGTAGTTAGGAATACTTTGAAGGACTGATTTTATTAAAATTTCTTTACCAGCACTTGTAAGAAAAATATTTTTCCAATTATAAATTCTTTTGACAACTCTTTCAGTTAAGTTTTCAAGGTCTTTCACCTTAGATCTTCCCCATTCAGTAGGAAGTCCTAAGTATTTACCAAGGTTTTATACTACTTTCATATTAACTTTATGAGCAAAAATAGCCTGCATATGATGTGGAGTATTTTTGCTAAATTTCACCCTGCGTTTGTTTCCGTTAAGGGTAAGGCCAGTAGCTAAAGCATATCTAGATATAATATCGTTAAAGCTATTTACTTCCTCATTTGTAGCTTTTAGGAAGAACATGCTATCATCGGCAAAAGTAAGTGAGTTAAAGTAGGACAATTTTTTGCTACTTTAATACCTTCGTATAATCCTTTATCCAATTTCTCTTTTACAAGAGCAGATAGGGTTTGAGATATAATGCAAAAGAGGAGGGGGGAAAGGGGGTCTCCCCGTCGCAATCCTCTTTCAGGCCTATCTAATTTGTGCAGTGTGCCATTAATAAGGGCTGAATATGATACAGTAGACACACAGTTCATGATTAATCTACTCCATCTTTCATTAAAGCCCATTTTGTGCATAAAATTTTGTAAAAATCCCATTCCACAAATTCATATGCTTTTTGAATATCTGTTTTAATTATCATATAGTATTTCTTAGTAGTTCATTTCTCATTTATAAATTTTCCAACTTTGTGAACTATCATTGAATTTTCCTGGATATGTCTATAAGGGACGAAAGCGGATTGGTTTTCATCAATAATATATCTCATTAAAGGTTGGAGTCTATTAACCAAAATCCGTGCTATAGTTTTGTAAATAAAGTTAGACACACTAATGGGCCTATAGTCTCTAATGTTACCAGGCTTTTCAATTTTTGGTATAAGGGAAATATAAGTATGGTTAATATCAGATAGACTCTTATTGTTGTACCAAAAATTATTAACAAGTTTAATAACTTTTCAATAATTTTTTTAAAGAAATATCATGGGTAGCCATCAGGTCCAGGTGCTTTGTTGGACCCAAGTTCTTTAACAAACTTTTCAATCTCATTAATTTTTAAGCAGTCAGTGAGAGTATCATTCATAGCTTTAGTTACTACTGGTTTAATAATATCCAATATTTGTGTAAAATCTCTAGGTCCCACACTCTTGTAGACATTATTGAAATAATTAAGGGTGTTATTTTGGACATCCGTCATATCAGTAAGCCATATCCCATTTTCATTTTGAAGGTTACTAATCTTATTAATTTTTCTCCTTTCTTTAGTAGAAGCATGGAAAAATTGGGTGTTTTTATCTCCTTTTTTCAACCAATTAAGTCTAGATCTAGAGGCCCAAAAATCTTCTTCCTTTTTCCAAATATTTTCAATTTCTTTTACTATATTATTATAAATATCTTTATCTCTATCATTATATGAGGTAGAGTTAGTGATATCCTTAAGTTGTTGAGACATAAGATCATCAATTTTCTTCCTAATGTTTTTAAACTTCCTTTTACTCCAAACAGTTAAAATTCTTTTACACATGTTAAGATTAGAGACAAGACTATTCTTAGTGATATTTTAAATAGTATTTCTAGACTCCCATACATTTTTAATAATATCAAGGCACTCTTTTTCCTCCATCCAGTGATTTTCAAAAATAAATCTTTTTTCTCTTTTTTCAGTAGACTCGGTGAGATGGAGTAAAAGGGGGCTATGACATGATCCTAAAGCAGGGAGCAGAGATACCCAGGCATCAGGATACTTTAAATTCCTAAAATTATTTCTCGGACATTTATCAATCAGTTTTTTTAATAAGTTTACCACCCGCTCTTCTATTAGACCAGGAATAGGAGCAGCCTTTACTTGGTAGTTGTTCAAGTCTATGACTATTAATAAATTTATTAAAATCTTTCATAATTTTTTATCAATTTTGCGGATACCCCCAAATTTTTCATTAAGGTATCCGGTATTGTTAAAATCACCAATCAAATTCCAAGGCAAATTTATGTTAGGGTTTCAATTACTAAATTTAGTAAGAGACTTTTATTTGTCAACTTCATTCGGAGCACCATAAATAAAGGTAGTTTGAGTGGTATTACCATCAGAATTAATAATTTCACAATGAATTAAATTTTCATTTTGGTCGATAATTTTAATATTATTCTTGTTAATAGCAAATAAAGCCAGTCTCCCACTTAGACCTATCGGGTCAACAACAATAACAAGGTCCATTTTTATAGTTTTTGCAACCTTAATCAGAACATATAATTTATTTTTAGTTTTCGAGAGAAAAATTATCTCAGGACCCGTATAGAGGATTTAACCAAGGTTTTACTAGAGGGGCCACGTCTGTCATTTACTGGACTCGATAATGTATCTGAAGGATTTAATTGAGGTTTTACAAGAGTGGTGACATAGGCTATTAACTGGACTCGATAACCGTATATAGGATTTAACAGATTTTTTACCATAGTGACCACATAGGCCATTCACTGTACTTAATAAGTCGTCTAGAGGATTTAATCAGGGATTTTCCATAGTGACCCCTTAGGCCTATCCCCTGGAGTCAACAACTCGAGGTTCTACTAGAGAGACCAGCTGGACTCGATAACCCAACTAAGGATTTAATCGAGGTTTTACCTTAGTGACCACGTAGGTTATTCACTGGACTCGATAAACTTTTTAGAGGATTTAATCAAGATTTTACCAAAGTAACCACATAAATTATTCTCCAAAATCGATAATTCTTTGCGTTATTGAACTTATATGAACATTAAATTTGATTATGAACTATTTTTTGTCCACTATTTCCCTATGTATATATTGTATCTAATATATACAGTAATTATTATTTCGCCAGCTGCGTCATATTAAATGAGGACCCTATTAACTATACTATATATTGGTACAATGTACCTGAATTTAGGATAAGAAAAATATAAGATGCATGGAAAAAACTTAAGCAATAAATGAAAACTCAAAGAAACTAAGAGAGAGTTTGACAAAAAAAAAAAAAAAAAGGAAACTAAAGAGATATAGAGATAGTGTATGGATGACGCCCACAAAGTTATATAAGAAATGATCAGAGATCGTGGCCCCATATACAATTATTTATGCATACATATGGTATAATAAGAGTCATATCATGTGTAGGGTATGACAATTTTGGTACAATGGAGGGGGATGGAGCGAGAGACATTAAAGGTCCCACAATTGGCAATGGAAGTAGCCTTCACCCTTTTTCTTTTTTGGATCTCTTTTTACTAAATAGTTTTTATAAGATACTATGTACATCTATTATAATTTCTTTAATTAAATTATCACATTATAATTAGGGATTCCCAACTAATTACGAATTGGATTAATGCCTAAAAAATTCCTCAAGTTAGAATTGATTTTTATAACTATCATTTTTTTTCCCATAAAAGATACCATACATTTTGCTTTGTCTTTATTTTTGTCCATAAAAAGAGTCGTTTGAGTTATGGGAAGCTTCCAGGCACCTATGTTGTAGATCTCCCCGCTTAGGCGCCGCCTAGGCGTCAACTCCCCCTCAGCCGCTTACGCCTAATTAAAATTCTAGACGTTTTTGCCTAGCGCCTTAGTCGCCGTGGAATAGGCGCCTAACCCATCTAGGCGCCGATTAATGACAGAAAATGACCACCTTGGCGTCGATTAGTGGCAAAACATGCATGCATAGGACTTCTTGTTATTTTTCTTATTCTCGAGAATTCTTTAATTGATATTATAACTCAATTTGTAGTATTTTTGTTGTTAGATGAATTTTATGACTTAAATAGTTAAAAATTACTATATATATTACTAAATATTCTATATCACACAGCGGGATTCAAAATCGTATAATTCTGCCTAGGCCACGTGTAATCCCGCCTAGGCGCTACGCCCCGGTCGGCCTAGGCCGCAAAACCAAGATCTACAACATAGCTCAGAAATCAAATTTTGAGTTATGGGAAACGTTTCACATCTCAGATTTTGAGTTTTGGGAAACTTTCAATAACTCACTATTCTTTAAAAAAGACAGTGCCTTTTACGGGATAATGGACAAAGTTGCAGGAGTTATTGAGCATTAACCCTTATGAATTCATACTTTTCATTTCAAAAAAACAATTTCTATTTTTCATACATATCTAAATTACTTTAGACTTAAAATTATATTGACTCCGATAAGATTCGATTCGAGAATCTTTTGGTCTCTGCGGAGTAATTTAACCACTAGACCAACAATCGATCTTAAAAAACAATGTTTAATATATCCTAATTAATCACAAGTTAATAAAATTAATTTTTAATTAATAATAAAAAATAATTTTATACCACAATTATCTTTGATATTATTTTTATTTTTTTTATTATATGATATTCCTAATCTACTATTTACTTATTTTATTTTATTTTTATTTTAAATTCGACCACCACCACCGACCATCCCCACCTCCAACTACCACTATCACCTTCAAGTACCACCATCACCTCATGCATTCTCCACCATCACTATCACCACCACCACTATCACCACCACCTCCATTATCTCCGCATACTACAACCATCTTCGCCCATAACCACCAACTACTAGTTCTGCCACCGTTATCACCATCAACTAATTCAATCATATGCACACGTTCATGAACTTAAAAAAAACATAATTGATTCTTAAAAAATCAAAAAAATTGTTTTTGAACGAGGCAAAATAATATTTAAGACTATGAATTTTTTTGTTTCTTTTAATTTTTTAATTTTGATATTTTATTTTATGCGTTGTTATAACACACAAAATAGATTTGCCAATTCCAACACGATCGCTCAGTTAATTATTTTTTAAATTCATAATTAATTTTTAAAAAAATAAAAATAAAATTAAAAACTGCATTTTTGGATGGGGTAAGTTCATATCTATATCTGAGATTTTTTTTTTATTTTGATATTTAGTTTTATGTGTTCCTACAACACACAAAAATAAATTTATATATTCGTGTAACACACAAAATCATAGAATCAATCTAAAACATTCCCTACTTTGACGAGTATTTTTCTCTCTTTATAATCGCATATACCCTATTTTTACTCGTTTTTTACTATCTTGATGTACTATCTTTTTGTCCAACCCCCTTTTGTTATTTTGTATTCTGATGTAATTCACAAAACAGTCATTTGTTTATTGCAGCAACACATCAATTTACCTTTTCCCTTCCAGTCAAATCCCTTCGTGTCTGTGATTTTGTGCATCACATAAACACATAAATCTATTGTTTTGTGTAATGATGTAATACACAAAAAGTAAAAGATAATATGTAGATATGAGATTATATGTATTTTTTATTATGTGTATTCATGTAATACACAAAATGACACATCATATTAGTCTATTTTTTTATTCTTTGTGATTTTGTGTGTTACAAGTATATAGATAAATTAGTTTTGTGTAGTAATGTAACACACAAAATGACATACCACGTCACACTAGTCCTTTATTGCCTTCTTTGTGATTTTGTATGCTCAGTTTGTGTATTCTTGTAACACAAAAAACTCAAATTTGTGTCTACCAGTTCTATGTATTCCTGGAAAACACAAAATAACATACTATATCATATTAGTCATTTTTCTCCTTTTATATATAGGTTTTAATGTTTTTAGGTTTAGATTTAGGTTTTTAGGGTTTGGTTTTGTTAAAGTTAGGGTTTATTGGTTTAAGGTTTAGGGACCAAGGTTTATGATTTTCTAGTTTTTTACTTACATAAAAATCATTTTTGTTTATTCTGCTTACTTTTTTACCATCTTTAGGGTTAGGGTTTAGGGTTAGCATTTTTAGGGTTTTAGTGATACACAAAAGTCAGTTTTGTGTAGTATATAATGGAACATACAAATTACAGACCCTATCATACTAATCTTTTTTCTCATTCTCTACGATTTTGTTTGTATCAGGAACACACAAAACTCAGTTTTTTTGTATTTCTACACAAAAAATCACATACTCCATCATATTAGTTCTTCTTCTTTTAGGATTTAGGCTCAAGAATTTTCAGGTTTAGGGTTTTAAGATTTAGATTTAAGGTTTTAGCTAGTATTTAGGATTTTAGATTTATGGTTTGGGGTTAGGTTTAGTATTTTTAGATTTAGGATTAGGGTTCAGGGGCTAAGGTTTAGAGTTAATTTATTTTAGGTTTTATGGTTTTTAAGGGTTGAGATTTTATGTTTTTTACTTTTCAATGTTGAAATATTGTGATTTTAGTATTTAGGGTCTCCGACACTAAAGTAAGGAACCCTGACTTTCAATTTTTGTGTATTACATTATTACACAAAGTAGTCGGTTTGTGTGTTCATGTGATACACAAAATCACAGACAAAAAAGGGCATGAGTAAAAGAGAATACGTGATTTTGTGTGTTTTTGTAATACACAAATTATTGCTTTGTGTATTACATCAACACACAAAGCAATAGACTGGAACTGGACAAAAAGAAAATATATCAAGATAGTTAAAAACAAGTGAAAATAGATTATACATGATTAATAAAGAGAGAAAAAATGATTTTATTAAAGAAACAATTGATTTAAATAGAGATTTGTATAATATAAGAATACATAAGTATTTTCTTTTTATATTGTAAAAACACATAAAACTGTATATCGAAATTTAAAAAAAAGTTAATTTTTTTTTACAGAGGTAGATTTGAACTTGACCTGTCTGAAAATGCAATTTTTAATTTTTTTAATTTTTTGGGATTAATTATAAATTTTAAATAATTTAACGGACGCGGTCGTGTGTTGGAATTGACAAACCTATTTTTGTGTGTTATAACAACACATAAAATGGAATAACAAAATTAAAAAAATTTAAAAACCAAAAAAAATCATAGACGTAAATATTAATTTGTCTCGTCCAATGTAAATTTTTTATTTCTCTGATTTTTTTCGAATTAGTTATGTTTTAAAAAAGAAATACGGACGCTCACGTGTGATGTTTGGTGATGAAGGTGGTGACGAAAGTGGCGAAACTAGTAGGTGGTGGTTATGGGCGAAGGTGATGGTGGTCGGCGGAGAATAATGATCTTCGTGGCAGTGGTTATGGTGATGGTGGTCAGACTTTGAAATAAAAAGTCAACAAATAAATAAATATTATATAATAAATGTGGAAGGTTATAGTAATTAAATAATATATAATTAATGTAATAATTAATAGATATATAAGTATTTTTGTAATCATTTGACTTTTTATTCTAATTAAAAATTAATCTTTTAATTGTAGTTTGTCCTTTACAATCAATTTAATTTATTTAGGTATATATAAAACATTATAATTTTTTTTATTTATTACTTAAATTATATTAGTATTTTAAACTAGTTTTTCTTTAAAGATCGTTTATACTAAAGGGATGTATTCAATCCAAATTTTAATTTATTTTACTGAAATTTGTATAATTCATATATTTTGTTGACTTTATAAATTCTTTTGATTCTAAAAGATTAATAACGGAAGTTATTTAATTGTATGATAGATTCAATAGAGTTTAATAGAATTTATTAGACTCTCTTAACTAAACTAACATATTTGTAAAATCGTATGGAGTAACAACTTTTATTAATAGTTTTAAATAAATAATTTCAGAGTGTATTTATTAAGTGTTCAGCATATTTGAACTTTGAAGGGTCTTTCATTGTTTTTTTAAATACTCTATATTTTCAGTTAAACTATTATAATTTTTTATTTATAGTAAAGTCACTAAAAAAAATCTAAAGTAGAAGTTGTATACACAGTAGCGACTTAAATTTATTGATGGGAAAGAATCAAATCAGACTTTTTTCGAAGCAATATTCATTGACTTTTTATGTAAGTTTTTTAATTAAAAAATATAACATAAGTTTTTTAACTGAATTAATCGTCTTATGCATATTTTTTCATGTAGATTTCTTAATTAATGTCTTACATGAATAGTATAATCGCATGTATGAGTTTTTGTTTAATTTAAACATCAGACTTACAACTAATTTTTTATGAATTTTTTTTAATTTAAATCTCACATGAAAAATATAGTATGTGATATTTTTAATTATTTTTTTCAATTTGTTAGAAATTATTTTAAGAAAATAAATTCATCAATATCTCTAGTTATAAGAGAATAGATTTCAAAATAAAAAAAAAATTCTTTAAAATCTTATACAAATAATGAATGAAATTCAAAAAAATCTATAAATTTTGAAATAACATAAGATTTAAATAGATAGTTTGAAATTCGAATTGAATATCACAAATTTTAAAAACTTTTTAAAATATGGATTAATGACCGCAAGATTTAAAAAATTATTGAAATCCAAATTAAATATCTCTAAATTTTCAAAAGACAAAAAAGAAATCCAATAAACTTATATTGAATACAAATTCTAAATTTGAACCCCATCTACCAGTAACATCATTATAACTATATTTTTTAGTTTCACCAATTCACTTATGGGCTATCTCAACATAGAAGGATGTTTGACAAAAAATATATAAATTTATACAGGTGCGAGTTTACTCTTTTCCCATAAATGAATGTCTAATTTAATAATGAAGGGCTCAAACCATTATATAACAGACTACTATAGAAAAAGATATCGAATGAATACGAGGAAACCAGAATCGTGTTTTCTTATTAGTATTAATAATGAAAAAAAGTAGTAGATGACGTACTATAGCAATATTGGTTGAAAAAATTGTAAAATGTTCATTGTCCATACAAATTGCTTTTGTATGGAATTTCTTTTTTAATTGACCAAAAAAACTTTTTTGTGTTCAGTATGCAAAGTTAACTTTGATAGAATATTATTTAAACTAGTATTAAATTGTACTACTATAATATAAATTATTATTAACGAATTTATTTTATTATGAAAATATATATTATTTTACCAAAATAGATAATATCAATTTAATTGCCAATTTTTTAATACTTAGAGAGTTACTTCAGATCGGAGTCATTGACTCGGTTTGAACGTAGACCTTGACCAGTTGAGATAATCCCAACAGGTTAAACTTAGAGGGAAGAGGGACTCGAACCTAAGTCCCCAACATATAAGAATACAATAATTGCCTATATTTATTTATTGTATTATTTCATACAAAAAATCTATTGTATTATCAATATGATTTTTTATTTATTAGCTTGATAATGTCTAAAATATTTCGTAAATAATTTTTTTCATGATAAAAAATACATATATATATATAAACAATTTTATACTAATATAATATTCTACTATAAGGAGATATTATAGTTATCATTGTTTTGGTCTTTTTGATGTGTTTTAGTACGAATCGAACACTAAATAATTACAAGCAAAAATTGACAAAATATATAGAATCAAGAGTAGAAGGATCTAGCTAATGAGCCCTCGCCCAAGTTGTTAAGGTTGAGACCATATGACCAAGTTGGGTTCAAGTCCCCCAAAACATGTCTCAATTGGTGAAACAATCAACATGGTTTGTAAGAATCATTATGGGGGTTGATATCTCGATAGAAACACTTGGGGATGCGATCCCTTTGTAAGCTCAAGTCAAAGCACCATGAGTCGTGCTTTGACCTCTAGCCGTCTACTCCTAAAATTAGTGTAGTGGGCATTTTGCTACCCACTAGTCCTCTACTCCTCAAAATCGGAGACATCTAGCCAATTCTAGTGCCTACACAACTTACACGTCACCTACTATCAACTTAGCGAATATTAGGTGACCTTATGAAACCATTGCAAATCACTTTGGTTATCGTCTTCTTCTTTCCTGTGCAGCTAGTTCTCTAAGGCCAGTGAAAGTGAAAGCAGACTGTTGTAGGTAGTTACTACTTATCATATACTTATATGCTTTTAACACTTAGTTGTAATTCATTTTATTTGAATCCTTATTACACAAAAGAGAGATCTAAGAGCAAGATGGCTAATTACTAATCTAGTCTCGTATAATGGCTTTTTTTATGTTAGGTCTTCTTCCCACATCAAACAAGAAAAAGGAGAAGGAGAAAGGTCTTACTTATTGAGGGTTCCAAGCCTTTTTTTTCATGCATGTGTTGATGTCGATTGGGTCGGCTAACCTGATGACCGAACCTCAACCTCTATTTTAATTCAAAACCATTTACATGTAGTAACTTTTTAGGGACCAGAGGTTGTTTCAAAGGATTAGTCAGGCCAGATAAGCTTATTCTGGGTAGTTTATGAGCGTTATAAATTCTCTATCGTATAAAAAGTCATATTTAGTTTCAATTTTTGTCACATAATTTATTGTTTCTCTACATCTCTTTACGTGCAAGGTACTCTATTACTTCTTATTTTTATTTTTTCTTGGAAGATCATCAAAGAGTGATGGTTTTTCATAGTATTAGGATGAGCTAATATTCTCTTAGACTAGGGTTAAAATCTATGAAACCACTTTGTCTATATTACTTAACTATTTATTAATATATTTTTTTGATCGGCAATCATTATTATTATTATTATTAATAAAAAAAAATTATTGGGTATAATTGTTTTTTGTGATGAAACATGTTAGAAATCTATGGTAAACTCTTATAGTAACGGATAACCATGTGGTGTAATAGCGACATATCCTTTCTAGACTATTTAATTGATGCCTTAAAAACCTACAAATCCAGGATTGTTAACAAAACCATAAAATATCAATCATTTATATTCAAAATCGGACAAATTTATTTAGCTTATGTTTGATTCATGTTTATGGATTATTTTGGTCATGATTGATCATTTGTATTCCAATAGAACGTGTACCTTAGTACTTAGTATAATTAGTTGTCAAAGTTGGTGTTAGCATACATACTTCTAGTCGCCAGATGTATTACTAGCAATAGGTTCTATTCACGATAACTAGTGAAAACAAAAATTGGTATCCTTAATCAAGGTGCCATATGAAGTAATGAGTATCCAATTTTCCTTTGTCATAAGATTAAATTGAGAATAAAAACCCAGGTTGATAAGTTTATCACATGTTAACACTTTTTTAACACATGTATTTTTAGAAATACCATTATAGCTAAATAAGATATGGGGAAATGTATGATTTCCTAGTATACACTCTATCCATATCTCTTAATCTCTTTATTTTGTGCTTTTCTAATTAGAATTAAATATCAAGTATATACAATTTTCTTTATCGTTTATCGAATCGATAATTAACTATATAAGCTCGCTAAATTCTGATAATATTATCTCCAATACCTAAGATAGAGCGATAATGACTTATAGTTATAATATTTGGAATGAATATAATGCACTGGCATGATAGGTTTAATAACTCTCTTTTTGGATAGTGATTCGGTGTAATTCACCTCATATATGCCCTATCTAGGGAGATACCAAATTTTTGTGTCATTGCCGAGGATTGAAAGTTTTACAGTTTATAAGCTTTTTTTAAATTGATAATTATTGTTTTTGTTACTAATATTTTGTTTTGGGTAATCTAATTTTTTCAGATTAGTTCATACAATATTCTCCTAACACTGAGTTAGAGAACTACATCAAACCAAAAACTTTGGGGAACATATTTTCTTATTACTTTTATTACTTGTGATGACTCGTACACCTGCAAAGAGTTCTCTCCGAGGGTTTATTTTTTTTATCATACCTTGAGGAACATCACCCTATGATTCTCGATAAACCCTTCTTAGTTATTAGGAAAGCTCAGATCAACATTTTGATAGGTCAGATGACTATGCATATCGCGAATGAAAATGATACTTCATGTTTCTTTGGGAAGTTCACTACACTACTGATTTCATCAAATACTGTTAAACTGCGAAAGAAGAAGAAATCTGGAGTTATAGATTCCGCGGTAGCAAAAAAGGCTCACACCTAAGAATAACTGAAGGATGAAGAGAACAAGTTAAGGGTGGAACCCCCAAAATCATAGGTTGAATAAGAAGACGAGGCCAAGAATCTTCACATTGAAGATAAACCTAAAAATGAATATATTGACGACGACTTAGTTGAAGAATACGAAAAAATGATGAAGAAACTGAACATTCTGATTTTGAGAGAAAGACTACTCTGCCGACATATTGATGGGAGTAGGAAACTTTTTTTTGAGAAGAAATATGAATCAAAGAAAGGAAAAGCGTAATAACTACACAAGACGGTGGGAACCATAAGTGATTGATGATATATACGATTGGGTTATGATCAACATTTCCAATTCGAATGACTTGACATATAGTGGAAGCTGGAATACTCAAAACATATAGGGATAAAGGTACATAAGAAATAAATGTCTCAAACAGATCATAAAGTAAATATGTATACCATAGAAAGGAATCCTTCGAGGTAGGAGAGGTCTGACAATCAAAGGTCACCCAAATAGAGGTGGGTATTGTGTACTGTCAGAAGTATCTACTTTGGAAAATGCTAAATATTTAAAGCCCCACTGAAAAGGATCCACACATAATCATACCATAAGCAATTGAAAAAAGTACACATAATACGAGTTTATGGGGCCAACCATTCCCTACCAATGCCATTGAGTCTTGAGGTAACTATATGCAACCTTAGAGATTATAAAAAATGATACTGGGAGGCAACCTACCCTATTAAATTCTTTTATAAGAACATTTTTAATATAGTAGTAGTGAAAAAAATTGAGAAATAGAAAATATGCACTCATGGTCTATGGAAGGAACAAGAACCCAACTCCGGGTCACAAATCTATTAAGATCTAGGACACTCATACACCATTCAAGTACAAGTTACATATTCAAAAAAGTTTGAAGGTCTCTCTGAACAAGTCTGAGTTGTAGAAAATGAGAAAATATTTGAAGAAAAAAAGAATGGACAATAGCGCAGTACTAGCTAGCCCGCCTCTAACATACCGCTAGGTCAACAACGAGGGGACGGAGATCCAAAAGAATTTTCAAGCAGAAAACTGGTGGTTCCCAAGGCGTGATAAAAAAATAACACACGAGGAAGCACTCCTCGCAAGTGTACGTCCTAAGTGATAAAAGTAAGCATTTTTAATCGTTCTCCATAGGATTGTGAGGTTAATATTGTGTGTTTTATAAAGTGATTGGGGGTTGAGTTGGGAAAACAAAGAATATATTATTGATTCGATTTTGGTTTTTTTACTAATAGGCCAAAGTGACAAAATATTTAATTTCAATTAATAATATAAGAAAAAGACTAAAATGAAAGTGGGGTCACCTAGGGTGTGATAAAAAAAAGATAAAAATAATGCAACTAAACACCTTAGATTAAACACGGTACTCATCGCTAGTATCACAGGTCATACGCAAGTTTTATGATAGTAAAGATTCGTTCTTAGGGACTTAGTGTATTATACGAATGGATTTAACACAATAGCGTAGCAATTAATAGTCAAAGACAAGAAAATAAATAAATATGATTGATAAGGAGATAATATTAAACTAAATTAAACTAAAGACACTAAAATAATATGAGAGGATAAGATGAGAAAGTATAGCTCAGGTTTTGCTAGTATGAACTAATCCTTCTATTTCTTCTACTAGTTAACAAGGGTGATTAAGCTCTTAGATAAGTAGCCAGGATTCTATATTCCTACTAACCCCCTACCAGGTGGACTTAAAAGGCGACCTAACAATTACCAGGGGACTTGGGTAAGGGTACCCTGCAAAAGATGATCGGTGATCAAATCTCAAACCCTAATGACTATCTAGTTAGGCAAGCCCTTCCGGATCACTAACGCATACTAGACTCTTATGTGATGTTTCAATAATTAGACACCCCTTCCGGGTGACCATTTAACTACTATTAGCACATCCCTAATTCGATCAGGATTAAGACAAACAATAAATAAAAACACATAAAACAAATATATGGTTAAGAAGCTATAATCAATTTAAAATAGTTTTCCCAAATAAACTTAGATAGAAGAAAATTGAATTCAAAGATTATACATATTCAGAACCCAAGCTATGGGAAAATTAGTTCATACTAGAAAGAAATGAACTAAAATAAAGATACATATTGTCAACTTGCTTCTCTTGAATGATTAAGGATTGAACTAAGGTTTAGAACTGAGCAAGGCCTAAGCAAGTACACGTTTACAATAGTTATAGGGTGTATTTATAGGTGTTTAGGAAGCCCTAGGTCGGATTTCTTGGAGTAGAAGGCAAGCAATTGGAATCTTTTTCCAAATCAAATTCGTTTCCTAAAATATAGGAGATAAGGTAAACTGCCGCTGTCTTGTTTTGGTCGTAACTTCTTCGTTATTGCTCCGATTTTCGCCTACTTTATATTGAAACGGCTGTGTCGAAAAGATATACACTTACTTTTGATTGCTCCTCCAAATTCCCATCCGATTTTGAGTTATCTTAAATTCAGTTGACGTGGCTGCAAAATTTCAGATTTACTTGGTAGCTTTTCCTTTCCTCTTTAATCTCTACTTCCTTTTATCTCCAATTTCCATCCATATCTTCTTTCCTTTATCTCTTAGAATTGATTTGACATCTAATTAATTTTCATATATCTTTAAAGCTTCTCATTAACACACAAATTAAACCAAATATGCTCTAAAATAATAATTCATCATATCAAGACAAGAAATAGGAAAATATCAAAATATGAATACAAATATCTAATTAATTGACCATAAAATCCTAAAATGATGTATCCAACCTAGACTATTATATTACAAATAGAAAGACATCAAGACCCCCAACTCAAAGTGTATCGTCCCGATACAATAAAGATAAAAACAAAGGAAAGTCTCTAAATACACACATAAGTCAATTAAGCACAATGGAAAGAAGATAATAGAATATGTAAAATAAACTCAAAGCAACTACTCAGAAAATTTCATGTAATAATATTTACAAACTAGATTACGTGTACACTTGTCATACCTACGATCAATACAACTCAAATTCAAGATCAGATTAGCTTCGCAACGTAAATGAGGTTCTTTACCCAGTTTACCAAGGAAGCTATAGATTGTTCATCAAACCTTAATAGTATCCAAAGATTCATCTAACTACACTCTAACAGTACATAGAAAAGAATCATAAGGTCTTTAAGGTTGTAATGTTGTCTTAGGGACGGTATGATAGTATATTTTGATAATTTAGAGTAAGCTTTTGACTCTCTCCTCACTAGCCATCAACGAACCGCCCTAGATCTTGAGTTACTCTCATAAAATGTTCTCACTCAACCCAATGATTTCCTTGATGCACAAAGTAGCATCCCCAATAACCCAATACTAAAGCATAAAAGTGTTCACATAAAAATTCTACTTTACCGGTCCAAATATATTCAATCTTTTTATATCAATCTTTTCTTTTGTAATGTAGTTATGACTCTCTTTTTGATATAAGATATCATGCTATTTTTTTCTCATATATATATATATATATATATATATATATATATATATATATTTTCTTCTTCTTCATAACTTTTTTCATTTACTCTTACCCCGACAAAAGGTTACAATATAATAATCATCATCGAAATAGAACAGAGCACAATTAATAAGCTCAAAAATTCCATAACCTAATAACAATTCCCGTAATGGTGAACCTACCACCCCAAACTCAAGTTCTAAAACAATTGTCTATGCATCGCGATTCGAGTAAGGGTCATATGGAAAAGTCCTAAAATCTAAAGGGATATGGCTTATAATTGGCTAAATAAAAAGGCTTTAGAAAGGAAAGAAGGGGCTGAGAAGGATACTCATATAATAAATGGACAGCAAGCTAAAAGGCAACAAGGGGCTTATGAAAGAACCACCTTAAACACTTTCTAAACTATGCAATTTCGTCATTCTCCTACCTTTAGCACGTTCATCAAATGGGTTTATCAACTAGCTTGGATCTGACGGCCTACACACCACCCAAGGCACCCTAAGATCAAACATACTTCTATCGCATGCTTACTAATCTTTTATTTACTATCAATGTGTGTTTCCTGCAAATACTCAAAGATACAAAATAAAACAACTCATAAACATACTACTTTCTATCATTTGCTTACCAAGCTTATGCTTTCAAGCTATTATACACACTTTACCATGTGGAAGTGTAATTGGAATTAACAACCTTCAATTGTAAACAAACAAATCATAATTAGGTAATTGTTGGACTCAACTCTTTACAATTTTTTTATAAAAAGTAATACTAGGTATTATTAAAAACTAAAATTGAGATCGAAGTTCGTCTAGTGGTCAGACTCTCCGCAGAGACCAAGAGGAAATCTGCTATTTTGAGGGATGATGGTCGTCCAGTTCGCGAAGAAGTCTGCCATCAAATCACAGCTCCAAGAGTTCTTGCTCCAGTGACTTGTAATAGCAATTTTTAAATTTTTGAGGGGTTACCAGTTTGGCAGTAAATATGAGAACTGAGAGACACATGTAGATAGTTTTTGGAATTAGCACCAACTCCACCACATCTAGAGATAGAAAATGATCGTTGGACGAATACAATAGTGGACATGGGACGATGCTTCAACCAAAGGAATAACTAGATCAGACCTACGATATAGAGGGTGTTTTGATGGAGGGGTACCGGTGATGGAATAACAATTTACAATTGAAAGTGTTATTTGCAAGCCTCTCTGGGAACGTATTTTTTGGAGCGCTGATTGGAGTGATCTGGGGCGAAAGAAATGATGTCATATTTAATAACAATAGTTTTTCAAGAAAGGAGGTGATTATAAAATAAGCCAAATACTTAGCTTCCGAATACCTTAGAGCTTGGCGGTCACAACCGAGTAATTCTTTGAGGTATAAAACTTATGTGGAATGGATTGGTTGGAGCAAGCCGAACATCGGTCACAAGCTGAACACGGATAGGAGTTATGTCAAGAATAAATGCATAGGAGGAGAAGGAGGTGTTTTGCGAGACAAGGAAGGTAACTGGGTAAGAGGTTTCGCCATGAATATTCAGTGTAATTCGTTGGTGGTGGCACACTCGCAGCTCTTTACGAGGGTCTGTGTATGGCAGTTGAAGTCAGGATAAAGGAGCTATGGGGAGAGGTGACCCGCATGAAGCCTTGGGTGCTTTAGACCATGTGGAGAGGATGAGGGGGTCAACTGCGTTTTGGATAGATGGTATCCAAAAATTCTTGGAGTAAAACGATTCTTTCATAATTAAGGGTATATATAGAGAAGGTCATACGTTCGCGAATTGGTTAGCGAAGTTGGGGCTAACACAAAAAAATGTTTATTCCACCTATATCGATCTACCGGATGAGATATGAGGTGTGCTCATGAAGGACAAGTTTGAGTGGAAGTCTTTAGGAGAATCTTCATATCAGACATGGCAGATGTGCTAAACATGTAATTTTATTTTATTCCACATTTCTATGACCTCCATTGTAATAAAAAAAACACATTTATTTAAAAGTA
This sequence comes from Nemophila menziesii, assembly GCA_029959085.1. NCBI lineage: Eukaryota > Viridiplantae > Streptophyta > Magnoliopsida > Boraginales > Hydrophyllaceae > Nemophila > Nemophila menziesii. Next base: position 36,691,807 of record JARWIR010000007.1, on the reverse strand, counting down.
TACATTTTTATTGTATAGTACTCTCAACTATACCTATTGTATATATATGTAAAGTGTATTACACGATTCAGTAATAAAGATTTTCTTTTCTTCTTCAAAGAAATTTCAAAATGATCGAGTAAGTATTATACCTTAGATATTCTACCGTTAAACAAACCCGATGGTAATTTGTAAAGATGACATTATTAATCTGGAATATTTGAAATGTACATCATAATAGTAAGAATATACACTCATGTAACCACAACAAATAAATATATGAAAATCTAGGAACTGAATAGTTGAAAAGCTTATCAATCATATGGTAATAATTTGTAGTTGTGAATAGATAAGAGAAGGGTGAATTATATATAGGGTCTTAGGAGCACTATTTTTTCTCTATAGAGTAGTGTCTTGAAAGTTGTTATTGTTAGGGACCTCATTTTTGACAATAGTCTTTCCTACCCTTACTAACACTAAAAGACAAAAAAGTATGATGTCACTGTTTCTCTCTCCTCTACCACTACCCACCTACCACCCATCTCCGACCTCTGACCACCGACCACCGATCTCCGACCACGGACCTCCGGCCACCAGTGAACGGAAAAAACATAGAGTATCGGAAAAAACTGAGAGTACTCTATGAAAAAGGCAGAGTACTCTCAGTTTTTTCTGATACTCTATGAAATAGATAGAGTACTCCGAGAATTAAAAAAATACTCTGACAATTTAAACGAATACTCTATAAAAAAAGACGGAGTACTCTATAAAATATAGAGAGTACTCTATGAAAAATAGAGAGTACTCTTTGAAATTACATAAATACTCTATAAAAATCATGTGTATCATTTAATAAACATTTCTATTCAAAATTAAAACCATTTACAATAGATAAATAAAAAAAACCTAAACTAATTACAAGTTGACCAGATCTGAAAAAAAATAAAAAATAAACTAACATAAGCTAAAGCGTACTGTGTACGCGAGTAAAAAAAAAAAAAAGAGAAGTCCGGCGAAGCACGAAGCACGAAGCAGCGCTGCAAGTCTTCTTCACCGGAACCTTGCACGAACCAGCACCACCACCGCAGCTTCAGGAGCTCGATCTGCTTCTTCTTCTTCTCGCGTGAAGCAGCCAAGGAATCAGTCTCGAACGGAGGTCTTCTTCTTCGAACGGAGGTCTTCAGTCTCGAACGGAGGTCTTCTTCTTCGAACGGAGGTCTTCTTCTTCGAACGGAGTTCACATCTGGTCCTCTTCGCGCAGCAACAACGACCCAACCACCGCGAGCTCGATTCACCTTCTTCCACCTCCGGATCTCTTCGCTGGAATGGAAAACCGCAGGGAATGGAAGCTCCTTACCTTCTTTCACCTCGAACGGCTTCGATCTGCAGATCTGCAGATCTGCTCCGATGTATTAATGGCAGCTCCGATGTCTTAAAGGAAAACCGATTTCGTGGAGTGTGATGGTGAAGGAGAGCTCGCCGGAGCTTCAAGCAGAAGAAGGAGTGCTCGGCGGTGGTGGTGGTGGCCATTTCGGCGGTGGTGGTGGCCATTTAGGTGGTGTCGGTGGTGGTTGAGAGGAGAGAGAAGAGAGGAGAGAGGAGAGAGGAGAGAAAATCAGTGAGGTGAGTAAATGAAATTAGAACGTGAATGAAATTAGAAATAGAAATTAGTATATATAGGTATAGAAAAAACAAAAGAAGGGTAGTCTAGTAATTGGGATTTTGGGGTTCATGTGTTAAAAAGTTTCTGAGGTCTTTAGTAAGAAGAGGCTCTAGGTGGGGGTGCTAACTCGAAGAGGGGGGTGTGGTCAAGACCCTAAGTGTCATTATCTCATAAGAGAATGACAAAAGAAGGCCAATTTGTTGGGTAAGTATTTGGAAAATCTTCACCAACCATATGAATATGTCCCCAAATCCTATTATTAATATGACTTTTATTTATTTTATACTAACCTAATTTTTTTTAAAAGTAATAAATATTATAAAATTTGAACTAAAATATTTTTCATAGATTCTTGATTATTTGGTATTTTTAGTGTGATATTTATGTGGTCTTTGAAAACTCCTATCTCCATTTATAGTAGCATGAGATAATGTTTCTTTTTCAACCGTTATGTTACATATATTTGACCGTATGTGAAATATCTGTCTCTATATAAATTTGTTGGGTATGCTTAATTACTTGATGGGTTATGTTTAATTATTTGTTGGACTACGTGTAAGAGAATAATTTGTCGGATTATATTTAATTATTTGTTGAGTTGTATAATCTTTTGGATTGTGTTTAGTAATTTGTTGGGTTTCGACGGTTGTGAGTTACGAATTGAATAAAAATGACGTTACGTATATTTTATGACGACAAAAGATGTTGGAACGTGTTTAGTAATTAGTTGGGTAGTAATTTGAGTGACTACTCTTTTTATATTAATATATTATTTAAATATTTGATACGTATAAATAACATTTTAATTTACTATTAGTAGTATGTTTTTTATTTTTCTTATTATGAAAGGTTAAATTAGTTATAAATTACTCTCATATAACGTTTCTATTTATATGGTGTTTTTTCTATTCTTAACCAAAATTTTTTATATTTTGATTTACTTATTTTTCTTACCTTATTAATAATTTCATTAATCATCATCTTAAATTACAGAAACGATAAATTAGGAATGTCAAATAGCAAAATTTAAATAATCATCTTAATTTGTTAATTTTATGAGTACGGATGTTAATGTTATGATGATGTTAGATTGTAGTAGTGGTGGTTATGGTTATAGTGATAGTAGATGATTATTGGATCAAAAAAGATGATGAATGTATTATAACGATATGAATCTATGATTGTATTTGATATGATTTGAAAAGTAAATTTTGTAACTAATATATTGGATTTGAATTCCCTAAAATACACCTTCCACGGAATTTCACATAATACGCATTTAGATTAAAGCCATGTATAATTTAATAATAATCAATGGTATAAATCTAATATTAAATAATTAACGTTTAATCATGGTTATTTAACAATTATATTAATCTAATTTACCTAAAATAAATAGATTCAATAAGATTTTAAATTATCAATAATCTTAAAATCTATTAAATATAATCTTAAACAATTTTTATTTATTAGAATGATAATATGAAAATATATATATATGGAGAAAACCATTCCTATGGCATTTTTCATATCCTAAACAATTGTTTTAGTCTGGATATCCTAAACAAAATATAGTTTTACAGTAGACAATCACCTATAGTGTAATTAATTATTAAATAAATTGATGAAAAGAAATAAAATTTAAATATAATCTATTAATTTTATTTTCAAACATGGATAAATTTAAGAGTTAATTATAGATTAATGCCTATTAAAAAACTTATTTAAAAAAAAGTATCTAGAATAAGATACTTTATAGAAAACAACCCATCCCAAACTACCCTTATAATTAACAATTTAAAAAAAAAAATTAGAAAAAAACAAAACAAAAACTAATAAACACAAGCGCGCGTCTGTGATTTTTTTTTTTAAAATCGTCATAACTAATTCTAAAAAACTCAAAAAAATCAAAAAAATAAAAAACTTATATATTTAGATAAATCAAATTAATATTTACGTCTATGATTTTTTTCGCAATTTTTTGATTTTTTTGAATTTTTTGAATTTTTTGATTCGCAGACACGGAATTCCATGTTTTGAAATACTGAATTTGTTTTCCGCAGACACGAAATAATAAGGATAATAAAGGTATAAAAAATATAAAGGGGATGTTTTTTTATAAATAATTGTTCTATTAGGCATTTTTTTATTATATAAATAATTGAAAGCTTAAAAAAAAATATTAGACTATTCTTTCTATAATAACCCTTAAATTTAATAATAGCTTAGATAGTATATAATTCGTTATAATATAGATGACTCATAGTGCAATTTCTACCTATTATAGAGACCTATTGTGTAATTAACTCTAAAAGAATTAGGGAAAAAAATTAATATAGTATATTTACTTATTTTATTGTGTTAATAAGATCCAACAACTCATAAAAGGTTTATAGGGACACCATTTATAACACAATAAAATGGTTATAACTTATAACACAATTTATAACACGATAATCATACAAATAGCGTTATTCCCATAAACCTCTTATGATTTGTGGGATCGTATTAATTAACACAATATAATAAATAAAGATATTATATTTTTTTTCTTTCTTTTAATTCTTTTAGAGTTAATTACACTATAGATCCTTATAATATGCAGAAATTGCACTATGAGTCCCCTGTATCATAATAAATTATATACTATCTAAGATCTTATTAAATTTATCCATTTTTAAAAAAAGAAATAGATTATTTTTAACTCTTTTTTCTTTTCTATAATTTTTTTAATAGTTAATTACACTATAGGTGATTGTTTAGTGCTACAGAACTATATTTTATTTAGGATATTCGACTTAAGAATTGTTTAGGATATGTAAAATGTCGCTAGGAATGACTTTTTCCATATCTATATGGATTTTTGTATTGTCATTTTAATTAAAAGAAATTGTTTAGAATTATATTTAATAAATTTTAAGATTATATAAATTATTTATGATTTAAAATCTTATTTAATCTATTATACAAATTATTTTAATAGATTAGTTAAATAACTATGATTAAAGGTCCGTTACTTAATATTTTATTTCAATCCTTGATTATTTAATATTTAATTTCTATCAATGATTATATTAAATGACATATTTTTTTTAATTACATAGGAGACCTTAAAGTTATTGGTTAAAAATTAAATAAACTAGCTAAAAACATCATTTAACAAATTCGGATTAAAGACAACTTTGGACGTCCTTTATTCTATTCTATCATTCGTAAGGAGCCCCCAAATGTCATCGAGAGGGTCCTCTAACATAATAAATCATCGCCTTGCTAGCCAATCCGCGCATTAATTGGCCTCCTTATAAATGTTTTTCAAATGAAATCCCGACTTCCTTGTTAAAATTGTCCCCATAAATGATATATCACTTTAATCTAAAGACATTACATAAAATTAAGTGGAAGATGTTTTTTTAGGGGATTTTAATCCTTTATAGCTTAATTTCATCTGATGTAACTTCCTTTTCTATTAATCATATTTCTTTATCTTTTGTTGATGAGTTAGGTTCTGTTTGGTTTTTACATTTTGTGTACTCTTTACCTAATGAATCTAGTAAAAAACTTTTGTGGGATTATATTCTTGATGTATCTAACAACAACCCCCTGACTTGTTTATTGGTGATTATAATGATATCCGTGTGGCCCAAGAAAAAGTGGGGGGGGGGGGGGGGGGGGCGTTATGGAAGAATCCTGCGGAAATGCGCCTTTTTAATAACAACATTATCCTTAATGAGCTTACTGAAATCCCATCTAAAGGATGTTCTTTCACTTGGAGGAATAACCGGAGTGAGGAGAATTTAATCTTACAAAAATTTGATAGAGGGCTGGGGTCTGCTTCCTGGTTTGACTTGTTCCCCAATTCTTGGATCCATAACCTCCCTCCTATTGGCTCTGATCACTCTCCAATGGTCCTGCATTGGGATGATCCTCCTTTAATTATTCCCAGACCCTCCTTTAAATTGGATCCCTCTTGGTTGGAGATTGACTCTTGTTCCTTGGCTATTCGTAATTGTCTTTCTTCTTCTCGTAATTTCTCGGGTCCCTCCTTTATTAGATTCCCTAAAAGATTGGCTAAATGCAGAAGAACTATCCTTAGATGGAAGAAAGCCAATCTTAAGAATAATGCGCTTATTATTAACTTACTGTCGAAGAAACTCGAAAACCTTATGCAATCTAATCCAAATGGCATCCCTCCTTATTCTCAGGATCTCTTCACTTCTATATCTAAGGAAATAGAATTTTTTTGGTCCCTTGAGGAGAAGTATTGGGCCACTAGATCCAGAGTTATTTGGTTTAAGTTAGGTGATAGGAACTCTAAATTCTTTCACTTATCCACTCGTATTAGGAGAGCTTCCAACAAAATGGTATCCCTGATGAGGAGGATGATACGTGGACATCGAATTCCTCGGAACTTAATGATCTTGTTGTTAATTTTTTCAAAGACCTTTATGAATACTCTGGTCCTAGACTGATTGAGCCCATAATCCAAAAGTTATCCCCTTGTATCAATCATAATCAGAATGTTATGCTTATGGCCCCAATCACTCTTGAGGAACTTAAGCAAGCCACGTGGCAACTTGGCGCCTCCAAAGCACCAGGGCCTGATGGCTTTCCAGGTTCCTTCTTCCGTAAATATTGGGATCTTATTAAAGATGACATTCTCGCTACTTGTAATGGGGTGATATCTAGCACTACTTCCCTTGGTTCAATCAGTGATACCAACATTGTCCTTATCCCCAAATGCAAACATCCCCAGAAAATAGGTCAATTTAGACCTATTTCATGCACAAACTTCTTGTATAAGATATTTTCAAAAGTTATGGTGATAAGATTATCTAGTATCATCCCTGATGTAATCTCTCCAGCCCAATGGGCCTTCATCAAAGGCAGGCTTATCCAAGACAACATTATCATTGTACACGCAGTACTTCATAAGCTCAAACACCTGAGGAAGAACTCTAAGGACAACTTCTCCATTATCAAGGCTGATCTACATAAAGCCTATGACCGGGTTAGCTGGCCTTTTCTCTTTGCTGTTCTTCAGAAAATGGGGTTCAATCCTTCTTGGATCTCGTGTATCAAAGAATGCGTTACTTCGGTTACATTCAATGTGTTAGTTAATGGTAATAAGGAAGGTGCTTTTAAACCTTCTAGAGGTCTCCGCCAAGGGGACCCTCTTTCTCCCTACCTCTTTACTATTGTGTCTAATGTCCTTTCATCCCTCATTGAGTCTGACTTCTTATTGGGTGATATTAAAGGCATCCAAATGGGAAAAAATGGTCCTCACATTCATCATCTCCTGTTCGCTGATGACTCTATTTTTTTCTTAAAAAACTCAGTCTTGGAGATTCATGCGTTTAAGGAAATCCTTTATAAATTCTGCTTTGCATCAGGCCTATCTATCAACCTTAACAAATCCTCCATCTTCTTGAGTCCCAACTGTATTGAATCTATGAAAGCCCTTTTAGCTGATGCATTCCGTATGCCTACTTCTGAGGATCTTGGTCTTTACCTTGGCCTTCCCACTAATTGGGGGAACTCTAAGACTAAAGATATGGACTCCCTTATTGACAAAATGGCTACTAAGTTAAGTGGTTGGAAAAAATCTCTTCTATCTATGCCTGGGAAGGCTGTCCTTATCTCCTCAATCATTCACGCCTTCCCGACATACTTTATGTCCTTACTAGCATTACCTAAAGGGGTTATCAAGAAGATTAATTCTTTGACTTGCCATTTCTTATGGGGTAATGAGGAAGATCGTTGTATCCACTGGATCAATTGGAATAAAGTGTCATCCCTTAAAGAAGCTGGAGGTCTTGGCATTAAAAATCTTGAGATTTTTAACTCAGCTCTTCTTGCGAAACAAACATGGTCTATCCTAACTCGTCCTTCTTCACTGGTTCATCTTGTCCTTAAAAGTATTTACTTCCCTGATAAAGAGTTGATGAGTACTCGTGATATTAAGAAGGGGTCCTAGATTTGGAACAGATTTCGCAAAGGATGTGATTTTCTCAAACCCCATTTGGTAAAAACTATTGGAGATGGGCATAACACTATGATATGGGAAGATAATTGGATAGGTAAGCTTATTGATAAACCTGATTTTTATTCTGAGGACCCTTCTTTTCCTAAATTCGTGGCTGATCTCATCTTCACCCCTACTCGAACTTGGAAAATGGACATGCTGAACCATCTTTTTCCCCCTGAGCTGGTCACTGTTATTTCGGCTCTTAACATCCCATGGACCAGCCAGGAGGTGGAATGGGTTTGGCCTCTCACCAGGGATGGGTGCTACTCGTGTAAATCTGGTTACCTTTCGGCTTTCCAGCCTACTATTACCCCTTCTATCCATCCTTCTACTTCGACTTTTCCCTTTGCTGATATTATTAAGTTAAGTTGGAATACCCATGCTCCTCCCAAGTTCAAGTTCTTCTTTTGGCGTGTGATGATGAATGCGCTCTCTACTGAGCAGAATAGGTTCTCCCGTTCTTGCTCATCTACGGATCTCTGCCACATCTGCCTTAAAGAAGAAGAATCTATAGAGCACCTTTTTTTGAAATGTGATTGGACTAGAAAATTCTGGTTTTTATCCCCCCTCCATTGTCACATCTCACCCACGAATAATCTTAGATTTGGAACCTGGGTTGGCTCGATTATTGATCAAGGGAATAATACTAAGGACAAATCCCAGCTTCTGTTGACCATCATTCTCTGCTTATGGGTCATATGGTTAACCAGGAATAAGGTTATTTTCCATTATATCCCTGTTGATTTGGACGCTTGCTTAAATTTATTGAATATTTTCCATAGTCAAGTGTTCTTTGAAGGGGGGTCAAGCCCTTTAGAACCTCCTGTTGGTCCTTTCAACCTTACCCACAGCTCACCCCTTTTACCTTGTTGGACTCCTCCTCCACAGCACAATCTGAAGATGAATGTTGATGCTTCATTCAAGATTGGAAAAGTCTCCGCTGCTGCAGTGATACGTGACTGGAAGGGTGAAATTGTGAATGGTTTCGCCATGAACATTATTGCCTCTTCTAGTTTTGAAGCTGAAGCTAAAGCATTGAGATCTGGCATTCAAATTGCTTTAGACCACGCTCCCCTTTGCGACAGATTCGAAACTAACGCCGAAGCCGTTCTTAAAGCCGTGTATTCATGGAGCCCGAACTGTCATTGGAAGGACAGGGCTATCCTCGGTGATATTAAAAACATGGTTAGCAACCACAGTCATCTCCGCATCTGTGGTGTTAAAAGAACGGCGAACAGAGTCGCTGATTGGCTGGCAAAGACCTTTTCTAAATCTTTGTTATCTTGTAATTGGCTTTGTAACATTCCTTACGAATTTAATCTTCTTGCTTGTAATGATTGTAACTCTTTTGATGCATCAGGAGTTGGCTAAACTCTTGATGTAGTGCTTTCTAATATATTTGATTCCTTTGTCTAAAAAAAAAGTTTAGGCCACAAACCGCTCCTTACAACATAAAAATTGATTTTTAAAAAAAATATTTATGCTAAAAAGTTGTTTTAATTAGGTTTTGGGTTTTAGTTCCTTTTAACTTTTTTGAGCTGACTTTTGTAAATAAAAAAAAACAGGATTTTTCTTGGGTTTCATTGTCATTATCTATTTTACGTCCATTCGTAAGGATCCGTTGATTTTTTAATATCCTAGCTACTTTGTTTCATGCTTCCGTAAGGATCGATTGATTTAATAATATCTTACTTTAGAAAAAAAAGTTATTATGGTTTACTTTTTATGGAGAAATAGTAAGTTGTTTAATTTGCTTTTTGTTAGGTATGGAAGGAGTGAAGAGTGGAGTCACTATAAGCGGAGTCACTGTAGTGAGATTAGACTACCTTGTAGCTCCAAAAATCATACAAAATCCTAGTTATGTGTTTGATCAACACCTATAGGTGGTGTTGCTCAGCCTCCAGCACTGTAGCCGGAGTGGGGCTGGCATCCTCATGTGGCAAGTCCAGCTACAAGAGTTCTTTCTCCTAATCTTATCTCCTCATCTGCTCCCCCTCCTATGATCGAGTTCTCGGTCAAAAATCCAGGGCAAGTCCAGCCACGTACTCTCTTCGGCGATCAAGCAATACCAACCTAAATGAGACGAAAAGCTGGGGTAATGATAATTATGAACAGATTTAATATTTTTTGTATGCATATTGAAATGTTTAACTGGCACATATTCGCGTATATAATTAGTTGTATTCTGCCATTTAGTCCGTGATGGTAAATGAGTACCGTCTCCTTTGCCTCTATCTGTGGATACTTTACTCTGCATAATAATCGCATTATATATTGATATTAGTAATTAATAGACACTTGTTAAATTAGCTGACTTCATTATTTGAGGATTTTCATGTGTTACTCTTTGTCAGCCTGATTCTTCAGGTGGTACATTTTAACATATGAAGTGCGTCTGTGCGTGCATGTTCCATAAATTATCTGATCTATAGTGCAATTTTTAAATTACTAAAAAATTTCATTTGATTTTCTAATGTATCGTAAACTTGAAAATATTGATCATTTGTTGATACACAAGGTGGTTCAAGTGAGCAATGTATGAAAGCCTTTCAAAGGGAAAAGGCAGCAGCTGCTTCTTGTGATATATACACTGGTACGTGTTATGAAATTTAACCAAGTACGTACTAAAAGATTTATTCTTTGGTATGAAAATTTACATTCCTCGTACTTTTATGTTCAACAAGTTAACTAAAAAATTGAGTCACTGTGGGCAAAAACACTTATTGTTTATATATGATCTATTAACATACAAGAAGAATAGGAGCTTCTAGAAGATAGTGACTCATCCAATGAGTCATACAATAAACAAAATAGAAAGAATAATTCTGTTACAACAAATTGTAAAGCATCTTCTACATGAATGTAATGCACCATCTAGTCTATAAATACAATCACAATGTAATTGATTTATCATTGAAAATAATATACAAATATTCTCTATTTACATTTCTCGATATGGTATCAGATGTCATGGAGTTGAGCTTCTTATTCAATCACCATTAATGGTGTCTTGAAGCTTTTCTAATCTCCACTGTGTTTCGATCCTATATCTCTTTCTTTTCCGCTACAATACGCCAAAATGGCTTCTTCTTCTTCTTCTTCCTATTCTCGCCCTCATATCGCAACCAGCTCCTCTATTCCGGCTGGCTTACTTCTACTCCGCCAAAATTGGAGTGGGCTTGTACAAATCAAGCTTGACTCGACCAATTACGTTTTATGGCGAGCTCAACTTGAAGCTGTGCTTGAAGCACATGGCTATCTTCACCATGTCACCGGTTCTACACCTCAACCTGCACGAGAAGATCCAACTTATTCTACATGGATTATTGAAGATCAACAACTTAAAGTCTCTCTTCATTCTGCCATGATTCCTTCCGTTTTATCACAGGTGGTTAAACTCCCTCATGCTGTTGATGTATGGTTGAAACTTGAAGAAATCTTCATTTCTCAATGTAGAACACATATTCATCAATTGAAGATGAAGCTTTGTTACCTTAAGAAAGGTGAACGACGTATGACTGACTATTTGGCTGAGATTCAAGACATATGTGATGGTCTAGAAACAGCCTCCTCTGCTCTTCCACTTGAGGACATCATCATGTACACTTTGAAGCGCCTTCCTCAGGAATACAACCAGTTTAAATCAAGCATACGCATCTCAAATGCTCACACTTCTACCTTAAGTTTTCATTCACTTGGTAGCTTGCTTGTCAGTGAGGAATTACATCTGTCCATGGCTGATTCATCTGAGAATTTAGCGCCTGTTCATACTGCCTTATATTCCTCATCATCATCGTCCTCAAATTCAAATCGAGGTCAAGGTGGTGGTAATAATGGAAATACTGGATATAATGGTTATAATAACAGAGGTGGACGAGGTCGAGGTCGTTCTCGAGGTGCTTATACAAATGCTCCGTCTATTTTGGGCCATCCTAATCATCAACAATCAGGTGGTTCTTATTCTACTACTCTTCCTATATGTCAGATATGTTCTCGTATTGGTCATAGTGCTATTGACTGTTGGTTTCGGTCCGATTTTGTGAATTTCCCATCTCCAAAATCTCAGGAAAAAGTGGCATATGCTGCTCATAATGTTCAACCACAATCTAACTATAATCCTGAGTTGTGGTACTTGGATTCTGGAGCAAATAGCCATGTAACTCCTGATGCTTCAACAATTCAACAGTCATCTTCTTATCATGATGGAAATGCTGTTTCAGTTGGAAATGGAAACTCACTTGACATAGCAAACATTGGGAATAGTAAGTTTTCTCTCAATAATTCATCCTTTCTTCTCTCTTCAATACTTCATGTACCTAAAATTACTTCTAACCTTATGTCTATCTCCAAATTCACTGAAGACAACAATTGTTATGTTGTTTTTACCTCTAAAACTGTGTCTATTTTTCACTCAAACACTCATAAGCTGCTCTTTCAGGGCCCTTGTGAACATGGTCTTTATCCTCTCAAGTTTGGTGCTCCTGTGTCCTCTTCACAATCTTCATCTCGGATTCAATGTCTTTCATCTACAGTTTCTTCTACCTCAGCAAAACTATGGCATTATCGCCTGGGACATCCTTCAAATAATGTCTCTTCTTCCTTGTCTTCTGTTTTAAATTCTAGTCTTAATTTTCATGGTGTTCAATGTGAACCTTGTTCTGTTTCAAAATCTCATAAGTTGGCTTTTCCTTTGTCTGTAACTCGTAGTAATGCACCATTTGATTTGATACATTCAGATGTTTGGGGTCCTTCTCCAATTGCCTCATTCTCATCCTATAAATATTATGTGATTTTTGTTGATGATTATAGTCGTTTTGTGTGGGTTTATCCGTTAATCCATAAGTCTGATGTATGTACTAGCTTTCAATCGTTTTACACCTTAATTCTTACTCAGTTTCACTCCAAAATTAAATGTCTACGCAGTGATAATGGAGGAGAATATATTAGTCATAGTTTTCAGTCTTTTCTTCAAACTCATGGGATTATTCATCAAACTTCTTGCCCCCACACACCTGAACAAAATGGTGTTTCTGAACAAAAACATCGCCATTTGCTTGAAACTACAAGGTCTCTTCTGTCTCATAGTCATTTACCTCAAAATTTTTGGCTAGAAGCTTTATCTACCTCAATATACCTTATAAATATTTTACCAACTGCTACACTCTCAAACTCTTCCCCTTTTCAAGTTTTATATAAAAGGTCACCTTCTTATACACACCTCCAAGTATTTGGGTGCTTGTGCTATCCTTGGCTTAAGCCATATAGTACACACAAACTTGATCCAAAATCTACAGCTTGTGTGTTTTTAGGATATTGCTCACATTCAAAGGGCTATAAGTGTTATTCTGTGTCTTCACAAAAAGTTTTTATCTCAAGGCATGTTGTGTTTGATGAGAATGTTTTTCCTTTCCAAATTTCTCCAAGTACTTCTCAACCTCATAATATTGACAACTCTCATACTTCATATATTGACTTGTTTGATAGTACAATCAATCCTCAGTCTATTTCTCTTCCTTTTGAGTCTACTCTAAATGTGTCTGATCAAATTCCTAGTGACACTCCAGCTGGTCAGTCAAATACCTCTACTACTTCATCTACTTCACATCAACCTATTAGGCATCCCATGGTCACTAGAAAACAAACTGGATCACTAAAACCATCCTATAAGTGTCAACATGTCACTATATCTTCTGAGTCTGAACCTGTGTCTTATAAAGAAGCTATACTATCCCCTTGTTGGTTATCAGCTATGCAAGATGAGTTTAATGCCTTATCTAAACAACACACATGGGAACTTGTTCCCCCACCAATTGGGCGCACACCTATTACATGTAAATTGATCTACAAGCTAAAAAGAAATGCTAATGGCACTATAGCTAGATATAAAGCTCGCTTGGTTGCTCGAGGTTTTATGCAAGAATATGGGATTGATTATACTGAGACATTTAGTCCCGTTGTAAAGCATCAAACCATTAGACTAATACTCTCTCTTGCAGCATCTTTTAAATGGAATATACAACAACTTGATGTGTCAAATGCGTTTTTACATGGTCAGTTAGAAGAAGATGTTTATATGTTTCAACCACAAGGTTTTATTGATTCTCAATATCCTAATTATGTCTGTAAGTTGAAACGCTCGTTGTATGGTCTAAAGCAAGCTCCTCGGGCTTGGAACAACTTACTTACTTCATTTCTTATTTCACATGGCTTTGTTATAAGTTCTGCTGATTCATCTATGCTTAGTAGAGGTTCAGATGATCATTTAACTATTGTTCTAATCTATGTAGATGATATTCTGGTTACAGGTTCTGATTCATCATATATATTAAGTACAATTGCAGCTCTTAAATCAAGGTTTGCTATGAAAGATCTTGGGAAATTATCATATTTCCTTGGACTTGAAATATCATATTCTGCAGATACAATTATAGTATCTCAAGCTGCTTATGCTTCAGCTATTCTTAAGCGTGCTGGGTTATCTGAATGCAAGGCTTCTTCAACATCTACCTTTGTTAAAACTACCGTAAAAACAAACACAGCTGTGGAGTTATTTGAAGATCCATTTCTATTTCGCAGCTTAACAGGTTATTTGCAATATTTAACACTTACACGACCTGATCTTTCATTTGCGGTTAATCAAATATGTCAAAAGATGCATAAACCAACAAATGAAGATTTTGAAGCTCTCAAGAAACTCTTGAGATATATTAAGGGAACTTTACATTACAGCTTGAAGTTTACCCGCTCTTCTTTAAATGTTCATGCATTCTCTGATTCTGATTGGGCAAATTGTGCTCGTGATCGACGATCAACGACTGGTTACTGTATTTTTCTTGGCTCTAATATAATCTCTTGGGGTTCCAAACGTCAATCAACGGTTTCTCGTTCATCTACTGAAGCCGAGTATAGAGCCATGGCTCATGTGTCTGCAGAACTTATGTGGTTTACATACCTTCTTAAGAGTCTTAAAATAGCTCATCTATCGCCTATTTTAGCTTGTGATAATCAATCAGCACTGGCGTTAGCAGCAAATCCAGTTTTTCACACTCGCACTCGACACATTGATGTCGATTTTCATTTTGTACGTGAACAAGTAAAAACTAAAAAGCTTACACTTGTTCATGTGCCTTCTCAAGAAAACTTAGCTGATATCCTAACTAAAGCACTTGGTCCTTCTCAGTTCAATAGGTTGTTGGTCAAGTTTCCCCTCTTACGAGTGCTGCACTTGAGGGGGGATATTAACATACAAGAAGAATAGGAGCTTCTAAAAGATAGTGACTCATCCAATGAGTCACACAAGAAACAAAATAGAAAGAATAATTCTGTTACAACAAATTGTAAAGCATCTTCTACATGAATGTAATGCACCATCTAGTCTATAAATACAATCACAATGTAATTGATTTATCATTGAAAATAATATACAAATATTCTCTATTTACATTTCTCGATATGATCTTCCTCATATCTTTTTGCAGGTAAAGCTAGCATTCAATGTACTTGATCTGGCTGATTGTGAAGGAATAATCATTGCTTGCTCTAGTGGTTACATATATATGATTTGTCAGAGTCTACAATCTATACTGTAATCAGTACTCTTCATCATTTTTATCTACTTATATAGATTTTCCCTATTGATTAATTTACTATTGAGCATGTAAAATTCATATATAATGTATATATAAGATAACTCCTTCTAATATCTTAAGCTTTTAGGAGAATTGGTTATCAAAAAGTCACTCATTATAAAAATTCACAGCAAAGACTAGACCTTCCAAAAAAATACATGAATCTAGCTCTAACATTTACTTAATCTACTTTTGCTTTGTTACTTTTCTCATTTTTGTCCTCAGGCTGTAGTAGAATTTAATTTTTCTCGTTGTTCAAATATGATGCTAGTAAATGCTTCTCTATTAAGTTAAGAATCCTTTTATATTTCAATAAAGCATTGATGTTATACATCTTTAAGTTCAGGTTATATGGCAATGTTATCAGGTGATTAAGTAAATTATTTTAAGTATAATGTGCCTTAAATAATGGCTCATTACTTTGGCTGATTAGTTATTTTAAAAATCTCAACTTATAATGCTATTTGCATATCATGTCTTAATGCTAGCGTACAAGACTTTCGGGAATTAAGAAAGAGCTTCAAAAAACGAGTCCATGTTTTTATTCAGTTTGTGGCCTTATTATTGGTATAATTAGTAAGGGACTCCTTCACAAATTTTACATTGATATCAGTGATATAACTTCTATAGTCTGCACTCATGGTTGGAATTAACTTGCATTTTCCTGCAAGAAAGTGTTTTCTTTAGAGTTGAAAGTTTTTTTGAATTATTTGAACCCCTGGTTTTGTTACTAGGCAGTGCCAAATGCTTGATATTTCCGACAATAGAAATAACAAGGAAGAAAAGCAATGAGATCATGTCTCTCCAATCTTTGCATTATGTCGTAGGATTTGTTTGCCCAATTTTCAGGTTTCTAAAAACGGTCATTCTGAATACACTATCCAAATCTTCATCTTAATTATTTTGCGTGTCTAGTAGAGATCGAGACAATACCTATGTGAATGCAGAAAAAAGCAATTTAAATGACAATTTCTGCTATTACAAAAACTAATCATGAAAGCGAATATCCTCTCTTTTATAGATAGTAGAAAAATTTATGAAGAATTTTGCAAGAAAATATATAATTGACATAGTCTCGGCAATCTTATTCAAAGTCCGACCACAAGATTGGTACGAATATATATATATTCGTAAGTGTGACGTAGTCTCGAAAATCTTATTAAAAGTCTGACCATGTAAGGTTGACACAAAAACATATTCGTAAGTCTGATATAGTCTCGTCGAACTTATTAAAAGTCCAACCGTAAAATCGGCACAAACAAATATTTGTACATACAACGTAGTCTCGATAATCTTATTCAAAGTCCGACTTTAAACTCGGCATGAAGGTATACTCGTAAGTCTGAATATAGTCCCGACGATCTTATTCAAATTCATACCATAAGATCAACATGCAAATATATTCATAAGTCCGACATAGTATAGGCGATCTTATTCTAAGTGCGAACGTAATGTTGGCACGAAGATATACTCGTAAGTCCGACGTAGTCTCGGTGATCTTAATCAAGGTTCGACCGTAAGGTCGGCTCGAAAATATATTCGTAAAAACCTACGTAGTCTCGATAATACTTTAGTCCTTAATTCCAAAAACAACACAAATATCTTTTATATTTTAGTTAATTGCAACTCAACCCCCCTTCTCTTTCTTAATACATGTGGATACCGATACTCTAATACTTACTTATTACTTGTTAACGACCCGTACACTTGCGGGTCGTAGCTCCCTCGGGTGTTAATTTATTTATCACACCTTTGGGGAAAACACTATCCTTGAAAGAGAAGCATTAAGCTTAATCAAGTCATCCATACATTGCCGATACCCATGGTGAAGACCTAACGACATTGAAGGAACACAATACTCTAACATCCTTCTATTACGCTCAGCGTCACACTCATTTTTAAACTCCTCCCTGACTTGAAGAAGAACCACAAGTCTACTTGTATCCCCTACGTACCCATAGCGGCAGGGGATCGCTTCAACGACATTCCACTTGATAACAGTGTTGTCAATCTGGACTACTTGAGATGAGATGAAATCTCTGGCAGCTTCGTCAAGAGGAGAGGCAACCTTGTCCTTGATAGCTTCCTTCCAATTCGTTTTAAAATTCCACGTTTCACCATTATCCACCTTAACACACACCCATTGGTGGTGCCAACCATTGTTACTAGTGATTAGGTAAGCAATCAACCGATGAGTATTCTTATGATGAGGAGAAAGTTGATATATCCTCGAGCAACTCTTTACTAGCTTGTACATATAGAAAAATAAGAGGGTAGAAGATGGAGACTTGAGAATATATATATATATATATATATTCACACATGCGAGTAGAACTTGCTAGGTGGTAAAACCTTGTAACCGCATGATATTCTATATATTCTTGATATTCAATGGAACTTAGTCTCGATCAATGTTCTTCTAGAGTCTGGTTTTAGTTTAAAATTTCATGACAAAGTAGTAGATATTGTCAATGGCACTAAGTATTGTGTTTCGAGTTTAATCCCGAATAGTATATGGTAATGGATAATGACATCTTTATAATTAGTTATTATAATAACGGATATTTTTTCTTTAAATTCTTTTTCTAGTAATTATGATGTAGAAGGAAAATGTTTAGCGTGCTAAGCTAGGACATATAGGTAAAGACTGAAGGCACATGTTGACAAAAGATAATTTTCTGGGTTCACTTATTAATGTAATGCCAACATGTGAATATTGTCTAGCTAATAAGGCAACAAGATTTTTTTTTAGAAAGGCCAAGAGTGTCAATCTTCCATTACGTCAAGTTCATTCAGACATTTGTGGACAAGTAAATGGTCACACAAGACACAAAAAGTGTTATTTCATCACGTTTATCTAATTTCAACTTATTTGGTTAAGTCTATATGATTTTTCTCAAAATTCAAGGAATTGGATGCTTTGTTAAATTTATCAAGGAAGAGAAAAATCAGTGTAAGGCTTTGAGAACCGACTAAGGATGTGAATATTTATCTGGTCAATTTAAGGAATTGTGTTATGGAAAAGGAATAGTAAGGCATCTTACAGTGCCTAAAACAACACATTAATATAGGGTGTCTCAACGAAGAAATATATTACTCATTGAAATGGTTAAGTATATGTTGGCACAAGTTATTCTACCAATTTTGTATTGGGGAGATATTTATTTATTGTTTCTTACACACTTAAGTATGTTTCCACAAAATCGGTCCACCGACACTTTATGAACTCTGGAAAGGTCAGAAACCCGGTCTATCATATTTGCATCCCTATGGGTCGGTAACTTATGTTCATGATCGAAATGACAAATACGGAGGGCTAGGTCATAGAGGCAAGAAGTGTATCTTTATAGGATATAATTAGCACTATAAAGATTATGTGTTCATTGGTGAACATAATGACGAAGGCATGGAAAAGATTGAGTCTTGAGATGTCATTTTTTTGATAATGGATTTACAAAGGAGGGGGAGAAATGGAAAAGGACCTCCCTCTATATGAAATGGGTGAGACTATATAAGATGATATGGAAACAAAGGTAGTGGAACCTAGTTTTCCTCAAACTAATGAGGTAAAAAACATAATATTATCATCTAGTCAACCTATTCTACGAGTTTTTTCTCTTAAAAAGATTGAATGATGGTAGATTCCTTGTATTTGTTTTGATATCAAAGGAGAAGTCTTCATGATAACTCCTCACAATAAAGTGGAATATTGAACAATGTGTGGTGCATTTTCGTCTCCTAGCCTGGAAAGTTGGAAAAGGCTATAAAGACGGGCAAGAGTCGAGAAGAAGAGAAACTATGTTTGTGAACTAGTTATATTCTAAAGGATGCACGACTACTTGGGAAAATGTGTTATTAAAATAAAGCAAAATGATGGTAATTTGATTGAGAGTATAAATCTTGACAGGTAGCAAAAACCCTATACTCAATAGGAAGGGGTTGTCTATGATGCGGCTTTCTCGCTTATTTTATTCATCTTATCTTGGCTATTGAAGCATAATATGATTTAGTGTTACATCAGATGGATGTTAAAACTATTTTTTTCTAGAATAGAGTTTAGATGAAGAAGTCTACATATGGAGCAACTTGTAGCCTTTGTTGAAAAAGGCCAGGAACAAAAAGGTTTATGAATTTAAGAAGGTGATCTATAACTTTAAACATGCCTCTACTTTGTGGAACATGGTATTTCATGTTGTGATCTCATGGAATAGTTTTGAGATGATAAATGAGTACCGCTGAATATATGTATGATGTTCCAAATAGAACATTGTAATTCTATCTCTTCATGTAGATGGAATCTTGTTGGTCGAACATAATAAGAAGTTTTGTCAAGACTAATAAAGAGTGTTTATTCACCCATTTTGATATAAAAGATTTGGGTGAGGCATAGTATACTCTTGAACCTAAAATAAACAGTAATAGGTCGAAGATGTTGTTATCTTTATCACAAGGACCTTATACCAAGAAGATACTTGAATGCTTTAAGATGGCTATTGTAAGGTCGTTGATACTCCAATAGAAAAAGGCACGACTCTAAACATAAACACATGTCCATCGGACTCTATAAGAAAAGAAATGAATATCCTCAGTACCATACCAAAGGGCCTTTGGATGTATTGTATATGTCATGTTATGTACTAGACCATACATTTGTCATGTTGTAGGTTTAGTTGGTAATTGTTTACAGAATTCATAACAAGAGTATTGGAAAGCTGCTAAGGGGGTCATGAGGTACCTAAACGGGACCAAAGATCAGGTCCTCTACTGTCAATTATATGATTTACTCTTCGAGGTATATATCTAATATAATTGGGCTGGTGATTTATATGAGCGTAATTATACTTCATGATATGTGATCTTACTTAGTAATTGTGTCATATTTAGGTGTAACAGTATTCTACTTCAGGAGTGTAATTCTACTTCGGTATGGCTTTGTCTGTTATGAAAGTTGAATTTATAGCATGTTCAACATCAATTCAATAAGGTGTTTGGTTTATATGTTCTTTGGACATTTAGGATTCTCAAATCGTAGTGGGAATCCAGTTGTGATGCACTGTGATAGTCATGGTACAATGGGTAATAGGAAAGGTCTAAAGTATCACAGTTTGACCAAACAAACATATATAAAGTATAACTTTATAAGAGATATCATCGCACATAAGGAACCATCTTTGCAGTTTATATCCACACACAAGATACATGTAGATTCTTTCGTGAAACTTATCACTAGAGATGTGTTATTGGATCATCATAAATCTATATGATTAAGAAGAATATGATGTATGCGTAACTGGAAGATAGTGTGCGATGTTGATGAATTCGATTATAAAATAAAGACTGCATTCATTTTTATTCACTGATATTTGTGTTTCTATGTTGAAACTTAATTGTTATTTATATGTGTGAATAATAAATTTTGGCTGACAGACATAGTTTGCCCTCACACGCGGGGAACAACCTTTGTCATGAGAGTTGCGCAATGGTGAGACTAATTTATGTGAATGAAGAACTTTTTTGTGAAGTAAACATGAATTCTGAAAGTTATTTTAACAAACTGTTAAGATGAGATCACAATCATATATGTGAACTGTTGGTATTATTTGTGATCGTGGTAGATTCCCACTATCGACTAATCTATCTTACCAGATGTGAAGTTCTTGATTAATTTATGAAAGGGTTGATCAATTGAAGAATTTATTTTAAACAACGAGGATTGTCTAATTATACATATGTACGGCATTTATTTTGATGGAATGACATACACAGTACGAATACCGTAGCACGTGAGTCATAGCATATGTGTATGTTCTGATAAAAAGAAATAAAGAATTGACCCTTTTTTCTTCATTGTGTGAGACATTCAACCAGTACACTTAGTATTTTTCACCTTTTCTTGATGTTTTGATTCAATGTATACTACTTTAGCATACTATCCATGGTAATGGATGATTCGACCTAATGGGGTATGTCTAAGCCGACTGCATTATTATGTATATGTTTAAGTATGAGAGGAAGACTAAATTGAATATCAAATATTTGTTCTTGCCGGAGCACCGATCATGTAAGTCATCTAGGACTAGAAAATGATAGTGAGACACATGAGGTATGATAGTAGAATCATATTATCACTATGAAGTGATAACAAATTTTTAAAACATTTGAATTGATACATTATTGATATTAGATTTTTAGTCCAGAGTCCTAAAATAATGCAAGTGAAATTATTATTTGTAATGGCACGTAATATGAGATGAAAGTTTAACCCATCACATACGTGAATGGGCGAATGTTAGAATTTAGGTCAGGCCAGAAATACATTTAATTTTATGGTAAAAACAATTATTTTATTTGTATTTAAAAGATAACTCACATATAAAATAACATTTAGATCTTTATTCTTGAGACGAGTGAAGAATGCTTTGGCCAGAATAGAATGAAATAAAGTGAAACTCTATTCTTCTCTTTATTTCACAAACCTTTCTCAATCAAACAAAAAAAATATTATGAGATATAATAACTTGTGGAAAAATAGATTTTTTTTGAGAAAAATATTGCGTCGACTTGGCAAAACAATTCAAACACGCTTCCTCCATAAAAATGGAGGTATTTTTTTTTGTTACATAGGAGAGCCACTTTGGACTCGGAGTCATTGACTCGGTTCGAACCTGCACCACTAGATTGGTAGACCAAGGCCCTGGCCAGTGAGCTAATCCCCTCTGGTTAAAAACGGAGGTATTTCGAATCTTCTTTTATATATTGTTTACAAATAAATTTCTTAGACTCGTCATACTCTCAATTTTTACGAACACTTACCCTTGTACACTTTCCCCAATCCACCCCGTTCTCCTCTATCAACTACTTCTCTTGTAATGGCCGATTTTGTGGTATATATATATATATATATATATATATATATATATATATATATAGAGTTTTTAGCCAATTAAGTCCACCAACCCAACTATACACTCCTAACAAGTCCAACCTCTCAGTTCTACCCATATAGGTCCAGATGATACATTAATATACCATCGATGCCCCTGAACATGATCAGATCATATCAAAGACATCCTTGATTCTCGCATGTAACCATCTCCTTATTATTAGCTAATTGATTTAAATCCCTTAAATATTGCTTCTTATTACGGTAAACATCTTTTAATGATTTAACAAACTTATTCTCATACACAAACTTATTCTCATACACGAACTCCATTCACGCCGACCACCACCAAACTCCATTCACGCCGCCCCTCTTGATCCAAACTCCGACCATCAGCGCCTG
The DNA here is from genome assembly GCA_029959085.1 of Nemophila menziesii. Lineage (NCBI taxonomy): Eukaryota > Viridiplantae > Streptophyta > Magnoliopsida > Boraginales > Hydrophyllaceae > Nemophila > Nemophila menziesii. The sequence continues at coordinate 36,669,227 of JARWIR010000007.1, read as the reverse complement.
ACATCCGACCCACCGTAACCCATTAGTTTTAAAATGCAACCCATCAGTATCATACACATAACCCACTACCAATAGACGACAGCACTAAAGGCTAACCCACCGAACTCAACATTCACACCATCGATATTACAAAGCATTACCCATCATCTTCATTCCACCTTCATAGTCTGCACCAGTTTTGCTAACCCAACGACTTCAACATTCACACCATCGATATTACAAAGCATTACCCATCGATTTTAGTGGACAACCCACCATCATCCATTTGAACAAAAGTTTCAAGTTTTTCATCAGTTGCTGCATTTGAATTTTATTAGTTACCGATTTTAATTTTTCTGGGTTATTGATTTGATTGATTGCATGATTTTAGCGATTTTTGTTTGTTTTAATTTCTTTGTTTTAATTTTTAACTGATTGCATGATTTTAGTGTTTTAGTTTTGGTAACAAATCTCCAATTAATGGGTAACTAGGGGCAAGTCTGTCATTTACGGTGGGCTGGACCTGATGGGCAATCACTGATAACCTGTGGACTCTATAAGGAAATCACCCATATATATATATATATATATATATATATATATATATATATATATATATATATATATATATATATATATATATATAAATATATATATATTCACTTAATTTTAGGTAATTAATTTTTTAATTTATTAAAAGGAACATGATTACAATTATATATAGAAGGAAAAGAAAACACACAAAATTACATAAGATACTCGGAACTCGTCTTTTCTTACAGTTGCTTATAAGGAGGTTTACAACATATTAGGTGATATGAACTTCTAACATAGAAGGGCTCAAAGTTGGCGTCTAGACTCTACTGCAGCCTTAGATGCCTTAAAAGCCTGTAGATCACATGAACAAAACTTAATTAATTAAACTTAATCTTGATTTAGAGATAAGAAGGCATATATTTATCAAATTTATATTTATCGAATTTATATTTCAAACTCATCTAAGAGTACATTGTTATCATCGACATGTCCTTAATTTCACCTGCACCATCGTTAGTTTTCATTTTTTCACGTTGAGTTGTACTGTTTCTGAATAGGTGGTATTAAAATGAGTACTTGAAATGATCATATGATAATTGATATATAACTTATTATCTAAAAGGTTAAGCAGCTAGAAAGGGAGTGATTATATATAAGTAGAATTTTTCTTTTTTATTAATCAATCTATAGTCAAAACAGTGGACTAATTAATGACCAAACTGTATTTGTTAATGAAATCCACAGAGCATAGATCTAGAAATTTGCAGCTAAGTATTAAGCACTTAATTAGTCTTAAATAATCATAGTGCAAACTCAGTCACCAGAGAATACTAAAAACTATCTTATATATTATGCATGTAGATTCATATCAGTAGGACTGTGTAGGAGTCAATATTTTGCATAAGAGGCATGTAGAAAGTGTATGAAATTTATATTACAAGGTATCTCTTGCATATGTACGGTACGGGTTCCTAAGATTAATCTTTGTTTACGTTATTTTGATTATCTAATCACAAGTTGTTTATAGTGAATTTCAAGCTCCTAATTATTGTAAAATAAAGTTTTAACTGAAATCAAAATTTTGCACTACCTGAGCTCTTCATAGTCATTTTTATTTGTGGAACTAGTACTATAAGTAGGAAGAGGGACATGACCAGATTCAATAAGCCTAAGGTCTTCAAGAAGGATGTCATAGTGTTTCTTTACTTCCTCGGCAGTTTTTCCATCACCTACAGCCCTGGCTACATTCTGCCACCTATCTGATGTGTCTTTGTCAAACTCAGCTAAAGCCCTCTCAAACAGTTTGTTTTGCTGGGGTGTCCATGAAGATGATGATGATCCAGTATTACTCCTATGAGAACTAAGAGAACTTGATGCCATGAATGAAGATAACTTAGGTTTCAGAAAAAGGTATTGAAAATGATCTTGGTAAAAAGAAGAGGGATTTTAGGCCACAAATATGTTTTGCTAAAAAAGGGTTTAGTTTTATCAAAAGCAATAAACTATAGTTAGAAGAGCTACCGAAAGAAACTATATATATCAAGAAATTTTGTTATTTTCTAGTGCCACACGTGCACGGGTATATGAAAGGTGTAGAGTATGAGAAGTTGTATGAGGTTTGTAAGCTGTGAAGAAGGTGGTGGAGCCAGCTGCGAATCTAGTGATGCTGGCTAAAGTTGTAGGAACCACAAGGGAGAAAAAAAAGAAGAGGGGGGGGATGCATATAGAGAATCAGCACTATATCAGCAAACTCAATCTTTGTTCTTGTTCACTACATTTTTCTGACACTATTTTTGCTTCTACATGCTGTGTCTCAGAAACTAAATAGATTTTTTTCTTTTTTTGTTGAACATGTAGCTGAAATTAGATGCTAGAAAGTGAGTGTTATTGGGAATGCCACACGAACGCTCAAAGCGGTATCACACAATTTTTTTGTATGAAATATATGTAAGATCTTCTTATTTCACTTTTCCATTAATACAATATTTAAAAATTATAATTACGATAATTTATAATTGACTTAATTCACATATTAGCCTCATTAAGATGAAATTAGGGTAGTGCTTGGAGAGCAATGTTGTCCATCACGAGGAGCCTTCTGTGGCCGTCATGGCTTTGGAGAGCAATGTTGTCTCGCCAGGTAGTGCTTGATGGTTTAAGAACTTATCGACCAATAAATTATTTCGTCGGAGTTAGTTGGAGTGTATTTTTTGACGCACTTATAGATACTATTTAGAAAGAACGAAATCGTGTTGTTTTTAATGGTGGGAAGTTTCCAAACAGGATGGTGATTGTGAGAAAAACAAAAATATCTAGCAAATACGTATAGTAAGCTTGGCGTCAATGACCGGGTAAGGTTCTCTCTCGTAAGTATGTGGTGACCCTAGTGGGGTGGAAGAAGCCCAATAAGGGGTTGAAATTGAAAACGGACGCTAGTTGCAACATGAGGCGTAAGGAAGTAGGAGGGGGTGGAGTCATTAGAGAAGCAACGGCGATTGGGTAAGTGGTTTCAGCATGAAAATTGACCATGATATTCCGGTTGTAGTCGAGGTAATTGCGTTACGTGAGGGCTTGAAGACGGTGGAAGGTTTGGGAGCAAAAGAGGTAGAGATAGAAGTCGGTCCTTGGGAGGCTATTGAGGCAATACAGAAGGTAGAACATGGTAGAGGGACAACGACGCAGTAGATTCAGCATATTCGGCTAGTTCTGGCAAGAAACACAGGATTCATGTTGAAGGGCATCTATATGGAGGCTGATTTTTGTGCGGATTGGTTAGCACGTGCAGGTATGAATTGAGGTGATACTTTTGTGCTTCTTGAGGACCCACCAGATGACATTTGGAGTCTCATCACACGAGATAGAATGGGGTGGAAGACACCGAGGATAGTCTACAATCCAGATTTGCTTAACGACGTATTAGCTTAATCTTTTTGTTCTTTCCCAACAATACTAGGATCTCCTATGTAATAAAAATTAAGTTAGGGTTAATTAATGCACAAACTAATCCTCTACTTTAGCTATTGAAACGTTAATTGACACAAAATTCCGTCTATTGGTCATAATTGGCAAGCTCTGGTTGACTAAGTTAAAAGACATACTAGTTTGAACTTCCTAAATCAAACTAGTCTTGGAAATCAAAGTGATAAGTACTAATTATTGAAAATATACAGTTAAATGTAATTATTCTATCGAGAGATGGTTTCTTAATGGATCATTTGAAATCTTAGATGGTATTTGTCTGCACTTAATGAGATCTTGATCTCGTTCATTAAGACATTGGGTTAATTAAACAAATTGTTTTTTCTGACCAACTCAAATCTAAATGCCTCTTAACTGTCTATTTCATTAAGATATTAAACTAAGTCTCTTCATTCAACCATTGACTCTTAACAGAATAAGTTCAATTTTGTTGTTTATTCAGTACTTATCACATAAAAGTAATGATATAGACTAGTTAAGAGCCATTCGGATCTAAATTGGTCAGAATAAATAAACAATTTAAATGATTCAGTTTTATAATGAACCAAATTAAGATCTCAATAAGTGTAAACAAACAGGCCCGAGAGGTTGTAGTCACCTCTCAAAGAATAATAGTGTGGCCTGCATAGAATTAATAATATATGTCTCAAGAAGAGATCCTTTTTATATAGTGGTGAATACTTATATATGTACGATTGATAGACGATTTGGTGGTTAAAAGACTCATAGGATGACTAAGAGGTCCCTGGATCGAATCTTGCCCGAGTTAAAATGATTTCAAGTCAAAACTAAATCTCGGATTTATTCAAAAGATTACGTACAAATTAAGAAGCTAGAGTTTACCCATAAAAGACAGACTCGAGATTTTTTTATTTGAAATAATTGTCAACCAATGTAGTATAGAATAACCCCTTAGATAGCGTAAAAGACCTTTAACATGGGGGTTCTATCTTTAGTCTAGATATTACTCTACAAGTTTACACATGTTAATCTTAGCTACACCGCTACCGTAAGTGCCTTTAGCAGCAACAAGCGTGATCGCTAAAGAGGCACTAAGTTGAATGCTAATGGTCTATTTGAGTCTTTAGCACTAAAGAGTAGTCGTTATTTACGTAATTTAGCAACAAATATATCATAAGGTTGTTACCATCTGGCATCTGGTCATTGGCGACTAGCCTGATTTTTTTAGCGACAAAACGTTTGCGACGAGCCATCATTGCCAAAGCTAATATATAATATATTGATTAATAATTCCAAATTACTCTTTAGCGTCCAAGGTTGGTCTTTATATGCTAATATAAAAATGAAAAATAAGAAATATATATAACCCATGTTCCCGAAATTTGCGTTTTGCATGTTCCAACTCGATCAACAATTGGTTCAAATGCTAAATAAACAAAAAAAACTGAAATTCTACCTAAATACCAGTCGACATTACAAAGTCAACTAATTAATAATAGTCATGGAGTATTGGAGAAATAGTTCATATACAAACATAGTTTACACACAACAATCACATTCTGAAATAATCTGGCTATCGATCATGTGCGTCATCATTTTCAGTATTGCATTGGTCGTCGCAAGTGCTAGAAGAATCCGGGGTAGGTCGTTAAATCCGAGCGAGATCGTAACTATGTTATCCATTATGTTCCTAGAACCGGTTGTAGTACAAAATAAAGTCCTCCAATTCCTCATGCCCAAAAGTCCCATCTATGGCAGTTGTCTAATTGGTGGATCTGTCGGTGTTTTGGGTATATGGTAGGTAGTCCATCTCAACCATGTTTATGTTAATCTGTGCACGTAGGAACTTCAAAACCTCAACTAAATCAGTTTGGATGGTAGTAGATGATTTTCCTTTACCATTCGACATTAGTCCTACACTAGTCTTCCAAGTCATAGATATTTTTCCCATCCCCTTATCAGCAACTAGAATGACGGAGTCTACCTGGTCCTTGACAATTTGGTCGGCATAGGCGAGGAGGATGATGTTATAGAGGATGTGGCTTGAGATGATTGAGAGAGTAGATCCTCTCTCAATTGGTATTGTACAATAAATAAACGCAATATTATTAGTCAAGATTAGTATATGTTATCACCAATTAAAATAGTGTAGTATTAACTTTCATCAATAGCACAGAAATGCTTGCCCCTCCACATGCTACCCTTCTCACTAAAACGAATATCCTTAGTAGCACGATAAAAGAAGAAGCGCATACTCTACATCATCCTCTTTCTCTCCTTCTTATTACATACATTAGTCAATGTTCTAACACGTTATGACTAAAACTAGTAAGGAATCAACATATACCTCAAGCAACACTTTTCATCTCTAAAAAAAAGTGATTAACACATGCCCACTAGGCGTTCCCACTAGGCGTTCCCCACTTTCCCAGCAACCGATTTTTCCTAGATGTATGCAATATAGTTAGAGTTTAACCCAAAAACAAATTAAAAATATGAAAACAACGTATACGTTAAACTCGATTGACTCCCAGCGCTCTACACATTTTTGCCAGTCTTCCTCGCTAATACCCTATGTCATGATGCCCTTGTCGAAGTATGTTTTCTTGGTCGTGTACTTACCATCCCAATAATGACCTATACATATGGTATGTAGGCGGATTATTATGTTTCACCAATCTGGCCTTGTCCAACAACCTCAAAGATAAAAAAAATCCTTCATCGAATGACTATTAGTTGTGTGATTACCCATATTCGAGACCGGGTTGCATGTATCATCAAGCTCTCATTACACGAAAGAGATCTCACCTCTGTGTTGCTATTTGGCCTTCTCAGACGATTTCAAGGTCGTTTTGTCCCTTTTCTTTCTAACAGTTTTGCGAGCATGAAATAGGGTAAATTATACGAACATAGTGTGATAATCAAATGATATAGTATATATACCTGGAGTTGCGTACCCACTGAGTAGATTAGTGGGTCAACGGGGTGGATCAAATCCACTACCATCTCTTTTGTGGGACTGGAAGATTACATCAGTCATCTGTATATGTATAAAATATTCAATAAAGAAAATTACTAACACTTTATTGAATATAAGGCTTGTACGCTAATACACGTCTAATAAAAGTAAATAAAAGCAGATTGAAACGTTTCTTAATCAAAATCCAGTTTACAATTGATATAGTTAAACAGATAATTAAACAATAAAATAAAATGTATTGAATCGTTACAATCTATGGATCATAATGCAATGAACTTTCTCCAAAAAACACCCACTATTGATGGTTTCCTATGTGATGCAAAAATATATTGCACTGGTAAACCATCTTGATTTGCTAGCCTTTTGGAAATATGTGGTTTGTATTCCTGGACCTGATATAACCTAACTTGGCATGAAACAAAAAATCAAGTTAATTAGGTTGATAATCATCATTTAATCCACTCAAATAAGATATCACTAAAAAGTTTCAATTTTATCACTTTCTCAACCAGGAGCTCCACCTCAAGCTCATCTTTTAAATCAACTCAAAGAAGAAATCATAACGAGCCTTCACTTCGAAACAACTCGACAAGGAGTACATGATCTTTATTTCACGTTAGCTCCTAAGGGGAAAATTTGCTTTAAATGTAATATTAAACCACCAAGGGTTTTTTACTTTTCTTCTATATAAGATCATAGCTTGGTCTGCTAAAGTTTAAAATAAAAGGGAGGTATACTTACTAGGTTGGAAGGGGTCACTTGTGAGTAGAACTGCACAAGGGGGGTTTGTACTCGATTTGTAACTAAACCGTAAAAATTCTCATGGGTCTTTAGGTTATGGTGTAACTTGGAAAACCTTGGTCTTGAGGTTATGGTTTAACCCGAAAGAACTTTGGTCCTTAGGTTGTGGTTTAGCCCAGAAAAACCTTGGTGTAAAGGTTTATATATCACCTTTAAGAGATAGGAGAAGCTTAGTGGAGAAATTTTTGAATCCTACGGGGATGACCCTATGTAGTGGATGTAGGGAAACCGAACTACTATAAATCGCTTGCGTATCTCCTTTCCCTTAAACCCTTTAATTATTGCTTGCATTATTATTTTGAATTAATTTATCCAAGAGCTAGTTAGCACGCCTTACAAATTTCAATCTTAGGTGATCCATAGTTTTGCCTTATGTCTTTTAGATTAAATTGAAATATACAATTCTAGGCTTAGAGAATTTTCACTCTTAGTTGCTCATTCATGTATCCTTATTCCTTAGCCTATACTAGAAATACTTAGGTCCACATTAACTCCCTAAATAGATAATCTGTTAGGAAGACTTATCCTTGTCATTATTTATAACATAGTTTTTGCATTTACAAACTCACTTATGTTCGCTTTAATATGCTTAGAGTTTGTTTCGTAAAGCTATTGCCCAAAACCACAAAACTTAGTAACCCTGTGATTTTTAATTTTCCATTTATTAAACATTAATCCTATTCAGCCCCATTCTAGGACTGTACGGCTTGTTTATGAATGGGTTGTACATGTTGTACGAATCGGTTTCCTCTTGTGAAATATAGTGCATGGACAAATCCGTCCAAAATTTCATGAATATTATTATGGACTCTTTGGGAAAATTTATTTAATTGCATGGACATCATGTCTAGTGTTGAAAAAAATTGACCCCATACAAAAAATTATATAAATTGTCTTATGGTACCACAAATTTCATTAAATTTTCACTTGGCCCAAATTTTTATAATAATCTTAACAGTTGTTATTTATGTTTATCAAATACAGGTCATTTTTATAATATGATTAATGCCCAATAACCTTTCCCCCGCCTAATGCTAATTTTTATTCTCCCTGACCACAACAGCCATTTAATCCTTTGTAAAAGTAACTACACATTTGCTTGTTTCCTTTTTTCCTTTCTTCCCTTCTTAATCACAGCGACCGTTAGTAAACTATCACTAGCAATTTCATCTATTTTCTTCATTTTTCCTTTGATTTGAATAACGACCAATGTAGTTAAAAAGGGAAACCAAAACGCTGCTCATACCCTACCTTATCTTTGGTATTATAAATCATACCAGTAAGGAATTACCCTAAACCTTACCTTTATCTCTAGCGAAGATCCTCAATCAACAATATATATGTCTCTTAGTGATATTTCATACAACACAAACACTCAATAACTTACCACTACAATTATTTATCAAAGGAGACAGAAATTTTGAAAAATTTCCATTAAGTAAAAGCTTGCAACATACTATCAACATTTACAACTAACCAAATCGAACAATAGTAAATCAATCTATCGAAAAGGTGATGTTAAAAATTATTTCCAAAGAAAGTAAAAATATACAACATAATTTAAAGAGCATATCCATGCATAAAACAATAGTAAATTAATTCATATGTAGTAAGAATATGGGTAAAAACGATTGATATGATTAATAACATGTTTGCTGAGAGTGAAAGGAACATTTGTGTATTTGATCATGTGTTGTTATTAACACTATCGCTAAAAAATCATCTATATACCATATTTAGCACATTATTAAAATCACCCATGATTAGCCATGGTTCATTGATAGTTTTACTCCGAGTGGTAATTTCTTCATATACTTTGAGCCTATTTTCAAACCTGTTAGGAGCATGAATACACACTAAAAAGTACGAGAAATTAGCTTCATTAAAATACAAAACTACAAAATATGAACATCAAAACGAGACAACAAGACGCACACAAGAGTTCCAAAGGACCAAAAAGCCACCAGAATGGAAAGCAGAACCTTTAGGATCAAACACAAAAGACTTATCAAAGCGAAACTGGCGAATGGTGTCAAGTGAATCCACCTCACGAAGCATAGTTTCACAAAACACCGCCACAAAAGGTTTAAAGCGAGTTAGAATAGATTTAATACTAGAAACTATCAAAGGAGCTCGAATGCCTTGACAGTTCCAAAACAAGATACTCATAAGGACATGGTGGACATCATAGAGGGATGCCCGCTATCCTTTTGGATTTGTGGAAAAATAACTTCGTGCTCAGTATTGTTCCCTTCACCATCATGCTGCAAAACATAAACTTTCATTAGATATATATTAAAAGGACAATAAGTAATGATAAAAACACAAAAACCTCCATCGGCTAAAGACAATAACATTAATTATATATTTTAAGTAGTAATTATTATTATTATTATTATTATGAAACCAATAAGTGCAGGCCATCGATCTAATATAGGAGAATAAGAAAAGTTCCAAATAGTTATAGGCTATATGTTCATACTCAGTATTAACACTGTTGAGGTAAAATGAAGATTTAAGCTTTTTTCCATTACTATCCCTGTAATTGAAACAAAATGTATCGTTAATAGATTCAAAATAAAATTATATTTTTGAGCATGTCATCTTCTTTCTAATCAATTGCTAGAGCTCCTTAGATCCACCTCTAAGTGAGAAGCCAGTGTATGATGAACAAAAACAAGAATCAGGATTTAGTTTCGAAAGTCTTTCCAGATCGTTGGCCATCAAGATATAAGAAAAAAGATTAGTAGATTCAAGATCTTTATCAACAAAACCCTCTTCAGCCTGAAATCCGTTGTGATAATCTTCTCAATCCATCAATTATTAAATCTGATAAAAGAAGAGATCCCCTTTAACTTAGGAGGTTTACTGATAAGCTTAGCTCTCTCACTCCATGCAATCTTCTCAAGTTAGTCAAATATTTATTGTTGTTGTAAATTCGATTGTTAAGACTAAAACAGTGATTGATCCTTATCTAATTTATTCCTGGATCATGAAGAGTCCTAATCCATCAAAGCCAAGCTGGTTTTTTTACCCTGCCAACCATATGAGCACCTATACAATTCTAGGACAAATTCAGATGTAATGTCTGAAGTAAAATACCAAATAAATTAAGTTTTAAAAGATGTAAAGAATAAAAAAAATCTCGAAAAAGAGGGGTTTTTTAAGAGGTCCTAATTTCTTTACCAAAAGTTATTATTAATATGGACCAATTTTATTTCATAAGACTATATTAGGTATATTTAAATTTAAAATATTATTTTGAACCTTGTTTATTTAAATTTTTAAGTTGAATTTCTTAAAACATAATTAGTTAAGTTATGTACCTAATGGGTGTTGTTTCCTTACTACTTAGTGAATATGTGAGATATGACTTAGATTAGTTTGATTTGATTATCTGGTCTGTAACAAGATATCCTAATAAGATGTCAGAACTCAGAAGTTCTTTAACTTATAATAAAATATTTATATACATAACAAGACAAGAAAGAAAGAACTGGTATTATTAGTCTGAGTTTATTGGAATAATTGTTTCGGATTTTTGCCTTTGCTGCTGATTTGAACATCAATCCAAAAGGGTTTATTGGAATAAGTGTTTCGGATCGTATATGCACATTGTAAGAGGGTCTAACTCCTATAAATATACATATTTCATATCATTCTTAGGTTGTTTTAGTGAAGTATTTGCCATCGTCAAAAAGGGGAAGAATGTTGGCATACAATATTCCTCTTTAGGCTATTTTAAAATGACAAATTCTCATGTGTTTAGTGATACACATATTATTATTTAATCTTACATATAACATTATAAAAAACACTGGTGCAAAGTAGCATTTTATCACACATATGATCATCAAAAGCCTTAATTATATCCTATGGTTCTATAGATCATATCTTTGTATGTTTCCTTATTGACTCTTAAGCCTAACTATATTTTTTTATCATACTTATCTTTTGAACACAATCTATGTTTAGATCATCTTTATTTAAGCATCACGACATATATTAATTTGAGCTTCCTTGTCTTTTTTCTCGTAAATATTATTCGTATCATGTCTTTGTGTGTATTTCGAACTGGCTCTCGGACTTAACTATCAAAAGTTTTAGATCTTAATTTTGAGAAACTTTAGTGAAGAAATATTTTCCATCTGATCATTATAACATAAAGATATCCCATAATTACAATAGCTTAACGGGCGGTCATTTGGTAAAACATATACCAGGTTTCAAATGGGAATCCGATTGCATCTAAACTGTATACCCTGTTTGAAGAAGTCCTGGTTTAAGAAGAAAATGGTATCCCATTTTTTTGAATAAACGACATTATTCAAATGCAACATCATATTCTTACCGTTAGTCAAGAAATGCCACATGTGAAAGAGTCGTTGAGAACTAAAACAACAACCCTTTTTCTGCAAGTGGCACCCATTTTGTATAAACATCATTTATAACTCATTAAAACCATTGGATACTTTCGCACACTATATTTAGGAGCTTCTACAAAGGATTTTCACCTCTTATACATACCAAAAAACCCCTAACATTCTTCTACATCAAACTAAGATGTCTCGAGTTATCTAAAAATTAGTTTCCATCTTCAAATTAATTAGGTTGATCATCATCATTTAATCCACTCAAATAGGATATCACTACAAAGGTTCAATTTTATCACTTTCTCAACTAGGAGTTCCACCTCAAGCTCATCTTTTAAATCAACTCAAAGAAGAAATAATAACGAGCCTTCACTTCGAAACAACTTGACAAGGAGTACACGATCTTTATTTCACGTTAGCTCTTAAGGGGTAAATTTGCTTTGAATGTAATATTAAAACACCAAGGGTTTTTACTTTTCTTCTATATTAGATTATAGCTTGGTCTGCTAAAGTTTAAAATAAAAGGGAGGTATACTTCCTAGGTTGGAAGGGGTCACTTGTGTGTAGAAGTTCACAAGTCCGATTTGTAATCGGTTTGTGACTAAACCATAAAAATTCTCATGGGTCTTTAGGTTATGGTGTAACTTGGAAAACCATGGTCTTTAGGTAATGGTTTAACCCGAATGAACTTTGGTCCTTAGGTTGTGGTTCAGCCCAGAACAACCTTGGTGTAAAGGTTTATATATCACCTTTAAGAGATAGGAGAAGCTTAGTGTAGAAGTTTTTGAATCCTACGGGGATGACCCTATGTAGTGGATGTAGGGAAATCGAACCACTATAAATCGCTTGCGTATCTTCTTTCCCTTAAACCCTTTAATTATCGCTTGCCTTATTATTTTGAATTAGTTTGTCCAAGAGCTACTTAGCACGCCTTTCAAATTTCAACCTTAGGTGATCCATAGTTTTGCCTTATGTCTTTTATATTAAATTGAAATATACAATTCTAGGCTTAGAGAATTTTCACTCTTAGTTGCTCATCATGTATCCTTATAGCTTAGCCTATACTAGAAATACTTAGGTCCACATTAACTCCCTAAATAGATAATTTGTTAGGAAGACTTATCCTTGTCATTATTTATAACATAGTTTTTGCATTTACAAACTCTCTTATGTTCACTTTAATATTCTTAGAGTTTGTTTCGTAAAGCTATTGCCCAAAACCATAAAACTTAGTAACCCTGTGATTTTTAATTTTCCATTTTTTAGATAATAGTCCTATTCATCCCCATTCTAGGACTGTACGGCTTGTTTATGAATGGGTTGTACGTGTTGTACAAATCGATTTCCGCTTGTGAAATATAGTGCATGGACAAATCCGTCCAAAATTTCATGAATATTATTATGGACTCTTTTGGAAAATTTTATTTAATTGCATGGACCCTTTTGGTTCATGTCTCTTATAATCAAAACAAAATTTAAAAAAGAAAATTACTTCTTTAAGTATATAAACGTTTTTGGGGTATTGAGCCATTTAAATTAAAAAAAAGGGACCAGTTTCATACTCAGACTAAATTATAAGGAAAAACATACTAGAATGAGGGGAAAAACAATCAAAAGCATCAAAGAACATATACAAGACCTATAAATCCAAAACAAAAACAAATACGATATATTCACAAGATCTTGTATAACAACCAATACTCGATCTATCAAGGTTACCCTTAACATGGAGAGGAACAAAATCCTAGGTAATGTTTCCGATTTATATGTACAAGGTTCCTTCTAGACTCTTTAAAAAGTGTATAATTAAAATGGTGTTCAAATACAGAGAGTGCACTAATCTTACATCAGGATGTACTTAAAGAAAAAGCCTAATCTGGAACAACCATAGTTTGATTATAAAAAGAGGTAGCTTTTAACGGGTACCCTAAATAACCTCAAGCTAATTATAATTAAGAACAATTTTTCTTTTTAGAAGGGAAGGACACTGGAGAGTAAGAGTCTCCTTGACCACCTGAGCTTCATTTTCAATTGCAAAAGTACATCTGGTTTGTTGCACACTTCCATCAATCGTGCAGTTTTCCTTATATAGGGAAATAACTGTAATACCCAATGTTTTCCAATTACTAACAAAATAAACATCAATCTAATTTTTCAATAATACTCGTTGAGATTCCAGAGTTTTCACAATCTGGATTTAAGTCAACAGTTGAGCATTGTTTTAGTCCTTTTCAAACCACGTAATTCTAAATAGTTCAGTCACAAGGTAACTTGATAATATATAAACCCATGGATTAAAAATAAGAATAATACAATATGTATTTACATTATATAAGCTAACAAAACTCTCCCCAATCCCCTTGATGGACTTCTTGAACAAAGATAATATGATGAATATTTCATTGAACTTCATAAACAAAAGATTTGAATCAATCTCCCCCGACCTCCATTGGTAAGCCTTATTATGAGTTTATCTTTTTACTATCTACATACTTTAAGTAGGATTTTTTAACAGTTTAGCTACACGCTAATATTCAATACATGATGAAATACACTCCTACCCATTGTACAGTATTAATATGAAATTCGATCTGTATACATGCGTGTTGTTAGGATATCTTGTTTAAAAAGTGTAATAGGTAAGGATCTGTAAAACATCTCCTAAAACCCTTATTTTTATTTATGGATATACTCGGCAATACCAAAAATAATATTATAGGCACATCTTATCGCGTTGGTGTCTTCCCCTTGTACTTCCGATGTTACATCATTAACATTATCTTAATACGAGAAGTTTTAGATAGCCATTTTCAGAATTTGTATAGGTTCATTATAAGTAAATTTTAACTAAATAAATAGTAATTTATCTTTATGCAAAAGTGTGATCTTTTGGACTATCAAAGTAAATGATTTTTCTTATCAAATAATAAGTTACTTGTTATTCCAGAATCGATATATAAGATGGGATAAGATATTCTTTTACACAAAATGAGCATTGACATCATGTCTAGTGTTGAAAAAAATTGACCCCATCCAAAAAATTATATAAATTATCTTATGGTACCACAAATTTCATAAAATTTTCACTTGGCCCCAATTTCTATAATAATCTTTCCAGTTGTTATCCATGTTTATCAAATACAGGTCAATTTTATAATATGATTAATGCACAATAACCTTTCCCCTGCCCAATGCTAATTTTTATTCTCCCTAACCACAACAACCATTAATCCTTTGTAAAAGTAACTACACATTTGCTTGTTTCTTTTTTTCCTTTCTTCCCTACTTAATCGCAGCGACCGTTAGTAAAACTATCACTAGCAATTCCATCTATTTTCTTCATTTTTCCTTTGATTTGAATAACGACCAATGTAATTAAAAAGGGAAACCAAAACGCTGCTCACACCCTACCTTATCTTTGGTATTATAAATCATACCAATAAGGAATTCCCCTAAACCTTACCTTTATCTCTAGTGAAGATCCTCAATCAAAAATATATATGAATCTTAGTGATATTTCATGCCACACAAACACTCAATAACTTACCACTAACATTATTTATCAAAGGAGACACAAATTTTGAAAAATTTCCATTAAGTAAAAGCTTACAATATACTATCAACATTTACAACTAACCAAATCGAACAATAGTAAATCAATCTATCGAAAAGGTGATGTTAAAAATTATTTCCAAAGAAAGTAAAAATACACAACAACATAATTTAAAGAACATCTCCATGCATAAAACAATAGTAAATTAATTCATATGTAGTAAGAATATGGGTAAAAACGATGGATATGATTAATAACCTATTTGCCGAGAACGAAAGGAACATTTGTGTATTTGATCATGTGTTGTTATTAACACTATCGCTAAAAAATTCGTCTATATACCATATTTAGCAAATTATTAAAATCACCCATGATTAGCCATGGTTCATTGATAGTTTTACTCCAAGTGGTAATTTCTTCAAATACTTTGAGCCTATTTTCAAACCTGTTAGGAGCGTGAATACACACTAAAAAGTACGAGAAATTAGCTTCATTAAAATGCAAAATTACAAAATATGAACATCAAAACGAGACAACAAGACGCACACAAGAGTGACAAAGGACCAAAAAGCCACCAGAATGGAAAGCGGAACCTTTAGGATCAAACACAAAAGACTTATCAAAGCGAAACTGGCGAATGTGTCAAGTGAATCCACCTCACCAAGCATGGTTTCAAAAAACACCGCTACAAAAGGTTTAAAGCGAGCTAGAATAGATTTGATACTAGAAACTATCAAGGGAGCTCGAATGCCTTGACAATTCCAAAACAAGATACTCATAAGGAGGGATGCCCGCTATCCTTTTGGATTCGTGGAAAAAAACTTCTTGCTCAGTATTGTTCCCTTCACCATCATGCTGCAAAACATAAGCTTTCATTAGATATATATTAAAAAAGACAATAAATAACGATAAAAACACAAAAGCCGATCATCCATATCCATCAGCTAAAGATAATAACAGTAATTATATAGTAATTATTATTATTATTATTATTATTATTATTATGAAACCAATAAGTGCAGGTCATTGATCTAATATAAGAGAATAAGAAAAGTTCCAGATAGTTATAGGCTATATGTTCATACTCAGTACTAAACCTGTTGAGGTAAAATGACAAGTGAATGTTTTTTTCCATTAACCCTGTAATTGAAACAAGATGTATCGTTAATAGATTCAAACTAATATAATTTTTTGAGCATAATCAATTGCTAGAGCTCCTTAGACCTACCCCTAAGTGAGAAGCCCGTGTATGATAAACAAAAACAAGAACCAGGATTTAGTTTCGAAAGTCTTTTCATATTGTTGGCCATCAAGATATAAGAAAAAAGATTAGTAGATTCAAGATCCTTATCAACAAAACCCTCTTCAGCCTGAAATCTGTTGTGATAATCTTCTCAATCCATCGATTATTAAATCTGATAAAAGAAGAGATCCCCTTCAACTTAGGAGGTTTACTGATAAGCTTAGCTCTCTCACTCCATGCAATCCCCTCACAGTTAGTCAAATATTTATTGTTGTTGTAAATTTGACTGTTAAGACTAAAACAGTGATTGATCCTTTAGTCAAATATTTATTGTTGTTGTAAATTTGACTGTTAAGACTAAAACAGTGATTGATCCTTATCTAATTTATTCCTGGATCATGAAGAGTCCTAATCCACCAAAGCCAAGATGGTATTTTTACCCTGCCAACCATATGAGAACCTATACAATTCTAGGACAAATTCAGATGTAATGCTTGAAGTAAAATACCAAAGAAATTAAGCTTTAAAAGATGTAACGAATAGAAATTTCTTTTGAAAAAGAGGGTTTTTTTAGGAGGTCCTAGTTTCTTTACCAAAAGTTATTATTAACATGGACCAATTTTATTTCATAAGATTATGTTAGGTATTTTTAAATTTAAAATATTATTTTGAACCTTGTTTATTTAAATTTTTAAGTTGAATTTCTTAAAAAATAATTAGTTAGGTTATGTACCTAATGGATGTTGTTGCTTTACTACTTAGTGAATATGTGAGATATGACTTAGATTAGTTTGATTTGATTATCCGTCATGTAACAAGATATCCTAATAATATGTCAGAACTCGGAAGTTCTTTAACTAATAATAAAATATTTATATACATAGCAAGAGAAGAAAGAAAGAATTGGTATTATTAGTCTGAGTTTATTGGAATAAGTGTTTCGGATCTTTGCCTTTGCTGCTGATTTGAACATTAATCCAAAAGGGTTTATTGGAATAAGTGTTTCGGATCTTATATGCACATTTTAAGGAGGGTATAACTCCTATAAATATACATATTTCATATCCTTCTTAGGTTATTTTAGTGAAGTATTTGTCATCATAAAAAAGGGGAAGAATATTGGCATACAATGTTCTTCTTTAGGCTATTTTAAAATGACAAATTCTCATGTGTTTAGTGATACACATATTATTATTTAATCTTTTATATAACATTATCAAAAACACTTGTACAAAGTAGCATTTTATCACACATATCATCATCAAAAGCCTCAATTATATCCTATGGTTCTAGAGATCGTATATTTGTATGTTTTCTAATTGACTCTTAACCCTAACTATATTTTTTTATCATACTTATATTTTAATCACAATCTATGTTTAGATCATCTTCATTTAAGCATCACGACCTATATAAATTTGAGCTTCTTTGTCATTTTTCTCGTAAATATTATTCATATCATGTCTTTGTGTGTATTTCGAACTGGCTCTCGGACTTAACTATCAAAAGTTTTAGATCTTAATTTTGAGAAACTTTAGTGAAGAAATGTTTTCCATTTGAAAATTAGAACATAAAGATATCCCATAATTACAATAGCTTATAGGGCGGTCATTTGGTAAAACATATACCAGGTCTCAAATGGGAACCCGATTGCATCTAAACTGTATACCCTGTTTGAAGAAGTCCTAGTTTAAGAAGAAAAATGGTATCCCATTTTTTTGAATAAACGACATTGTTCAAATGCCAAATATATTCTTACTGTTAGTCAAGAAATGCCACATGTGAAAGAGTCGTTGAGAACTAAAACAACAACCCGTTTTCTGCAAGTGGCACCCATTTTGTATAAACATCATGCATAACTCATTAAAACAATTGGATACTTTTACACACTATATTTAGGAGCTTCTACAAAGTATTTTCACCTCTTACATACTAAAATACCCCTAACATTCTTCTACATCAAACTAAGAGGTCTCAAGTTTATCTAAAAATTAGTTTCCATTTTCAATTAATTAGGTTGATCATCATCATTTAATCCACTCAAATAGGATATCACTATAAAGGTTCAATTTTATCACTTTCTCAACCAGGAGCTCCACCTCAAGCTCATCTATTAAATCAACTCAAAGAAGAAATCATAACGAGCCTTCACTTCGAAACAACTCGACAAGGAGTACACGGTCTTTATTTCACGTTGGCTCCTAAGGGGAAAATTCGCTTTGAATGTAATATTAAACCACCAAAGGTTTTTACTTTTCTTCTATATTAGATCATAGCTTGGTCTGTGAAAGTTTAAAATAAAAGGGAGGTATACTTCCTAGGTTGGAAAGGGTCACTTGTGTGTAGAAGTGCACAAAGGGGACTTGTAATCGGTTTGTGACTAAACCGTAAAAATTCTTATAGGTCTTTAGGTTATGGTGTAACTTGGAAAACCTTGGTGTTTAGGTTATGGTTTAACCCGAAAGAACTTTGGTCCTTAGGTTGTGGTTTAGCCCCTAAAAACCTTGGTGTAAAGGTTTATATATCACCTTTAAGAGATCGGAGAAGGTTAGTGGAGAAGTTTTTGATTCCTACAGGGATGACCCTATGTAGTAGATGTAGGGAAACCGAACCACTATAAATCGCTTGCGTATCTTCTTTTCCTTAAACCCTTTAATTATAGCTTGCATTATTATTTTGAATTATTTTATCCAAGAGCTAGTTAGCACGCCTTACAAATTTCAGCCTTAGGTGATCCATAGTTTTGCCTTATGTCTTTTAGATTAAATTGAAATATACAATTCTAGGCTTAGAGAATTTTCACTCTTAGTTGCTCATTCATGTATCCTTATTCCTTAGCTTATACTAGAAATACTTAGGTCCACATTAACTCCCTCAATAGATAATCTGTTAGGAAGACTTATCCTTGTCATTATTTATAACATAGTTTTTGCATTTACTAACCCTCTTACGTTCACTTTAATATGCTTAGAGTTTGTTTCGTAAAGCTATTGCCCAAAACCTTAAAACTTAGTAACCCCATGATTTTTAATTTTCCATTTATTAGATAATAGTCCTATTCAGCCCCATTCTACAACTGTACGGCTTGTTTATGACTGGGTTGTACATGTTGTACGCAATTGATTTCCGCTTGTAAAATATAGTGCATGGACAAATCCGTCCAAAATTTCATGAATATTATTATGGAATCTTTGGGAAAATTTATTTAATTGCATGGACCCTTTTGGTTCATGTCCCTTATAATCAAAACCAAATTTAAAAAAGAAAAGTACTTCTTTAAGTATATAAACTTTTTTTGGGTATTGAGCCATTCAAATTACAAAAGGGGACCAGTTTCATACTCACACTAAATGATAAGGAAAAACATACTATAATGAAGGGGGAAAACAATCAAAAGCAAGAAAGAACATATACAAGACCTATAAATCCAAAACAAAAACCAATACAATATATTCACAAGATCTCGTATAACAACCAATACTCGATCTATCAAGGTTACCCTTAACGTGGAGAGGAGCGAATTCCTAGGTAATGTTTCTAATTTACATGTACAAGGTTCCTTCTAGACTCTCTAAAAAGTGTATAATTAAAATGTTGTTCAAATTCAGAGAGTGCACTAATCTTAATTACATCAGGATGTACTTTAAGAAAACCCATATCTGAAACAACCATAGTTTGATTATAAAACTAGGTAGATTCTAACGGGTACCCTAAATAACCTCAGGCTAATAATAAAAACAATTATTCTTTTTAGAAGGGAAGGACACTGGAGATTAAGAGTCTCCTTGACCGCCTGAGCTTCATTTTCAATTGCAAAAGTATATCTGGTTTGTTGCACACTTCCATCAATCGTGTAGTTTTCCTTATATAGGGCAATAACTGTAATACCCAATGTTTTCCAATTACTAACAAAATAAACATCAATCTAATTTCAATAATACTCCTTGAGATTCCAGAGTTTTCACAATCTGGATTTAAGTCAACCGTTGAGCATTGTTTTAGTCCTTTTCAAATCAGTTAATTCTAAATAGTTCAGTCATAGACAAGGTAACCAGATAATATATAAAGCCATGGATTAAAAATAAGAACAATACAATATGTATTTACATTATATAAGCTAACAAAACTCTCCCCAATCCACTTGACAGACTTCTTGAACAAAGATAATATGATGAATATTTCATTGAACTTCATAAACAAAAGATTCGAATCAATCTCCCCCGACCTCCATTGGTACGCCTTATTATGAGTTTATCTTTTTACTGTCTACATACTTTAAGTAGGATTTCTTAACAGTTTAGCTACACGCTAATATTCAATACGTGATGAAATATACTCCTACCCATTGTACAGTAATAATATGAAATTCGATCTGTATACATGCGTGTTGTTAGGATATCTTGTTTAAAAAGTATAATAGGTAAGGATCCGCAAAACATCTCCTAAAACCCTTATTTTTATTTATGGAGATACTCGGCAGTACCAAAAATAATATTATAGGCACATCTTATCGTGTTGGTGTCTTCCCCTTGTATTTCCGATGTTACATCATTAACATTATCTTAATATGCGGAGTTTTAGATAGCCATTTTCAGAATTTGTATAGGTTCATTATAAGTAAATTTTGACTAAATAAAAAGTAATTTATCTTTATGCAAAAGTGTGATCTTTTGGACTATCAAAGTAAATAATTTTTCTTATCAAATAATAAGTTACTTGTGATTCCAGAATCGATATATAAGATGGTATAAGATATTCTTTTACACGAAATGAGCATTGACATCATGTCTAGTGTTGAAAAAAATTGACCCCATACAAAAAATTATATAAATTATCTTATGGTACCACAAATTTCATAAAATTTTCACTTGGCCCCAATTTCTATAATAATCTTCCAGTTGTTATCTATGTTTATCAAATACATGTCACTTTATAATATGATTAATGCCCAATAACCTTTCCCCCGCCCGAAGCTAATTTTTATTCTCCCTGACCACAACAGCCATTTACTCCTTTGTAAAAGTAACTACACATTTGCTTGTTTCCTTTTTTCCTTTCTTCCCTTCTTAATCACAGCGACCGTTAGTAAACTATCACTAGCAATTTCATCTATTTTCTTCATTTTTCCTTTGATTTGAATAACGACCAATGTAGTTAAAAAGGGAAACCAAAACGCTGCTCATACCCTACCTTATCTTTGGTATTATAAATCATACCAGTAAGGAATTACCCTAAACCTTACCTTTATCTCTAGCGAAGATCCTCAATCAACAATATATATGTCTCTTAGTGATATTTCATACAACACAAACACTCAATAACTTACCACTACAATTATTTATCAAAGGAGACACAAATTTTGAAAAATTTCCATTAAGTAAAAGTTACAATATACTATCAACATTTACAACTAACCAAATCGAACAATAGTAAAACAATGTATCGAAAAGGTGATGTTAAAAATTATTTCCAAAGAAAGTAAAAATATACAACAACATAATTTAAAGAATATCTCCATGCATAAAACAATAGAAAATTAATTTATATGTAGTAAGAATATGGGTAAAGACGGTGGATATGATTAATAACCTATTTGCCGAGAGCGAAAGGAACATTTGTGTATTTAATCATGTGTTGTTATTAACACTATCGCTAAAAATTTCATCTATATACCATATTTAGCACATTATTAAAATCACCCATGATTAGCCATGGTTCATTGATAGTTTTACTCCAAGTGGTAATTTCTTCAAATACTTTGAGCCTATTTTCAAACCTGTTAGGAGTATGAATACACACTAAAAAGTACGAGAAATTAGCTTCATTAAAATGCAAAACTACAAAATATGAACATCAAAATGAGACAACAAGACGCACACAAGAGTGCATAAGGACCAAAAAGCCACCAGAATGGAAAGCAGAACCTTTAGGATCAAACACAAAAGACTTATCAAAGTGAAACTGGCGAATGGTGTCAAGTGAATCCACCTCACGAAGCATGGTTTCACAAAACACCGCTACAAAAGGTTTAAAGCGAGCTAGAATAGATTTGATACTAGAAACTATAAAGGGAGCTCGAATGCCTTGACAATTCCAAAACAAGATACTCATAAGGACATGGCGGACATCATGGAGGGATGCCCGCTATCCTTTTGGATTCGTGGAAAAAAACTTTGTGCTCAGTATTGTTCCCTTCACCATCATGCTGCAAAACATAAGCTTTCATTAGATATATATTAAAAGGACGATAAGTAATGATAAAAACACAAAATCTGATCATCACATATCCATCGGCTAAAGATAATAACAGTAATTATATATTTTAAGTAGTAATTATTATTATTATTATTATTATTATTATGAAACCAATAAGTGCAGGCCATCGATCTAATATAGGAGAAGAAGAAGAAAAATACCAGAATAGGCTATATGTTCATACTCAGTATTAACCCTGTTAAGGTAAAATGACAAGTCAAGCTTTTTTCCATTACTATCCCTGTAATTGAAACAAGATGTATCGTTAATAGATTCAAAATAAAATAATTTTTTTGAGCATGTCTTCTTCTTTCTAATCAGTTGCTAGAGCTCCTTAGATCCACCTCTAAGTGAGAAGCCAGTGTATGATAAACAAAAACAAGAATCAGGATTTAGTTTCGAAAGTCTTTTCAGATCGTTGGCCATCAAGATATAAGAAAAAAGATTAGTAGATTCAAGAACCTTATCAACTAAACCCTCTTCAGCCTTTAATCCGTTGTGATAATCTTCTCAATTCATCAATCATTAAATCTGATAAAAGAAGAGATTCCCTTCAACTTAGGAGGTTTACTGATAAATTTAGCTCTCTCACTCCATGCAATCCCCTCACAGTTAGTCAAATATTTATTGTTGTTGTAAATTCGATTGTTAAGACTAAAACAGTGATTGATCCTTATCTAATTTATTCCTGGATCATGAAGAGCCCTAATCCACCAAAACCAAGCTGGTTTTTTTTACCTGCCAACCATATGAGCACCTATACAATTCTAGGACAAATTCAGATGTAACGTTTGAAGCAAAATACCAAAGAAATTAAGCTTTAAAAGATGTAACGAATAGAAAAATTTCTTGAAAAAGAAGGGTTTTTTAAGAAGTCCTAGTTTCTTTACCA
Source organism: Nemophila menziesii (assembly GCA_029959085.1). Taxonomy (NCBI): domain Eukaryota; kingdom Viridiplantae; phylum Streptophyta; class Magnoliopsida; order Boraginales; family Hydrophyllaceae; genus Nemophila; species Nemophila menziesii. The sequence continues at coordinate 36,645,674 of JARWIR010000007.1, read as the reverse complement.
AAAGTTATTATTAACAAGGACCAATTTTATTTTATAAAATTATATTAGGTATATTTAAATTTAAAATATTATTTTGAACCTTGTTTATTTAAATTTTTAAGTTGAATTTTTTAAAACATACTTAGTTAAGTTGTATACCTAATGGATGTCATTTCTTTACTATTTAGTGAATATGTGAGATATGACTTAGATTAGTTTGATTTGATTATCCTACCTATAATCCTAATAATTTATAATAAAATATTTATATACATAACAAGACAAGAAGGGAAGAACTAGTATTATTAGTCTGAGTTTATTGGAATAAGTGTTTTGGATCTTTGCCTTTGCTGCTGATTTGAACATCAATCCAAGGGTTTCTGGCTGCCCACCTGAAATGGTACCATCTACACATGCATGCTTATTAGCTTGTTTTTATTCTTGAATTAACTTCTTATATATTAATAATAGAGGTAATTTTTTATTTTTTGGAAATCATAACAGAGGTAAACAGGTGCTGGTTTTGTTGTGAGTTTAAATACCTACCAACAAGGAACGGATATAGAGGGGGAGTGGAGTCTGCAGTCCATTACCTTGGGTATAGTGCGAATTTTGGCCAAAACGAAAAATATCTTCTTCTTTTTTTTTTTTTTTTTCTCAAAAACGAAAAATATCAAAAGGGAAAATATGACATCAAGGCGTTTTTTTCTTTTTAACCTATTTACAAAAAATAATTAAAAAAATTATTTGATAAAATATTCGCAAAATAAACATCAAGGCGCTCTTTCGAGTAGCGTCTCTCATCAATTATTGAAGTGGTTAATGATTAATGGTAATTAAGGTGAGACGCTTTTCGAATGAATGTGTTTCTTATAACCCGGCGCTTCTCGAGAGAGCGTCTCTCTCCTGATAAAATACAGAAACCCTTCGTTCTGTCATTAACGAAAAAGAAAAAAAACACTACGTCGCCCCTGCCGCCGTTCACTCCGAGCGCCAACCTAGTTATATCTCCCCCCCCCCCCCCCCCCCCCCCCCCCCTTATTTAATCATATATATAAGCTGTATAATTAGTAGATTTATTAGTGTTTTCTGACATGAAAATATGAAATTTGTGTATAATTTATAAAATTGTAATATATGTCTCATTAAAATTTATGAAATTGCACTATATGTCTCTTTAATTTAAGAAATTGCACTACAGGTCCCTTAAAATATTATATGATTAAGCACAATAAGTCCCTTAAGTTTATGAAATTGCACTATAGGTTCCTTAAAATAATTTATAAATTGTACTTTATTTCCCTTAAATTTATGAAATTACACTATAGGTCCCTTAAATTTATGAAATTGCACTATTGATCCCTTAAATAATTTTATTACACTTTAAGACCGTTAAACTATTTTATTGCACTATAGATCCCTAAATTATTTTATTGCACGATTGGTCCATTTAAATTATGGTATTGCACTAATGGTCCCTTATACTTTTTATTATTGCATTATTGGCCCATTTAGTTTTGTTGTAGGACAGAACGATGGCCGGACTAAGCCAAGTAGACTACTACCGTGATTTCGCATCTTCCGTTCTTATTCGTCAAAGACTTCATCGGAGTGGAAAAATATGGGAAGGTGATGTAAGTTATTCCTTGTTTTTTTTAATGTTTTATTTATTCTAATTTTAATATTAAGTCGATATTTGGTTGTGAATAGGACAATTATTGAGTTAATATTGTCCTAGGCATTTTATGGGAGCCCGATGCGTAAATCCTGCCATATCTTGAAGAAGCTAGTTTTGGGTGTATTCCAAAATATCCAAAGTCACTACCGACCTAGCCTTGTGCACAGCTTTGGGAGAGAGAGAGAGAGAGAGAGAGAGAGAGAGAGAGAGAGAGAGAGAGAGAGAGAGAGAGAGAGAGAGAGAGAGAGAGAGAGAGAGAGAGAGAGAGAGAGAGAGAGAGAGAGAGATTCATTCACTTATCAATGTTTTTCATAAGAGTTTTCATAGAATTTTGGTTTACCCAACTAGTTCTTACTCTAATTTGATAGAGTTTGAGTTTGTTTTGTGGATTGTGATGTGGTTTCTATTAGTTATATATCACAATTTTGACAATTATGATTTTGAATTGTAATCATTTGAATTTAAGTTTTGTTCCCTTGTTACTTTCCAATGGGTTCTCTTGCAATTAGAAATCAACATGTGTAAAAGGGTTTGGCAGCAGGTTGGGATGACTACAACTTGTGGGCGGAGGAACGCTCATGCAACGAAAGGGCATCAGACGAATGCGCTGGTGGGGTAGGGAATCACGATAGGATTTATGAATTTTAGCGTCCAAGGGGTTCATGGTGGGTTGACCGGTGTACTTCGTCTATATATGGATGGGCGACGCTTTGCATCGTGGTGCAAGGAGGTGCAACAGCGTTATGAGGGCGTGGGTGATGGGTTTTGCCACTAGCTATTGGCGACGTCCACGAATGTTGGACATGGGCTATTTGGATTGTTTGTCCAAAATGGGATTACTATTGGTTACAGGAAGCAGGCGATAAATTGTATTATGTTTCGATTTTACTATTTTGAGTACTCCTTAAGAAGGCAAGTTTCAAACTTAGTCTGACTAGTATTAAAAATAGATGTTTTATACATAGTGTGATAATCTTATCGGGCCAATTTGGGCCCAGAATACTGATCTTAAAAGTGTTGGATTCATTGTACGGTGGATTATGCAATGGAATGGATATATATTGGCTTCATAGGGTTCTCTCTCAAAATCAAGGCGAGGATTGTGTGTCGATTTGATTTGTATCTTGGTGTTATGAATGGATATGTGTATTGGATTAGATTACAAGTCATGCTCTTCTCTCACGGATAATGCGATTTGACAAAGAATTAATTGAGTAGATTGAATTCTTATCTTTTTATATGATTGGATATGATATTTGGATTCGCAACTTGGGAGCATATATGAACTGGAAATTCAGACCATGTATGGTAAGGTTAATTAAAAGTATTACCCTCCGTCTGGCCGATACTCTGCGATCAAAACCCATTCCTCAGTTATTTGAGGGGATTTGTGGTGGTTTACACTATTGTAGGTTACGTTTTCAGAGTTAGCCTTAATTAGGTACCTCCCGCTGGTTATGGTAGTAGGAGCTTGTTTGTTTGTTATTGTTTCTTTGATTCCAACGACGGGGAGTTGGGTAAGTAAGAGGGACAGATTAGTCGATGACGAGTTGTCTAGGTGGACTCTTGCGCTATATGATCTGAAAGTTGTTCTATATCCCGAGTGTGTGCACATGTTTTTTTATGTAGATATAGTACGAGTTGGGTATATTTTTTTGGTCGATATGAGGTAAATAATCCTCCAACTAACATTATCCTATCCATACTTTCTGAAACAAGTCACATAGCTAGTTTGTTGTCTATAAGGCTGGTGTGATTTCCCTTTGTCTAGCTTGATTGGCTAGTCTGTCCGCTCTCCCATTAAACCGTCTTAGAATATGTTGAAAGAATACTAGACCATCACCCGACGCCAGCCTACGAATCTCCAAGATCGGTGGGTGAATTGTCCAACTTAATAGTTGCTTGATACCTTGAATAAACTATATTTTATCCGAGAGCATGAGTTTCCTCTCGTTATGGAAGTCTTTTAACAGTTGCGTAGATTTGAGTACTGCTTTGGCTTCTCCATCTAATGCCAAATTACATAAAGTATCCCTTTCACGATCCAATATAACTGTCAACGATCCATGCTGTTGTACAATCCCAATACCTATCGGCTTGTATGATGATGTCTTCATTTATGAGATTGAATAATCTAGTCACTAGACGTCATTTTAGGGGTAATTAGTACTTAGTTTTGGTATTTCCCCCCATTCATTTATGTTTTACACTCTCTTGTCTAGTTTTAGGTGTTTTACTATTTTTAGAGTTTTGCACGTAATTTATGTGTTATTTGTGTAGCGCATAGGTATTTTGAAGCTAGTACACCTTGGTATGACGATAAGGAGTGAAGAAAACATTAAAAACCCATTACTCCTGATGGAAAAGAAAACTTAAGATAGATTTGGAAAGTAAAAGTGAGATGTCCAGCTACAAAAAATGTGTAGTATTCTTGATGCTGCAGAAAATTAACAAGAAATTTGAAGTAGCATTTCTATATTCAGAAAGTTCTTAGAAGTGTAGTTGTTTCGATACCAAGATCACTGGATTCGGAGATGTAACAAAGAAGTTATGAATTTTATAAATTCAATGGGCCAACTAGTCCACTATTTTAGGAAAATGGGTTTAAGTTGGATTCGGACTCTAATACTTAGTCTTTATCCCTAATTCCGTTCAAGCTTCTATATATGTCCATTTTTACCTTAAATAAATCATCCTTGGTAAGTCCCTAATCATCTAAAGACCAAGAGGAAGCCTAGATCAAGAGAGGAAAAGGAGCTTGGAAGCTATTTATGCCATTCCAATCCTTCCCAATAATTGTAATTGTTTGTTTTTCTTTCCTTAATATGAACTAATTAGGGTTAGCTTGAGAATAGCATATGGGTATGAAACTTATACTTGTTTTATATGTTATTTGAATTTGAGATGTCCTTTTACATTTAACTGAAATTGATAGTAATATCTCTTTATTATCTAATTTGATTTAATGTTTGTAGTTTGTACGGTACGCAACGTATAGGATTACCCCATTAATAGATGGATTGTCGCCCTGACGGGGGATTCAATTATAGGAACACCACATAATTTTCTAGTGTGTGGTAGTGATCCTGACGGGCTTGCCTAACTAGATAGTCACTAAGGTTTAATTTAACAACCGATCATTGCGCAGGGTCCCCTTTACCCAAGTCCCCTAGTAGTGTTGAGGTTGCCCCCTAAGTCTACCTTGACGGGAATTGGGAGGAATATAGAATCATGGCTATTGCGTATGTATCACACAATTCTCCCTTAGATAATAACATAGAACAAGACTAGTGGAGATTACTTGCTTATTCTCGAGTTAAACTCTCATACGTCTTCCGTATTTATTTCCATATCTTTATTTTTAGTCCTAGTTTAATTAGTTAGTTGTTTAGAGTCATAAAACCCAATAAATATTGTAGTGTCTTTAGCGTATTATCTTATCAACTTCTTTTATTCCACTTAGTAATTCCATTAAATATATCTTACTTTCGTAGCCCCTGCGAGAGAATCTTACTTATCAATTATAACTTGCAAACGATTTGTGCACTTGCAGTGAGTTTCTCGTAGTGGTATAAGGTGTTTGTTCTTTTATTTATTATGTTATTTTATCATATATTTTCTACCACCATATGATCCTTCAAAAGATGTATCACACATAAACATCACATCCGTCTCTACATATGTATCCTAACCCACTGCACGTGTCAGATTGATTTCGACAGGGTCCGAGTGTTGTCGTGCTTGCCGGTGATAACCGAATAGTTCCTACATAGACTTATTAGCCATATTAAGTATTACATCTGCCTCTATAGGAATGTTATCATGTAAAAATCTCATTTTTGCTTTCCAAATTTGCCAGATGGTCAAAAAGATGTGTGTTACAATTATTCAACTATCCCACCCGTCTTTAGTATAAGTGTCCACAATGTTCAGTATCCAACTTGTTATACTAGTGAATCGGAGTGTCGATCCTTCCTAGATAATCCTACTAATGGTACGTGTAAGAAATAGGTGTTCTATAGTTTCTGACTGGTTAGGACACCAAATACATTCATCCGAGTCTATACACTTCCTCTTAACCCTATTAACATTAGACCAGATGCAATTATTACAAATTTTCCACATAAATAAACGTACCTTAGTCGGAACATTTGACCTTCACATAATTTTTAAGATTTCTGGATGTTCTATATTCATATACACCGATGGTTGTGGTGTAAGGTGAACATGTATATCTGTCAAAAATTTGTCACCTGATTTAGTAGAATAAACCCTATTTTATCAAGTGCCCAAATAAACTTATCTTCTACTTGATTATCATAAATTTGTACCCAGAGAACGTCTGAAAGCAAGGGTGGTGGGAATATGTTGTCTAATGTTTCAGTATCCTACCCATCTTGTTGTGTTGTTCTTAACCGCGCAACCGTTTTTAACTTACATGTTGTCGGTCTTGATAAATTCATTTTAGATAGTATCCATCGACCCCACCAAATATAAATTGTTCACCCATTGCCTATTTGATATAACCAATGTTTTTGCAAGAAGTATATACCTTCAATAAGGCTGGCCCAAGACCAAGTGCGGGACTATCGTAATGTTACATTCATAAAGCCAAACTTAGGATAGTAGATGCTTTTTAAAACCTAGGCTGCTAATGTTGTCGGCTTTATCAAAATTCTTCATGCTTTGTGCTGCCAGGAGAGCTGTGTTCATTCCCTTAAAGTCTCTAAACCCCAGTCCACCTAGTATTTTCCCCATTGCCTACTTTTCCTATGCTACCCAGTGAATGCGGTGACGCTCCCCCGAGCTCCACCAAAAGTTAGAAATAGTGGGTGCTAACTTTTTACAAAAGAGATCAGAAAAGAAAAAAATAGACATTATATAAGCCGAAATAGCAGGCAAAACGGCTTTAATGAGTACCTCTTTTCCTCTATCAAAAAGTAGTTGAGTTTTCCACTCTTCTGTCTTTTCAAACACCTTGTCTGCAATCCATGATAACGACTTCACCTTTGACCATTTGTGACAAAGTGAAATTCTGAGATATCTTCCTAGGTCACTTGATTGTGTTATGTGAAGTTGAGTCGATACTGATTATCATACATCACCCCGAGTGTCCTTACTAAAGCAGATGATTGATTTATTGAGGTTAATCTTTTGACATGCATTGTCACAATATATAGTTAAGCAGTCCTGAAACGCTTGTAATTCACCATCATTAATAGATAGAAAGAATAACGAGTCGTCTGCAAACAGTATATGTGACGGTTTCAGACCACTCCGTGTAATTTGTATTCCTTGTAGCTCGTTAGTCGTCAATTTATGATCAATTAAGCTAATTAATGATTCAGGCATAATGGTAAACAAGAATGGTGATAAAAAGTATCCTTGTCGTAACCCTCTCCCAGGAATTAGTTTTGCCAATCTATCCCCATTAAAGTTAGCGAAACCGTTGAGATACAATTGTAAATCCATCTTATTCACCTGTCTGCAAATCCTAGTTTTTGCATCAACAATAAATAGAATTCCATCTAGCCTGGTAACCAGGGGCGGATCCTTAGTGGGACCAGGGGGCTCAAGCCCCCCTGAACTCGTAAATTTTATAATATGTAAATATAATTTTGTCTCGAAAAATAATTAGCTTCTTCTGAACGTTTATGTAAAACATTCATGTTCTAAGGAACACATAAGCTATTGTAGTTAGTGGTCTAGTATCTTTACATATTATAATTTAAAATAGAGGTTAGGTGTTCGTATCTTAACATTTGTTTTATCTTTTTTTTCCAATACACATATAATAGAAAATCATTTTAAAAGTAAATTTAAACATGATTTGATTCGAAAATAAGTTCAATATAAAATAAGAATAAGATTTCAACTTTATTCTTATATTTTTATTTAACAGAAAAAATTCTTATTTTGTAATATACTAGATTAAAGTTATAAACTTATCAATTTTTACACGAACGATTTATTATATATTGCAATTTTCGTTTACGAATACGTATCTCTATTTTTGTTGAGTATGTATTTAGGGGTGGTTTGTAATTTTTTTGAGTCAATAAAATGTTTACTTTTTTAAACAAAAAGAAAAATCACAATAAGAACATGTCTCGATGAATGCGATGCATGGCTTTACATATGTCAAATATATTCAGAAGAAGATATTAATAATATTATAATTGGAGTTATTAGAGCTAGCACATATCTTGTCCAAAAAAAAAAAAGAGCTAGCACATAGAAAGACAGTGGTCCATTGACTTACATAATATATTGCGTAAAGCAAATGCACAATCTCTGATCATATGTCTGCCATTAATATAATTTATTATATGCCTAAGGATCTAAAAGTAAAAAAATATAAAGCGTCGAAGAAAAGGTTATCCGACTCCATGCAAACAAACAAGTTCCAGAATCAACCTTTTCACAATCGACTTTCATACAACATACAAGCATTTGATGTATAACAGTTTTTTAAAAGTAAATTCCAATTAATTATGACCAATGGATCAGGATCTTTTTTCTCACAGAAAGATCAGGATCTTTAAATAACATATAAAATCATTCTTACACAACATTGTGCATGTTTAAGGACGACGCGTTTCGTCGGTAAATCCTGTGTTTTTGTCGGTAAAAGCGATTAACGACGATAACTCGTTGGTAAATTGTCGTCCCTAAAAATCCGTCGGTAAACAGCCATTTACCGACGAAAAAAATTGATTTCGCCTCTAATTTCAGAGGGGCTTAGCGACAACGCGCTTCGTCGCTATATTATATACTTAGCGACGACCACGTTCGTCGGTATTTTATTAATTAATCTTTTTTTTTATTCCAGAATTATTTGTTTACTTTTTCTTTTTATTATGTATATTTACTTAGCGACGGAACTGTCGTCGCTAAGTATATAATATTTTTTTTTTATTCCGTATTATTGATTTATTTTTTTATTTTATTTTCGTATATAATATTAGCGACGACATACCTCGTCGCAAATTAATTGATTTTTTTTATAATTTTTTTTAATTATATTTTAGATTTTTTTTTAACTTGTTTTGATTTAATTTTATTTTTATTTTAAATATAATTCAAATTAAATTCATAAATAAATAAAAATCCTCAAATTTATAGAAAATACCATAATAAAATTAAAATCGAGTCAAACATAGAAATATAAAAGTCAACATAAAGTCTTACATCCGATAATAAAAGCCAACAGTAAGAGGTACAAGACTCGAACCCCTCCCTAAACATGGGTAACCTAGTTCTGATTTACCTGGCAATATACATGGGGAGGCGTGTATATCCCAGTGGGATTAGTCGTGGTGCGCGCAAGCAATCCCGGATCACCCATTTACTAAAAAAAAAAGATAATAAAAGTCAACATAAACCAACAAAAAGTCAAATCAACATCAACCAACACCAACAAAACACAAACACTCACGGATCATTCAACCTCTCTTCTTCCTCTTCATCTGCTCTCTCTTCACTTGCGGGGGCCTCAGGGGCGGTGATCGGGGAAGACCTTGGGCGGCTATCATACTATTCAACGCTTCGAGGAGCGTGTCCACCATGCTCGGGGGCTGACTCGTCTGACTCGAAGAAGCTGTGGGGGGGTCGATGTGGTGGCCGAATCCGGTATAGGGTCAAGGCCTTGAGTCGCGCGAAACTCGTTCATACCCGCCAATATCGCCTGGAGTAGCTTCTCCTTCTTCCTATTTGAAAGGTCCTGCTGTGTAGAACACAGGCTCTTTTCCTTACCAGGCCAATGGTTGGCACCCAATATTTTGTCTTCCGTGGGGCAATGACCTCTATTATAGTCTCCAGCATGACATCAATTTGTTCCTGCACAGGAACATCAGTAGCCTCAGATCTGGCCTCGATAACCCTCTTTTTTAACTTCTCCCGATAAACACCCTGTAATTAGATTGCAATTTAAAAATAAATTAGAATAATAAAAAAGTAAAGTTAAAAATAATTAATTAATTTAAAGCAAAAAAAAACTTACGCTAGCTTTTTGTAAACGCTCGTCATGTCAGGTATCTGTAGCCGCATCATAAGAAATGTGATCGAAGTAGCCACCTAAAGGTGGAATTTTCATCTCCTCCTGGGTTTGCTCGTCGAAAAAAGTCAACGGCTCCTTAGTTTGGGTCTTCAGCTTCCCCTATACAGTATACAATAACAAATAATAATTTATTAAAAATTAAATTAATAAAATAAGAAATTATACTTTTATTATAAGAAATTATACCTCTATATTGGCCTCCCGAGTCTGGGATAAGTCTCGACCCCGTCGTGCTCGAAACTGTCTGCTTTTCCCGATTGGTTTTATTTATCTCCGTGTGACTCTGTTACAATTTTATTTAAGAAAATTAATAAATAATTACTTATAAAATATTATTTTAGCTAAGAAAAAATTAAATTTTTGTACCTGGACATTCTCGTTATCCCACACCGCTTTGGCTTTTCCCCAAAACTCTAGAAGAACACCCGGGGGTGTAGTATTCGTGTTGTAGTAGTCGGCCTTTAGATCCCTCTTCCAACGCCTGTAGCTCATAGATTGCATTGTGTTCAATCTCTTCGTGATTTTAACCCAATCCGTTCGTCGCCTCCACTCCTCGAGGTCGAAAAACTCTTGCAGTCGAACTAGAATAGCCCCTTTATAATGGTCGGTGACATCTTTCCATGCTTTGAAGCACGGAGGCACCGATTCTCGAATTGCGGACCCCACCACTTGGGCCACATGTTTGTCGTACTCATCCACGAAATTCCAAGTATTATCGATAACAGATTAGTCAACAGGTATGGGCCAACCAACTTTCTCTTTCGTTTCTTGGGCCAATTTTAAGGACGTGACGCCTTGGGGGCTTCTTTTTCGAGAAGCTGTTAAATTGAATAATATTTATTAATTATTTACTTATATTAATTGAAATTGTTTGATTATTTTTTATTACCCGGTGGTTGGGCACATTCAGCTAATGGACGGTTCAGACCCCTCACAGGGTCTCGTTCGTTCCCTTCATGGTTACGGGACAATACATCTGTCATCTATAATTTAAAGGAAATAAAAAACAAATATTACATTCTTTACGAATTAAATACTAAATTATTACAATATGAATAACTAAATAAATTATTACAAATTGAATAATTGAATAAATAATTATTACAATCAAATAAATAAATAATTATTACAATCCAAATAAATAAATAATTATTACAATCAAATAAATAATTAATTAGTACAACATTGAATCAAAATAATTAATTTACCGGATATAATCTGTAACAAAAAATAACAAATTAGTACAAATAAAATAAATTATTACATATAAAACCCTATATTTTTTTAAATTGAAATTTAGTCCTTGTAATTTTTTGTAATAATTTTAAAAGGGTGATTAACCCATAGAGTCCACAGCCAATAGACCATTGCCCATCAGGTCCAGCCCATCATGAAAGTCAAAATTGCCCCTATGATCCATTTAATGACGTTTGTGTTACCAAACTGAATACCCTAATTTCATGCAAATCAACATTTATCAAAAAAAGAAATTTTGAACCGCCAAAAAATTATTTGGAAATTCAATCAACAACCCATCGTCTCTTTCCCAGAATCCAGTCCCAAACCCTACCCATCGAAAAACAACACTCATAGCTCTACCATGGCGAAAACAAACAGTAGTAAGAAAATCTACTGATATTGGAGAAAATAGTGAAGGTTTGAAGGGAAAGAAGATGAAGCAACCCGTCTATAATGTTAAAATGGCTATGATTCAACAAAAACACAAGAAGACCATTGAAGAAAGTGATGATGACTTTGACACTACGGTTCTGATGATTAAACGATGGTGTGAAAATTGTTAAACGATGGTGTGAAAATTGTTAAACGATGGTGTGACATTGTTAAACGATGGTGTGACATTGTTAAATGATGGTCTGAAAATTGTTATGTATTGGTGTGACTTTGTCAAACGATGGTGTGACAGTGTCAATCAATGGTGTGTCACTTGTAAACGAAGGTGTGTCAAGATCTGATGGTATGACAGTTAAAGTCGATGGTTTGACAGTTAAACTTGATGGTGTAACAATGTAAGACAGTGATCTTCTCCGTAGAGAAGCTTGCACAATGACCTAGAACCACCACATAGCAACACTAAGTCGAACCACCACCACGCAGCCTGGTCCGTTGAGAAGCTTGTTCGCTGCTGGATCTTCGCCGATGTTCGCCACCACCCCATGGATGCTCTTCGATGGATATTCGACGGGATCTTCACCCTTAGTGAACAGAAGAAAATCCATGAATGGATCAAGCACCATCGGATGCAACAACAGTCTTTCCGGCGAGCACAAAAAACGGATCACTACTGCAACGAAGGACCACCAACAACCTCACTGCGTTTTGCTCAATGCACCACTGCAACAAAGGACCACCAGAAACAGTGCAGCTCATTCACCGGAGTTATTTCACAGTGCAGAAGGTGGAGAAGGGCGGCTTGGCTTCGGTAGATTGGAAGAAATGGTTGTCCTTGTTGTCGGAGGGGGTGGAAGAGAAGAAATCAAATTGGATGTCATTAAGAGATATGCTAATTAAATGGAATTAGTTAATTGCGATAATCATGAAAAGATTTGATAAATATGGAAGAGATCACATATTATATTTAGTAATAGGGGTATGGATGGTATTAGCTTAAAAACGTTGGACTTTAGAAGGCAAAAATCCAAAGCAGGACTTGTTGGGGGTGGGTTATTGGGTCTAACGACTTTTTAAGCTAATAACTCTTTTAAAAATTGCAAATTAGCCCTTTAATTTTTTAGAAAATTACAATTAACCCTAAAATAATTCTAAATTTTTTTAAAATATTTATAACATGAATTTAATCAAAAGTACATATTATTCCTTCTAATTTTTTGTAATTATTTTAAAAATTGTAATTTAGTCCTTTAATTTTTTTTAGAAAATTACAAATTAACCCTAAAATAATTCTAATTTTTTTTAAATATTTATAGCATGAATTTGATCAAAATTACATATTATACCTTGTAATTTTTTGTAATTATTTTAAAAAAATTCTATTTTAGTCCTTATTATTATTTTAAATATTTTTAAAATTGCAATGAAGTCCTTACACTTTTAAAAAACATAAAACTAACTCTAAACAACCTAATAATTTTTTAAATATTCCTAACACTAAATTAATCAAAAATTCCATATTAGTCCTCATTATTATTATAAATATTTTAAAATTGCAATGAAGTCCTTATACTTTTAAAAAACATAAAATTAACCCTAAATAATCCTAATACTTTTTTAGCTATAACTTTCACCTCAACTAATCCAGAATTAATCATATAAAATCAAAACACAAATAAATTTTCATTCAATAGTTAAAAAATAACTTTTTAGCTATAATTTTTCATAAATTCCACAATTAAGTTGTTTTCAATTCAACAAAAATACTAATCAACCTAAAATATCATCCTCTAAATTCAGAATTAATTATATATCACATACAAAACATAAATTTTGCATAAAAAAAAGCAATTTCAGTCCGAAAATTCGTACCTGATACGTGGGAATAGTGAAGATTAAAGCAAGGAATCCATGTCAAGTCGAAGGAATCAAAAACCACAAAAAAACAAAAAGTTATTAGAAATTAAAAAATTAAAATCAAAAACTTGTAATGAAAATGTGTTTTTGGAATGATTTAGCTTACATTGATGTTAGATGTGATGCTGGAATGACTAGGAATTGCTTGGGAAGGAGGGAATCAACGATTTTTTGAGAGAATTTTGGTGTAAATTTTGCAGAAATGAAGTCGGGTTTAGGGTTTTATAGAAATTTTGGTTAACGACGACATTCAAATAAGTTAAAGAATAATGAACAAATAATTTTTTTCCCGAATCAGTTTCATATCCGCTATTATCTATAGATTCATCATCGCTATATATCAACCTGGATAGTATCTTCATCTCCATATTCTTCCCATGTGTCATCATCAATTTCATCGTTTTCCTCAATAAACAAATCAATACGAAAATGAGATGGGTCAATCTCGAACTCCTCGGTAGTTGCCAAGTTCACCAGATTGGAAACCCTCTCATTGTTTTCTTTGCATTAATCTCGTCAATGTAAAACACTTTCTTGGTCTACGATGCTAAAATGTATGGTTTGTTGGCCCAATCAAAGTTTGATGCGTTGATAAAGGTTACCCCGTGTTCTGTCCTCGCATCACCCATTATGTACAACTTACAAACAAATAACACAACCGAGCACCCTCCAGTGAACATAACCTCCAAGATTTTCAATAATTCACCGTAATAAGGTGACCCATCGTACATGGTACAAACTCTGTAATCGTGTGTCACTCTTTTTTCTCCTTTATCCTTAGTTACCCACTTGACACCATTCACAGCACATGAATCGTATTTATGCACCGCACCATAAGACACGTTTGCCAATGACACTATCTCAGGGGTAGCTAATGCATCACCATGGGATTTCATTCCATGAATCTGTCATACAAAAATAATACTTAATACTTTCAAAATAAATAGATAATATTTAAACCAATGCCTAAAGTTACATACCTTTTCCAAAAACCATCCCTTAAACATTTGACTGTGCATATTCTCTATTTCGCTACTCGTTCCCGAAAGTGTGGATTTGTGTTCACTAAAAACGTAAATGAATATAAATAAATAAATATAAATATAAGTATACATATAAGTATAAATATAAGTATAAATATAAGTATAAATATAAATATGAATATAAATATAAATAAGTAAATGTTACTTACGTCATGTATGTTTCGAGTTCGTCGCAATTATTCAAAATATACCAACTGATGTGCTCCTTATCCTTAGGCGGTACAGGACCAGACTCTTTCTTGCCAACTGAAGTGCACTAAGACTTGAAGACGGATAAATCTTTTGGTTCTGGCAATGGTCTGTTGTATCTACCTGGATCGTTGAACTTTGTTTTTTCTTCACTAAGATACCGTGAAATGAAGGTCAACGTCTCTTCCGCCATGTAACCCTCTTCTATTGAACCCTCTAGCCTAGCCGGGTTTCGAATATTTCAATTTTTTCGTGTACCTTTTAAATGGGTACATCCAACGCATTTGAACCAGGCCCCCTAGTAATGCTTCATCGTATAAGTGTATCACCAAGTGGATCATTATATCAAAAAATGCGGGAGGTAAGATCATTTCTAGTTTGCACATCACTTCAACAACTCCCGCCTTACCGGCTTCCAACTCTTTCCTACTCAGATTCTTGTTACAAATGACTCTAAATACGTTAGCTAACCCAATAATCGCATCGCTAATCGGTTTATCCTCTATAAGACCGGGGAGACAACAAACAAAAAGATACTGCATCATAACGTGACAATCATGCGATTTCATTCCAATAATCTTTCCCGTATCAACTTGAACATTATTCCTCAGACTAGACGCGAAACCATCGGGAAACCTCGTGCCTGTAACCACTCAAGAAAAAATTTCCGTTTATCCGTTGACAATGTATACTTTCCTCGCTTTAGTATCGCTTTACATCCTCTTGATGTCAACCACATCTCTTTCCTGATGTTCATTTCCTGGAGATCCCTTCGCGTTATCTTTGTTTATTTTCCCATCAAGTCCTATAATTGTACCAAGCAAATTGCCGCACACATTCTTCTCGCAATGCTTTACATCGATGTTATGTTTTAACAAATTTTCCGACCAATACGGTAAACGATAAAAGATACTCTTTTTCTTCCAGTTGGACTGGCGAGGACCTGCTTTCTTCATCGCCTTGCCCCCAAAATCCTTGTGTTTATCCGGTAACACAATAGGCAACCCATTCAACTGTGTCTAAATATCGGTCGCACTATGTTTCCTCGGTGGGACCCTATTATCGGCGGCCGGGTACAAAACTCTGTCTTTTTTAAATCGATGCCTGATAGATAACCAACGTCTATGATCAAAATAAACCACACCTTTTTTCACCTTCAACGACGGAGTAGAATCCATGCATTCTGTGCAAGCCATGTAACCTTGACTCGACCTTCTTGAAGTGTATGACCGAGGGGGGTAATCATTGGTCGTGGACAACAAACAAACCTTCATAGTAAACTCTTGCTTCGTATGAAAATCATACGTAAGTATCCCTGTTTCCCACAACATGTCTAACTCATCTATAGCAGGGCGGAGAAAGACATCCATGTCCTTTCCGGGTGAGCGGGGATCCGGAATCAACAAACAAAGTTGAAATGTGGTTTCCTTCATGCATACACACGGTGGCAAGTTGTAGACGGTCAATATAATAGGACACATACTATACGAGTTGTTCTACATAGAAAACAAACAAAAACCATCGATACCCAGGCCCAAATATACATTCCGAGGTTCACTGGAAAACTCTGGATGTAACTCTGCAAATCGTTTCCAGCTATCACCATCAACTGGATGACGTAACACATTTGGATCGGTACTCTTTCTGGTATGGTGCCATATCATGTCTTCAGTGGTGTGCTTCGAAGCGTATAGTCGCTGCAATCTCGGGACAATCGGAAAGTAACGAAACTTCTTATGCGGTACTTTCTGACCCTTCTTCGGATCTCATCTCGATTCACTACAAACTAGAAACTTGTCGAGGAATTCATTCTCTTTGTAAAAAATGACACAATCGTTTAAACAGACATCGATAGTAATATACCCCATACCCAAACTTTTTAACTTCTTGTTGCATGCATCATAAGAATCGGGCAAATTGTGAGGTTTGGGCAAAATACGCCCAACCAAGTCCAATAGCTCGGTGAATGATGTGTTAGTCCACTTTTTCTTTACTTTTACGCGCATAAGCTTGGCAATGAAATTCAAGGAACTCATCGCTGTACAACCAAGATATAATTATGTCTCCAATTCGTCGAACAATGTTTTGAAACTGCTCCGACTTGGAAGATATGCGTCTCTCATCTCGGTATTACTCGGATGTCCACCAACATCGTAACTGTGTCTCACATCGTCATAAACATCATGTATTTCATTTTCTATATTTGTCACTTGAATTGCTTCGGAAATTACCAACTACTCACTATGTTTTGTCCAAATCTGATATGTATGCTTAAACCCGGCCTTTAGAATGTGGCCCCTAACCGTTTGGGTGGGTAATCGACAATAATTATTAGAATTAATACACGGACAAGACATGTAACCATTATACCCATCTTTTTTCTTAGCAAAGTCGATAAAAGCCAAAACCCCAAATATATATATTTTTCCGTATAATAATCCTTCGTAATGATCCAACTCTTATCCATACCCGAAACCATCTTTTAGCAGTAATACGATACAACTAAGCAACTACATTCATATGAAAATAAATAAATAATTATTACAACCCAAATAATAAAATGAATAAAAATTACAGCCAATGAATAAAATAATAAAAATTACAAACCCAATGAATGGCTAAAAATTACAAACCCATTAAATGAATAGATATTACAAACCATTGAATGAATAATATTACAACACAATAAATAGATAAACAATTTCATATAATTAATTAAACAAATGAAAAAATATGAGCAAAAAATATAAATAAAACAACACATGCATAATTTACAACATAATAAACAAGACAATAAAAAAAGGTTATTTATACACCTAATCATATCTTATAACAACTAGTATAATCCAATAAATAAATAATTTAAAAAGTATGAAATTTATTGAAAATACCTTGGTTGGAGAAATTGAAGATTGATGATCATGCCCCACCTTGAAAATGTATTACTTCACTTATTCAAATCATATAGCAAGAATAAAACACAATTAGAAGCCAAAAAAATTGAATTTTCATGAAATTACCTTCAATTGTGTGATGAAATTGGATATTGATAATGCCTCATCTTGATTATGAACCCGGAATGGTGCAAGATGAATTGGAGAATCAATCAGGAAAAAAACAAATTTGAGTTATGTTTTTTAGAGAAAATCGGAGATATGTTTTGGGGTTTTTGGGTATTTTAGGAGATAAAAATCTGCTGTCTTCCTTAAATACGTTTTTTTGGTTACCGACGATAAGGGTCGTCGGTATTAGAATTTAATAGGGACAAATAACGTCGTCCCAAATATAGCGACGACACTTTGAACGTTAAAAAGAAATCAAAAATGAAAATAATGTTGCCGACGACATTTTAGATCGTTAGGTGCGATTTCTTCTCGTCGCTATTTTACGACAGCGTTTTTGTCGTCGCTAAGTCTAAATACTTACCGACGAAACGCGGGCCGTCGCTAAAATTTCGCCCCTAAAAACGCTGTTTCTAGTAGTGTTACCTTTGTTTATAGGGAAACATGCATGTTCTACCATGTAAAAAAAGTAAGAAGAAATATCTTTCTTTTTTATTTTTTGACATATGGTGTCGCCTAGGGTGTGATAATAATAAGATAAAATAAGCCAAAAAACAATGCACTAATCACCCTAGATAAGCACGGTACTGCAAGTATTACATGACTTATGCAAACCCTAATGACTATCTAGTTAGGCTGGTGTTGTCAAGACCAATTCCTTATTCTAGACGTTTATGTGGTGTTTCAATAATTAGACACCCCTTCCGGGAGACCATCTAACTACTATTAGCACAACCCTAAATTGATCAGGTTTAAGACAGACAATAAATCAAAACACATAAAACAAATATATGGTTAATTAGCTAGAATCAGATTAAAACATATAATTCCCAAACAAACTTAGATAGAACGAAAATATAATTCATAGATTATACATGATGCAAAACCCAAGCTATGGGAAAATTAGTTCATACCTGAAGGAAATAAACTAAAAGAATGATACAAAGAATTCATCTTGTTATCTTCAATAACTCTAATGATATAAAACTTAAGGACGAACTTATGGGAGGCAAGGATGACTTTACAAATGTTTAAGGGTGTATTTATAGGTGTTTAGAAGACCTAATTCGTTTTCTTGGAGTGGAAGACAAGTAACTTGGACTCCAAGCCCAACTCAAATTCGTAACCCTAAAATATAGAAATGGGTATTAATCTGCCGCTGTTTTGTTTTGGCCGTAACTTCTTCGATATAGTTCTGTTTGACGCGTTACAATAGTCGAAACTGATCTTCTCGGAAAACTATATAACTTTGCTTCAGACCATTCTTCCAAATTCCTAGTCAATCTTGAGTTATGATCACTTCTATGGTCATGGGTGCTGAAATTTAGATTTATTTGGCAACTTTATCTTTCCATATCTTATCTTTTCTTTCCTTATCTCCAATTTCCATGCATATCTTCTTTCCTTTATCTCTTAGAATTGATTTGGCATCTAATTACTCACCATATATATCTTTAAAGCTTCACAATTAACAAACAATTAAACCAAATATGCTCTAAAAATTATAAATCATCAAATCAAGACAAGAAATAAGAAAGTGCACTAATGCATATGAAAATCGAGTATTTAGACTTCTAAAACACTAAAAATGATGTATCTAACTAAGATTAAATCATCACAAATAGAGAGACATCAACATAATAACCCGTAACCGAGAAACCTTCAGAAGTTAACCGATCTCGAGTATTGAGAAATAGGGTACCAAGAAATGATGCGCCTCTTCCAAACCGGCCATCTACCTAACTTTATGCGTGGTAAGGTCCTCCATCCCGTTAAATCGACGTGGAAAATGTTTAAAAAACATGTTTCCACGTTCTTCCGCTATCTAGATGACCTGCTTGACGAACGGTTTGACATTCCACCATGCAATTTTCAGCGACTTGATACCTTGAATAATAGCAAGGTTATCCGAACATATGATGATTTTCTTTCCCGTCTCCTGTACACCCATTTTCTCAGCTTCAAGAGCCGCTATGTCTTCCCCTTTAGCTGTTGAGTCTGTCCAAATTGTTTACGAAAAAATTATTCCATTGCCTGATTGTGTGTCTCGTTTTATAAATCTGATTCCATTGTGTTCCGTTTTATTTTTGAATGATGCATCACAAGTAAAGATTGTATGGGTACCATTCAGCTCATTTGATGTCCATGGGTTTGATCTGTTTCTGGGTTAGGAACCTGGAAATGGAAGTGTATTCCATTCATTTCCAAAAAGGCCAGTCATACCTGCATGGACATCACTGAAAACGTGTTGTGTCTCAAATTGTGAGTTCTCATGGATTGATTTTATTTTTTGTTCCCATATGTTCCATATAGTTAACATTGTATATGCCACGACCTTTCTTTTGTCCCACTGAACAAGATCAGCCCCTTCATAAATCTTTCTGAGCCATTCCCCGATATTATCCAGTAAGTTGTTCGGGATCTGGATTCCTAGTATCGAGCCAGCCCAAACCTGTTTATAGAAAAATATTTTCATTTGTACTTTATTACATTTATAAGTCAAGTTAAATAATTTATATTTGGCTTAAAATTATATTTTATATCTATTTTTATTATAATTTCAAATTATTTTCTTTTTATTTAGGGTAATTGACTCATACACTCCATGGATAATTAACAGTTGGCCATCAAGTTCAACACACTCTAAACGTCTGATATGCCCTTCTGGTCAAATTAATGTCACTTGACTTACCAAACATGGTCAGATTATGTTCCATAAATATATAAATTTAACAGATTCCCTCATATTCGCATATCTAATAAATTCCATAATTAAAACACAATATAATGGTAAGTTTGTTACTACTGGAAACTTTGTTACCGTTATTCAGGGTTGTAAGATTTACAACCAAGCTGCTACTATCGCATTCTTCAGACGACATAGTAAAACCAATTGAGCAAATAGTACCACATACATAGTTTTCAGGCTGCTACTGTCTCATTCCACACCATCAACTATAATAGTTACACGACTATTTCAACACAAATGACCCACTACGGTGGTTGTTTATGGTTTACACAATGGTATGTGATGGGTTATGTGTGGGATAGTATCGGTGTGATAGTTAATAATGTTGGGTTGAAAGTGCTGGTACGTGTAGAATAACAATTATGGATTGGTTACTAGTATATTTATGGTGGTGTGTGTGTAGGATTCAGTGGGTTATGACCCTGAAACTTTTGGGTCTGCACTTGGGTATTTATGGTGGTGTATGTGTAGGATTCAGTGGGTTATACGTGTGTTTTAGTGGGTTATTATTTTAATATGGTGGGTTAATGGTATATTATATTCGAGTTTTTTAAATAGCATTTGGGTGCATACAAAATTTTCACAAAAGCAAACCACTCATATACAAAACAGATAAAATAAAGCATGTAAAATATTTCTTATTAAACAAAGTGTAAAATATTTTCACAAAAGCAAACCACTCGAATACAAAACAGATATAATAAAGCATGTAAAATATTTCTTATTAAACAAAATATAAACTAAATTTATCCAAGTACAATAGAAAAGTATATATGAAATGTGTCAGCAATTGTTCACTTATTATATGAAACACATCCCCAATCATGATTAGGAGATTCAACATGTTTGGGGCAAGTAGTGCAGTTATGCCAAAGTCCTCCTCACTAATAATCTTGCAATTCTGATGCTCACCAATCAAATACAAGAAACTAACACGCTTTGTATCCTGTTTGTTTACTTTTTACATTATATCACTTCAAAAACCTTATAACAGTCAAACGACAAAACATATTAGCTACAAAGGGCACCATAATATTGTATTTCTAACATACCGTGACAAGATAATTTTAATTCAACTCTAAAACTAATATAATACAGTATATGCTACACCGCTTCTATAAAAGGTATACTAAAAAACATATCTTCTTTACAATGTTATATCTAACAATCTCATATCTAGCTGTATAATAAAAACAATAGATTACGTGTGTTTTTGTTGATAAGCTTCTTACCTTTTGATAAAGATGCTTATACTGGATTTCTGAATTCGTGTGTGTAGTTATCTTGTAGCAGAATGAATGTAAGCCTTGCAGACGAGATTGATAGTAACAATACCAAACTTTCCATTGGGAGGTTGCTATAATAAAGAGATTTAGTAGATATGCGAATAATAAGGAATCGTTTACTGAAGATAATTATGACACATGATCTAATTAATATGTTGAACGCAAGGGTATGGATGGTATACAGATCAAAAAGAAGGACCGTTTAGGGAAGAAATAATTCGCTAGACTCTATGGGGTCGGTTAATGAGTTTTTGAACTTAATTGGCTAATATCTCTTTTATTTTAATATAATGATAAAATATAATATAACTTTTGTTATTTAAAGTAGTCACCCAAGCACCACATTTGACATTAACCACCATTTTCGGCAAGATATTTAAAATTCATAATTATTTTAAATGTTGGAATTTTTTATTTTGGGAATTTAAACTCGTTAAATTAATATTTTTTGCTATGAACTTTTTTAATTTTTATTTAATTTTTATAATTATTGGATTCTGGATATTTTGTATTCTATAATACACACAAATAGTTTTGTTTTTTAAAATATTAAAAAAATAGTTTGTATGCATTCTAACAAATATAGTTTTTCAACCTAATGAAATATAAAAAAAATAGTTTTTATGTATTCAATAATATATATAAATATGCATAATTTTTTTTAAGTCTAATAAAAAATTTAAAAGTTAATATTCAAAATAATTACTCAAAAACTTATAACCTTGTAATATTATTTTTTAATTCGACCATCTTATTTTGTTGACTTTAAAAAAACCTAAAAACATATTATGTTAGGTTGATTTTCCTATCTTAATTTTCATTAATTTTAAATTCATAACTAATTTTCAAACTCCAAACATACCTAAATATAACAAAATCTTTTTATAACAAATTCACTATATATCTTTTATATACGTTTTGTAACAACGTTTCCAAATTATAGCAACAAATATTTTTCTTTCTCCTTACCTATCATTTTCTCTCTCGACAACACCATAACGCAACCACCACCACCACCACACAGAAGTCGATATCCTATCTCCTAACTACCACTAAATTGCCACCACACACCATCCTTTCTATTAACGACACAACCACCACACTCATTTACGTCACCGTTACCAGCATTAACATTACAACTATTGATGCAACTACCACAAGTGCAACCACCACTCCCATGAATGTCGCCACCATCACCACCAAAGGCATTTACAAAATTTTAAACCAACAAGTTTTGTAGGGAATAAAGAATCAAAGTTATAACCACTGTCATTAGGACCACAACCATTTACGTTTTCTTTTGAATATCAATATCTATCATTTTTTAAGAAAAAATAAGATTAATTTGAACGTTTTTAATGCCGAAACACACATCCCAATCCATTTTTATGGCAGCCCATCGTACGTACACACATCCCAACCAATTCTCATTAACAACATATATTTTTTCACACAACCCAATATTTTTCAATGGAACACCATTAATACGTACAGACAACCTAGTTTTTTTTTTCATTAGCAACCTATAATTAGTGCCTTTTTTTAATTTTCTTCCAGCCTACAAAATATTATTCCTATTTGGTAGCGATTTATTTTTGGGTTTAACTGTACAAATTATGATAAGATACGTGATTTATGGAACGAAATGGTTATTATTGAGCGGAGAGTAAAAATAATACATAATTTAATGCGTGTGTAAAAGGAATGTTTTTTTTAATTCAGTCAGTAATTAAAGTGCATTAACAATCTAGGGGTGAAATAGTACAATTTTGAACTAGAAATATATGAAAAGTTTTATGGGTTGTAGACTCTTTGAGTCAATCTCTAAAAAGAATAGATATAAAGTCCAATTACAACAAGATTTGATAATATATAGGGGAAATAATTATAAATTCATCACGGTTGTTATCTTCTTTTGTACTTACTCTTTGTCATGACTATTATCTTCTTTAATACTTACTCTCCATCAAGACTCAATTGAAATAAATTTTTTCCATCAAATATTATCTTTTACATAAAAATAAATCTATTGTAACAGTATTCACTCAACAATACAAAAAATGCATAACAAAATTATAGATAGTTGTCACACCTAGTAATTACAACAATAATAGTCACATACAAGTAGGGATGGCAATGGTTATGGTTTAAAACCGAAACCGATGAAAATCTGAACCGATTAAAAACCGATTATGCAACCATGGATAAAACCGTTAGGTTATGATTTTGAAAAATGTAACCGATGGTTAAATCTGTTAGGTTATGGTTTTAGAAAAAATAAAACTGAATAACAAAAAACCCGTTTATTATCAACTATTTTTGTATATTTTATAATGTAGACAAAAAAGTATTTTCATATCTAAAAAATGAATTCTAATTATTAGATTTAACAAAAAAAGTAACAAAAACGTTATTTAATTAAATATCAACATAATATTTATATATTGGAGATTTTTCTTGTATTTGTGATATTGTTTCAATATTTTTAATATATTTATAGAGTTATAGTTTGGTTATGGTTAGAATCCAAAAAACTGTTTAAAAAACCGAATCCGAAGTATTCGGATATGGCTTTGAAAAGTAAGTCCGATGGTTAAATCCGTTTGGTTTTGGTTTTTGATAATTTGAATGGATATGGACATGGTTTTGGATTTTTTTGCAATACTCCGATCTGTTTCCATCCCTACACACGAGTAAAAATTTATAGTACATAGCCAATAGGTGCTCCAAGTAAATCTGTAGCTCATGAAACATATAAAATATCTTTTGAAAGAAATGGACAATCAATGTCATAATGTATGAAAGAACTAAAAATCATGATTCATGAGATATAGTATCCAACGTTTAATACTGAGGATACACCCCATTCATAACTGAACTAAACCCAAAGATTTCAAACTCAGACCACTAAACTCTCTTCCACATAACTCAATCAATCAAATAGAAATACATGTATCATATAAGCTTACATTAGTACATATTGTCGCACATAACTACCATTAACAATTGAAAACCAGTAAGAAGGAAATGTACTTTCTTGCATGGAAATGTTTGGTTAAAGAAGTGGAGATTCTGACAACTTGCGAAGACCATAAGATATTAGTATAATTTTTTACAATGTCAAAATAGATATCTAAAAACTTAGGAGGCACCCTCATTTTAGTGGAAGTAGTGGATCAGTTTGCTTACATGCTTACAGTTTTGGATGAACATGCACAAGAGAAAGAAGATGAACTTCTAGTAAGTCCTCAAACAACATATAATTATGCATCGGATCTGCAACGACGTTTGTGACCAATTCACATCATAAATATTCACTATAGAAAAAAATAAAATTAGAATTCTATAAATAAGAATTTCTTAATAATTAGATACAATAATCACTGACAAAACATGATTGAAATGTATATAAATTTTGTAGTTCTAAATTATAGGAAGCCAAAATGCTTGGAATTCCCTTGCTGAAAGAACAATATATATGTAAGAATCGGGAAATCATTTACAGTATGCAATAAAGTGCTAAGAATTTTATTTTTAAAAGATTATAACAAACAAATATAAAATAGTTCATTTATAAGCATGCAAATCCTATTCTTTGCAATTCTAGGTGTATTTATTTTATTTAACTACTTAAAGAAACCTGTGAAAAAAAACCAGATACTGGTAGGCTCCAAGCGTAAGGTAAATTATGCACTTGAAATTGTTATGATCCACATGTGTAAGGGTCATCCAAAGTAGTAAAAGTGTAAGATATATCATTGTCCGCAAGGAAGGCAAGCTCGTGACATGGTTTTAATAATGATTGGATTACACGTTGTGTAAATACAAAAATAAAAAGATATAGTTTTTCTAGAGTTTCGAGTATAATATAATCAAACGCAACTTTAACAGTATCAAAGCAAATATGGGAAATATAAGGTTGATCAAGGATAAAAGAGTTATCATGGAATGCATAAGTTCACCAAATCAACATCTGTTAAGATTAGTTCATTAACCATAATTCTGAATTTCACCTAAATCTCTCCTAAACAATTAAGATCTATATTAGAAACTTATATACCTTTCCCAAGTGATTTTACAGTCTATAGAGCGGTTAAGACTAAAGCCCCTATGTTGGTTATGTGAAATATTTTGATCTCCCAATTATAAACAATTCATACAAATATTATATAGTTCTACTTATTAGTCCCCCTCTCAGACGTAGCTCATAAGGTAAGGCTATTCAATTAATTGGTCTTCGTAAAGAAAAGCAGATTAGAGAAAGATAAAAATCTATGAAAATCCTCAATTCAGTGTAAACCTAGAAATCCCAATAATCATTCAATAATCTCAACATAATTAATAAAGTTCACAAACAGACATCCCAAACTAAAGAAGAATTCAAATCTTTAAGAAAAAAATGCTAATTATGGCAAATTTTAAAAATATGAAAAAGAATTTACAATAATAATGTGTAACTTGCTCCAAAGATAAATTGTCTGGATATTTACAAATATAATGTAAAGTATATTATTTTAAAGTCTAGTAACTCATGTTATACTCAGTTCAATTACTTGTTCTTTGTAAAGAAAAGAAATATAAAGCAAGATCAATATCTAAGAAAATCCTCAATTCAATTTGAACATAGAAATCTCAATAATCATTCAATAATACAACATAATTAATAAGTTTAAGAACAAACATCCCAAGCTAAAGAATAATTTGTCTCATTAACAAATAAATTCTAATCATGTTCGTAATTAAAGGAAGAGTTCAAAAAAGTAAGGAAAAGAAGTTATTACAATAATGATGTTTAACTTGCTCCAAAGATAAATTGTCTTGATCATTACAAAAAGAAAGTAAATTATATTATTATAAAGTCTAATAACCCTTTTTATATTCTCAAAATTATGGGTTATCACTCTGTCCAAGATAAGTAATGGAACTGGTTAACACTTGACCCACACAGTTTTCACAACAATCTGTCCAACCCGCGTTATCTCACTAAAACACTGATAACATTCTCGTCCGAGCTCTAGATGACTTTTCATTTACAAAATTAGAAAGCGGGTTCAGGGGATTTCCAAAGGCCTATGGAACATCACCTTGTTTTCTCCAATTATTTCTAACAACTTGTCAAAGTCAGCAGACAAATTTATGTTGAAACATTAGTTTCTTAATGCTCTTTTGAGACTTCTTCGAGCCCTTAATTCTTCTTTCCAAACTTGCCATGTGTCCTTTCAAGGCTTTCCATCACTTATTAGCTCTCACTAGATCCTCTGGACTTAACGTGCTCATGTAATCTAATCCTACACAATAAAACAAACCTGTTACTCTATTATCATACAGTCAATTATATATGCTTCATGTAATATGTATTAATGCAAATTTATAAATTAGTTTACTTCATTCCTTAAATTAAGGAATAATAATTAATAGTTAATGTTAGAGTTTAGGACCCAAATCCTTACAAGTCTTGGTCCACTTAGTTATTAACTCTAATATCTCTATTTACCTATAAATACAACGTATTGTATAGGTTATTAGTTAACCGTTTAATTGACAGCAACCATTAGACTCTTCTTTGTAATTAATATTATATAGTAATATCTTATCCTCTTCCCATGGTCATTGGTTTTTTCTGTTTTGGGTTTTTGACGTATACCAGTGTTCCTTTCGTTTCTTATTTCTTATTCTTTTACTTTTATATACGATTCTAATTTAAAGAAACATGTATCAGAGTTGAGGATTAAAAGGACTCGACAATAAATTTGTTGTGTAGAGAAGATCGTGTATTATTGAAAATTTATCAAATCGTGACGATTTTGCCTTTGAATATATATATATTCGTATTCACGAATATTTTGGGTATTGATTTATCAATTCCGTATAAGAAAATTAGGTCAAAATTCGAAAATAAAAATAAAAATTTGGGGTTTATAAAGTTTGAAAATAATTCAGTTTTAGAGCTCAAGGATTCGATATTGCCCAGCAATAATTGGCTATGCAAAGTTGTTGTACTTGTTACATGGAGCAAAACGACATATTTCTTGTAGTTTTTTTGGTTCATCGGAGCAAAAGATATAACCAAGTAAATTTTCAGAATATAATTCGAGTTCACCCATTAATGACACACAAATCATATCTCTACAGTGTACGTTTTGGACCATTAACCAAAAGCGCGGTTACAACTGGATCACCGACAACTTTCATGTTGCACACCTATAATTGGAACAAATAGTGAGGTTCATAATCTTGATTATTGTTATGATATTGAAATATGGTTTACCTTCTCCAAAATCCAGTAGTTAAATACTCTTCGATGAGTTTCTTTTCGCATCTGCATGACCACCTCGCATTTCCTTGCGTTCCCTGAAATACAACATATTTCAGTTATACGAGGCATAGGAATAGGAAAGTAACAAAGATGTTATATACGTAAAGTACTTACTTTATATAAACTTGGATCTCCTTGCAACTTGTCGAATGCACTAAACAAGCGTATCATGTCAATATGTGGAAGATAAATGTAATTCTTTTTTTCCAACCAGGTGACATTGACTTCTGAAAATCAATATCTTTCTTGGTTTCGGTAATGAATCCTCATATCAAACAGGTTCGTTAAAATTAGTCTTATACTCTTTGAGATAATGTGATATGAAAGTAAAAGTTACCTCAACAACATAGCGTTTGGCTAGCAAACCATCTGCCCTTGCCACATTTCTTATGTACTCCTTTAATTTCTTCAAACTACCCTAAAAAGGTACATTCGACGCATTTATATGGGTCCACCTTGTAGTGCTTTGACATACAAGTATACAACTAGATTAATCATGAGATCAAAAAATGATGGAAATATCATATCATGCCGGCACATAAAAAATACAACATATTTTTTTCCTTTTTTAGTTCACATATACTGAAATTGCTCTTACAAACTATACAAAAACCATTACACAACTCCATTTTGGTATCACTAGCCATTTAGTACTCAATTAATCTTGCCACACTAGCAACAAAAAGGAATTGCATCATTATGTGATAGTCATGAGATTGCACTCTAACGATCTTCTTGGCATCACTCGAAACAGTGTTCTCAAACTTGATGCAAAATCACCACAAAACTTTTGGGCCTTCAATCATACTAGAAAAACCTCTCACTTATCCAAAGTCACTGCAAACTTCGCTTTTGGTAGCATCACTCTACACCTCGCATATGTAGACAACCACAATTTCTTTGAATGCCTAGATTCTCTGAATCTGTTCATGCATTCACATTGCATTTATTAACTTTGTTTTCAAGGCAAACTCTTAAACCAAGTAAGTATCATACAGTTTTCTCACAATGCATATCATCAATATTGTGTTTCAACAAGTTTTTTGATCAATACATTAATTTGTAGAATATACTCGTCTTATTCCAGTTAATTTATTGAATACCCGTATTTTTTATTTCTTTTCCACCTGGTGGGTCCTGGTGTGTTGGAAAATAAAGTGATAAATAAAGAAGAACCACAAGCTGCAAGTGTACAGTTGTCCCAAGTAATATATGATAATCAAGTTCGTTCTCAGGGACGGATTAGGTTCAACCCAAATATTAATCAGATAGTAGGAATAATTGCTAAACAGAAAATAAAAGATAAGAATTTTTGTTTGGTTTTTGTAAATTAAAGATGCAAATAAAATAAAGACTAAAAGTAAATTAACTAGAAAGAAATAAATCAAATAAACGACTAACTTCAGATAAGAAAGATACTTGAGTCTCGCAAGGAATCCACTTAATCAATATAATCTATAATATGTTTAAGGGTAGAATTGGAATTATAATATTAGTCGGGACTCTAATATCTCCTAGTCCCCTGTCGGGTGGACCTAGGAGCTATCCTAAAGTACTATAAACACCTGTATGGTCGAATATGTCTCTTCGGATGATATGATTTTACCTCTTTGGCTATGTAACTAGTTAAGCCTGTCGTTCAATAACTGATATTACACGGGTATTACCTAGATCTGTATTAAAACCCCCCTGTCGGATGATCACTTCGCCACTAAAGTGAATATCCCAAATACTAAAAGCTATTTCTAGTTGTTCCTAAAAGAAATAGTAATGAAAACAAAGTAATATCCAATATATAAAACTCGATTCAGTTTAAATCTAAACAATCCCAAATTCAAAACATAGATTCATTAATTAAGGTTCATCCTTTTAATGCGATTCTCAAGTATATGGAAATTTAGCTCATAATAAAGTTAAAGACTAACATTAAATAAAAGGAACGCATGTTCAAATACAAAAGATAATCTGATCACCTAAAGGGTAGGATGACTGTTGATGGAAGAACAGGATTCCTCCAGCACTAGCTTCTCCTTGCCTTCTTGCTCTGACTTGAAAACCTTAAGCCTCTTGTGTAATTCTCTGAAGTGTGTGAAAAGAGGAGGCTAAGGGGTGTATTTATAGGTGTTATCAAGCCCTGGGTCGAATTTACTTGGAGTGGAAGACAAGTTAAGAACTCTTAAATTCGTAGCCCTAAAATCTAGGAAAGGTAAGGTTCTGCTGCTGATTTGTTTTGGTCATATCTCATTCAATACTTATCCGTTTGAGGCGTTCCAATATATGACACCGCTTGTCTTGGAAGGTTCTTTCCATTGGTGCAGACCACTCGCCCAAATTCCTAGCCAATATTAAGTTATGGACTCGTCTTTGAAACGTGGCTGGAATTTCAAATTCATAAGGCAGCTTTATCTTTTCCTTCTTTGCATATATCTTTCCTTAATCTTCTTATTTCCATGTAAATCTTCTTTCCTTTACTTCTTTATCTCGACTTGGTCTCTAAGTAATTACCATATATCTTTTAAAGCTTCACAATAAATTAATAATTAAACCGCATATGCTTAAAAAGAATAAATCAATAATTCAAGAAATAGAAATAGGAAAGTACACTCTAAAAATAGAAACTCGAGTAAGAGTACTTCCTAACACGTTTCATACAAAGTCGTGTTTTTTTGAAAAGTATGTTAAAGTGGTAACCATAGTTTGTGATTCAAATACACTGTCCCTTTTATAACCCAAATGGAAGGCGTTGAAACTATGAATTGGGACATGCCTTGTAACCTTGATCCCGAGCAACCCGATGTGTACGATCTCACTTGATAATTATTGAATGTATACAATACACAACCATGCACAACAAATACGTCCTACTTACGTGCATCATAAGTAGGGATGTAGTACTCCACAACATGTTCAACTCAGTATCATAGGACAAAAGACTACATCCAAATCTTTTCCCAAAACAATTCAGACCAGTAATCAATAACATTAACATGATAGTGGATTCTTTCATGCATAACTGGACACAAGTTATACATATTGTTTTTCCCTAAATATGGACAAACCCCATGGATGTCCAACCCTAAACAAATATTACAAAGCTCTGGTGTCGATCGTCAAATATCTTCCAACTAATATCATCAATTAGATGATTCGATACATCCTCCTTTGTAGATTTTCTATTCTTGTGCCAAATTATATTCTTTGCAGTGTGCCTCAAAGTGTACAATCACTGTAACCTAATGGAAATCGGAAAAATATCATAATTTTTTATGCGACACTCTCTTCCCATTCTTTTGGTCCCACCTAGATAACTTACATATCGGATAAGTATTTTAGTTTTTTGTACTCCTCCCAGTATAAAACACGGTTCAGACTCGCATTAATCGTTTTGTAACCTAAACCCAAACTCTTTAACTTATTGTTGGATTATTCATACGATGAGGCATAAGGTATACCATTCAAAAAATAGCACGACTCAACAATTGTAGGATTTCTGTGAATGAAGTATTCGTCCACTTATTTTTCACCTTGATGTTCATCAATTTCGCAATGAAATTAAATGTACCATTTTCTATGAAATCGGGATATAACTCATTTTGAATTTTTGCAACCAACGCATCAAAAGAACCTAGGTTACCTCGTGAAACCTGCTCGTCTACCATCTCCATGCCCACCTTCTTAACAATGCCTCTCAAATTATCTAACACATTCATCATCTCTTCATCTACAATATTGTGCGACTTAACACTTACACGAACGAGTTCAATTTCACCATGCAAATTCGAAACCTCATATAACAAAAAAATTCATACCTCAAAATATAAGCCCTTGCGTCTTTAGTATTATTTTTCCATTGTTCATGCATTTATTACACGGACATTGAATGATATTTTAACTATCCATGTGTGTTGAGGCAAACTTTGTGACTTTTTTTCCCATTAACAAAATCTAAACTAGTCTTATCTTTTGACTTAATCCACGCTTTATCAATAGACACATCATTTTGACTATATTTCAGCATACAAGAAATAATTTAGATAAATATACAAATATGGGGCATATAATGTGAATCGGTATATTGTGCAATATAATCTATATAGATGAGCTAACCATAAAATATTAACATTGACTATAATAAAGTATAGATTATCATAACTCAAAATAACATAAATCATAAAAAATCATATCATTTTTTGTCAAATGTACACTTTTACCCTAAATCATACTAAATTTATAAAAATTTAACCAAAAATCAATAATAGAAAATATATTGTTCTTTATAACAATTAACAACTTTAATGTTTAAAATTAATTTATAAATAGATGAATTTTCAACTTTTTTTTTCAAAAAATGGTGAAAAATATCTCAAATCATGTGGAAGAATTAATGGTGGAAATGAGTCCTCTTAAAATAAGTTAGTCAAGAAGATTGTCGATGGTGATATCAGGGGCGGTGGCTACGCTGAGTGACTATGTTGGAATCAAAATCGAATTGTTAGTATTTGTTTTCCGGTAAAAAAATTTGTTGAGTTTGAAAGTAAATGAGCAATTTGTCCATTTTCAGCTATCGCTAAATTTATTGCGTGTTTTTAGCGACCGTTGAAGGTGATCGCTATATGTTATTTCGAGGTCAGTTAAACAAACCCACCACAAATGTGGTCGGTAAAAGAGACAATTGATTTCCCGACAGATTAGTGATCGGGTATTACATATTAGTTTTATTTTTATAGACCATAACTATACATGTCAAATCGTAGTTAATAATGATTAGGTGATCTTTTTTTACCACTAAGGGCTCGGTAATTATTTTTTAACTTTTTTCCCAGGTTAAAACTATTTCGACTAAACATATGGTCGGTATTGGTTAGTTCGACGTTACCAACCACGTTTGTCGTTGCTTAAGCATTTTTCCGTGTTTTTTTACCTTCGCGACTATAATGGATAGCTAAAAGGTTATTTAGTAGCATTTATAGTGGTGGTCGTTAAAACGCTGCTTGCTAAGTCTTTAATTTTTTTTTTTTTAAATTAATTATTTAGTTTTTCAATTTTATATACCAATTCATTATTTGTAGTAAGGCTAGTAATACATGTACGTGTCTGCGTAGTTCCAACACACTCAAATGGTAGCATAGCATCTACATTGAGTTACATGTACAAGGTACAACAATATTTATTCAAAATATCTAGCTAGTTTATGAGACACCACAGCATGTAAAAGCAAAGATAGTGTCAGAAAAACCACTGGGGCTAGCTCAGTGGCCAGGATCCCGTCTCTCAACTAGGAGGTACAGGGTTCGAATCCCCTCAGCCGTGTTATTTCTTGAGCCCTTAAAGGGGGTAAGCAAGAGGTGCATGGTTCGAGTCTCCTCCCTGAACATGGGTAACCTAGTTCTGATTAAGTGGGAGTATGCATGAGGAGGCGTGTATATTTCCTATGGGATTAGTCGTGGTGCGCGTAAGCTGGCCCGGACACCCATACATCGAAAAAAAAAAAAAAAAAAAAAAAAAAAAAAAAAAAAAGATAGTGTCAGAAAAAAATGTAGTGAACAAGAACGAAGATTGAGTTATCTTCCTTTTCCTTTTGATGATATAGTGCTTATTCCATCCCAAGCATCAATGCCACCCCCCCCCCCCCCCCCCCCCCACCCACCAGGTAGCTCCCTCTTGCTTCATGAATTCACCTTGTGGTTCCTAAACGAACGAGTCACTCGTCTCTCAAACTTTCTCTAATCTAGATTCGCCAACTGGCTCCACCATGCACCTCCAGTCCACCTTCCTAGCTCTGAGTATATATATACCATGCACACCCTTCATAGCTTTCATCTCTTCTCTTCTTACCCTTACATATAGTGTCCATTAATGGCGTCAGGCTCTCTTAGTTCACATAGGAGTAATACTGGGTCATCATGGACACCCCAACAAAACAAAGTGTTTGAGAGGGCGTTAGCTGAGTTTGACAAAGACACGCCAAATAGGTGGCAGAATGTAGCCAGGGCTGTCGGCAGTGGAAAAACCGCAGAGGAAGTAAAGAGACACTATGACATCCTTCTTGAAGACCTCATGCGCATTGAATCTGGTCATGTTCCTATTCCTGCTTATAGGACAACTACTTCTACAAATGGAAATGCCGATCAACACATAAGGTATTGATCCATTATAGTCTTAATCTACCTGCATTATATTATTTTTATCCCGATTGAGTTTGCATTTCCTGGTTTAAGTGCTTATTAAGTTGCGTACTCACAACATTCTTTTTTTTAAACTCTCCGTGACCTTAAAGGCTATTGAGGTATCTGAAGCTGTAATGAAGACACAGGACTCCAAATCCAAGCAACCATTTCGAAACAAGAAGCCCTTCTACAATATGTACTTTTGGTTGTTCATTTATTGTAATCGTGTTACTCTTATTTTTTAGAAAATCTAGCAAATGAATTATCTCACTTTATAAAATAGAAGTTTTCTATTCGAATAATTAAAGAGGATGAAAAATTAAGTTCAAGAGTAATATACCACACCCAAATTTATACCACCTAATTACCACTTATGACGTGACATAAATTGATTAGAAGTAAATCGTTAATCAAATCAAGAAAATAAATAGATTAACGATTTTTAACCAACCAATTCACGTCACGTCATGGATGGTATACTTGGTGGTATGATTTTAGATGGTATATATCATTACTCTAAGTTAATAGAGTCAAATAATCACCCATCTAAAATTTAATTATTTTTTTCTTATTTTTAGAAATTATCCTATTCATATATATAGTTGACCAGAAACAAATAAAAAACATATCATTAAAAACACCTTTACATAAAAAATAACAAAATATAAATTAATTTCTTACGGCCAGCAAGTATCCAAATAATACAATTATGTACCCGAATGCGTTATCGTTGAGAAGGCAACAAAGAATAAAAAAAATTAGAACCAAACAAAAAAATTTAATCATAATCAACAAATATCAACAGTGGCCTGCAGGAGAGAAATGTACCGCAATTCCTTCAAGATATCCAACATACAAGTGGGTTAGAACGATGAAAAATTCAATGAGTAAAAATATACCCAAATAACACTAACTTTTAAAGAAAACACCTATGACACTTTCCGACCTCTTAAGCACAGCAAAATAAAATAAAAAAAGACCACAAATCTGAGTCCATACCAAAACCCAGTCGGACAAAAATCAAGATTGTAATCTGATATGGACCAATCAACGATTACCAGATCTGATCTTGAAATCAAAAAATAGTTGGATAGCATAATTTTTATTTTAACTGAGGTTTGAAGAAAAAAATTAAAAAAGAAGAGATAAGATACATAGAAGGAAGAGAGAAAAAAGTAAAGAGAGTGAGACAAAATAATATCACTCAATGTATTGTTGATTGCACCAATCTAAAATTTAAGAGTAATGATATGGGTAATGTTGGGTATCATCCAAAAAGTTATCACCAAATATCACTTATGATGTGGATGGTATATAATCCAATCATGTTATTTCTCTTTCTTGGTTGGTTTTTTCTCTCTCTTACATGATTGGATCATATACCATCCACATCATAGGTGAGATTTTTGTGATAACTTTTTGGGTGATACCCAACATTACTCTAATGATATATACCACCTAAAAGGTACCTTCCAATATACCATGTGACATGGCGTGATTTGATTGGATACGATTTATCAAATTTTTTATTCCTCAATCTAATCATAAATTGCTTCTAATCAAATCATGCTACGGTATAAGTTATATAATAAGTGGTATAATGTTGATTGGTACATATCATTACTCAAAATTTAACCATAAGATCTCGTCACAGATTCTTGGAAGATGTTTTCAAATATGGAGTTATCTTTCAACCTGTAAAGATCAAAATCTTTGAATGACAAAACTTTAAAAGTATTGTAAAATTATAGTTAATATGAACTAGAATATAAATTCATCTATATATTATATATAAAAGAGAGAGAAAATATTTATATTCATCTTTTACTCTTCAAATACATTAACATCAAGATATATATCAAAAATGAGTTATACAAAAGATGACAAATGTTATGCTTATATAATGAGTCATTACTATACTTGTATAAGCGTTAGGTATATTACCTTACAATATGACAAATTTCATATGATAGAATGGTGACAAGTGTTCCCAAGTGGTAGAATAATGACAAATACTGAAATACCTTATGTGAATATCCATTACATATATTTCATAGCAGTTCCTTTAGATATTCATGGATGGAAATGTCTTGAAAATATCTTCTCACTGATTTCCGATGGTAAGAGATTTAAAAATAGATAAGGTTATTTTGATAATATTTGGATTGACTCGTTAAAACCTTACCAGGAAAAAGCCATGGTGAAGGAAAAAGAGCACGTTGTTTAAATATATTTGCCTCCACATTGTAGGCTCATTATGAATAATCTTTTAGTCTCCACAAGTCAGAAGTGTATGTCAATTTCTTGAATGAGGAGGTAGGTAACACCTTTGTAAATATATTTGTCAAATTTATGTGGGAGCGAATTTGATGAATGATAATCTCACCTTTCTCTTGAAGTACAACACTACAAGAAATAGTAGCATTAGCGACGAAACTATTACGGCAACAACTAAAATGGCCTCTAATGATATTTTTAAAAACCAAAATGACCTCTAATTATATTTTTAGCGGCAATATTTGCCGCTAAAGATAAAGTTAAAAGAGGCAAAAACAAATAATTTGCTACTAAAGGTATCTTTAGAGACGAACTCATAGAGACGACAAATAATGACTATTAGCGGCAAAATTAAGATTTTTAGTGTTAAATTTTTTGCCGCTAAAGATACTATTTCTTGTAGTACAAGTGTGAAGAAGAACTTTGGTGATATATTTTTAGTCTTGTCACATTTAATAAACCTTCTTTTATTTGCTTAAGACATGAAGCATTGTCTTCATATAATATCTTCAGACCATTTGTTTGTCTTGAAGATGACATTCACTCATACATGTTGAATCACATATCTCAACCAAGCCATTAATGACACAAGGTAATACCCAAATACTTTCCCAGATCGAGTTTCCCTTGGATTTGTAGAAAGTCAATAGTTTTTGTCCTTATCTCCACTAGAGTGTCTTTGCTAAAACATACTGCCAATTTATTGAAATTCATTCTCTATCCTAAACCTGCACAGTAAATGTCAACACAAACTTGAAATTCATGAATATCCCTTTCTTCAAGTGATAAGAAAGCGAATCGTCATCATATAATAGGTGAGACAAACTAAGCAATTTTTAGTAATTTATTTTTTTTAAATCAAACCCTTAGAGACACGATCGTCGACAAGTATGATCAACAATTCTTTCATAAATGAAATTAAGAAAGGTGATAAGGGATCCCTTTGTCACAATCCTATGTATGGAGCAAACTTTGGCAATCTCTCTCCGTTCACGGTTAACTGAAAAGAAATTAATGAGATACGATTATAAATCCAATGAATCAAGGTCTCATTGAATCCCAGTTGACGCTATTTTTCTATAAGAAAAGTCCATCAAACCTGTTCATATGCCTTGTCCATATCCACTTTGATTTTCACGGAGTGTCGTGGATTCTTTTGTTTTCTTCATGTAGAACGATACTCTTGGGCAATAAGAATATTATCCTAAATCACCCGTCTGTTGATAAACTCAACTTGTGTCGGTGAAACAATAGTGTTCATATAAAAATTTTAATCTTTTTTTCATAATTTTTGCTATGATTTTGTATCCAAAGTTTACGCGAGAAATAGGTTGAAAATCTCCATCCCTTCTTGTATTCACTTTTCGAAATCAGTGTAATCAAAGCTTCATTTATTTTATCCAGGGATATATTGTTTTTAAATATATTCTGAACCATTAACAGAACATTAAATATAATAATATCCCAATATTTTTATGATAAAACTTACCATTTAACCCACCTGGTCCAGATGATTTGGTGAAAGACATATCAAAAACTACTTTTTGAATTTCTTACATAGTCGGTGTTTTATTAAGTTACTCATTCATTTAGGGTGTTACTTTTCTCTGAATGGAATGTGTTGCCTAGGTCGTCGGCGATTCTCTGATGTTGTCAAATAAATTTTTATGCTTGTGTTTTCCCTTCTTGCCATTGTCCACTGTTATCCTTTATATGTTAGACTCTGTTAATATTCGTTCGTTGTATAGTGGATGCATGATATTTTTTAGTATTTATATCCCCACAATGTGCCCATTGTTGTCTTGCCCTATCTGCCCAATACTTTTCTTTATTTGACCATAAAATCTCCAATTGATCTCGTACTCTCCCCTTGTTATCCTAGGATTGGTTATATACCAGACTGTTACATATAATAGTAAAATCTTGCTCTAGTTCATGAATCCTAGCCTCGTTCTTTGGATAAAATCTGTAACTCAATCTTATCAAAGTTAGAATCGTATCATCTCGTTTTTATGATAACATATACAAGAGACTCCTTAGTTCCTGATTCCCCCAGGCATTTTCCACAATCTAACTACAATTAGAGTGATCAATCCAAAAATATTCAAATTTGAAAAAACATTTACATGGTTCTTGTGTCATATCTGTTTTTAAAATCGGCGGGGAATGATGTAAGCCAATAGTCGGTGAAGAGAAAGATCAACTTTAGGAGACCTGTTACACCACTCTGTACACACAAATGCCCAATCAATCTTTTGCTTAACAAATTCATCCATTCTCTGATTAGACTATGTGTAGAAGCACCCTTGAGACTTTAAATTTATCAATACATTAGTAGATATAAAATTATTAATATACGCAACATGATTATGATAACCTGAATTATGACTAAATTTCTCAGTCATTGGAATCTTCTATTATGAGCCACAACTCATCGTGATTATCTTTCCAATTAGTTAATACACTCCAAAAGCCATGTGGGTCTTTATGAATAGGGGACGCATCTATGCACATAAGATACCAAACATTCATATTATCAATTGATGTCTCCCGTTTTGTTCTAAATAATAGCCCAGACATCATTTTAGGTGACTATTTGATTTATTTGATAGACATTTAGGCTTATTTCGTTATATTTCATTTTCTCCCCTTGGATTTACGATATTTCATTTTTAGAGCTTTTGTACGTTAATTTGTTTGTTTTAGTGGAAAGTTCTTAGGTCCATGCATGCTAAGAAGCACCAATACAAGGAGGAGAAGTGGAAATTAGATTCTTAGATCGAGCGGAGGAGTTAAAGGAAAGAAAAGATATCCCGAAGAGTTGACTAGAAAAGCTACAAATCTGGAAGGCTGTTACTAATTGCTGATTTTGAGCCCCTTAGCCACTGATTCAACCCTAGAGCCTTGAAATAGAGAAGCTGTGTTTTTGAGTTAGGAAGATTTAGGGACTAAAATCAGGTGATTTGGAGTTGTTACGCAAAAGTTATGTCCGTTCTACCAACAACTGTACACCAGTTACGGGAATCGAAGATTGGATATGGGCTTTTTATTATTTTAATTATATTCACTGAGTAAAAAGCCCGTCTCTTCCCTTTTATTATAAATAGACCTTTACAATTCTTTCTACGCTTAAAGAGAGAGTCAAGAGCAGAAGGCAGAGGAAAAGGTAGAGGTGGAGGAATTCCTTTCTTCCAACAACAGTCAATCCAACGCCCCAATTAGGTTCTTTTTTTATGTTTGTAATTTAGGAACATGTCTTTCTTTTATTTTATTTCAGTTTTTAATTTGAACATGAGATTAATTATTTAGTACTTGAGAATCGTTATATGAGTTGAACCCTAATCCATTTAATTTATGTTTTCTGAATTTGGGATTTCATTATTTAATTTAAATTTGGTATTTTGTGTTGGCTATTATCTTAGTTTCAATTACTATTGTTGAAGTCATGAATCAAATATATGATTTAGTAATTAGGCTATTCACTTGAGTGGCGAAGTGATCACCTTGACGGGGGGTTTAATTACAGACTTAGATAATAAACGCGTAGTATTCGTCAATAACCCTGGCGGGCTTGACTAACCATGCAGCCAATGAGGTAAGAGACTTCACCGTTCGAAAGTAGATATAATC
This sequence comes from Nemophila menziesii, assembly GCA_029959085.1. NCBI lineage: Eukaryota > Viridiplantae > Streptophyta > Magnoliopsida > Boraginales > Hydrophyllaceae > Nemophila > Nemophila menziesii. The sequence continues at coordinate 36,605,693 of JARWIR010000007.1, read as the reverse complement.
TCCCTGACGGGGTCTATAGTACCGTAGGATAGCTCCTAAGTCCACCCTGACGGGGGTTAGGAAAGATTAGAGTCCCGACTAACACAATAATACCAGTTTAGCCCTTAAACAGAAGCATGAATTAAATAGATTTAGGTGAAACCCTTGCGAGCCTCAAGTACCCTTCTTATCTTGCGTCTAATCTTATTTACTTGCATTATTTCTTTCAGTCAATTAAATTAGTACTTATTTTATTGCATCTTTAGTTCTTAGAAAAACCAAACAAAAATCTTATTATTTATATTTCTATTTTATAATTATTCCTACTACTACTTGGACAACCGTGCACTTGCGGTATGTGGATCCTATATTTCATTGCATTATTTTATAACACCCCAATACCCACCGTCTATTAGCTTACTAATAATATGGTGCTTGCTTTCATGAACAATATTAATTTAAAAAGAGTTTTGCCAAAAAAACACTCTGATTTAGCTGTATTACCCTCAAGGTCTCTAATAAAGACACTATCAAACCTAGATCGTCTAACAATACGAGCAGAAACTTGAGAATTAAGTATAGTGTCAAATAAACAAATAAAAGAAGGTCGATATTTATTAATGAAAGACTGAAATACCCTTTTTGTTAAAGACAGACACACCTTGGTAGTTCCAAACCATTATACTCATCGAGAACCATCCAACGTCTTGGGGACAGTCCAAATATCCTTAATGTACAAATTTTATTACCATTATAGCCCATCCAAAAATGTTTAAAGGCATCATTATTTAATATAAAAAAACTTCCATGTAAGAAATATCTTTTCAAAAACATCCTTCCAAATAATATTTCTCCTACATTCTTCATTCATGTCCAAACCTTCTATATATCAAAATAAATTTCATCTTTGTCCATTACTTTATCCCCTCCTAACCCAATTAACCTATCTAATAGGCCTACTCATCCCAACTAATATCGAAACAATGCACTTTAGTCCATTAAACAAACATCTCTCCCATTGATACATCTATACATTCTTATCCTTATTCATCAACTTTTACTCCATATCTTTATGTCATACTATCTATTTCATTTATAATTTTGATTTTCAATTATATTTTTATAATAATATAACTAATATATTAATATTTTAATATTTTTAATTTACTTTTTATTTTTAATTAACTTAAATATTATTTTAAATTTATAATTATATAATTATGTACATAAATTATTTTGTGGATTAATATCTAAGCAATCCCTCAAGTTAGAACTGATTTCCTTTCACCCCAGTCATCATTTTTCCCTATTAAAAACACTATACATTTTGCTTTTTCTTTTTTTCCTATAAGAAAATTGTTTAAGTTATTGAAAGATTCTCAAAACTCAATTTTTAAGTAATAGGAAACTTTCTCGAACTCAAATTTTGAGTTTTAGAAAATTTCTCATAACTCACTATTCGAGAGGGTTTTTTAGAAAAGGACTTGTAGAAGTTATTGATCATTTATTATTTTCCTTTATAAAAATATTATAAAAATAAAATAATAAATTATAAGATAAAACCGACCAAAATAAAATTATAAGATAAAAAATTGAAAGTATACACCCGAAAACGTTGAAAAATTTCAGAAAAAAAAAAAAAATTGTTAAAAAACAGTAAAACATAAAACCTAACTCTTCACACTCGCTTGGAGGGAATAATATAAAAGAAATCTCTTGACACTCACCTTCCCACCCAGCGCACAAGAAAACCGCCGCCACTCGGAGACCATTCTCCACCATCATCAGCCCGGCTTGGCGAAGAACCTAATTTAAGGTAAAAAATTAATTTTTATCATTGAAACTCTAAAACATTGGTTTAATTCTTTTACAATCTTTTCAAAATTATCTGATTTAAGTATAAATTGTTATTATATTTTTATACAAATTCGACAAATGGTGCATTTTTTTAATTGTTTTGCAATAATTATCCATATGGCTCAACTGTTACAGTTCGCCCCTTTCCGGCCAAAATTCACAAATCACGGTCTCCACTATTATATCAATACCCATTCCTTCCGATTTAATCATGGCACATCCCTTTTGTTCTTCCTAATTCCATAGTTGTAGTCAAAGTATTTTTTGTTTCTATAATTAATATATGAAGAGGTTTGGAAACTAAACTCAGATACAGAATCCACTGTACCTTTGCTTTATTTATTTTTTGTATATTTTAATTATATTTATAATCTATATAGGGTTGCCCGAAGAATTTTTTAGAATTTTCCGAATTGCAATACCCAACTTAATTAACTGAATTTTTAATATTCTGGGGCTAACTTGTTAATGTTGAGAAATGTCATCATCAGGTGTAAAAATGGCAACTGAAAATACCCAACAAGAGAAGACACCATCTGCTGATACCACCAATCCAGCAATGGCTTCTTGCCGAAAGAAGAAGAAGGACGAAGCAACCTTTCTTGAAGACGTTAAGGATCACATTGATGAATTTATTCACGCTTCTATGGATGATCATAAATCTTGCTTTCAGAAGACTATGAAGAAGGTTAGCTTTAGCTATAGCTTCACTTAAGATTATTATGGATACTTTTGATTAATTATGAGGTTTTGTATTATGCATTTTTCAGATGTTTGGAATGTCAAAGGCTGTTGCAGAAAAGAATGCTGAGATGGAGGTTGAAAGCTCATTGCCCCTTCGTACAACTTTATCTAAATAACTTTTGGATTTACTCTGTATGAATAATCTCTTTTGTGCTACTTAAGTGCTTATATTCATCATCCTATATTCTATACTTGCAATCTTTGTTTATGCTTTGCTTCTTATCTTGTATTTCTTTTTGTCGTGAATGCAATTTATGAAGGATTGTCATTACTTACACAATTTTATTTCGGATCTTTTGCAGAAAAGGAAGAATGGTTTGCTTACAGGCATCAAAAGCATAAAAAAAGTTCGATAATTTTAGAGACTTTAGTTTTACTGCCTAGTAATATATATAGTCTCCTTTTAAAAGATTTTATTTGGGTAGAAAAATATTTGTTTTGTCATGTTTATAGTTTACTCTGGTTTTAATCAAATATTAAAACGTGATAAGTGTACTACATGTGTTGGGTAAAATCTTGTGTAGTTTTAACCTATATGTGGGGCAATGGTTTAACTATTAGAAAACCATTTTTTTAACTAGTAGAAAATAGAAAATGCAGTAAAACTATTTTAAAGTTTTAACAATAAACTAAAAGTAAAAAAAGTCACTCAATTTAAAACTTTCACCATTAAATATTTTTATTTGGAGTGCCCTTTTCATTAACTACCATAATCTACTCTATCAGATAGCTTACTCTGTTATAATAGAATACCATATTTTGAAGTTTTAGAAATTATAAATAACTACAAATAGTTTTTCAGAGAGGCATTTGATGAGAAGGTTGATTAAGAAACTATTGTTGGTTCTTTTTATCACCTAACCAAAACATAACAATAACATCACGGATGAATGTAAGAATCATAAGCATTATTGAAAACAATTAGCTAATATGACTTATCTGAACTATTCTTAATGTTTTCGTTCATATAGAAAACGATTGGCTAATATGAAATATTTTTCAACCGAAACTTATGAATTAAAGTATCAAAATCAACAATGGACTTCATTAAGCATATTCAAGTATGATATCTTCCTTTTACAAATTTAAGATAATAGCCTTTATACCTAAACTTAAGCAACTTTACATTGCAACAAAAAATTATCTGCCCAGAAAGCATATCAAAAGTGTTAAATCCGAGCAAAGAACTTGTTAGTCATTTGAGGATTGGTATCCAAATGTAAGTTTCTCACCCAAAAAGTTTGTTAGTCATCTGAGAATTGGTATACAAATATAAGTGGCTCCAAAAGAAATTATTTTGAGAATTGTTGACAGGATAATTGACTGCAACAAATTTTCTGGTTTGTAGTAAAGTAATTGTGAATCATCAGCATGTTGATTTATTTGGCCAAAAGAGCAATCAAATTTTCTGTTTTCCTTATTTACGTTTCGAGATCCTTGAGAAGAGCAAGTTGCAATGTTTTTGCTATTCTCTGTTAAAAATTAACTTTAAGGAAAATAAGATTGATTTTAGAAAACAAGTTGCAACGTTTTTTTTAATTTAGAAAACAACAAACAAATAATATGTTACATATTGAGAAATTATAAAACGACAAAAAATGTTTACCTACCCAATGATTTTTTTTACCTTTCGCAGGAGGTTTTTCGTTATCATCCCAAAATATGATGTTGAGAACCTCATTCATCTGATGTTGGGAACCACATTCAGGTGCAACGTGCAGTAAGTGCATTCCATATTACCAATCCGACTTTGTATCACAAGATCGTAATTCGTGAGCAAGTATTTTTTTATTTTACAAATTATGTTGAAAAGAAAAATCGGAAGATAGAGTAAATTGTTACTGAAGAAGGTAAATATGCAACAGTAATTTTGGCGCTAAAATATATTCCCTCCATATTAAAAATAATGTCTACTTAGTATCACTTAAATTAAAAAACCTAATAATTACATACACTATTACAAATTTATCTTTCATAAAGGGTATGATATTGAAAATATATATTGGAAGTCCTAAGTGAATAATATTTTCGGGATACCATATCTAATAAGTTGGACATTATTTTTAAGACGAACAGAGTTATATATTGAATAGAATAAAATTTCTCTCTTTCTCTCTCATCTCTTGATAAAAAAATTATTTTTTTAATGCTTGAATCATGTCCTCACATATAGAAAAAATATAACCAAGGAGCTAATAAATAAAACTTTTGTTGATCAAAAAAATAAATATACCTAAGATTTTTTCAATTGGACACGAGAGAAACCACCCAATAACTAAACAAAATGTCTTGTAACTTTTAACTTGCCACTTAATCGACCTAGAGGAATTTTTTTCTAGACAAAAAAACAAAATAAAAGTTACAATTATGCTTATAAATTTAATCTCATTTAAACTATTACAAAAAAAATTTATCGGCTTTGATGGTCTTGTCCTTGATTGGAAGTATAATGTTCACACATAAAAAATTCATTAGTATTAGTGCCTTTGGGGTAGTGTTCAACAATCTTACACGCAAATAAGACTCTTAAGGCTTCTACTTCCACCGAGGATCGGGCGTTATATATCTAGGCTTTGTCATCATTGTTCGACCTGCATTCTTAACGATACACTCAACCATCGCCAAGTTTTTATTAGAATCTCATGCAACATCACAATTGAATTTAGCCATATTTGCATCAGGAGGGATCCTAGGTGGTCATATATGGATCGTCATTCTCCCAACAACATTTGTAGTTAAATTTACATTTCGATCATCAAGTAATACATAAAAAATCTCTCTACCAATATATATAACATATTGAAGATTCAACAAAGTTTCTCAAGAAATGCAGATTACAATGGAAGAGAATGTGTTCCACCAAATCTATATCAATGCTACAAGTAGTACATAACCTTTTGAAGACTCAACAAAGTCTCTCTACTAGTAGTACATTTCGCCTTTGTCTTTCCATTTTTGGAACTTCCAAAGTTATGAAGCAGGAGAATCCACTCGTCTATTCTCGTGGTAGAACAATTAAACAGAATGTGATTTACATGATTAGCAAGCCACATTGCTCTCGCATGATCACAATGGAAGAGAATGTGATCCACTGAAGCTATATCAATGCTACAAATTTCATAAAGATATATTTTGTAATTTTTCTTTTAAATCTATTTCATTTTAAAGTAGTACTTTACCACCTTTCATAAGAAATTTCTAATTTTCGGCATCACTTTAAGATTTCAACTTATTTTCCAAAAATTTGTATTAAATATTCTTGACGAGTCCTCATTCCCCCTTAATATCTTTATTTCTAAGTTCTATATCACTATTTCCCTTAAGAACGTAGTAGCATTCTTTAGCTGAGACGTGACTTGAAGGAGTCAGACTCCAGATGGGAATATTATTTCAATCCACAAGAGGAATGGTGATAAGAAAAATAGAAGAAATAATAGGAGGTGATAAGAGTTCCTAAAGGATCATTATATTCCAAGTTGCTCCATTAAAAATCAAGAGCTCGAAAACTAGTATTAGGTTAATGTTATGATTAATTTACCAAGCTTTTGACATTTGGGATCCAAGACGATTCACGTATGTAATAAGATTACCATTCACCAAATCCTATTTAAGTGGTGTTCTTACGACAAGACCTTTTCAAACCTGCGAGCATTTTACCTAGTTGTGCATCCGATCATTTTACCTAGTTGTGCATCCAACGAAGAGGTATGAGAAGTATCTTCCTCGTAGGACTTCAAAGAGAAGCGAATTCTAATTTTGAAATAATCTCCAGTTTTTAGTGCCTAAAAGAATTAGGTTTGTGAGGTGTAAATCCTTAAAACCGATATTTCATTACCTTTTAGGCTTTGAGATTGTGATCCACTTAGCGCAATTTTGTCTAAAAAAAAAACTTAGCGCAATAAATTCTTTCTTTATTTTTATTATCCCAGTTTAAATTAGAAACACGTGAATCAAAGAGTTTTGTAACTTGTTTAGGAATTAAAAAACTAAAAATTAATGGATTGAGGTAGCATCCATGACTACTTTTATAAGTATAATTTTTCCGCTATGCTTATATAAATATATTTTTTCCGATATCCGAAAAAAAAATTGTGCCAAGAAATCATTTTATCCTAAATTCTTTTTATGAGCCAACTTATCGCTTTTACTTTAGATCTACCTAGAGAGTAATCCTAAATATTTACCTAAATCGATAAGATGACGCATACCAAGCTTATTAGAAAAGTGTAACTGACAATTAAACAATGTATAATTACTAATTAAGAATATTTCAATTTTACTGAGATTTATACTTTGACTATTACCCCGTATTGTGTAGGATACCATTAAATGCTAGGAAGTTTTTTTTGATATCATTAGTTTTTGTTCCAGTTAAGTAGACCCATTCTCGTTTTTCTTAATTATTATTAAGAAAAAAAGACGGAAGGATAAGTATGACGAGAGTTTGTCGTCTTTCATAAACGGATAAGTATGACAAGAGTGTGTCGTCTTTCATAAATCCCCGGATAGTATGAAATTCCATTTCTACAAGGACAACTAAGAAATTCCATTATGTTATCACTTATCTTTTTGATTATATAGTTTTTATTATTAAATCATATAGTTTCCTCCTAGATAGATAACCTAGTACGAAGATCTAAATCTTTTCTTGATTGAACATAGATAACCTAGTAGGAAGAGTAGTATATACGTGAAAAGTATATATTTTGTATAGGATAAATCGTTATGCCCCCAACCAAGTTAGGACAATCCATGTATAAAAAAAATCAACACTAATAAACAATTTATGAGTAGATAAATATTGAATTCACCAAAACAATTCTTCATTCATAATCACAAGAAACTTTGTAAACATCAATTGTACGATCATAAATGAAAAGTAAGACACCAACAAACCACAAGCGTGAAAAGTAATTAAATCAAACTGCATGCGAAAAATTACCAAAGCACCCTTAACTATATCCTAAAGTTCAAAGGCAAAGGCACCTTTAACTTCTCCAGTTTCCATCAGAACCACCACCATATCCACGGTCACGTCCACCACCACCACCACCGTATCCACCTTCACGACGACCTCCACCATATCCACCACCTCCGCCACTTCCATATCCACCGCCACCGCCACTTCCATATCCACCACCACCTTCACGACGACCACCACCGCCACCATATCCACCTCCACCACCTCCGTATCCACCACCCCCACCTCCACGTCCACCACGATATCCACCACCACCTCCTCCTCCACCACTTCCTCGTGATTGAGCTTCGTTGACTGTAATATTCCGTCCCTCAAGCTCTTGTCCATTCATCTGCTCGATAGCTTGCCTCATTGATTGTTCATCCTTAAACGTCACAAATCCAAATCCTCTAGATCTCCCCGTCTCACGATCATTTATAATCTGTAGACACATAATTCTATTTAGATCTACATCAAAATATACACGTAAATAGCTGAAACTGAAAAGCGATCGTTCTTCGTCTCTGGAAAGATGAAGACGTACCGTTTCAGGAGAAAGTAACAAATAGTAACAGATAGTAACATAGTAACAGTAACAGAGTAACAGTGATTTTAGCCGAATCGGATCGGATCCAATATTTGCGACAAACGGACCTTCGATTCGATGACTTCGCCAAATTGAGAGAAAGCTTCCTCCAAGGTACGATCAGTGGTGGCCCATGCCAAACCACCAACGAAACATCTGAATTCCACGTCAGCCATTGAAACAAACGCTAGCTAGCTACCTGCTACAATATAGATGAAGAAAAAGTATTCGAAAAAAGAAAGATGAGAGAACGGCAAAGGGAAATTAAGTGTTTATATAGCCAAGAGATATGTGGTTAGTTGAACGCTAGGGCTGGTTAAGTCAATGCCCATCACGCTCTAACCGTGGTTCCCTTCTTAAGGTATGGTTCTTAATTTGCCACCTTGCACACAAAATAATAATTGCTAATTAATGATTACAATATAGTCTTCGGTACTTATCTAACTAGTACTCCCTCCGTTTCAAAATGTTTGTCCACTTTACTTTTCACACGAATTAAGAAATGTAATTATTACAATCCGTATTACAAAAATACCCTTCATAAAGTGTCTTGATATCTTAAATGTGTATTGGAAACATAAATTTTAATTTTTTAATGGGGGTAATAGTGGAAAAAAGAGGGAAAAAGTGTCTTGATATCCTAAGTGGACAAACATTTTGAAACTACATTTTTAGTAAGTGGACAAACATTATGAAACGGAGGGAGTAGTAGATTTTTTTCATTTTCAATCGTTAACCCTAATATATTTCTTTTTAGATATTATCACAAAAACTAAAATACACGTGAGAGTTATCTAAGAAGATGATAATAAATAATTGTAAAAACATAAACTATTATGTGACGAGACGATGAATAAGGATAATTTTTTCATTTACTTCCAAATAGAATAATACAAAAAATATTGAGGAAGTATTAGTGAATTTGTATATGTGTCTCTTAAACGGTACTTTCTCCGTTCATTTTTATTTGTTTCACTTTCTAAATGAGGATGTCCAATATTATTTGTCCCTTTACCAATACCAAGACACTTTTTCCTTACTTTTTCCAATATTAACCCTATTTAAATAGTAGAAAAAGTAATGTAATAAATGATATTATGTATATTAATTAAGGGTGTTTGTGTAAAAATGAAAAATATTAAATACTCTTTTTAATTCTCGTGCACCAAAAAGGTGGACAAATACAAATGGACAGAGGAAGTATTTGGGTATGTCCATTTGTTCAAGACGGCTTCTAAAAAAGTTATTTATATCTAAAAATGTAAGTGGATACGTTTATTTGCTTAAAATTGGTCCTTTAGTGAGATTACCATGAATATAAAGAGTAAATTATCGAATTGAAAGACGCAAAATCTTTCTTTGACGGGACAGATTACCCTATCTTTTTTTTTTTTTGGTCAAACACAGATTACCCTATCCAATCTATATATAATGAAAATCGACTTATATTATGCAGGTCATGGAATTGCATGTTCTTTTTTAAAATAAGATTGATCACATATTTAGAAATTTAAACCTGATTATGACAGAGTTTAAAAAAATATTAGACGTTAGGCAAACAGTCGACCACCATTGAACTACAGGATTTAATGGGTGGTATAGAAGAAACCGTGTAGACCAAAAGAGGAGGTTTGATTGGGGTTTAGGAACACACAAAGCTAAAAGCGTGCATTCTGAGTCAATTTGGGTTGGAAGGTACTCCAGGACCACCATATTATGTACTAGGACTTAATACTAGAAACTTAAGAAGCATGAAAAAGATTGAAGGACAAACAAAATTTCGCTTCCGCGATGGCGTTGTCTTTAACCTCAGTCGCCACCATAGTAAGATGATAAATACCCCAAACCCTAACTTGGGGTATGGATAGTTGTTAGGTTACTGTATGGATCCTTTTTTTAGAGTAGTTAGTTAATTTTATTTTCTTTTTGAGTCTTTTTGAATCATAGGTACACTACTCATTTTAAGTTTAAAGGGTGGGATTTGTTGTCTCTCATCCTTCATCTTGTGTTTTCTTTTTCAAAAAGAGTCAAGAATCCAAAAAAATAGAAAAGATAGTTACTATGTGATTATATTGATTTACATATGCTAGCATTACTTAATCATGTGACTATATGTATGTGATTTAGTGTTTGGTACGAGTCCTTAATGAGCAATCACTACTACAGATCGCGGATTTACCCACGACAGTTTACCGACGACACATAAAGGCGTCGGTAAACTTATACCATTTACCGACGACTTCACCTTACCCACGAGAAACAGGCCGCCGGTAATTTACCGACGACTGCTGTCGCGGGTAAACGACAAAACGCCGTCGTTATTAAATTTTTTTTTTTTTTTTTTTTGGCTTAGGTTTGTTGTCGGTAAATTACCGACAGTTCCTGAAGTCGTCGTTAAACCCATGTTTTTAACGACGACACTTCCAGTTTACCGACGACTTTATGTGTCGTCGGTAAACTTGACGTGCATATATGCGAACAGCCTGTATTTTTTTCTCCATAAACCCCAAAAACCCCATTTTTTTCTCCCAATTTCTTCCAAAAACATCAACCAAACTCATCCAAATTTTTTGCAATACCTTCTCCAATTCATCTCTAAACATTTGCAAGCTTGTAATCAAGGTGGGGCATCATCAACACACAATTTCATCTACAAAGATTAGGTAAATTCTTGATTTTTTTTTTTTTTTTTTATGATCATATATGGTTTAATTCTTGCAATATTATGGGTTTAGGCTTATTATTACATTATCAAGGTTAAGACTTCATAATCAATATCCAATTTCTTCCACCAATTCAAGGTATTTTCTTAAAATTTCAAACTTTTTAATTTTTTTTTTTATGCATGAATTTTGAATTGTGTATTAGTTGATATATAAAGGTTATTAGTTTGTATATTTTTTGATTGTCTTGTTATATATTGTGTATAAATCATGCATACATTCATTTATTTCATATATTATGTTTCATATATTTTTGTATTTGTGTGTTTATTTATGTGAAATTGTTTATATATTTATTGTGTTGTAATTTTATTTATTTATTTATTTGTGATGTAATTTTATTTATTTATTTGTGATGTAATTTTATTTATTTATTTGTGATGTAATTTTATTAATTTTTTGGTTTGTATTTATATTCAAGCCATTGTGTTGTAATTTTTTTTTCCATTTTATCAATTGGGTTGTAATAATTATTTATTTTATTTTCATATGAATGTAGTTGTCTACTTATCTAAAATTGTTGTAAAGAGATGGCTTCGGATAAGAGTTGGATGGATGCTACGGATTTATTCGATCCAAACTATCTTGTTGGAGTTTTGGGTTTTATCGCATATGCAAAACAACATTCGCAATATGGAGATCTTATTTATTGCCCGTGTAACTATTGTAAAAATAATCGTCGATTACCCTCTAATAAGGTTACGAACCACCTTTATAATCAAGGGATTATGAAGTCGTATCGGGTTTGGATAAAACACGGTGAGCAGCCTGTCATTCCCCAAGAAAACCCTATTCCGAATATAGTTAATGAAATTGCCGAGGTTTATGACGATGTGAGACACAGTTACGATATTGGCGGTCATCAGGGTGACACCGAGATGAGAGACGGAGAAATTCCAAGTAGTTTCGAAAAACTGTTTAACGAATTGGAGACAGAATTATATCCGGGTTGTGATGCGATGAGTTCATTGAACTTCATTGCCAAGCTTCTTCACATAAAAGTTAAGAACAAGTGGACTAACACGTCATTCACCGAGCTATTGGAGTTGATTGGTCGTATTTTGCCCAAACCTCACACCTTGCCCGATTCGTATGATTCATGCAACAAGAAGTTGAAAAGCTTGGGTATGGGGTATATTACCATCGATGTTTGTGTGAACGATTGTGCCATATTTTATAAAGAGTATAAAGACCTCGATAAGTGTCCAGTTTGTAGCGAGTCTAGATGGGACCCGAAGAAGGGTATCAAAGTACCACATAAGAAGCTCCGCTATTTTCCGATTGCTCCCAGGTTACAGCGACTATACGCTTCAAAGCACACCGCTGAAGACATGGTTTGGCACCATACCGGTAAGAGTGCCGATCCGGATGTGTTGCGTCATCCTGTTGATGGTGATAGTTGGAAGAGATTTGCATCGCTACACCCTGAGTTTGCTAGTGAACCTCGTAATGTATTTTTGGGTCTCGGTATCGACGGGTTTTGTCCTTTCTCTATGCAAAACAACTCGTATAGCATGTGGCCTGTCATATTAACCGTCTATAACTTGCCACCGTGGGTATGCATGAAGGAAACCACTTTTCAGCTTTGTTTGTTGATTCCGGGTCCTCGATCGCCCGGTAAGGACATGGATGTTTACCTCCGCCCTATGATAGATGAGTTGGACGAGTTGTGGAGTAAAGGGATCCTTACGTATGATGCCCATACAAAACAAGAGTTTACTATGAAGGTTTGTCTGTTGTCCACCACCAATGATTTCCCCGCTCGGTCATACACTTCAGGATGGTCGGGTCAAGGTTACATGGCTTGCCCTGAATGCATGGATTCCACACCTTCATTGGGTGTGACAAAAGGTGTGGTTTACTTTGACCATAGACGTTGGTTACCCTTCAAACATCGGTTTAGATCAGATAATGTTTCGTACCCGGCAACCAATTTTACTAAGCGACCGAAGAAATATAGTCCAGCTAGTATTCAGACACAGTTAGATGGTCTTCCCATTGTGTTTCCCGGCAAACACAAGGATTTTGGAGGCAAGGTCACGAAGACTACAGGTCCTCGCCAGACGAATTGGAAGAAAAAGAGTATTTTCTATCGTTTACCTTATTGGTCCGCAAATTTGTTGAAGCATAACATTGATGTCATGCACTGCGAGAAAAACGTGTGTGATGCTCTTCTCGGTACAGTTATAGCAGTCGATGGGAAACCAAACAAAGATAACGTTAAGGCGCGGGAAGATCTTGAGAAAATGAAATTCAGGAAAGAATTGTGGTTGGCAACAATAGGAAAGAAAACGATTCTAAAACGTGGAAAGTATACCTTGTCAGCGGAGAAGAGGAAGTTGTTTCTTGAGTGGTTACAGGTACAGAGGTTTCCCGATGGATTCGCGTCTAGTATGAGGAATAACGTTCAAGCCGATACGGGGAAGATCATTGGAATGAAATCGCATGATTGTCATGTTATGATGCAGTACCTTTTTATTTGTTGTCTCCCTGGGCTTCTAGATGATAAATCGATTAGCGACGCAATTATTGGGTTAGTTAACGTGTTTAGAGTCGTTTGTAACAAGAATCTGAGTAGGAAGAAGTTGGTGGAGGGTAAGGCGAAAGTGGTTGAAGTGATGTGCAAGTTAGAAATGATCTTACCTCCCGCGTTTTTTGATATCATGATCCACTTAGTGATTCACTTATACGATGAAGCGTTGTTAGGGGGCCCGGTTCAAATGCGGTGGATGTACCCGTTTGAGAGGTATTTGAAGAAGTTGAAAGAGTATATTCGAAACCCGGCTAGGCCTGAGGGTTCCATAGCCGAGGGTTACGTGGCGGAAGAGACGTTGACTTTCATATCACGGTATCTTAGTGAAGAAAAAACAAAGTTCAACGATCCAGGTAGATACAACGAACAACTGCCAGAACCAAAAGAGCTATCAGTTTCAATTCTCAGTGTACTCCGATTGGCAAGAAAGAGTCAGGTGCTTTACCTGCTCTTCAGAAGGAGCACGTTAGTTGGTATATTTTGAATAACTGTGACGAACTCGAACCATATAGGACGTAAGTAACGTTTACCTATATATTTATATATATATATATATATATATATATATTTATATATTTATATATTTATATTTATATATATATATTTATATATTTATATATTTATATTTATATATTTATATATATATATTTATATATTTATATTTATATATATATATATTTATATATTTATATATTTATATTTATATATATATATTTATATATTTATATATTTATATTTATATATTTATATATTTATATATTTATATTTATATATATATATATATATTTATATATTTATATATTTATATATATATATTTATATATATATATATTTATATATTTATATATTTATATTTATATATATATATTTATATATTTATATATTTATATTTATATATTTATATATATATATTTATATATTTATATATATATATATTTATATATTTATATATTTATATATTTATATATATATATATTTATATTTATATATATATATTTATATATTTATATATTTATATTTATATATTTATATATATATATATATATTTATATATTTATATATATTTATATTTATATATATATATTTATATATTTATATATATATATTTATATATATATATATTTATATATTTATATATTTATATATATATATTTATATATTTATATATTTATATATATATATATATATATTTATATATTTATATATATATATATATTTATATATTTATATATATATATATTTATATATTTATATATATATATATTAACTTATTTATATTCATTTGTGATTTTAGTGAACACAAGTCCACACTTACGGGAACGGATGATGAAATAGAGATTATGCATCGTCAAAGGTTTAATAGTTGGTTTTTGGATAAGGTATGTACTTTAGACGTTGGTTTAAACATACCATCGTCAAATATATAAATTAGTATTATTTATGTATGACAGGTTCACGGGATGAAAGAGGCAGGTAATGCATTAGCTACCACTGAGATGGTATCCTTGGCTAGCATGTATTTCGGTGCGGTGGATAGATATGATTCGTGTGTCGTGAATGGTGTCAAGTGGGTAACTAAGGGTAAAGGAGAAAAAAGAGTGACGCAGGATTACGGAGTTTGTACCACGTACGAAGATCGTCCATGTTATGGAGAATTAGTGAAAATATTGGAGGTTCATTACACTAAAGGGTTTTCAGTTGTCTTATTCGTTTGTAAGTGGTACAAAATGGCTGGATCGAGGACAGAACATGGGGTAACCTTTATTAACACAACAAACTTTGAGTGGGAAGGCGAACCATACATTTTAGCATCGCAAGCCAAGAAAGTATTCTACATTGACGAGATTAGTGCGAAGAAATCAATGAACGGTTGGAAAGCCGTTTGGGAAATAAATGATCGTCATGGATGGAATCCCGAGTTATGGGGTTCGGAATCACTACCTACTAACAACGAGAGCATTATTATTCCATTGGGTAACAGTGAGACGGTCTCCGAACCGGAGAACTTGGCAACTACTGAGGAGATCGAGATTGACCCAGCTCATTTTCGTATTGAGATGGCTTTTGAAATGGTTATTGATGAAAACCAGGAAATCGAAGATGACACGGGGGAAGAATATGGTGATGCAGAACAACAAATAGAGGTTAATAGCGATGATGAACCTATAGATATTAGTGGATATGAAACAGATTAGGGTATTTTGTATTTATTTATTAGTCTTAGAATAAACAGATTAGTGTTTGTATTTATTTATTTTGTTATCAAACACTAACATTTGACCATAACTGTTGACTAAACACCTCAAACACTAACATTTGACTCTAATAGTTGACCAAACAACTCAAACACTAACATTTGACCATAACTGTTGACTAAACACCTCAAACACTAACATTTGACTCTAATAGTTGACCAAACAACTCAAAGACTCACATTTGACTCTAATAGTTGACCAAACACCTCAAACACTCACATTTAACTCTAATAGTTGACCAAACAACTCAAACACTAACATTTGACCATAACTGTTGACTAAACACCTCGAACACTAACATTTGACTCTAACAGTTGACCAAACAACTCAAACACTCACATTTGACCATAACTGTTGACTAAACACCTCGAACACTAACATTTGACTCTAACAGTTGACCAAACAACTCAAACACTCACATTTGACCATAACTGTTGACTAAACACCTCGAACACTAACATTTGACTCTAACAGTTGACCAAACAACTCAAACACTCACATTTGACCATAACTGTTGACTAAACACCTCGAACACTAACATTTGACTCTAACAGTTGACCAAACAACTCAAACACTCACATTTGACCATAACTGTTGACTAAACACCTCGAACACTAACATTTGACTCTAATAGTTGACCAAACAACTCAAACACTCACATTTGACCATAACTGTTGACCAAACACCTCAAACACTCACATTTAACTCTAATAGTTGACCAAACAACTCAAACACTAACATTTGACCATAACTGTTGACTAAACACCTCGAACACTAACATTTGACTCTAACAGTTGACCAAACAACTCAAACACTCACATTTGACCATAACTGTTGACTAAACACCTCGAACACTAACATTTGACTCTAATAGTTGACCAAACAACTCAAACACTAACATTTGACCATAACTGTTGACTAAACACCTCGAACACTAACATTTGACTCTAACAGTTGACCAAACAACTCAAACACTCACATTTGACCATAACTGTTGACTAAACACCTCGAACACTAACATTTGACTCTAATAGTTGACCAAACAACTCAAACACTCACATTTGACCATAACTGTTGACTAAACACCTCGAACACTAACATTTGACTCTAATAGTTGACCAAACAACTCAAAGACTCACATTTAACTCTAATAGTTGACCAAACACCTCAAACACTAACATTTGACCATAATAGTTGACCAAACAACTCAAACACTAACATTTGACCATAACTGTTGACTAAACACCTCGAACACTAACATTTGACTCTAACAGTTGACCAAACAACTCAAACACTCACATTTGACCATAACTGTTGACTAAACACCTCAAACATTAATTTGTGTGTGTATATCTTAACCCCAACAGAATAAAAATAGAAAAGAAATCAGGAATAAAATAAAATACTAAAAAAAAAAAAAAAAAAAAATACCGACGACATTGGTTATTTACCGACAACCTGCTTGACATGAATGTCGTCGGTAAACATTTACCGACGACATTCAATTCAAGAAGGTTGTCGGTAAACATTTACCGACACCATTCAGTACCCAAGTCGTCGGTAAACATCAGTCCAAAATTTAATTGGCCAAAAGTGGGCGGTTCGATTTCCCGCCCAAGGATTTACCGACGACCTGCGAAAAATAAGTCGTCGGTAAACAGGACACGCAACAGTCGTGTGTACAACTGTTTGACGCGTGGCCTGTTTAACGACGAATAGGCCAGGTTTACCGACGACTTGCGTGTCGTCGGTAAACATCTGTTCTATTAAACCCTACCGAGCTTCATTTCTGAAACACAAACACACCAAAACACTCTCCAGAAATCCGATTCCGAGCACCAAGGAGCTATTCCGAGGCATCCCCACACGCAAACAACACTCAATGTAAGTGATTCAATGCTTTTTCTTAATGATTTCTTCAATTTTTTTTCTTTTTTAAAAATCAAATCCTAACTTTTTTTTGGTTTTTGTTTTTCCTCTACTCTTGCTTGGCATGGGATGCTGGATATATTCAACAACATCTTCACGTAACAGGTACCAAACACCTGAATCAAATCCTATTTTTTTTTTTAATTTTCGAATTGAATTTTTTTTTATTTTTTATATTGTATTGAATTTCTTGTTAAATCCGAGAATCCTAGCTGTATTGTAGATTCTGAATATGTAATTTGTTGTTAATTATACCATGTAACATGTTTTTTTTGTTAATTTTTAGAAAAATTAGAGTTTTGTTAAGTTTTTGTTGATTTTGCTTGATAATTGCTATGTTGTAATAGTTAAGTTGTTGATTTTGTATGTATGAAGTGTATTTTATGGACTAAAATGCAACTCTAAAAAATTAAGGGACTAGAATGCAATTCTAAAAAATTTAGGGTCTAAAATGCAATATTAAAAAAATTAGGTACTAAAATGCAATATAGGGACCAAAATAAAATTTAGGGCCTAAAATGCTATTTTAAAAAATTTAGGGACTAAATTGCAATATAGGGACTAAAATAAGATTTAGGGCCTAAAATGATATTTTAAAAAATTTAGGGACTAAATTGCAATATAGGGACTAAAATAAGATTTAGGGCCTAAAATGCTATTTTAAAAAATTTATGGACTAAATTGCAATATATGGACTAAAATAAGATTTAGGGTATTTTTGTAATTTTTAAAAATACAAGGACTTAAATGCAATTTTTTCTAAAAATCTAATTTATTAATTTTATTTAAATTATAGATGGCCGATGTGATGCCAAACTACCACCGGGGTGACGGGAACGGAGAAGATCCGAACCGGAATCCACCCCCAAACCTCAATGACTGTCACCAGCCACCCGGTAATATTATTTAATTTATAAAATTCAATTAATATAAGTTAGTACTGTATTTAATATAATTTTATTAAACAGTTAAGCGAAAGAGGAGACCCCGAAATGTCTCCACTCTCAAAACCGCCAACGATGCTAATGAGAAGCTAGGCGGGCCCCTCCCGGTCGACTTCTGTATCCTTGACGACACGTGGAACCCATTCGGAGAATATGGGAAACACGTGGCCCAAGTGGTGGGTCTCGCGGTTCGAGAAACGGTCCCTCCCTACTACCCCTCGTGGAGTGCCGTTCCACCCAACCTGAAGAGCGTGATCCTCGAAAAACTCGAGGAGTTCTTCAACCTCGACGAGTGGAGGGCCCGCAAAGATTGGCACTTGATTAGCGGGAAGCTGTCCCAGTCTCAGTCCGCTGCTTACAGAAGGTGGAAGTATGACTTGGTTGCCGATTATGGCGAATCGGGTGAGTGTCCACCTGACGTGCTTCCCGAGGACTGGGAGCTAACCCAGAAGATGCTGAATGACCCGCAAAAGAAGGTAAAATTTTAATTCAATTATTTAATTATTAAATTATTGTTTATTTAATTTTTTAATTTGAATTGTAACAGGCCCAGTCTGCGATTAATAAGAAGAATCGGCAGAACCAGAAGAAGCCGAACAAGTCTGGTTCTCGGAACCAAACCCAGACCCGCCACGAGATTATGGAGGTATAATTTGTTAAATTAAAAATAAATTTTATTAGTTATTTAATTTAATTTTTTAATAATTATATTTTTTTATAGGGTAAGCTGAAGATTAATACGCAGGAGCCCCTGAGCTATATAGACGAGCTGACCCAAGAGGAGGTCCCACTTCCACAGATGGGCGGATACTACGAGTACCTGGGCTATGATGGGGCGAAGGGCAAATGGGTCGATGATAGATGGGAGCAGGCTAGTGTAAGTTTTTATTTAACTTTAAATTAATTTTTTGTTAGTTTTATTAATTATTTATTTTAAATTATTTTATTAATTATTTATTTTAAATTTTATTACAGGGAGTTTATCGGGAGAAGCTTAGGGAGCGGGTTATCGAGACAGGGACCCAATCGGCTGAGGATGTTCCAGTGGAGGAGCAGATAGGAGCGCTGAAGGAGACGGTTCAGGAGGTGATGAAACCGCCTAAGAGTCGGCATTGGATCCCTTCGATCGGACCCTGCTTCAAGAAGAAGAAGGACCCGAAGCCGCCTGTATCGGATCAGATCGCGAAAAAGAACGCGAGAAAGTTACAGCGGATCTTCGATGGGATGAACGAGGTCCGCGCAGTCCAGGGATTACCTCCTATACCGGAAGAAGATGCTCCACCAAGCTCCTCTAGGTCCGATGATTTTTTTAGTAAGTTGCTCAGCGGCCTCAATGAATCCCGTGAAAAGAATGGTCTCGAGCCGCTCTCCGATGAAGAAGAAGATGAAGACAGTGATGATTGATTTTCTTATGATTGTGTTTAAGACTTTTATTTTATTTCAGTTTATATTTTATGACTTTTTTATGGATATGTAATATTTTGACTTTTAACCCCGGGGTTTGACTTTATTGCCCGGGGTTTGACTTTATTGACCGGGGTTTGACTACCCGGGTTTATTTATCTATTTCTGAATATAATGCATGATTTCTATTTATATTCGTGATTTCTATAAATATTAAATCATAAAAAATCGAAAAACCAATTAATATTAAAAAAAACGAAAAACCAATTTAAATTAAAAAAAAAAAAAAAAAATAATTAAAAAAAAAAATTAAAAAAAAAATAATAATAATACCGACAACATTCATTGTATGCATGTCGTCGGTAAAGTTTAAAAAAAAAAAATTAAATATAGTTTACCGACGACATTCATACAATGAAGGTTGTCGGTATTATTATTAAATTATAAAAATTAAACAAATTAATTATGAAGATAACGACAACATTGTTGTCGGTAAATTTTTTATTTACCGACGAAATAAAATATTTAAATTGTCGGTAACAATTTGATGTTTACCGACGGAAATGAAATGTTGTCGGTAAGTTCAGGTTTACCGACGACACGGGTTTTGTCGGTAAACCTTTCTGTGTTATCGACGAGACACCAATTCCGTTGTCGGCAACCATGATTTTACCGACAAACTTCTAGGGACGACAGTTTACCGACGAGTGGTCGTCGGTAAACAGTTTTACCGACGAGTACGGGGTTAATACCGACGACAGCTGTCGTCGGTAAATACCCGACCTGCTGTAGTGAATACAATATAAGCCTATTAGGTTAGCAATAATAGAGTTAAGTTATGTAGATAGAGAGTTGCACATTAGCTATAGAACCATCTTGCCAAAGAACTTGAGGCAAATTGAGTGACAAAGCCATATGTTAGGGAGAGGAATACTGTCGTTCTAACATGAGTCATTTGACAATGTGCATAATTATCTTAGTTCCCTTATCTAGCATTTGTCTCTTTCTTTATTAGCATGTTACAAGCCATTAAGTCTTAGCTGATAAGATTTTCCCCATAATTTTCCATGTGCTTGATTTTTCGACTATTAAGAGATATTCATGGGTTTGAGAGTCTATATGTTTCTAATAATAGGGATGTGTGCTCATATCATATGTTGTAGTGGCTTTGGAAAATTAAAAAAAATGTAACATGGAGGAAAAGTAGAGAGGAATAAGAGTTAAGGGTTTTAATATAATAATTTTGACAAAAATGGTATATATAGAACAAAAAACAAAAAAGATATAATGGGTAAGGAATTTTGGCCTACATTTAAAATTTGTTTTTGGCTTTTAATAAGAAAAGAAGATTGGAGAGGTATGCATGTGTATAGGGGGTGTTTTCAAAACCTCTTGGGTAAAAATCTTTTGGTTCTTTTTTTATCATAAACTGATAAATAAATGCTAATCACGACCCGAGTCGGGAGCATTGATTTCAGACAATATTTGATCCAAAAGTTTGTTCAATCTGTGCAAACTCAGACCGATGGTCAAACTCAGGCAGATGGCCAAGCTTTTTTATAGGTAATACAATTAATTTTTTTATAACGTATATGGTATGAACCGATTTACATGCACCTTGACTAGTTTCTTGAAAAGCATGCACTTCTTTCCACGCAGGGCCGGTCCTGGGTATAGGCCCAAGAGGCAACCGCCTTGGGCCCCAAAAATTTGGTATTTTCAAGGGGCCGTTTCGAAAAAATTAAATATTTATACGTATATATAGTTATATATTTGAATTCAGTAAAATAGTCCGGTTCAATTCTCATCTTTATATAATTTTTTTATAAAAGAAGTTTTCGATTTTTTTTATAATTATTTTTAATGTAAATATATAAGGGGGCCTATTACAAAATTCGCCTTGGACCCCAAATATGTCAGGACCGGCCCTGTCTCCACGTATACTCTCAGATATGACAAAACTAGATTGTCTATGTTTAGAAAAGAATTCTAACCATGTATTTATTAAAAAGTTCATAAAAATGAATTTAGATGTAAAGCTTTTTATTTTTGTGGATCATAACTATTTGAGAGTGGTAATGCATGCATGTACCCATTTAAGTTCCTCTGCTATACCGTCTGTCCTCAAGCAATTGCCATTTTGAAGTTACTTTTCCATATCCAAGCATCCAAAAACTGAGGCTAAACTGGTATTCAATGTAATGTCAAAAATTCCGGAAACTGCTTGTCACTTACTTAAGGTGATTGATTAAGAAATTTGAGATATTGCCACCATGTATCCTAGATTACGTTTCCCAAATGTTCGAAAATAGTAAAATTTTGTTTCTTATTGTGCAGCGGAATTAGCTTATATAAGATTGTATAATTCTTTTTGAATTGGTGTACCCTCCTGAAGCAATAGCTAACTTCTTCAATATTGATGTATGCGAAACCGGTCTGGGTTAAACTTGTTTGTTCCTATTCTACTTTGATTTTTAAGAAAATCTCAACTTTATTCATTGAAAAATACTATTTGCACGTATAAAAATCAACTTAAAATATATGTAAACAAGCGTGTAATAAAGAAATATAATTATATTGACATTGAGCATTAAATTATATGCTTATGCAATTTTATTTTATTTTTTTGGACAGCTTATACAAAATTATTCACAAATGTATAAGATTTTCTTCAAGGCACATTCTTTTCAAGAATTAGGTTAATTGTATGATTCAACACGAATTACGTGAAGGAGAAGAACATTAGAATTGGTCCAACATACTTAAGCTAAAAACTGTTCATACTTGTTTTTTCTTTTTCTTTTTTTAAGAAAAGAAATACCAAGTTGAGTGTGGAAAGTCAAAAGTAAGAAACGGTGGGATCAAAATTTAACGACTTGTGTTTATTAAAATAATAATTCGAAAATTCTGCTAAATTGTTAACCAAAATTTATATTAGTTAAGGTTTTTTTATATCACCCTAAATCACATTATCCTTTTATCACCTCTTATATGGATCAATCATAAAAAAAAAATTAAAAAAAAAAACATATGAATAAGCCATTTAAAATCCACCTACCTACGAGGCAATAAAAAGGAGGCAATAAAAAGGTAATGTGATTTGAGGTGATATCCAACATTACTATTTTATTTTTATCTTGATATAAATTAATTATAATTGGCTTCACCCGGGTTTGAAACGTAGACCTTCAGTGTGTTAGAAGGACGTGATAACCAACTACACCACGAAACCTTTTTTGAACACTTTTTTAATTGATATTTTATTTTTATTTTTCTTTTCACCATCATCTTAATAATTTTGCTTATTCAAGGGTTAGCTCTCTCTTTTTCTGTTTTGTTAATTTGGTTAACCTAAGACTTTTTTTTGGACATTGGTTAACCTAAGACTAGTCCGCTTCTTTCCTACACAAGACTTGTCATGTCGAAAATAATATTCGGTGTGTTTCTAATGGTTAGATGTCTCTGTGATAAATTGTTACTTTGATTATCCTTTTTCTATGTTTCCAGATTCAAATCCCCTTAGTTAATGGATATATAAGAACATACGTGGAATTTTACACTATTGTAGATCATGAATGTTGGTGTAATTGTTCATAATTTTAACCGTCCGTTTGATACCAAAATTTCCAGTCCTTATAATTGTTACAACATTATAGATGTATACGAGAAAATGAGTCAATATTCCATTATTGACTTGCTACAGAAAAATAGTCTATGTGTTGGTTTAGATATTTTGATGTGTTTGTAACTTTTATTTCCAAATACTTAAAAGGGTTGTTATAATTATAATAAATATGTGATGTACTAGTTATTGTGATATAAATAAAATACTTATGCTTCAAAACATATAAAATAAAATTACACAAGTCATTTTTTTAAGATATATATACACAATTAAACTCAGTATAACATTTTAACTGTGTAACATCATTATATATATAATTAATATCCTTAATTTCTTTCTTTTCCCCTTAAGTGACCAACTCCATCAATGGCAAAGTAGAGAAATGTTAGAGAGTTTACTCATAAATCACTTCGATCTAGTGCCTATCTCATCCCTTTGTTCTCACGATCCCTTCTCCTTTGATGATTTGATCATTTGCTAACCGCGTTTGTGGCATTTTACCTGACGATCGTGATCCCAGAGATACCCAAAAGAGTCACACTGAGTCTGCCACCAAACAGCCACCGGACCCTACAAACCCCACGTCATGGGTAAAATCGAATATCAGACCTTCTTTGAGCATGGGTAGCCTCACTCTACCTAATAAATCACCGAAAGTTGGTTTGTTTTCCCCCACTCAGGATTTATCTCAAGTTTTAAAGAAGGATGGTGCTAAGACACTTGTTTTAGATAAAGATCTAGGGGGTGTCCCCCCATATGTGCAGCAACAGACCTCGCTGAACGCCTCAGCCACTAGAGTTTCTTCTCTCATCACGATGGACTGTTTCCCAACAGTGATGTGGATGTCTTTTTTGCATCCGATGAGCCATGGTGGCTTATAAGAAAATCTCTTGAGTTCGGCAATAATTTGCTTAAGTTTGATCATATATTTGTGGATATTAATACCTCTAAGGAAGCTACATCTATTTTGATTCAAGGATTTGATGAGAAACCAAATCTTTCTTACAAAAAATTTGGGATCAACTATATGCATACCAAGTATTTGTAAAAAAATTTAAACACATTACTTGGATAGAAATGCTCTATTGTAAATACACGTGATTCCATTGCTATTGGATATGAAACACCTTATACATCAAATAATGTGGTTGATTTAGATAATGAAATGACCACCTAGAACCCGCAAACATGTCTAGGAATTTGGTCGTCAAAATGCTATAAGCCCGTGTTTAACCCATTTGGAAAAGGAGGAAGGAAAAGAAAAAGACAAGATGCTATAAAAGTGTACTCTTAAATAATTGAAAATCTTAGTTAGGAACAGAGCATCATTACTTTGAACCTATTGAAGGAGAAAAACTACATTTACTTGAAAGTGACGGGTAGACAGTTGAACGAGCGTTCAGATTTCTTTTAGTTAACTATGTAGCTGGGAAAAGCCCTCAGATTTGGTCGATATTCATAAATTTTTTAAAGATCAGAATGTGATTTGTCAAGTCCGCAAGCATCCTATATGGCTAGTATTCACATTTGATTTCAATGAAGACAAGAAACTTATACTTACAAAGGGTATATATTCATCTTTTGGGAGAATGATTTTGTTATCCAGAAGTCTGATTTTCTTTGTATTTGGTAATCTTGATATCTCTAAGATCCTTACTTGGATTATTATATGAATTTTTTGGAGCAAGCTTGTACTAGCCTAGGTATTGCTAAGATAACTTCACAAGTGGGGAAACCTATAAGAACATATAGGATCACTTTGATTAGCAAAGATATTAGCTATTAACGAGTGTAGTTGATGTTGATTTGAAGAAACCACGTAAGGATTATACATAGGTTGCTAAAGGGGAGGTTTTAAAGTTAAAGACTAAATATAAGAACTTTCCCATTACTTGCATGAAATGTGAGGCTATTCCGAGAGTAATTGTTTATATGAGAATGACTTATAGCCTCGAGAAATTATATACGGGAATTTGGAAACTGGTTTAAAGCACAAGAATATGGAAAACCACGATACTAATGCTGCAAGAAAGCAAAAAATGTCCCAAAGGGTTGTTTTGGAAATCCCACCAGCAGGCAGCAACTACCCGGGATGCTTTGCTAAAAATGCATATTTCAGACATCGAAAAGGAATATGCTATCAATGAAATTTGTAAACATTTGCCTTCGGAAAGTGGCGTACAAGGTGACAATGACATGAGACGGGATGCACCTTACATCCCTTGCAACCTCAGTTTGTGTGTAAAGGGGGTACTTGTCCAAATTTGAGCAACTAAAGAAAAAGGGGCTTGGGTGTCCTTTCCTAGCGCTCCAAATTCTATGAAAAGGTTGCAAAAGCTTCAAACTTGCAGGTTGATAACAGTAGAAACAAACCAACGGTTGAGGGTGTGTTTAGAGTTTGCATGAGAAATGAGAAGTTTTTACAAAGGCTGGGCAAAGAAGCTGTGATCGAGGACTTGGGTATTTCGGGTATTTTGTGTATTTCAAGTATTTTTTAGAACTTGGGTACTTTGTAGAGTTCCGATTATATTGAGATGCTTTTTAAATATAGGTATAGATATGGAAGCTTTGTTTGAGCAAAAAGAAAAAACTGCAAGAGAGGTGTGAGTTAACACGACAAAATAGAAACTTTTGGAGAGCGAAGGGTGTTATCTCATAAACATGAAATAAGGGAAAACCCAAAAATATGTTATAATGATTATTACAACATGGAACACAAGGGTGTCGCTTCACCCCATAAGAGGCACGTGGTAATTAGGCTCATTCCGAGAAGGAACATTGATGGTTTGAGTATTTTGGAGACTAGAAGTACTAGTGTTAGTGTAAATAATTTTATACAAAATATTTTACAAGGTTGGAAGCATGTGGATAATTTTGATATAGTCGAACATGGAAGTATTTTGTTAGTTTTAGGCCCGGATAAAGTTGAAGTTGATGTGCTTTTGACTACTTCTCAAGACATTTAGTGTAAAGTGGTATGTAAGGTGACCTCTTTTAGCCTTTATACCTCTTTTATTTATGGGTTAAATGATAAGATTGAGAGAAGAGATTTGTGGAAGAAACTGGTGCATAATTCTACTACTTTTGATGCTCCATGGCTCCTCCTTGGTAATTTTAACAATTTTTTAGATCACAAGGATAGAAAAAACTGGAAGGTGGTAACTATGGGGGGACTTTAGTGAGTTTTCCAATTGTTGAAACACTATCAAATTAGAGGATCCTCTATACTCAGGCTAATTTTATACGTGGGACAATAATCAAATTCTTACTCGAATATATCAAGCGATGGGTAATCAAAGGCTTGATGCCTCATATCACTATGTACATGCGGAGTTTCTACCAAAATTCAAAGTTCTTTGAGCGTGTGAACCAAAATCATAAAAATACCCTTATTAGGCAATTTATGGAAAGTCCCAAAATATATTACAAGTTAGTAGAATGGTTGACGCTAATCGGAGGAAGTTTGGTTGGTTGGAAGTTAAGTCGAGACAATATGGTATGTATTTTTTCAAAATTTAGAACCATTAAACTTTGAACTTTGTTCAAAAATATGATGGTATGTTAACCAATACCCCATCCTCTTGAGAAAGTGTCTTCAAGTTCCAACTCGTCAACCTTTTTACCTACGAGAATCTGATCTGGGTAAAGATCTTATAAGTCCCATGGTTTATTTGATGAGAAAAGTCTTAACCACTTTGCTAGTATAGATGGAAATCCTTTACAAACGGACACGGATATCGTGTTATAAATATATCATGATATGACTCGTATTTGTATTGAAACAGAACTTTAGAATAAACTTCTAGGAACAATTTTGGTTGAAATTTATGGAAGTATATATTATGAGATTAAGCTCGGGTGTGTAGAAATCACGGTTTTTATTCAAGGACTGTCCTTCTAATGGGGTCAAAGGTAAGACCACAACATGAACATTTTTACGACGGTTAGTGGACCACTATCAACAAAAGGGGAAACTCTTTGGCCTCCCCTACAAAGTTGAAACACTTTTCCCCCACTTGAATAATTTTTCATCCCTAATACATGTTGAATAATACAATGATAATAAATTCTTGAAACTGAAGATCATGAATAGGTTGAGCAACAAGTTGTGACAACCTCAAGACACTCTCATACCTCTAGAACCTTGTCTTCTTGTGGATATCATGGGAATATCAAGGACGTCATTGATTATGAAATCCAGGAGGCTTGTGAGGAATTCATGGAAAATCAACTAGTCTTCTAACAAAGAGAAACTATTCGTTATACCTTCCTTTTTCGAGCATCCAAGCTTTATTAGATATTATATCCTCTTTCTCATTCGTTATTATTACAACTTGTAATATCGAGAATGGGCTTAAATCCTCGTATATATAAAGGGAAGTTTGGAAACTTATCAATAAATTCAATACCGGGATTCTGGCAACCTTGGAACCAAAGTCTTAGAAAGTAGAGCGGGAAAATATAT
The DNA here is from genome assembly GCA_029959085.1 of Nemophila menziesii. Lineage (NCBI taxonomy): Eukaryota > Viridiplantae > Streptophyta > Magnoliopsida > Boraginales > Hydrophyllaceae > Nemophila > Nemophila menziesii. The sequence goes on along the minus strand of JARWIR010000007.1, from coordinate 36,577,689 downwards.
GCCTTCACTTTTTAAAAAGTTTTCCTTCATCGACAACTATACTATTTGTTCTAATGGGAGAATCTAGGTTATTTGGAATTTGTGTCTTTATAAGATGAAACTGGTGGATATAATGGGTCAAGTGGTCCTTTTTTACATCATCTCTCTATTTGGAACCTTCTATTTGCTCCTTTTTTTTAATGGAAACAATGGCCATATCATGAGATGGATCTTATGCGGCAAGATCAAATATTGGACTCATATTTGTAAGGATAACCTAAGGTATTCAATTAGCTTTTTTAATGATATATTAGAAGTTCAAGACCAGTTAGTATTATTATTTATATCTTGATACTTGGTGGAATTTAACGCATGTAATGAGATGTAGAGCATACTAGACATCCTAGTGATGGTTCTCAAATCACACGAACCAACAAAAGTACTAAATTGCTTCATGTGAGAAAAATTGATAGGGAATTTGTCAACTTTTCTGGTAAAATATTTTTGAGAACTCGTCCCTCAACATCGATCTACCTCTAGTATCCAACTAATTCTTTTTTATATATATATATATATATATATATATATATATATATATATATATATATATATATATATATATATATATATATATATATATATATATATATTCACTCTTCTATTATAGTTGTAATAGGTCCCAAGACATTCAAGTTCTACAATGATTGGCCACCCATACAGGTTTCCTTGATGTTGTACAAAAGGCTTGGAGCATCAACGTGTATTCACTCCTCTATTTACATCCTCTATATCAACTTGTACTTGACCTTTTACATGTACAATACTATGCGCACATATGCATTATTGAAAAAATGTTAAAAGCAAATAATCAGAATTTAAAACCTAATGGGTATTATTTAGGGCATTGAAACCAACAAGATTAATCATAGCTTTTTCGGCAGTCAATAATGGTTTCCCCTTAATAATAGGCACATATAAATCCTATACTAATGAGCACGTCATCAACCCCTCCCCCTAATAGGCTTTAAAATTGATCAACTAACTGCAAAATCATAGTGGTGGGTTTAGTATCCACATGCTTATATAGACAAATAATATTTTATAATATAGTAGATGTTCGATCCATAGTCACAAAGAGATTTACCAAAGTATTTATCACATATAACACATGAGATATTGAAACTCTCAGGATCCTTCAAATTTTGTGACAACTAAAATTTTGCAAATATCACTAGTCTATTATGTCAAATCCAATATCACAAAGTCTCCGAACTGATTCTTATTGGTCAACACAACCTTCAGAAATTTCATGTAAATAGGCATCTTCTTGACCGTCTTAGTAAAATGAAGGTTGAGATTTAATAGATGAATGTCCATAAATTTTTTGAACTTGGTCTCGTTCAGCCTTTTCACTAACATCCGTTAGAATAATCGTGGTTGTCATGCCCTCTAGGAGGGAATGACCTTTCTTTCTAGCACCTCACAAACTTCAGCAAAAACTTACAATGACTATATATTTTTTTTAAAATAATTAAATCCAATATATATACTATTATATAAAAATCATTAAATAATTTGACATAATTTAATTAGAATAACTTAATGATTATATATTTATAGTTTATTAATTATTTGATAATATGACTTTTTTTCCATACATCCGAGGTCTAGAATAGACCAGTAAGTACATCTAAACTTACTAACTCCCGCATGAGTGCACATTATAGTACGAAGGGTAGTCCAGGTTTCCAGCGCACCTATCTCGTGTTAGCAGCTTCCAGAAACCTTTCGGCGGATCAACGTACGGGTTGGGTTCTGTCCTTTAGGTTACACCCATCTTTGCCATCCAATATGCACAACAATTCGCCTCTCTATACACATGATTAATCTCATTATTAGCATTATTCACGATTATTTTGCTACACTCATTAAGTATCTCATCTGACCAATCATCTTTGCTTTCACCGCCTCTCATTAGCGCATGTAGCTCTAGCGAATAAGTCTCCACCACTACTATCCCATACTTCCGATCAGTGGCAGATAAATTAATATTTTAAAAATTTAAACCTAACTAATCCGATTTTGTATACACAAAACCTTTTCTGGTTAAACATACTATAAATTAAAGAAAAATAAGATTTACTTAATATTTATCAATTTTGGTGGTTTTTTTTTCAATTCAAGGTAATTTATTTATTTTTAATTTTAATATATAATTTAAGTTTGTATAATTTTTGTATTAATTTATGAATTTTTTATTAAAATAATAAAAAAACATTAAAAATAATATTATTGTTTATTAATTTTTTCTTACTTATTTTTTGAAAATACCATCATTATGAATATTTTTCCAAAAAATAATTACTGGCCAATTGTAATTTTTTTGAATTTTTTATATGGTATTATTTATTATATTGCATTAAATCATATTATATTTTAATATTAATTATTTAATTTAAATATATTTCTTATTTTATGTATTCTTTTTGTTAAACATCTAAAAAAAAATTCGGAGGCGTTGTCCCCGAACCGCCTACAACTCTAAGCCCACCCGTGTTTGTAATCCTGCATTCGCCATTGCTTCCGATTAACCGCCATATCTAGCACGAAGTGTATTGCAAAAAGTTCTACCTGAAAAACCGTTTTAACCTTCCAAGAACCCGCATACCCTCCAAGAAAATTACCATTGCTGTCTCAAAAGAGGCATCCAACTCCCGCCCAGGGTGAACCATTCTTAAGAACCCATCAACGTTAAGTACATGTAAGCATAATAATTTACTTCTAAATCATCTTCGGGAAGAAATTTCAAACTTTTGAATTTGCCACCACATTCAAATTAATTATAAGAAAAATACTATAAGAGGAAAAGAACCCAATTAATGTGATTATAATTTCACACATGACACATAGTACTAATCATCAATTGCTTCCAGCTATGAGCTATAAATGAAGGATTAACTCCAAAAATATTGTTGAATAAAGCGTAATTACACCACATTACTACTTTCATCTTCATTAAAATACAAACCAACAATAATATTTAATTCATTAAAATAAGAACCACCTTTGAATAGTATTAAAATCAATCTTACACACTCACTGGTAAGTAGTAACACCGCTGACCCAGCTAGATAATACTACTCCACACAGAAGGATAATTGTAGATCGAAGAAAAAAAGGTGTGTAATACAATATATTTTATAAAATTATCATACAATATAAATTGTTGATTTAAAAGCTTAGATGTATTTTCTCGAAATTTCCGGTTACTCAACCCCTCAAATCTTAACAACTAAACTTACTTGTTAAATATTAACGAAATACACAAATTAAAACCTTGATTACCATTTTTTAAACCCTGAACACCTATTTATTAAATTTTAAATCGCTTAATATTCATGGGTGTATTTTTCCCTTAATTTATCTACTTTTTTTAGGTCACTAGGTTCATAGTTCGAATCCCCTCCCTAACGGGTGTAAAAGGAGAGGTACAAAACTCGAACCCCTCCCTGAACATGGGTAACCTACTTCTGATTTACCATGAGAATATATATATGGGAAGACATGTATATCTCTGTGGGATTAGTCGGGTGCGCGCAAGTTAGCCCGGAACCCATGTAACAAAAAAATAATAATTTTAACACTATACACTTATTTTTCTACTATTGATTATATCCCGTCTTATCTTTTATTTATTATATATAATGAATTATACCTATAAAATAAAAAACCCTAAATATTATTATACTCTCTCCTTTCCACATCACAAAACCATGGTTCTAAAAGACGTTAGGCACTACTAGGGCGGTCGACCAGCTTCGAGCGTCTAGATGGCCAGGCGGCCCATTAATCAAAATTTAGGTGGGTTTTATATTATTTTATATTAAATATATATTACTAATATATTGATCTGAATAATATTTACATTCTAATATACTTAAAGTAGATCAATTTAACATAAATAACATATATTTAACCATAAAATAATAATTTATTATTATTAACCTAAAAAAGGGCTAGTTCATGAAATCTAAACTTGAAATTTGAAAAATCCTACCTTTTTCTCTTTCTCGCATATTCAAACTCTAACTTTAATAATTTTTTCTTTATATTTTGCTTATATGTTGGGTTGGATTAAATTAATTTGGTTATTTATGGGCTAGCATACTAGGTGGTATTCGGGTTGGGCGACCCATTAATCTGATTCGGTAGCTAAATTAATTTTAGTATGCATAGACGAACCTTCGAGCCACCTTCAAGAGGAATTCTAGGCGGATCGCGCTTTAGAACGCCTAAGCGGAGCGCCTAGGCGGCCTTGTTTTAAAACACTGCATAAAACACAACAACAACCTAAATTTCATTATTATCCTCTCTCTTCTTTCATTTTAAACTATTTCGAACTCGAAAGCTCGCTGATACCAAAGATGAATAGCGAAGCTGCTCCATGGCTAAATAACGGTAGCCATGGATTTTTTGTGAAACCTTTTCGCAGGTTATTTCAATAGTTTTGAGCAACCATGGTAGTCCTTTGCTGATCTTTGTTTCTAAAGAGTTCCGTTGTTAAAGAGATTTCTTGTTAGTGTGGATATTTAATTTCGTAATATTTTCTTTTTTCTTTTTAGTCAACACATCAGGTCTTTGAAGACAACCATGGAAGTTTTTTATTTTGGTCTTAGTGTAAATCTTTATTTTGGAACACTTTTACAAGATAATTCTAATAGTTTATTGGATAGCATAGTCATTTAATATTCTTTCTATCAATTGAAATAAATTTTGTCATTTATTTTTTATATTTTGGTATAATACTCAGTGGTTTTAGTAAAACTCAGATAATTCATATAAGCATACCCAATGAATTGCTGAGTATACTCTATTTTTTGTTGAGTACTTAGAGAATTTTGCTGAGTATACTAACACACAAATTATATTATTATGAAAAATAACTCACAAATTCACTGAGTACTCAAAGAATTCACTAAGTAAGTACTCAGAAAATGCACTAAGTACTTGGAGAATTTTGCTTAAATAAATGAGTATTATTTAAAACCACTTGATATTAACACAAAATCATTGAGTATTATCGCAAATCATTGAGTATTACACCGTATCACTAAGTATTACGCAAAATAACTAAGTAGTAACACAAAATCACTAAGTATTACGCAAAATAACAAAGTATTAACATAAAATCATTGAGTATTACACAAAGTCATTACGTAATAACATAAAATCACTGAGTATTACACAAAATCACCGAGTACTACACAAAAGCATGGAGTATTACACAAAATCACTGAGTATTGCATAAATGGTCCGAAGATGCTGCGAACATGAAGTTCAAAATGCTAAATAAAGTTCAGAAAGTTACAAAAGTGACTTGGAGAGAGAAAGATATCTTAAAAAGGATAATGAAATGAAAATTACGGAGAGTTAATTTCCCTATATATACTTTTAGAATACTTTTGACCCATAAGATTTTAATGTCATCTTCTTAGTGGAAGCATGCAACCACAAAATCCTATGAACCATAAAAATAGTTTCCAAGATCCTATAAATCAATCACCCGACTTATAATTAATAGAATTTTTTAAAATATTAATTAATCTAAACAGAAGACTGAAAATAATTGTAAAATAACAATTTGTTAAGATAAGGAAGTAATGTAATAAAACTGTTTTACAAAATTACTAAAACAAATGCTTGTTTTTTATTTTTGTAAAGTTATAAAGAGATTTTTTTTTGTTATAGGAGAACCACTTTATACTCGGAGTCATCGACTCGCTTTGGATCTGCGGAGTCATCGACTTGGTTTTGATCTGCATTACTAGATTCGAAGACCAAGTCCCTGCCTAGTGAGCTAATCCTAATGGGTTATAAAAAGATTATTAGACTTAGTCTTATATAACTTATTATTCCTAAAATATAAATAGTTTAGTAGATAATCTAATTCACAAAATAATGTGTTAAAAAAGTATGAGAAGAAATAGCATTTTCCCATTAAAAGCCATCGCCGCCAGCAAAAATAGTAGTGGTGAACCAAAAACTCCTCTCTTTGTCAGCCTTTCTCTTTAATAGTACTATTACTTTTCCAAAAAGGAAAAAAAAAAATTTGAAAAACATCTTTCTGTATTAGTTTCTCTCTCCACTTTTTTCTCTCTCTTGGGCATGGCAGAGTGACTTTCTCTCTCTAAAAAACACCATTTTTGTGTGCTGCTCCTGCTTTCTCTCTCATCACTCAACTGAGGAAACTGAAAGAAGCAATTGAGTTTGGTACCTTTTAATAAGCGAGCGAAAAAAAACCCCCTCATTTTCTAGAATTCTTGAAAATATCGAATTTTTTTCTTCCTTAATTCAATTTTCATTCATCACCTTGAAGCCCTATATCAGAATTGCACACACTCATATACATGTGTATGTATAAATGAGTGTGAAGAAAAAGAAGATTTTGATAGCTCAATGAAGGTACAGCTGAAATGGTGGATCGGCGTAGCAGAATAGTCTTTCTATGCGCCTTATTGTGCTTAATACTTTCGTTTGACTTTTCAATAGAGCAACAGCAAAAAAGTCAACTATTGAGTTCTGGAGAAGAAAGGTTTGCGTTGATTCAGTTAAGATCTTCATTAGGGTTACGAGCTAAAGAATGGGCAGTTAAGAAAGACCCATGCACAGAATGGAAAGGAATAAACTGCTCAAATGTTGGTCGCGTGATAGGGATCGAAATTTCAGGTTTCAAGAGGACAAGAATTGGCGCTCAAGACCCTAAATTCTCAGTCGAAGCTCTTCAGAATTTCACCCTGTTGGAGAGTTTTAATGCTTCTAATTTCCCTTTACCCGGGAACATACCCCAATGGTTTGGTCTAAGACTTGGTGCACTCCGAGTGCTTGATCTTAGGTCATGTCAAATTACTGGTCTTATCCCTATGAGTTTTGGGAATTTGACTAGTTTAACTAGTCTTTACTTGTCAGGTAATTCTCTAACTGGGTTAATTCCAACGAGTATAGGGCAATTATCTAGTTTATCAAGGCTCGATCTTGGAAAAAACAGGCTTACTGGATCAATTCCTGTGTCCTTTTCTAGTTTAAAGAATCTGACTTTACTTGATATGTCTTCAAATTTTTTATCTGGAATGATTCCTCCAGGAATCGGTACTTTATCCAAGTTAAATTACTTGAATCTTTCCGGGAATAGTTTATCTTCTTCAATACCTGCCCAACTTGGTGACCTCGAGAATCTAATCGACCTTGATCTTACCTCGAACGTGTTGACCGGGTCAATCCCCCCAGATTTAAGAGGTTTAAGGAATCTAAAGAATCTATTGATTGGAAAAAATTCTTTATCAGGGTCTTTACCAAGTAATTTATTTCCTTCTTTGAAGAAATTGCAGTTTATAGTAATGAATCAAAATCAGTTCACAGGTGCACTTCCTGAAATACTCTGGTCAATGCCTTCATTAACTTTTCTCGATATTTCCGGTAATAATTTCACTGGTACATTACCCAATTTGAAGCCAAACATTAATGCCACTAGCATAATGTTTAATCTTTCTCATAATATGTTTTTCGGTAATCTCACACCCGTAATTAGAAGGTTTAGTTTCATCGATTTATCCTTTAACTACTTTCAAGGAAAGGTTCCTGAAAATAGTAACACATCAATTAATAGTAATTGCCTCCAAAGCGTGTTAAATCAAAGAAATCTAACCGAATGTTCTTCCTTTTACACCGAAAGGAATTTAACCTTCGATAATTTCGGATTACCAAGTGCCACACAAATTCCCAGTTCTTCAAATTCATCCTCGAAAAAAACCCGAAACATAATTTTAGCTGCAGTTTTAGGGGGTTTAGGGCTAATCGTGTTTGTAATAATTACCATAATATTGGTTTGTTTATGTACACGCAAGAAAGGTGTAACGAATCAACGAGGGAGTACAGGTGTGGGTCCCGCTCCGACAGGTGTAACCCCACCAGCTCCGGGATTACCGTTAAACTTTTCAAGTCTCGGAGATTCTTTCACGTATCAGCAGATTCTCGAAGCTACAGGTGAATTTAGTGAAGTGAATCTAATTAAACACGGACATTCAGGTGATTTATTTAAGGGAATACTCGAGTATGGAATCTCTGTAGTGATTAAAAAAGTTGATTTAGACTCTGTAAAAAGGGAAGCATATTTATTGGAATTGGATTTTTTCAGTAAAATCGTTCATCCTAGATTGGTTCCTCTTTTGGGTTATTGCTTGGAGAATGAAAATGAAAAGTTTTTGGTTTACAAGTATATGTTAAATGGAGATTTATCAAATTCTTTGTTTAAAAAAACAAATTTAAATGATGATACTTTATCATCATTGGATTGGATCACAAGGTTGAAAATTGCTATTGGAGCTGCTGAAGGTTTATGTTATTTGCATCATGAATGTAACCCACCCCATGTTCATAGGTATGTATCACAGTTAATTTATTACTTACTTTGATCGAAAATAACCATTTATTTTAATTTCTGAAGAGATATTCAAGCAAGTAGTATACTTCTGGATGATAAATTTGAAGTAAGATTAGGCAGTCTAAGTGAGATTTGTGTTCAAGAAGGAGATACTCATCAAAGCAGAATTACGAGACTGCTTCGTTTACCACAGTAAGAATTTAATCATAATTTTAAAATACTTTTTTATATTTAGTAATTCTGATTTTCTTTTTCTTTTTATGCAGGACTTCTGAACAAGGTGGTTTGGGTAAGTAATATTTATTTAGTATTTAAATTATATGATTTATTTATATATATATTTTTGTCTAGGTATGGTTAATGCTACATGTGCGTACGATGTGTATTGTTTTGGAAAGGTTTTACTTGAGCTAGTAACGGGAAAAGTGGGTATGAGTGGGGCAAGTGATGTAATAGTTAAGGAATGGTTAGAAGCTACATTACCTTATATAAGTATATACGATAAAGAGCAAGTAACAACTATTGTGGATCCTTCTTTAATCATAGACGAGGATTTACTAGAAGAAGTATGGGCAATGGCTATAGTAGCTAGATCTTGTCTTAATCCAAAACCAGCAAGAAGGCCATTAATGAGGTATATATTAAAAGCACTTGAGAATCCATTAAAGGTTGTTAGAGAAGAACATACTAGCTCAGCGAGACTTAGAACTACTAGCTCACGTGGATCATGGAATGCTGCTGTTTTTGGAAGTTGGCGGCAAAGTTCATCGGACGTGGCGGCTATGCCATCGATTCCGGCGGGAGGTGGTGGTGGGAGTAGTTTGAAACCACCGTCGGGTACTTCGGGTTCGCAAGGAAGTGGTGGTCAGATTGGTGAAGGGGGTAAATCGGGGAATTCATCTTCGACTAGAAGGTATTCGAATGAGATATTTCCAGAACCGTTGGATGAGAATGATGTTGTGGATAGACGATGATTATAAATTCTTTGTTAATAATAATCAGTGACTTGCTTGCTTGTCAAGTTTTGTTATTATTTGGGGTGTTTTGCAATTTGCATAGCAGTTAAAAGGTTAATAGGATGGATAATACTGAAATTTGTTTGGGTGTTGGAATTTAAAACAACACATAAGTGGTTGGTTGGTTAGCTAGTTTTCTTTCTTCTTCTTCATTTGTTATGTTTCTGGAAAAATGTAAATTATAATTGATTTTATACTCTCTCTTCTCTTCTAACTTGGGAGGAGAAGAAAACAAATACTTTATTTTCATTTTTGTGAATTGACTCCGTTACTTAAATTGAAATTCAACGATTCCTAGCACGCATGAGCGGATTTGGTTGAAAGTGTTCAGTTTTGTTGCTATCTTGGTAATGGTTTGGTGTCAAGGGTTATGGTGGTGCAATAGAATATGGTGTACTTCTTTCATCATTATTATAATTATTATCTAGTGATATAATTTTTGCACTTATTTTTCAACTCTGGCTTGTCTCTTGTTTCAAAACCTCCCTCCAAAGAAAAAAGAATTCTTGTCACTAAGGATATAAATGAAAAACTCGTTCGTTCGAACTCATTAGTTTATAATTAAGTTTAATCTCTTATTTAAGTTTTTAAAAACAGAGTTCGATTCAAGGTTTGTAAAAACAGAGTTGGTTCGAAATCAAGTTTAACAAAACATTATTAGTTGATCCAGATCATATGAGTCTAAGTACGAGTCAAATATGGAGTCAAATAGGTTAAAAATGTTTATATTAGTTATCACGCATCAACTATCAAATCTGCGTCAAATGTCCATAACTTTATCGTTCGAACTCCAATTTATTTCTGGCTTGTAGCGTTGGAAACTAGACTTTCGGGATTTTACATTTCACATCACCTAGTTCTTTTCCAATTTTCCAAGTAATTCATTGAAGTCAACACACTGATCTACATTGAAAATCTGAAAATTTAGTGCTTTATTGGGTCTTTCTCGTCTCTTTCATACTTCTTTTCGAGCTTTACACGGGTTCATTCTAGACTTAACACCACCTTCTAGTTATCAATAAAACATCTAGAGCTTACATGTTCATCTCCCCGATTCCTTCACAATACAGAGCAACTCTTGTCCCAAAAACACAATTTTCAGTATCTAACTAAGAATATGAAATATGCTAAATTACATGATAAATTCTTACTCTATGCTATTAAATACATGAAAATGATTTTTTGTACATACTAAAAACTATCACAAATAGAGAGATATCAAGACCTCAACTTAAATCGTTGGCATCATGACAAAATTAGCAAAAACCATAGTCAAGTAACAAACCCAACAAAAGTCAATCAAAAAATCAACGTAATGAAAAAATTTCAACAGATCATACTTCTCGAATTAGCTCACAGGGATGTCAAAACATGCATGTTTTCAACTATATATAGATACAAGATGATTAGCTTCGCAATGCACTAGGTTAGCTCTCATTAGACTAAAAAAATATGGACTATAGGATGTCGTTGACCGTGACATGTTCTTTTAAAAATCATCTCACTTCCTTACTCTATACTAATTGTAGCTACAACATATTCTAGGGATCATAAGGGCCTTGTAGGATACAATGTAAGACTTAGTTGTGTGTAGTAAACATTTGGATAATGCAAGTAAACTTTTTATGCTCTCCTTTGAACGATCGACCTATTAAGAGATTGTTTTTCTCTCTTGATGCAATTCTCTTTGAACCCCTGGTGGTCCTTTGTGTGTTCTAAAAATAATGCAAAAGTAATCGAACCACAACCGCAAGTGTACGGTTGTCCCAAGTAGTAATAATGATTCTGGGATCGTTCGCAGGGACGGTTTGGTTAACTACAATGCTTATCGAATAATGAATGATTGCACTTATGAAAGCAATTAAAAGATATAATGATTGATTGATTGGTTTTATAGTTCCTAAAATGATTAAGACTAATATGAAAATGTAAATAAATGACAAGACGCAAATAATAAATAGCTAGACGCAAAAAAGGAAAGGCAGTACTCGAGAAATGCAAAGGATCCTCCTAATTCTATTTTATCTCATATGCTGTTTAAGGGTCAAATCGGTCAAATAACATTGGTCGGGATTCAAGAGTCTCTGTACCCCCGTCAGGGTGGACTACAAAGCTATTCTAGAGTGTCACTAGTCCCGTCAGGGTAAATATGATCCACTTTCGAATTATTAAGTTTATATTACCTCACTGGCCCTAAGATTAACTACGCTCGTCAAAGTCAAATAGTTTATACCTTATATTGAGTAATTAATTCCATACCTAAACCCTCTGTCAGGATGATCCACACGCCACATATGTGGAATAGCCTAGATACTAACACCTGTTCTTAGTTAGCTACTCCAAAAACAGTAAATAATCATAAATTACCGAATAATGTAAATGAACCAATTTGATTTAATTCATGAAAAACCCAAATTCAAACATATGAAATTGAATAGGTTTAGAAATCACCCATTAAGCATTCTCAAGTACTAAAAGGATTTAGCTCATAATTAAAGGAAAAACAAACACTAAATTAAAAGAAGAATTCATATTGTTTTACAGAATGAAACTAAAGAAAAACTTAATTCCGGAATTGAGTTAGTTGTGAGTTGGAGATATAGACCGTCTCCAGTTCTCTAGCTTTCCTGCTTCCTTGCTTTGACTTCTCTCTGGTGTTTTCTTTTGTAAAAAGTGAATTGTCTAGTAAAATAGAAGTCAAAACCTCTTTTTATACTCATAAATTCGGACTAGGCCTTTAGGTTAGTAATTAAATGAAATCATAAAGGCCCAAGTCCATTATCTTAGCCCAAAATCCCGTAACTGCTGCACCACCTTCACTAAAACGGCTCTTGCCGATTCGTTATAACTTCGATTGACCTGAAATCACTTGCTAGAGTTCCGTAACTCGATAAGGAATCTAATCTCTTCAAGGACCAGCGGCTAAATCAACTCGTAAGTGCCTCGAAATCAGCAATATGTCGGTAATGCGAGGCAATAGCCTCGAGAGTATGTTCTCTTTCTTCCTTACCATTTATGTAGATGCTTTATCTGCTAATTTTAATTTTTTGTCGTGGGGACACGCCTCAATTTTGAGTTGGGGGTGTGGGGATTCGTTGTCTCTCATCTCCATTTTTCTGTGATTTTTCTAGTTTTTAGGTAGAAATTAAAATTTTTGATACATGGGAATTAGATGTAGAGTGTGTTTAATAGCTTAAAAGCATAAGCTTAGTAAGTTGATGATAGAAAGTAGTATGTTTATGAGCTATGTATTTTGTATGATTTGAATATTTGCAGGAAAACACACATTGATAGTAAAGAAAAGATTAGTAAGCAATGCGATAGAAAGTATGTTCGATCTCAGGAATCCTTGAGTGGTGTGTAGGCCGTGAGATCCAAGCTAGTTGACATCCCATTTAATGAAAGTGCTAAAGGTAAGAAAATGCTGAAATTGCATTGTTTAGAAAGTGATTAAGGCAGTTCTTTTCTATTGAAGCCACTTGAATCCTTTTAACTTTCTCACCCTTTATTTTTTATTATTGTTATATATCCGTCTTATCCCCTCTAAGCCTTTCTAAAGCCTTTTTATTAGCCACATTATAAGCTATATCCTTTAGATTATAGGACTTTTCCATATGACCCGCACTCGAATCGCGATGCATAGACAATTGTTTTAGAGCTTGAGTTTGGGGTGGTGGGTCCACCATTGGGATGGGATTTTTGAGCTTATTAATTGTGCTCTGTAATTATTTATATGATGGTTCACAGGTTTATTATTGTAACCCTTTGCCAGAGTAATAGTGAATGAAAAAAAAAGCCATGAAGGCATGAAAAGAAAAGAAAAAAAATATATATGAAAAAATAGCGTGATATCTCGAACATCAAAAAGAGATTCATAGCTATACAAAAGAGAAAAAAATTGATTTGAAAAGAATATATATTCGGACCAACAAAGAGGAATTTTTATGTGAACATCTTTATGCTTTAATTGGGTTATTGGGGATGCTACTTTGTGCATCAAGAATTTATTTGGGTTGAGTGAGAAATATTGTATGAGAGTAACTCAACCTCTAGGGCGATTCGTTGATGGCTAGTGAGGAGAGAGCCAAAATCTCACTCTAAATTATCCAAATTTACTATCATACCGTCCCTAAAACAACATTACAACCTTAAAGACCTTATGATTCTTTGCTATGTAATCAAGAAGTGATTGAGCCGTTAGAGAGTAGTTAAGTGGATCCTTGGATACTAGTGAAGTTCGATGAACAATCTATAGCCTCCTTGGTGAACTGAATAAAGTTCCTCTCCTTCTTACATTGCGAAACTAATCGGATCTTGAATTCAAACCGTGTTCAATGTGGATATGACAAGTATGCAGGTATGTAGTTTGTAAATATTATTACATGAAATTTTCTAAGTAGTTGCTTTGAGTTTATTCTATATATTCTGTATCTTTCATCCCACTGTGCTTAATTGACCTAGGTGTGTATTTAGAGACTTCCCTTTGTTTTATCTTTATTGTATCGGGACGATACAACTTTGAGTTGGGGGTCTTGATGTCTCCTTATTTGTGATGATTTAATATTAGTAAGATACATCATTTTTAGTGTTTTAGTAAGTACTTTAGTCGATTTTTGCTAGAATAAGTGCACTTTCCTATTTTGTGTCTTGATTTAATGATTTATTATTTATAGAGCATATTGAGTTTAATTGTTTATTTATTATGAAACTTTAAAGATATATATGGATATTAATTAGATTCCAAGTCAAGAATTAAAGATATGGAAAGAATTATGCATGGAAATAAAGAGATAAAGGTAATAAATATTGAAAAGGAAAAGATAAAGCTGCCAAGTAAATCTGAAATTCTCAGCCACGTTCAAAGACGAATCATAACTACCGATTGGCTAGGAATTTGGAGATGAGGTCTGCACCAATGGATAGAGCTTTCCGAGACGATAAGTTTCGATATAAAGAACGCATCAAACGGATAAGTATTGAAGGAGATATGGCCAAAACAAATCAGCAGCAGATTCTTACCTTATCTATATTTTAGGGTTACGAATTTGAGTTGGGCTAGAAGTCTATTACCTTATTTCTAACCAAGTAAAACGACTAGGGCTTACTAAATACCTATAAATACACCCTTATACCTCTTGTAAATCATCCTTGCTCAGCTCCAAAGCATAGGTTTAATCATTGCCTATCATAAATTAGTCCTTAAGGTTTATATCATTAGAGTTATTGTAGAGAGAAAGATGAAGCTTTTGTATCAATCTTTTAGTATATTTATTTCAGGTATGAACTAATTTTCCCATAGCTAGGGTTTTGCATTATGTATAATCTATGAATTCTATTTTCTTTCTATCTAAGTTTCTTTGGGAATTATATGTTATAATCTGATTATAACTGCTTAACAAATATCTATTTATGTGTTTTGATTTATTGTCTGTCCTAAACCTGATCACTTTAGGCTGTCATAATAGTAGTTAGATGTTCACCCTGTATGGGTGTCTAATTATTGAAACACCACATAACTTCTAGTGTCCGATATTGGTCCTGACAACACCGATTCTAACTAGATAGTCATCAGGGTATGTTTTTCACCACTATCACCATATAGGAATTGAATTGCTTAGGACCTTAGTGGCGTTTGATAATCCTAAGTTTAGGCTGCCTCGTGGTTGTGTTGTTTCCCCCTTAGTTGCTCTCAAGGTCTAAGAAGTGGAAATTTAGAATCCTGACTATTTATCTAAGAGTTATAATCTCCCTTATTAACTAGAATTTACTAGAAAGAATTAGAAGGATTAGTGCATACTAGCAAATACCTAAGCTATATATCTCTACCTGATATTTCTCTTATTTATTTTCTCGTCTTTACTTTTATTTAGTTTAACTAATCATCTCTCAATCTATCTTATTTATTTGCTTTCTTTTAATTACTAATTGCTACTCTGATTATTTGCTCATTCGTATAAGACACTAAGTCCCTCAGAACGAACTTTCTTATCATTAAAACTTGCATACGTCCTGTAATACTTGTAGTACCGTGCTTGTCTAGGGTGCTTTAGTGCATTATTATCCGCGTTTATTTATCATATTTTTATCACACCCTAGGCGACACCAGTAATGAAAGTCTATGATTAGTTGACTCGTGTCATACACGCGGTGACGGTGTGGCATGGCGCGGTATACCACCCTTAGGGCGTTGTATACCTCGCGACCTACTGGTGAGCACGACTTTTGAATTTCTTTCACCCCAAACTCAGCTCTTTACTTACCATCATATCAGAAACACTCTATACCTTTCTCATTACCTATAATATACACTAAAAGAAGAATTAAACTTACTATTAAATACTAAGAACATAAAACTAATGCAGGAAAGCATTCAAAAGATGGGTTGTCCCCAAGAAGCACTTTTACTTAACGTCGTTGAAGTTCAACGTGCTACCTTAAGATCATCGTTTTCTCACATATCCTCCCCAACAATGAGTTATACTATCAACATCTACCAATCAAAATTTTCATTCCTTGGACTTCACTTAAACCATCATCTCAAAAATAACTCATTCCAATAACTCTTTTTCTTGCGGGATCTTAGTGGGGGGCTTGAAGCTTTCATTTCTACCTCGTAACCTACTCCATACCAGCTCTCTTCCATGGGTTCTATTGGAATCTTATCAACACGTCTCAAGATCCTCTTCAAATGGGAAAATGGTTGCTTCTCCTTACGATCTGAAAGAGCCTTGTTAGGTGGTTTAGTTCTTAGCTCCCTCTCATCCAAAATGAAGGTTGCCGCAACCTTGGTTGGCTTTTTCCTTGCATTGTCAGTAGTGTTCAAGTGGAAACAATCTTCGGGAGAATCAGAAAATTTTATAGCTTTGAACACATCGAATTTCATCTCCTCGTCTTGTACTCGCGTGATCAATTCACCATTCTATACACCAGTTAAAGTTCACCCCGTGGCTTAGAATGGCCGCCCCAATATGATTGGAACATTCTTATCTGCATCATAGTTAAGAATAATTAAATCACAAGACATTATAAAATTACCTGCCTTGACAAGCACGTCCTCTATCTTTCCTTAAGGTTAGGAGAACGTCTTATCCGCCATTTGTAAGACCATGGTAGTAGGTACCGCATCTCCAATTCCCAACTCCTCAAATATTGACTTAGGTATGAGATTGATACTCGCACCCTAGTCACATAAGGCTCTCCCGGACACTCTCTACCAATGGATATAATAATTTTAAAAATCCCGGGTTCCTTCAACTTCAGAGAACTTACCTTGACAAATTTGTTAGAACTTCGTTTAATTGTTTTACTTGAGTACCTAATATCTGAAGTACGACATCTTGTCCTCTGATCTTCTCGTCCTGAGCGTTCATAGTCGTGGTCAAACGGTCTAGAGCTTGTGCTATCTGTTGATTATCCATAGATCCTTCTTGAGGATACTGAGGTAAGGCTTTCTGATCTAATGAATCGGTATAGGCATCTTGAGCAGGTTGTTGTGGGGGAGCAGGTCTATTCTGATATTGATTTTGGTACTGACCTCTCTATTGGAAGGAGTTGTTCTGGGGGCGCTGTTGATAATGACCAGGATTGGCGGCCCCTTGTGGATTTGAATACTGCATACCCGGATGGTTTCGGTTACCCCATTGATAACCTCCGCGATTGGATATAAAGTAAACAGATTGCGGGTTTGATTCGCACTCTTCCCATGTATGATTGTTAACCCCACATTGTTGACAACCTTGTTCTTCTTGTACTACGTTTGCAGCGGCTAAATTCTTTTCCATTGCTAATTTCAGCTCCTTGATTTGATTTTCTAATGCGGATATTTGAGCTGAGTTCGCAGTTTCTGCATCTAAACGAAGCGTTCCTCTGGTTTTTGCTCGCGTTGAAGGCCAACTTCTTTCCTGTTCCATAATATTTTCCAAAACCTCGGAAGCTTCATTGTGATTCATGGACACAAAATTACCCTTTCCAATGTTATCCACCTTATCTCTACCTTTATCATTAAGACCTTCATAGAACATAGCAAGTTGTAGAGCAGGTGTATAACCATGGAGGGGACATCTAGTTAATTTTTGTTGAAACCTTGTCCATGCTTCTCCCACTGTTTCTCCATCTTCTTGGCAAAATCTTTCAAGCTCGGCTTGATCTTTGAGTCTCATGCTCTTCGGATAAAAACGGTTAAAGAACGCGGCTTGAAGTTCTCTCCAAGAATGAATGGTTCCATGTGGTTGTCTTTCTAGCCAATCGCTAGCTCTTCCGGTCAAGAAATACGAAAACATATGACAATACAGTTGCTCGAGTGTAATGCCAAGAGTAATGTAGGCATCACAAATCTGCATGAACTTCTGAATCGCTTTTACCGAATCTTGTATTGCTGTACCAGTATAGAGTCCGAAACTTTGAAATTGGCTGAGCATACCCGTATCGGGTCTAAATTTGATATTCGGGATCTCAGAAGGGCGGTAACCGATTGGTTGAACATGGAATGGTACATTAAGGCCAGGAAGGTCTTGTTCAACTCGGTTCTGTTGATTATTAAGGTTATTCTGCCCATTACCTCCTCCTGCTGGTAATTGTACACCAGGTGGTGGATCTTGTTGTTGGATCCCTGGTTGATTATTCTGCACTCCACCAAGGGGTGGTCCAAGTGGTGGATCTTGGGCTGCCATTACTCTTCTCAAGGCTCTTTCCTCACGAACTCGTTTGTTGTAAGGTCTGAAGCTCCTCTCAGGCTCCGATAAAGGAGGGCAAGAATTAAACATTGTGAAACCTGAAAAAGACTAAAGCAAACCACAAGCGTAAATCTGGAAAAATAAAACTAAATACTGAAAAATAAAAACTAATTTAAAACTACTACTCGAAATAGATAACCCACACGCTAACGAGACACAAGTCCCCGATAGAGGCGCCAAAAACTTGGCGTCGCCTAGGGTGTGATAAAAATAAGATAAAATTAAGTCAAGAAACTACGCACTCTCACCCTAGACAGGCACACTGCAAGTATTACAGGACGTATGCAAGTTTTAATGATAAGTTAAGTTCGTTCTCAGGGACTTAAGTGTGTTAATCGCGTGAGTAGGAATATCGAGTAAAAGTAAATAATTAGAAGACAGTAAATTAAAGGGAACAGATTTCGAAATTAGTTAATTAAAACTAAGAAAGTAAAGGACAATAAAGTAAAAGATAAGAAATATGAGATGAGAAGTATAGCTCAGGTTTTGCTAGTATGCACTAATCCTTCTAATTCTATCTAAAAATCTAGTTAATAAGGGAGAATATTAGTTCTTGGTATACTTAGTCAGGATTCTAAATTCCCATACCTTAGACCTTGAGAGCGACTAAGGGGGCTACGGCACAACCAAGAAGTGATTTAGAATAGGGTTATCAAACGCTACTAAGGCCCTAAGCAAATACTGCAATCATTGGTGATATGGTGATTAAAACAAACCCTAATGACTATCTAGTTAGAATCATGTTTTGTCAGAACTAATATCGACACTAGACATTATGTGGTGGTTCAATAGTTAAACACCCTGTCAAGGAGACCATCTAACTACTATTAAGACAATCCTAAAGTGATCAGTTCTAGGAAAGACAATAAATCAAAACACATAAACAAACATTAAGTAAGAAGCTAATATCAGATTAAAACATATAATTCCCAAAGAAACTTAGATAGAAGAATTAGAATTCATAGATTATACATTATGCAAAACACAAGCTATGGGGAGTTTAGTTCATACCTGAAGGAAATAAACTAAAAGAAATTACAAAAGACATCATCTTGCTCTCTACAATGACTAAGGAATAAATTTTAGGTTTTTCTAAGCAAGGATGATTTACAAGTGATATAAGGGTGTATTTATAGGTGTTTAGAAGACCTAATTCGTTTTCTTGAGGAAGAGGTAAGGTATTGGACTTCTAGCCCAACTCAAATTCGTATGGAAATAAAGATAAACACTGCTGGACCGTTTTGAGCATATCTTCTTCGTTATTGGTCGGTTTGAGCTCCATAAGATACCAAAAGAATCGCAACAGAATTATCTCTGCACCTATGAAAGGAAATTACCACAATCGGCCTATTTCTTGGGTAGAATAGCACTTCTTTAGGCGTGTACTGCAGAATCCCAGATTAGGCAGCTTTTCCTTTTCCATCTTTTTAACTTTTGTTTCCTTATCTCCAATTACCATGCACATCTCTTTACATAAGTTGTAATCTTTGACTTGGACTCTAATTAAGCTCCATAATTATCTTTAAAGCTACACACTAAATAAACAATTAAACCCAATATGCTCTAAAAATATTATTTTACTAAATCAAGACTCAAAATAGGAAAGTGCACTATTTCTCAAGAAAATCGACATTTATGACTTCTAAATCACTAAAAATGATGTCTCATCCTAACATTAATCTATCACAAATGAGGAGACATCAGAGAGAATATTAATCTGAAATTATAATGGGTGGGTTTCTAAATTAGTATATATATAAGTCTAAAAGGGTAGTAAGGTAATAGGGGTTTTGGGTTTCATGTGTTAAAAACTTTTGGAGGTCTTTAGTAAGAAGAGGCTTTAGGCGGGGTCCCTATCTTGAAGAGGGGGGGGGGGGGTGTTCAAGACCCTAAGGTGAATTTTCTCATGAATAAACATAATACAAATTACAAACCAATAGCGTGAATATAATTACAAACCAATAAATAAATAAAATTACAACACAATAAATAAATAAAATTACAACACAATAAATACATAAACAATTTCATATAATTAATTACACAAATACAAAAATATATGAAAACATAATAGAAATAAATGAACGTATGCATGATTTAAACTTAGTAATTAACTAGACAATCAAAAAATATACATAATCATAACTTATAACAACTAATAAACAAGTCAAAATCCATGCATAAAAAAAAATTAAAAGTTTGAAATGTAAAGAAAATACCTTGCTTTGGTGGGAGAAATTGGAGATTAATGATGAAGTCCCACCTTGATAATGTATTACTTAACCTAATCACATAAAATTGTAAGAGTTACACCCAATATGATAATAAAAAAAAATAGAATTTCAAGAAATTACCTAATATTTGTGGATGAAATTCTGTATTGAGGATGACCCACCTTGATTATAAGCTTGGAAATGGTGAAAGAGGAATTGGATAAGGTATTGCAAAAAATTTGAATGAGTTTGATTGAAGCTTTTGGGAGAAATTGGGGAGGAAGAAAGGGGGTTTTGGGTTTTCAAGTGATAAAAATACAGTCTGTCCAAAATATAAACGTTTTTTTTACCGACGAACATACGTGTCGTCGGTAAACAAGTAACTTTCGCCGGTAAAAATAACAATACCGACAACATTCTTGTTGTCGCTAATTTACCGACGACAATTCGCAACAAAAAAAAAAGAAAAACCATTTAGCGACGACGTTTTGATTCGTTACCTATGAAATGGTGTTGCCGGTGAGTTAACGACGAGGTGTCTCGTCGGTAAATAGATTTCGTCGGTAAGTTTAACCATTTACCGACGAACTTGTGTGTCGTCGGTAAGCTTTCGTAGCTAAATTGCCGATCTGCAGTAGTGATATGTACATATATGTTAAGATTATTGTGTTGTGATAATGACCATGTGCACGATAATAGTTATTCATGTAATTTTGATGAAATAAATTACTTTTTAAACTTACGACTAACATTTATGATTATGGTAGTTATCTAGACAATATTTGTTCCTTAATCTAGACAAAATTTATTCATGAATTATTTTTCATGGTACAAAATTTAAGTTTAAGGTTCAAGGTTCATAATTCATTGTTCATGGTTCATGGTTCATGGTTAACTATTTATGGTTCATGTTCCATGTTTCATGTACAAATATCATGATTTATAGTTCAAGATTCAAAATTATTTGTTCATGGTATAAGGTTCAAAATTCATAGTCCAATGTTTATATTCAAGATTCATGGTTCCTAAAGTAAACTAAAAAATATAAAAGATAGGATAAAGCTAATAATTATTTAGGTTTACTTCCACCTAACCCAAGAGCTTACAAATAAAGTATCTCATTTTGTGAAAGATTGAAACCCACAAAAAAACATAAATCACCGTTAAGTAAATATTTAGCTTTATTATACATATTTTTTCTTAGTCTTAGTTTGTAACCCCTATCTTGTTAAAGAGTTCCATATTAGGTATATACATGGAGTATCGATAAACTATTATTGCATCATCATTTTTGTTGTTTACATAACACAAACTATTCTAAATCTGGAGTTAGTGAGACAAAAAAGATGGTTGAGATTACTCTACCACCCTTAAATCAATGAACGCCTCAAATTCATCCTCGTATCTCAAACAATAAAGATAGTTTAAATAAATAATATTAATTTTAAAAAATTCTAATTTGAGGGACCCATTGGATTTTTTATATCCTTTTAACAAACATCTCCCCTATCTCGTAAAGATAGATCTCATCTTTTACACACGATTTACCTACACTTTTAATGGCCATCACAACTCTCCATCAAATTTACCTCTCTCGTTGTGTCACTTCAATCTATCTCATATTGTTAAAATATCCCATCTTCTTCAGAAAAAACCAACACACCAACCCCTAGCAACACATCCATAACCACCTTTATCTACTGCCATAGAAAGATCATTCTCCACCAAATTTTACAACTTCTAACATTCACCAATCCCTTAACATTGTCCTACCATGCACATCCATAACCACCACCACCTACCGATGGCATACCTCGTGAAACCATTATCACCTCTACCCAGAGATTATTTTCTAAAAAACACAGCTTTCTCTCTACCCACATTAAAGGGTATCTGATATGAAACCATGTCCGACATCATCAAAGCCTTGCACTAGCCACCATACTGTCCCTAAAAAATCCATATGTCGTTATCTCAACCCACCATTTTCTATAAGTAAGGGAGTTTAGATACAACTCACAATCTATTTAATCCACTAGGGATGTAAAACAATATTTACAAGGACAGTTTACAAAAATAATTCGCTAACATGTTCATTTGATTTTGACATGTCAAACTTGATCGTCACAAAAAGCTTTTGTGATTTTTGTCTTTTGCGGAAGTGTTATCCTATATATTGTATTTTGATTGATATGATTGTTGATAAAACATTGAGTTTGAATGGCTTAAACTTACAAAAAATGTCTAGATTTTGTAGAAGTCTTGCAGGTTCAGTTACACAAGGAAAGAATTACATATAGGGTCATTAGACCCTTGCGGAGTTAAATAGCAGAGAACCGAAAAATATCAGTTGAGGTTTATTGAAAGAAGTTGAAATCCAAAGCTACGAGGAGATAAAGATCAGAGTGCTTATAGACATTAGAGATTAAAGGTTGAGAAGATGAAGACCAGGCCTCTTAGCTAAGATAAAAGGTGCACAACCTAAAGACAATTGAGAATGAAGGCTGGTAAATATTGAAATCCGGACCTCGGAAGTGAAGAAAAGACAAACTATGGAAGTGCATCATGTGGGAGACAAAGAAGTTGAAGACTATATGCCCGAGCTGGGGTATCAGGTATCAAATTCGCTCAATAGTCAAATTTGAAAACATGACTCCAAACGAATACCCTATGGAGACGAATACAATTACTCGACTAAATAAAGATAATCATTCGGCTTTGGACCAAAAGGGAGGGGTCACCTAGAAAGAATATTTTCAACCAACGAGAAGCAGCGTTGGCCCTGGGTAGGGGCAACCAGGGTGGCCGCCTAGGGCCCCGAACTATTCGGGGGCCCAAAAATTTCCGAGACAGAAATTTTTGGTAACATTGATTTCTATGATAAGTTAATATTGAATTACATAAACAATGTGGAATGTTAAGGCCCATTCGGGATTGCTTTTTTAAATAATCAATTGAAGTGATTTTAGCTCCCTAAAAATACTTTAAACCTTTAAAATCACTTTTTGAAAAACACTAGATATGTGATTATTAAATATAGCACTTAAAGTGATTTTAGATGTCAAAATATTTTTAAATATGTTTTACAAATGTGGTTAATTTAAGTGAAAGGCTCTTCTAACTCTAATGTAATCAATCTCAAATGGGATCTTAGTTTAGATGGTAGTTGCATTAATAGTAAGTTCTTATTGTGTAAAAGCCAGAGGTTGGAATGTGGTTATTTACATAAGTTTTTGGGATTTTATTTTATTATTATTCTCTTTTTCTTTTTTTGTTCCTTGAGTCTGGATCATTTTTTGAGTTATGTCTTTTTTTTCTTTGGTTAACTTGAATTTTATTATACAAAAAAAAGTCAGATTGTCCTATATAATTACTACTTATAATTCTATATGTTCAAAAGTTTCAAAAAAATATATATTTGACATTTATTTTTTTATTATATTAATCTAATTTTTAAATATGAAAGTATATTTATTTATATCACGTATTAATTGCAACACCATATATGAAACATAATTTATTTAATCTTATTTGAATTCTCATACACAAAAATAAGATATAAAATATTTGTATGCTTTTAATCATCTTCATAATAATATGTATGTATCAAAAAAATTACCACTTAAAAGGGTACAAGTTTTTTATTTAATTATTTATGTTTACATGCATGTATTTTTTTTTAGTTCATATGACAACTATTTTAGCTATTTCATATATTTTACGTTATAATACGTATATCGAACTTACAAGATTCGTCTGAATTAGCGGATTATCTTTAAAGTATATATTAACATAGGCTTTAATTTCTAATGATGTGATTTTTTAATTATTTTTTTACCATAAATTTTCACTAATATAAGAGTTCAATCATACCGAATTTAGAGGAATCTATAGGGACCTCTGACGCCGGGGTGCAGTTCAAATGTTTCATATAATAAGAATAATGTCATTTAGGTTTTAAATATTAATCACACAATATAAACAATACTATAAGAAAACAACAAGCATATATAATCTATGTTCGGTTATTTCTCATATTAGAAATATTCATAGTGAAATTTACAAAATAAAGATTATTTATATTGCTTCATTTTCCAGTAAATATTGTATCCCCTTTAAAAACCTCAAATGTGGTCCAAAGTCAAAATTTCTTACTGGGCCCAAAATTAGTAGGACCGGCTATAATGAGAAGCTAACACGTAGCATATAAGTTGGGGAGATTTCGCCTATAAATAAAGGTATTGAAAACTTAAAAAAGTGGTTAGGTATGAAATCTGCTTAATCGCCAAATTTGAATACTCGACTCTAAACGAATGCTCTATGGAGATAAAGAAGAGTACTCGACGAAATATAAGATAATAATTGGTCAGCCGACCAGAAAGGAGCGGTCGCCTAGAAAGAAGATTTTCATCCAACAAGGAGTTGACACGTGAATAGATTTGTTGGGGAGAGTTTTCCTATAAATAGATTTATTAAATACTTCCAAAATTGGTTGTTTTCTATACCAAAATTGAAGCTTTAAAAAGTATATCTTCTATGAGATTTCCAAAGACATTCACAGTCCATATATCAATCCTTAAGGAAGAAAAGGCTATACTAGGTAGATTAGACTTAATCCTTAAATCTAGGGTTATATGTTGTTCTAGTTAAGAAGTGTGATCTTCAATACACTAAACAAGAGTGGTTTAGATCTTATGTAGGTGAAAACATAAAGTTTGAAGGCTTTATAGACTGTGAAGTGGTAGAGTGTGAATAGAGATTGTTCACTCAAACTTGTGTGGTGATAGACATGTGAAAGACTTCACGTTCTTGTGAAGTGGTATACCGTAAGTGAAGATTGTACACTTGTTTTACTAGTATTGGTAATAACACTAGGGTTTTACACTCAAAGGTGATTTCTAAGAGTTTGTAAAGGTTTGTGCGCTCACCTTTAAAAGACACAAGGAGATCCCAGTGGAAGAGTTTTAAATCCTAAGGATGCATAGACCATAAGTGGTGTAATAATCCTATCGAAGTCCAACCATTTTAAAATTGTGCATTCGCCTTCTCTCCCTTATCTCTTTAATTTTGTGCACACTAATCATTTTTTATATTACCTCAATACCTTCCTTTGATTTATAGGCTTAAATTCTTGCATACTTAGAACTTATAGATATCTTTTTTTAATTATTGGATAGTATTCTTTCATTAAGTATATACACTAAGTGTTTCACTCTGTATTATAACTTTTGTGTACCTCTAGTCAATCTATCTAAAATCCCTAATGGGTGTATTTTTAGATATAGTCAAAGAAGTCGGTTGTTGTTAGATTTTAATTTCACATTGGTCATATTCACCCCCCTCTCCAGGTCTATTTATTGGATTTCAAGAATAAATAGGAAACTTCATGGACTAGAAGGATATTGTATAAATAACTCTACCTTTGATAAAGGTTGACTGCGTGGGGGATATAATTCCATCCATATATACCTTCATCATATTACGGAATGGCAGCATTAATTTTGTAATCAATTTTCGAGCATGATACCAGACAAATATCAACCACTTTTTCCTACTTATCACCTTTGGGAACCAATGTAAATATAGTATTATTCGTATGTTGAGATCTAGAGATACACTGAAGAAAACTCTAACCATGTAAAAACATCAAACTGTATAACTTCCCAATATTTTTTATAAAGGAGGCCAGGGTTATTGTCGAGATGCTGAGTTTTTTACATCCATATTAAATATCGCATTTAACTTCCTCAAGTGTAAGGTTTTGATTAAGAATTTGGTTTATCCCTTCAATAAACTTAAAAGGGATGTTATCCTCAATGTCAATACTCATAGACCTGAGGTCTTCTTGAAAGATATGAACGTAGTAACTAGTAAGAAGAAATAAAACCTTAATCTCTTCAAGGTTTTCATGCCACTGGTTGTTGTCATCCAGAATACGTACAATTTTATTACAACTATGTAGTTGGATAACCGCAACATGAGAAATCTCGTGTTACACCCCCTACATCGATCTAATTAGTTATTTCTCTTTCAACTCAAAAAATCCTCTTTAGACCAAATATCATCTAGTGTAAGGGTGCATACGGGTTGATTATCCAACTTACGTGGTTAAACTAGCACTAAACCCGCAAGTGCGGATTTCAATTATCAAGACCCACTACTTAACCCAATCACTATATAAGATTCCGTGTTTGGGTTTATGGTTTTTGGTTAGATCTGGGTCGGATGTGGATTTGGTCAAAATTTGGTCAACATATATTATTAAATTACAAAAAGTTAGAAATTTAACGGTAAACGTTAACTTAAGACAAAAAAAATATTAAAAATCAAAAAACAAATTAAAATCAGTCTCAAATATATATACATGAATCATAATATCATATATTTACACATTTAGTTAATTTGGAAAATCTTCAAAATCCATCACTCGAATTTGTCCATTTTATAGGCTTACTTTTAGGTTAGACAATTAATCCTTGACTCAGTATAATACAATAGCATGCATCCAAAGGGGGTAAAGCAAGAGGTAGAGGGTTCGAATCCTCTCCCTGAACGTGGGTAGCTTAGTTCTTATTAAGTGAGAATATGCATGAGGAGGCGTGTATATTTCTCATGGGATTAGTCGTGGCTGCATCTTCCCAAATTTGATGTAGTACTACTTAATTTTTATATATCCCATCCATAAAAAAATTATTATATGTTATTGCGCCAACAATCCTTAGCATTTCGCAGATTTGGAGCTCCTTAAACAACCTCTACGGGCTATGATGTGTACCAGTTCCAAGGACTTGTGATATGGGAGCCCCAAGCATACCAGCTTGTCTTAGCTGCTCCACCTACACTATTGTCCCTCAACGAATTGACATAATTTGTATACTTAACACAATCATGAAATAAATGGATCCACGTTTACATGATTATAATTAATAAAAACAAAATTAAAAAATCAACAATGTATCAAGATTAAAATATAAATAATTTTTTTCATTACATTCAATTTAAAGTTTAAGATCTATGTGGAGTAACCAATAGAGAAACTATCGACGTTTTTCAATAAAGTCCCATTGTGCATTACATGAGATGTCTTTTTTCTATTTACATTAATTGAGATGTTTGAATCAGATTCGCCATGGTTATGGTAGCGCTTCTCCTTTTTTAGGTCCCAATTAAGATCGTGAATATGGAAAATGGAGACATGGAAAAAATTATTTGGCTACTAAATTGGCTCTTGTCAAAGCAGATCCCTATTCTCTTTGTCATTGAAACTTTGCTGAAGTTCCTTCTAATTCTCTTCAAACACTGCAATAAAATCTCTTTTAAGTATAGCTCTCATTTATTTGGAACCGAATAGCTCACTTAGATCCCTCTCATTCGACATCTCTCTCCTCTTCCCTCTCTTGAATATTTGTATTAATTACTCCTACAACAAAAAATTACAGATTGTGATTAAAACTTCTAGTTTGTGGTATGAAACACTTAAAAATAAAAAATGACTAAAAGTAGCACCCAAAATCATACCTTTTCCACATGTTGATTTGGATACTTTGAATCTTTTGTGAGATCCCTCCCCTCCAACATCTCTCTCCTCGTCCCTCTCTTGAATATTTTTACTAATTACTCCTGTAATACAAAATTATAGATTGTGATAAAAAACTCTTAGTTTGTGGTATAAAGTACTTAAACTTTCCAATTCCAAATATAAATAATAATTAATTTAATCAATTCTCACTGATTTGAAAATGGTGAGTAGTATCTACGATTAACGGCCATTTTATACACAGCACAAACCTTGACACATTTTGAAACCTCCTTAGAGCAATTGCTATCTTGAAAATGTAGTGCCCTTGGACTGATACGCCTAAAGAATTTCATTTAGTGTGAATGTAATTTCTTGGAATGAAATTCTAAAACAAGAGATGCAATTAAAGATGATAAATGGAAAAAAAATTTGGAAAAAACATCTATAGCTCTAGTCTCCCAAAACTAAGGCTAAAAACCAAGTGATATGTAATTGTTTATGTAATATTATTACTACAACCTTAAATTATACTTTATGAATTCATTATGTCTAAAGAAATGTATGCAATGCACAAAAGTAATCGAAAACATGTACATACAACATTTGGAAGCATAAAACTATTTAGAAGAATACAAATTGACAAATATTCATGTCTTAACATATTAAAATTAAAAATCTGACTGCTCCACAAGATGATTTTATATTTTCCAAATAACAAGATAATGAAATAATTTAGGATATGAAAATAAGAAAACTCACCTCTTCAAAGAAGGTTTGGGTTGGCAAACTTATACATATAATTTATATTTGAAATGTAATGGTCATAGATCGATATGATATACTAACCATTAAAAAACAGAACATGGTTAGAGATATAAGGCTTTATTCAAAGAAAGAGGAGGATGTAGGCTTTGGAGAAAAAAAGACAGGTGGAATAAAATGGAAGAAGTCGGTTTTTAGAGAGGAGAAAATGGACGGCAGTGTACAAAATGGTATGGTCTTCGTCCGTGTTTATGTAAAATTGAAGACGGTGATTAGGGTTTGAATGATGATTTTGTAGGCCGATGACTACTGGGCTCGTCAAACCTGGGTAAAAAATATAAGGTAAATTGTGTATATATTACCAGGCCCATTAATAACTTTGGTCTCCCCCTTAACTATTAAAACCAACCATGTTACCTTGGGCTTTAATGCTCTTACACAAGAAAGGAACTAATATATATGCTGAAAAAATTTCAACATATTTTTATTTTATTTAGGCCAAGCATTTTATGTATGCTGCTTCTTTCTCTCATCCTTCTGGGATCATTTCCATTTTTTCACCTTCTTTCGAGAAACCCTACTCGATCTAATTATTTATTCATTTGTAATATTTTATTAGCCTAAATATGAAATTATAATATATTCATTTTGCTTATATACACCCTTTTATGGTATATGGTAGCTATTTTTTATGATATCATTCATATGTTGTTGAATAGGGTGATTTAACATGTATATTTAGCTAAATATTTAAGGGAGATTTTGTTGGAAAAATCTAACAATATCACTGGTAAAGTAAAAAATAGATTTCATATAAATTTAAAAGAAATTATTTTAAATTAAAAGTAATATTACACTATTACAAGAAATTGAAAACAAGGAAACTTACACGGAAATAGAAGAAAATAACTGTCACATCGTATTGAAAATCGTGTTAAAAAGATATAATGGTCGTGTCGTTATCTCTAACAGAAGTTCGGCTCTGGTAATATTAAAATATTCTATGAGAGGAGAGTAGAGAGTAGTATTTTCTTTTCCGAATTCTTAGTTTCGTCTGTATTCTATTCTATATTTCCTCTAGTATAATTTTTTTCTATTCCTTAAAAAATTATTATTTCATTTTTCTAGAATAGTTTTTCCTATTCTCTTTAGAATAGTTTTTTCCATTCTATTTAGAATTGTTTTTTATTCTTTCTAGAATAGTTATTTCATTATCTCAAGAATAGTTTTTCCTCTTTTCTAGAAATGCAAATAACAAAGCCATTATTTATAGAAGAAATGGCAACACAAAAAGCCGTCACATAAATGTTCATCATTGGTTGGTGATAAATGCTCTTCAATGCTCATTGAAGTCAGTGGTTTTGTAGAACAAGCCTTGCTAACTTCCGTAACCGCTGAAATAAAGAGACATTAAGTAGTCATCAAAATAACAAAATCATGTTATATTAAATCATTTTCAATGGGTTTTCCCCCAATTCTAATGTGAGCCTATTAGTACGCGCATAGTCTTTTCCACTTCTCCCAATAGAATGAAAATATTAATAGAATAAATTGTCTTTTATATTATAATTCGAACATTTTCAATTTTTTCCTCTTTTTCTGCTTTAGATCTAATATATACTTACTAATATTTTGTATTTTGTTTTTGTTCCACATCCGTTTGTTTTTAGAGCTTAGTTTTTTTAAGTGAGCAAAGTTCTTCGAGCTTCTTCCTAATTTGTTGATAATTGTTTTCTTTTTAATATGTTCCTTTGTTCGAAAAATTATTTCTTAATTTCTTTTCTGATTTCAAAATAGTTTTATTTGTGATTTCAAATGGTTTAATTCTGATATAGAAAGTGTTTGCTTTTAGATTTCGAAAGTATTTGTTTGGTTGTAAGGGCTTACATCCGTGTAGTTGCTCTGTAAAAAAGTGGTTTATGGATCTAACCGTTGAAATATTCATTATAGACGTCTATGAAAATTATGCATTAGGAACGTATATCTTGGGTTTTACACTGGACTTTCATATTTTTTTGTGGGGATTGCAATCTTTTAACTTCTTTTTTGGCTTTCTAACTTGAGCATTTATAAGTTGCCTTGGGGATTAAAAGACAAGGCAATTTTTAGTATCTGGTGCTGAAAGGGTGATAACATAGATAATGAAATATACGATAAAAAATGTGAATTAGATATTATTTTGAAAATGGAGAACATTGGGGACGTATTAATGTTAGTAAAAAAAGCTTGACAACAAGGAGTTTAATTAATTTCCACATATTGAGTAAACTTTAGTCTGAAATACTATGGTCGGTATCATATATATGATTTGTGGTAGTTACTTTTGGACTCCAAATGGGTTAATATGATTTCTGATTTCAGGTTGAGTTTCTGAAGTTGAGGTTGAGTTTGATAAGTTTATTACATATATTGGTTAATTTTATTTACTTTGTACATACATTTTGTAATTCTTACTTACTCCACTATTTGTGAACTCTTTTTTAGAGGAATTTGACTTGACATATGATGAAATCTTTAGATAAATATCAATCAGAATTTCCACTAATTCTCGGCAAGCCCTTCCTTGTAATCATTACTTTTTTATATGTATTTGGTAGCCATTAGTAGCTGCCTATGTGTTTGGAACAGAATCTGGTTATGAGGTTTTCAAGGATTCCCAATATATTTTACAACAATATCTGAGACCCGTGAAATTGTATTACATGAGGCATGTGATGATTACCAATTTAAAAATTATATGGTCAACCTATGATGAAACTAAACAATTTTGAGTCTTACGACTTCGTATATTCAAGTGCTGATCCTTGTTTGGAGTGGTGTAAGTTACATATTATACTAAACAATTTTGAGTCTTACGGCTTCATATATTCAACATTTGAAGATGTATTTTTGTACATGAACTTGAAATGTAATAATTGTAATATTTTTGTGAATCAACTTTAAATGAACTTGTATTTTGTTAAACTTGTAAAAAAAATTAATGTAATTCAAATGACATGTATTTTGTTGAACTTAGTATTTTGTATACTTCATATAAGTGTCATTAAAAAAATCCAGGTTAAATTAACCCTGGGTAAACGAGGAGTTAATCCATGTATGGGCAACCCAAGGGTATGGTAAATAATTAAACTACCCTTGATTTTTTAAAATATAGACCAAACTACATTACACTATCCTTACCCTAAACCCCAATCGGGAGTAAACCTGACCCATGCTCACCCCTTATATTTTGTATTTAAAAGTGATTAGAAATTACAACGTCATAATTAAAAATTCATAAATACTTTTTTTTGTAATTTCTTATTTCTATAGTTTTTTTTTTAATAAATTTTTAGTTATATCATTTTTGTGATAAAATTATTAGAATTGAAAATGACTAAATGTTATTTTATTTGGTTTTAGTAAAATATATTTTGTATTTTTATTTAATTCTAAATTTATGGTGGACGATTATGCGTAGGTTGTTGTTGGTGTGGTGGATGTGTACCCAAATGGTTAATATTCTCCTAACTCTATTTTTGTATTAGGTTAATATTTAAGTGATTAATGTGTTGTCTTGGCAGAGGTTCGGTGCAATAGGTTTGGTGGTGTGGTGGATTTTTTATTTTTATTATCTTTTTTGTCGGTAATTTAAACTACTGAAACTATCGTCCCTAACATATCTGATTCCAGGTCCTAAAAAATGTAGAATCGTGTCAAAAGACCCCTGCAAACTCGTAGCTTGCCACCTAGCACACTTTTTGAAGGTATCAGCTCGCATGTCCAGACAAATCGGGATGTGATGAAAAGACACGTGGATTATGAAAATAACCCTTGTTGTCGACATGGATTGTGCACCCTTAATGTGCATATTCTTTGATTTTCTTACCTATAAACACCAAATCACCATCTCACTCTTCATTTCTCTACATTTATTTTTAAATTGTAAACTTAAGTATCCATGAATGAAGTAATAGCAACATTTTCCACTGGTTTATCCATATACCAAAAATAAAGATGAGGATTTCATGAAGCAAAAACCTTTTATCCACACACACACACATATTTCTATACATACATATATATATATATATATATATATATATATATATATATATATATATATATATATATATATATATATATATATATATATATATATATATATGTATATATCACATTGCCATACTTATTTGGATTTTTTCCTCAGATTTATTAAAATGCTAAACTTTACAAAGTTAGAGAGTGGTTTTTTGACATCACGGGAAAAGGAAGATGCTCGAACTATGTGGCGGCTACTAGTTCAGGTGTGATGTTTACTTGAAGAGTAACCTACATACATTGTGGAGTAGTTCTTAAATTTTAACGAATTTCTATTTGTGGTAATGAGATATAAAAAAGAATAAAATATTATATGCATGCAAATGTGGGATTTTGCTTGGGTTCATTTGTTTAAATTTTTCCTATGTTAATGAAGATTGCAATGCGGTATTTGTGATATGGTGTCATGTTGGTTTATTGCCTTGTGTTTAGTTTTTTTTGGTCCATATCAAGACTCATTCTTTGATTTTATTTGTCTGCACTTAATGGAATCTTAATCTAATTCATTAAGACACTAATTTTACCAGTTCAAATTTGAATGACTCTTAACTAGTCTTTTTCAACATTTCAAGTAAATTCTAATTCATTTAGACACTAAAGCTTAACAGAATAAATTATATTCAGTTGTTTATAAAGTATTCATCACTTGTCACTCAAAAAAATAAATAGGCCCTTCTTTTTTCATTACTTACACAATTAAGAGCGCACCATTTTTGTAACCATCAAGTTTTACAACCCTACAACTATTATTTTATATTCCTATTAAGAAAAAATTTCTTACCTAGTTTATGTTTGAATGATATGTTGATAATTTCATGTTTGTTGAAATTCATAATCTAAAATATTTGAATCTCTCCATTGTTATTTTATTAGTCTAATCTTACTTCTTATGTGTCTTGTTTGGTCTTATCTTGATGTGGTGGTACCAATGGCTTCTTAATGCTTGAACCTAGTCCTGCAAACTAGTCGAGGCAAACTGTGGCTATATTGAGTTTGGTTTGGTAATATTTTAGTGAGTTTGAACTCGATTTTACTTTGATATATATAAGCCTCGATGTTTAATTTTTAGCTTGTCTTGTTAATTTATTTCCAAGCTTGAGCTCAGCTCAGCTTGGTTTGTTTGGGATTCGACTATGACTTATGTAAGGTTCGTTTATTTTTCTATGATATATCTTATTTTTAGGAAGAATTTTCAGTGATTCAAAATGAATTTAAGTAAAACTAATATAAAACACATTACCAGCAAGTGTCAGTATTTTGAGAATGAAACGGTGGGTTTACCAGAAGAGTGTAGTGCCATCTGCCAGAGTAAGTTGCCACCCAAATTACTTGATCCTGGAAGTTTTACGATCCCGATTTTCATTGGTGCTAAGTGGCAAGGGAAAGCTTTGTGTGATTTGGGAGCAAGTATTAATCTCATGCCCAAATTTGTGTTTGAAAAGTTGAAGATAGGAAACGCAAAACCCACCTCTATGGTTTTGCAAATGGCTGATAGATCCCTCGCACATCCAGAGGGAAGACTAGAAGATGTCCTCGTCAAGGTTGGTACGTTAATCTTTCCTGTTGATTTTGTTATACTTGATTACGACGCGGATAGGAATGTCCCCATTATTTTGGGAAGACCATTCCTAGCCACGGGGCGTACTTTGATTGATGTAGAAAACGGTGAATTGATTATGCGTATTCAAGACGAGGAGGAAAAATTTAACGCGTTTAAGCCAATGAAGTTTCCGGATCCCAAGGAGGATTGCTTCCGGATTGATGTGATTGAACAAACAGACAAGGAGCCAACTAAGGTAGTGGAAACCTTAGGAATGGAGGAAGAAGAGCTAAGAAAGAAACCACCAAATCCTTGGTTTCTCCATACAGATCCTAAGGAAAACCCACACCTTGACCTAAAACCACCAGATTTGTGGTTCCTTGACCATGCAAAGATGGAAGAAATGAAGCGTGCTTTGAAGGTTCCTAAAGAACCTAAGAAAGAAAGAAAGAAAGAAGAGGAAGTTCAGTGTAGGCGAAGAGGTTGCAATGAAGAAGCCTGAGCCTCCTCCGATAACGCGCGAAGCCAAGAGTTCTTGGCAAGGAGCGTTCATGGTCACAAAGGTTATTTCGAATCAACTGGTGGTGATAAAAGCTAAGGGATTCAAATTCCGTGTAGCACACATTGATAACCTCACTCACTGCTGGGGAGGTTATGTGAAAAAATGATTCGAGAGGTAACCCGTCGAGCTTAACGACGTTAAACAAAAGCCAGTTCATTGTATATTAGTTTATTGTTTTATGTTTTTCAATTCCTAGTGTATAATTCTAAGTTAGTGTCGAGTTTTAGTGTCTACTTTTAAAAGAAATGAGAAAGGTAGTGTGTTAATGGTGCAGGCAATGAGTTTGGGGTGCTAAGGAACGAAAAGAAACAACCTGCTGCTCTGACCGGCTAGCCGGCCATACCACCGGTATGTCGGCGGAGCTGAACACGTGCCCACGGGTCCAAGGCTCGAATTGTTTGCCGAGAGGTCCAAAAAATCACACGAAGCGCACCGGCTAGCCGGTCACAGGACCGGTATGCCGACCAGAAGAAAACCCGTGGCCACGGGTAGCTAGGCTCGGGTATTTTGACGGAGTTCGCCGCTGGACAAAAAGCAGCACCGGCTAGCCGGTCACACGACCGGTATGCCGGCGAAACAAAAACACGTGGCCACGGGGTGAAGGCTCGGGTTGCTTGCCGAGAGGTCCAAAAGGAAGAAGTCCAGCACCGGCTAGCCGGCCAGATCCGCCGGTATGCCGGTCAGCATGGCGGTTTGAAGAATTTGTTACCTAATACACTTCTTACCTTATTACAAGCAAACCCTAACCTACCCCATACGAATTTTCCAGCTCCCAACCCTATAAATACACCTTGAAGCTTGATTAAACCTCCACAACAAACACAATAACATCAATAATTCTCTCCTCCATCCTCCAAAAACACATCCTCTTCATCAAATTCATCACAAAACACCATTAAATACAATCAAGATCATCAAGCTTCTAAGGCTTCTTCCAAGATTCATCAAGAAACCACCTTCCTTCATCTAATCCAAGCAAGAAACTCAAGCTACACCAAGTTTTTTTAACTTTATTCTATCCTCGGTATAACTTGAGTTTGGGGTCAAATCAACCATGATAAACAGAACAGATGCTATGGATTATAAGAGGAAGTGTTGTATCCTAGGGAAGAACAAGAATTTGCCTGGTTCTACAATTGAAAATGCCATCAATCTTGATGAGCCTATTGAAGAAAAACAAGAAGAAAAGTCACCTGCACCACCACTACACAAGAAATTAACAGCAAGGATGAGGGTATCAGCAAAGCCTAAAGAAAAGACACAAGTTCAAGATCAAGGTTCTTCCTCCTATCAAACTAATTTTTGTATTCCTCCATGGGCTCTCAAATTGCAACATGAAATCAAACTTTTGAGAGAAGACAACAGAGCACTTTGGATGGAAATTACACAAATTGAGTCAACATTGGAAAAGGTAACTACGAACATGGAAATTGATAATTATTCCTCACATTCGGAGGAGGACGTTAGATCTTTATGGCCAGGTACCCCGTTCTAATTCTTCTTCTTAATTGATGGTAGGCACTAGGTAGGTAGTTTAGTTTAACTTTATTGCTTTATTGAGTCTTTTTCGAGTTGTGGGGACACGACTCACTTTTGAGTTTGGGGTGGGGTTTGTTGCCTCATCCCAATTTTTTGTGTTTTACATGCTTTCAATAAAATTAATCTTAGGGTTGCGTTGACTGTATAGTATTTTAAATGCCCCCATCAAGCATGCTTTTTATGAATTAATGATATAAAATAGTTGACTTTAGGAGTTAGTGTAAACCACGCTTTGATTGCATGCAAGTATGAGATAATTGATAGGAAGAATTAATGAACAATGCAAAAGAAGTAAACTTGTACTTAAGGATAATGGGTGGTTTGTAGAACGTGAGATCTAAATGAGTAGAGAACCCACTTAGGTATGAACTAGAGACAAGTTGTGTAGATAGGAAAATGATAGAGGCAGTTCTTTGTTAGCCCTTTGAATACTTTTTGGCCATCTATCCCTGAATTAATTTTATCCTTCTTAGCCAATTTTTTAGCCTTTAAACCTTTCTTTTGTCGCCACATTATAAGCCAATATCCCTTTAGATTGTTAGGCATGACCATATGACCCGCACTTGAATCACGATACTGAGACTTCCTGTCTTGAGCTTGAGTTTGGGTGGTGGTTCCACTATATGGGAATTTACATTGGGTTGGGATTTTTGAGCTTATCAATTGTGCTTTGTGCTATACATGATGATGATTCACAGGTTTATTTTATTGTAACCCTTTGTCGGGGTAATAGTGAATGGTAAAGAAGCTACGAGCTCAAGTTATGAAAAGGCATAACTATGAAAAAAAAATAGCATGATATCTCAACATTAAAAAGAGAGTCATAGCTATACAAAAGAAAATAAAAAATGAATGATTTGAAAAATATATATATATATATTCGGACCGGCAAAGTGGAAATTTTTATGTGAATCATCCTTAGTGCTTATTGGGTTAATTTTGGGGGACGCTACATTAAGCATGTCAAATGGGTTGAGTGAGAACGTTATTCGAGTGTAAACTCAAGCTCTTGGAGAGTTTGTTGATGGTAAGTGAGGAGAGAGCCAAAAGCTCACTTCGAATTTACCAAATACACATACCATACCGTCCCTAAGCCTACGCTAAAACCGTAAAGACCTCGTGATTCCTAGATGCACAGTGAGTTAATAGGGAATATGCTAAGTGGAGCATTCAAAGCAAGTAAAGATCGAGGAACACCCTATAGCCACCATTTTGAGATAAGTAATAAGCGTAACCTTCTAGCATTGTGAAGTTAATTTTGGATTGATATTATTTTGTGTTTGATTTTGCATGATAAGTGTAGGTGTATATTAATTCCTAGATTAGACTATATGAGATTTATTTTAAGTTGTGCTTTGGGAATATTTTCTAGATTCTACCTTCTGCGTTCACCCAAAAGATCCTTTGTTTTTATTTTACTTTGTCGGGACGACAAAGGTTTGAGTTTGGGGTCTTGATGTCTCCCTATTTGTTCTAATTATTAGCCCTTTGGAGACATCCTTTTAGGTGAATAAATGACTTATTTGATAGACTTTTAGGCTTAATTGATCATATTGCACTTTCTCCCCTTAGAAATTAAATATTTGCAAATTCTGAGCTTTTGTGCGTAAATTTGATTGTTTTTAATGCAAAGTTAATAGGTTCTTGAATTTCATGGAAGACCAATCCAAGGAGGAGAAGTGAGAATTAAAGTCTTGGTGTATTTTAGAGTGTTAGGAAATGTTTTTACTCGAGTTTCTATTTTTAGAGTGCACTTTCCTATTTCTATTTTTTGAATTATTTATTTATTATTTTTAAAGCATATGCGGTTTAATTATTTATTTATTGTGAAGCTTTAAAAGATAAATGGTAATTACTTAGAGACCAAGTCAAGATAAAGAAGTAAAGGAAAAAGATTTACATGGAAATAAGAAGATTTAGGAAAGATATATGCAAAGAAGGAAAAGATAAAGCTGCCTTATGAATATGAAATTCCAGCCACGTTTCAAAGATAAGTCTATAACTTAAGATTGACTAGGAATCTGGACGAGTGGTCTACACCAATTGAAATCTCTTTCCAAGAAAAGCAGTTTCATATATTGGAACTCCTCAAACGGATAAGTATTGAATGAGATATGACCAAATCAAATCAACAGCAGAATCTTACCTTTCCTAGAATTTAGGGCTACTAATTTGAGAGTTCTTGACTTGTCTTCCACTCCAAGTAAATTCGACCTAGGGTTCCCTAACACCTATAAATACACCCCTTAGCCTCCTCTTTTCATACACTTCAGAAAATTACATAAGAGGCTTAAGGTTTTCAAGTCAGAGCAAGAGGGCAAGGAGAAGCTAGTGCTGGAGGAATCCTGTTCTTCTCTCAACAATCATCCTACCCTTTAGGTTTTTAATTTATCTTTTGTATTTGAACATGAATTCCTTTTATTTTATGTTAGTCATTAATTTTCTTATGAGCCAAAATTTCTTTATACTTGAGAATCGCATTAAAGGGATGAACCTTAATTAATGAATCTATGTTTTGAATTTGAGATTGTTTAGATTTAAATAGGATTGAGTTTTATATATTGGATATTACTTTGTTTTCATTACTAATTCTTTTAGGAACAACTAGAATTAGCTGTTAGTATTTGGGCTATTCACTTTAGCGGCGAAGTGATCATCCGACAGGAGGGTTTGAATACAGATCTAGGTAATACCCGTGTAATGTCCGTTATTGACCGACACGCTTAACTAGTTACATAGCCAATGAGGTAAAATCATATCATCCGAAGAGGCATATTCGACCATACAGGTGTTTATTAAACTTTAGGATAGCTTCTAGGTCCACCCGACAGGGGGCTAGGAGATATTAGAGTCCCGACTAATATTATAATTCCAATTCTACCCTTAAACATAGCATAGATTATATTTATTAAGTGGATTCCTTGCGAGACTCAAGTATCTCTCTTATCTGAAGTTAGTCTTTTATTTGATTTATTTCTTTTCTGTTTATTTAATTTTAGTCTTTACTTTATTTGCATCTTTTAATTTATAAAAACCAAACAAAAATTCTTATCTTTTATTTTCTGTTTAGCAATTATTCTTACTACTTGATTAATATTTGGGTTGAACCTAATCCGTCCCTGAGAACGAACTTGATTATCATATATTACTTGGGACAACCGTACACTTGCGGTTAAGTGGTTCCTCTTTATTTATCGCTTAATTTTATAACACCCTAGGACCCACCAGACGTTAAATAAAAGTGTTGTACGGGAGACAACCCGTAGTTTGTATGTTTTTATGTTGTTATATTTTAGTTTAGTTTAGTCGTTTTTTTAGTTGATATTGAATTATTGAGGAAGGTATTAGTATTTTTAATGTTCAGGTACTAAGAAAATCGAGTTAGGGAGGAAGAAAAAAAATTTGAGCAAAATCTCACCTGCCCGCCGGTATACCGCTCATACCGCCGGTATACCGGAGAGCCAAAAACCCAAACATAGGTTATGGAGTAGGTTTAATGCCGAGACGCGAAGTTTTAAAAATTGGCCCGACGGTATACCGCCCA
This sequence comes from Nemophila menziesii, assembly GCA_029959085.1. Lineage (NCBI taxonomy): Eukaryota > Viridiplantae > Streptophyta > Magnoliopsida > Boraginales > Hydrophyllaceae > Nemophila > Nemophila menziesii. Next base: position 36,537,766 of record JARWIR010000007.1, on the reverse strand, counting down.
TTTCAACGGTATACCGGCCTACCAAAACCTACACACGGTTTTCGAGTATGTTTTATGCCGAGAGCAACAAGGTAAAAACCGTGGTCGCAAATGACGACACGGTTTGTGATGTCAACCGCCGGTATACCGCTCGCAGCTTCGGTATACCGCTCTGCCCCGCTGGAAAAAGAGAAAAATGTTATTTTTCAAGGTTAAAGGACGAGGAGGTTAGTTCTTACACAAATTTATTAATCCTTAAGCCTCTCTTTCTTCTCCAAACCACTCCCAACTCCATTAAAGCTTCAAGAAACCTTCACCAAACATCAAAACAATACCAAATCACCCTAAATTTACATCCAGATCCATCCCTACATCATTACAAAAAAGATTCAACCACCCAAATCATATCAAAACACCTAGAATCCAAGATCAAAACCATGTATTTCAAAATCTTCTTCTATAAATCCTTAAACCCATATCATCAAAGCTTGATTGCATCACACCCATATAGAGAATCATCATCATAACACCTTTCCTACACCAAATAAAGCTTGCTCAACCTATAATCAAGAGTTTCAAACTTCAAGAGTGGTTAAAGCTTTGAGTTGGGGGTCCAAAGAGATAATGAAAAGAATAGAGATATTATCAAGTGTTAAGGGAGATGAAGAATCAAAGCAAGGTATTGGGTAAGATAAAGAATATATCAATTGAGATGGGTACTAGTTGGAGAATAAATTACAAGGTAAATCGGGTCAAGTAAGTAAAGGAAAGCATGCAGTGGTGAAATCAAAGAGCAAAAATGTTTCAACTTTCATAGAGAAAACACCATAACCTCTTCATATCAAGATCCTTATACCAAAGATGAACAAAGCTTTTGGGACGCTAGTAGTTGTTGCCAAACCAAATATTCCTGGATGAACACCTATACATGAGAGAGTATTCGAGAACAAAGTTGGAGGACGATAAGTAAGAGATTTATAGGGTGTGATTAACTGGGATGGAGCATAAAAGGATGTAAGGGAAAGCGAAATTGGTGATACATGAAGCTTATATACATGAAAAGCACTGCACCCTATTCCGGGTATTGATCATGCGAAGCAATAGCCTCGAAGAGTATGTTTTCTTTCTTCCTTACCATTTCTTTATTTGCAATATCTGCTAAAATTTTAATTTTTATTAAGTCTTTTCGAGTCGTGGGGACACGACTCATTTTTGAGTTGGGGGTGTGGGGATTCGTTGTCTCTCATCTCCAATTTTATGTGTTTTTATTGTTTTTTGGTAAAATTAAATTTTTTATGAGAAGGAATTAGATGTAGAGTGTGTTTAATAGCTTGAAAGCATAGGCTTAGTAAGTTGATGATAGAAAGTAGTATGTTTATCAGCTGCTGTATTTTGTATGCTTTGTGTATTTGCAGGAAAACACACATTGATAGTAAAGAAAATATTAGTAAGCAATGCGATAGAAAGTATGTTCGATCTCAGGAATCCATGAGTGGTGTGTAGGCAGTGAGATCCAAGCTAGTTGACATCCCATTTAATGAAAATCCTAAAGGTAAGAGAATGACGAAATTGCATAGTTTAGAAAGTGATTAAGGTGGTTCTTTCATAAGCCCCTTGTTGCCTTTTAGCTTGCTGTCCAAATTTATTATATTATATCCTTCTCAGCCCCCTTTGAGCCTTTCTAAAGCCTTTTTATTAGCCACATTATAAGCCATACTTTTCCATATGACCCGCACTCGAATCGCGATGCATAGACAATTGTTTTAGAGCTTGAGTTTGGGGTGGTGGGTCCACCATTATGGGAATTGTTATTGGGATGGTATTTTTGAGCATATTAATTGTGTTCCTTTATTATATTGATGATGATTCACAGGTTTAAATATTGTAAGCCTTTGCCGGGGTAATAGTGAATGAAAAAAGCCATGAGCATGAAAAGAAATGAAAAAATTAAAAAAAAAATGGCTTGATATCTCGAACATCAAAAAGAGAGTCATAGCTATACAAAAGAAAAAAAATGATTTGAAAAGATCATATATTCGGACCGGCAAAGAGGAATTTTTATGTGAACATCTTTATGCTTTAATTGGGTTATTAGGGATGCTACTTTGTGCATCAAGAAATCATTGGGTTGAGTGAGAAACATTTTATGAGAGTAACTCAAGCTCTAGGGCGATTCGTTGATGGCTAGTGAGGAGAGAGCCAAAAACCCACTCTAAATTATCCAAATATATTTATCATACCGTCCCTAAGCCAACATTACAACCTTAAAGACCTTATGATTCTTTGCTATGTAATCAAGAAGTGATTGAACCGTTAGAGAGTAGTTAAATGGATCCTTGGTTACTAGTGAAGTTAGATGACCAATCTATAGCCTCCTTGGTGAACTGAGTAAAGTTCCTCTCCTTCTTACATTCCGAAACTAATCGGATCTTGAATTCAATCTGTGTTGATGGCAGGTATGAGAAGTGTGCAGGTATGTAGTTTGTAAATATTATTACATGAAATTTTCTAAGTAGTTGCTTTGAGTTTATTCTATACATTCTGCTATCTTCTTCCCCTCTGTGCTTAATTGACCTAGGTGTGTATTTAGAGACTTCCCTTTGTTTTATCTTTATTGTATCGTGACGATACAACTTTGAGTTGGGGATCTTGATGTCTCCCTATTTGTGATGATTTAATCTTAGTTGTATACATAATTTTTAGTGTTTTAGGAAGTCTTCTAGTCGATTTTACCATGATTTATTATATTTTCCTATTTCTTGTATTGATTTAATGATTTATTATTTTTAGAGCATATTTGGTTTACTTGTTTGTTTAATGTGAAGCTTTAAAGATATATGGTAATTAATTAGATGTCAAATAACCTCTAAGAAATATGGTAAAGAGATATACATGAGAATATTGGAGATAAAGGAAAGAAATATTTAAAAGGCAAAGATAAAGCTGCCAAATAAATATGAAATTCCCAGCCACGTTCAAAGACGAGATCATAACTAATTATTGGCTTGGAATTTGGATGAGAGGACTGCACCAATAGATAGAGCTTTCCGAGACGATGAATTTCGATATAAAGAACGCGTCAAACGGATAAGTATTGAAAGAGATATGGCTAAAACAAATCACCAACATAATCTTACCTTTTCTATATTTTAGGGCTACGAATTTGAGTTGGGCTTCCAAATTACTTGTCTTCCTCTCTAAGAAAACGAATTAGGGCTTTCAAGACACCTATAAATACACCCTTTAACTACTGTAAACATGTCCTTGCTCAATGCCAAGTATAGGCTTAGTCCTTACTTGTATTTTCTCAGTTTTAAATATTAGCTTAGTCCTTTAATTTATTATTCATCCTTAGAATCAAGCTATTCATCCAAGAAGTAAGCTGACCTATAGAGGAAGACAAGAAGCACGAAGTTGGAGAGTGACAAACTCCTCTTCTACATTGTCCTTCTCTATATCTAGGGTAATTAGCAATAGATCTGTGGCTTCACCATATTTCTAACCTTTTATTTTGTAAGTTTTACTTTTATTTGTTGGGTTATTATTTTGTCTTTAGTTTCATAATACTATTTGTTATTTTAATTGATTTGAGATTGGCGTATATTGTTATTATGTGTTTTGATTTATTGTTCCAGCCCTAGATTTGGCCAATCTTAGGACTATTATTAGTTATTGACAACACCACATAATCGTCTAAGTAGTGACCCTACCTAGATAGCCATTAAGGTTTGATTTAACCACCAATCATTACTTAGGTTTCCTTGGTAGTGGAGAAGTTGCTCCTAAGCCTGACAGGGGTTAGGTAGAATTTAGAATCCTGGTTAATATATAATGCTCAATTCACTCTAAGGTTAGAATAAATTAGTAATAGACTTATATTAATATCCCTAATCTATTTGACTTACATTCATATTTATTTATCTGCATTCTTATTAATTATTTATTATTTTATATCAGATAATTATTCCTATTTTTATATAAACATCTAAATTCATCTACGCTTATTTAATACAAATAGATCTAACAGATTAAATCCCTTCGGACGAACTTGACTTATCATTAAAACTTGCAAACGATCTGTGATACTTATAGTGAGTTTCGTGGTTCTCAAGGGTGTGTGTCCTTTATTATTATCTTTATTTATCTATTATTTTATCACACCTTTGTCCCCACCAGGAGACAAGACGGGAAGGATGCTTTGGCAAAAGGAAGTGTATTCCCACCGAAAGTCGTACTTGAACTTTATAAAAGTGAATTATATGGGATTGGTTTTAAACCTGGACTTTACGATGAGATGAAGATTTATGGGTCGTTAATGTGTTAGATGGTAGAAGATCCGATAGTGAGAGAACGAGTTTCATCGTAAATGTCAACGAACAAGTATGTTCATGTGGGTTGTGGAAAATGTTGCACCGTCCATGTGGTCATTTAATTAGTGTTACTCAAACGTACTATAAATAAAGGATACTACCCGTATGTTTCTGAATACTTAACGCTGGTGAAGTACATGGAATCCTATGTCGGAAAGTTCCGTCCCCTTATGGATGTTCTCGATTATCCACCTTACGAAGGTGTTGAAGTTTTTGCGAGTGGGGATAGAATAATTAGTAGGAGTGTGCGGGGCAGGTCTTCCCGGATTCACAACGAAATGAATGCTAGAGAAGATTGGGGTACGAATCGATGTGGTACTTGCAAACGATATAGGCACAACAAAAAGACGTGTGGGAAGCCTTGGAAAAATGAAAAATAGTTTCCCTCAAGCTTTATTTATTATTTAGTTGTAATATTGTCGAATTATACTTACTGCGTGTGTAATCGAACAAAACAAATTGTGTTTGAATTTGATTTTGGTTTGTTTGCTTTAATATTGTTGTTACCAATTTAAATTGGGTTTGTTTTATTGTGTAGAATTAAAGTTTTTAGGTATAAAAAAAATTCCTTCATGGGCGGTACCTTGGGAACCGCCCCTAAGCTCGCAATTCTTTTGGATGTAAGGGCGGCAAGCGAGTAACCACCCTTCGATCTCCCTTACATGAAGGGCGGTCTCTTGTGTGCCGCCCTTAAGGGCAGTTATTTTTTTGTGTTTTCTTTTCGTAGAATCCATTAACTAACACCTATAAACCCAACAAGAACAGTTTTTTCAACATTTCAAAACAAAAACAATCACTAACTTCGAACACTAAAATAAATTCAAATGTTTACCACGTAAAGTTATGCGATTACAACTAATAATATAAAAAACTAGAGGTTTTCAAACACACTACCAACTAAAATGATAAACAAATTATTTCAACGTCTCCTTCTTCTTGGTCTACTTGAACCTTGCGACTCCTCATCCTCTTGTCTAACGTTCAAACTGGTTATGCAATTGATTAATTCCTATTCTCCTGCATATATCAACATTTGCTTCATGTGATCTCTCATAATATCAATAGTGACCCTCGGCTCGGCTACACGGTATGCACCATCAATAGACGATCGAATATGTCATTATCCAAACAGGTAAATATAAATTCTAAAACAAAATCAAGACAAAGGTTTAAATTATTACTAGTTTCTGAAGTTGAGATCCACGAGAATGGAACCCTGGTCCTTGATCGTGTCCCTCATTTCGACCTTCAAAAGGGAGATATATATCAATGAATTTTCACGGTACCAAGCCTTGTACTCCGGAGTACACCCGACCCCTTCGACTAGATTATCTATCCTATATAATCTTGCATCATTCCACATTCGAATCTCAGTGTCATATTTTAATCTCCAATTCTCGTGAGACTTCCCTATTCGATCCACGGTAGTATGATAGCGATCTTCGGATTGATCAGTAAGAGCGAGAATATCTAGAATGAACCTGAATTGTCTCAATATGCGGTCGGGGCGATACTACTCAATATTGTTGAAATGTATTAGCGATATGACGTACTCCACACGATCCTCCAAACAAGTCTCGGCGACTGTACCAATTCTAGTACCCTCGTAGGACCTCCAATTAACCTAATCGGGTAAAATAGAAAATTAGAAATATGTACCTTTCCAACTAATCCCAAAAAACGAACCTGATTGTCCTCTTGCATATCTAAATAATCTCTATAAATCCTTAGAGTCCGACCGTAACTGTTGGCCCACGTTTTTGCACCATTCCAACTAAAAAAAATTAGAAACACATGAACATTAATAACTCATTATCATTAATAATACATAAACTTTAAACATTTAACTTACGATACACTAGCGGGACCGTATCCAGCGTTTACAACATAATGGACTAATCCGGGTCCAACATGCAAATAGTCCTAACACCATATCTATAAAATGAATAAAAAGGCCATTATAACTTTATAAAATTACGCAAGTTATAATTAAAAGAAATACCTGTAAGAAAAGACCACTCCCCTTGAGTGTTGCCATTTGTCCCTCGCAAGCTTGACAAAGAACACTATACAAGTACGAAAGCGTGGCCGAACCCCAACTATAGCAAGATGTCTGCCTCAAATCTCTCAACAATGGTAGATACATAGTGGGTACAGTGTTTTGTTCCCGGAGGAGAAAAAGAATGTCCCGATTAAATGCAGAATGTACCCTGTCGCGTAGTGGCGTAAAACTTCATTACTTGCGTCTACAGGTGGAGGTTCATCTCCAAACGTACTCTTTAACCAGGCACTCTTAATAACTTTACGCACATCTCCCCCTATGTAGGTACCACTCCGAACCGAATAGATGCTGACATGTTTCCTCGAAGTCAAAGTAGGTCGGTTCTGGATCGGTCACTACACGACCACGGATTGGTAGACCCAAAATCATCAAAACATTGCGTAAGGTGACGGTCATCTCATCTACGGGCATGTGAAATGTATGAGTCTCCCGTCTCCACCTTTCAACCATCGCAGAGATCAAGGAGTGGTCTAATACAATTCTGTCGATTTTCCAAATCACGCCGAACCCAGCTTCTTCGACTAAAGGAATTACCCGTGGGTCCAGTTGCCACGAAGTAGTGGAGATGGGCTTGATCATTGCACCTTCGTATCGGCCCTAATAACAAAAAAAATCATTAACAAATAAACTAAATAAATTTTATACTTGAAATAATAATAAACTTACGTTAGTCACCAATTCGCTTTTGTGTTGAAATTTCCCTCGTCTCCAAAGAAGCGAGCCTGAATTGCTACTAGAAGATGCCATTATACACTAGCAAAAAATAAAAACCGATAAATTAATAAATTGACCAATATTGCAATTATCTATAATTATAAGTACCAATTGTGCAATTACCTAAAATTAAAAGGACCAATTGTGCAAGTACCTTAAATTCTAGACAGTAATTGTATAATTAAATAATACCAAAGAAAGGGCTACTTTTGCAATTACAATAAACTTAAAGGATCAATTGTGCAATTATAAAAAATTAAAAGAACCAATTGTGCAATTACCTAAGATTCAAAACCCATGCATGTATAATTAAAAGGCTAGTTATTCAACTAAAATTAACTAAAATAACTAATAGTGCAATTATCAAAATTTAAAAAGGACCATCTAAAATTGTGAAATTACTCCAATAGCTTTTATTAACACTAATAAAACAAAATTAATCCATTTTACAATAATATACAAGCATGCATTAATCAAATTCAATGATAAAATACAAAATAAATAATAAAAAGGGTTTTGAAAACCCTAACCTTAAGTTTTGGAGGGATGTGTTTGAGTAGAACGTTAAATTGGATGGAATAATTGGAACAATGGACAGCGGCGACAAGGAATCACGGCGGCACGGCGAGGGGGCGGCGACAAGGAATCACGGCGGCACGGCGAGGGGGCGGTGGGTTTTTGTTGGAATGAATGGATTCCCGTAATGGGAATTTATGAACTCTGCAGAAAATATAAACTGCAAAGAAGTAGGACGGCTGGTAGCCAACTGCCCTTACTTTGCGGTAAAATTAACGCTAGGGGCGGTAGCTAGCCTACCGCGCTCCGCAAAATTAATTTTGTGCTATGGATGGTAGATAGTCTCCCACCCTTTCTCTATTTTTTTTTTTTTTTTTTGATGTATGGGTGTCCGGGCCAGCTTACGCGCACCACGACTAATCCCATAGAAAATATACACGCCTCCTTATACTCCCACTTAATCAGAACTAGGTTACCCATGTTCAGAGAGGAGACTCGAACCATGCACCCCTTGCTTACCCCGTTTAAGGGCTCAAGAAATAACACGGCTGAGGAGATTCGAACCCTGTACCTCCTAGTTGAGAGACAAGATCCTGGCCACTGAGCTAGTCTCAGTGGTTCCCTTTCTCTAATTTTGTAATTAAAGAAGGGTGCGGGTTGCCAACCCCACTAGTTTTTTCCTTTCTAAGCCAAAACGTTAATTACTTTTAAAAAAAAAAAGTCAAAAATAAACAATAACGTAGCAGGGTCATATAATGTAGTATTAAATTTGAAATACATTCGAATTAATTAAGCAATAACACTTAGGTTCCTATTCACACTCTATTTTTGTGTTTTCTGGAATTGTAGCTAATTTCCAATTGAAGCAATCAAACTATATAACTATTTGACCCATCAAAATAAGTGCATAGTATTAAATTTGAAATACATTCAACAAATTTCATGTTTTTCAGTTTTATAAAAAAAAGTGTCAACCTAAGTGTTAAAAGCACCAGAAAAGAAAAAAAAAACTAAAAAGAAACGAAATACAAGTTATATACAAGAGGCTGGGCCTAAATCTAGCGTTTTGGAAACTGAGGGACTCATCTTGCAATATCTTTATCACTAGTGCTTATATATATATCTATACTATGTTACAAGTCAACTGTTTTAATTGAATATGAGCAGAGATGAACATAATGAAATATAATATGTCACGACTCCAAATCCAACATAATGAAATTAAGATTCAAACAACTTTCTAATGAAATAACAACATTCAACATAATAATAATATATAGAGTTAAAAGATAAAATTAACAACGAACAACCCTTAGGTGCCTCCAAATTCATCTTCAACTTCACAAATACTTCCTACAATGAAAAGTAATTTATTATTAAAAAACATTCATTCAAGAAAATATTAGATTAGATATTGAGTTAATTATTCCAATCTTACCCCAATACACTTCTTCATCAGGTTCACATTCATCGTCAATGAAAACCCTCTTCTTCTTCTTCTTCTTTGATTCTACTTCATCTTCATCTTCACTCGTACTAGAATTAAAAAAAGAAAAAAAAAAAAAACATTAGACAATCGGATAGTATATATGTATTAAAGTTAATTCTTTATACATACCTATAGCAGCAGCCTTGGCAATCAGATCCTCCACAAATTTCACCTATAGATATATCATCACCTGATGCAAGCTCAAGATCAATCACCGGATACTCTTTTTGTAAGGCAACGATCGCCTCATCCCGTTCTATAGAAGATAAGTTCTTGTTTTCCAAAATTATAACTAGCTTAGCATCAAATTCATTAAGAAGAGCCATAGCCGGTGATATCTTTTTAAATTTTTCCTTCTTAGATTCATCAGATTTATCACCATCAACGCCAAACTTTAATGTTTCCTCCTCGATATCTTCAGATCCATCAGATTCAACGCCGAACCTTGATGTTTCCTTCTTGGTTTCTTCTTTGTTATGCTGCCCAACGTCCTTTGATTCATCGGGACCACAATCGCTGCCGAGGCTTAGGGGGGTGTATTCAATCGGGATTCTGTTGGATTTTTTTAGACTTTAAAAAGTCCAGTGACTTTGCAAACTTCATAGATTGTTTTAACTCCATATAGAGTTTGACGGATTTTTTTTAATTCTACATAGAATTTGACGGATTCTTATGTCAAGATTTTAATGGACTTTAATAAATTTTGATAGACTTTAAAAATAAAATATTAATCCATTCTTATACTTAAATAATACAAAAATAAATATATCTCTTCTAATAAAATAAATACATTTTTATAATAAATTAATATATGAGAATAAAAAATTATCCATAAAATCAATTCGTTTATCCATATTTAACTGAAATCATTTTATAATTTTTACAAGAATATTAAAATATTATAATATTTTCAAATAAAATTATAATGAATAAAAAAATGAATTACAAACACAATAAAGTGAAAGAACTAATCATCAGATTCTGAGATTCAAATAATTAAACACAATGATGAAAATAGTACAAGATCTTCATTTGACTTATATGATGAAACGATGATGAACAATAGCATAATATCATACCTTTGTTGGTGATATATAAGTTGATTTCTCTTAGATGTTTGAAAGAATGCTAAATTATGTATTATTTATATTGAGAAGGTTGTAACATGTATGAATATTAGAATAGTCAAAATTGCTGCACTGGAATTAATAAATGCTAGCCGTGTGGGACCAATAATTTCAGCTACCCAAATTCCAACTAAGCTAATAAAATTACAAACAATTAAACAAGGGAAAATACTTTAAAACCCAGTTCTGCAATATAGCTTGTCAAAAGCAGAAATGCAAAATTTTGAATAAAGCATTGAATTCCAGTAATAATCAATGGTGAAACGAACCTAAGTGAATATGATGTTTTAGTTGAGTAGGCTGAGCACGAGCGTTCAAAATATTGGACTATTAAATGATCATGAAATTTGTAAATGGGAAATAAATTAATAGTGCAATACATATACAGTAAATGAGATATTTTTATGCGATTATTTTTTTGCAGCTATTTTTTTATGTAGATAAAAGTATATATTCACACTTCAACCAAATAAGGAGAATGAGATGAAGCGATTGAGTAGCGAAAAGCAATCAGAAACTGAGCAGAGAACTTTTACATCAGCTCTAGCAAGTAGGAAAGAGGCTACAGTTCTTGAGTTCTATTTACCTAATTATAAAATAAAATAATTATAAAAAAGTTTATGAATTATTTTTACCTCAGCTATTTTTTGTTGGAGTTATAAAATCTCAGCTTCTGTGAAAGAATTTCTAAAAGACTTGTTTATTTGTAATGGAAGCCTAAACTCCTACAAAGTCCAATGACTTGGAAAGTCTAATGACTTTTGAATACCTTAAAACTTTAATGGAATTAAAAAAGTCATGATTGAATACATCTAGATTTTAAAAGAGTTTTTAAAATCTCAATTGAATACCCCAAGATTTTAATAGACTTTTTAAAATCGTGATTGAATACCTCTTGACTTTTAAAGTCCAAAAAAATCCAATAGAATCCCAGTTGAATACACCCCCCTTAAATAACAATTCATCTCTCTTTCTTTCTTTCTTTCTCTCTCGTCTCGCCTTAACCCTAATTTTTACGGGAAAAACTTGTGTAAACCCATCCTACGGGTGGGGTCATAGTTTTAGTGTTTAATTTAATAGTTTTAGTATGACCATGGAGAGAGAACGTGAGATATTAGTTTAGGTTTGTTTGTCTCTTTTTTTTCTTGTTATTGTTTTTTTTCTTTTTATTGTTTTTTTTTCTTTTCATTACATGTTTTTTGTCATAAAAAATTGTGACATAATACATATTTAAAATTGACAAAACAGAAAATATATATATTATATTTGTTATGCAGATTAAAAAATGAAGAAGGATTTTTTAAGTTTTAATATTTTTTATGTTATATTAAGATGTGATAATGAAAATAACAATAAAAAGTTATATTTTCGATTATCGATTATCATTCAAGATTTATATATATGTTTATAATAAAAATAAGATAATACGAATTTTTTTTTATGAAAGTAGACGTTGCACCAATATTTGGATTAATATTTATAAATAATGTACATATATATATTTGTGTCCATATTTAATAAATATTTTTATTTATTTTTCTATTACTTTATAAAATATATTTTTTAAACTTATGAGGTTATCTAGTTGTGAATTTTTTTTATTATATACCCTAAAATAGAAAGTTTAAATTACATGTGACGTCTGACACCCGCAATGATTTTGTGCCAGAACCGTTATGTATTGAGGTCTTCACATTAGACATCCACTTTGCGTAACAATTCGTCTCTCAGTGAATTTTGTCCAACTCAGACTTCAGATTCTTACTCAGCACACTTACCCCTATGTTCTCCTCCCAGGTGAGACATCCAGACACAAAAGTTCACCAATAAGTGGGTATTAGGGGCAGGGGCGGAGCCATGATTTGTTGTTAGGGGGCAAGGGGGTTCATGGGCTAGACATCACATGTGATTTAAACTTTCGATTTTAGGGTATATAATAAAAATATTCACAACTAGATAACCTGAAAGGTTTAAAAAGTAGATTTTTGAAAGTAATAGAAAAATAAATAAAGCTTTCATTAGGATTAGTTATGACGATTTAAAAAAAAAATCTCCAACGCGCGCGTGTGATGAAATTAGTACTAAGTGGTTTTGATGGTGGTGGTGGTGGTGGTGGTGGTGGTTGTAGTGTTGGTGGTAGTAATAGGGTGGCAGTGGTCGGGTGGTAGTGGGGGTGGGTGATGGTGGTGGTGGAAAGTTGTAATAGGGTGGTTAAATTCAAATAATAAATAATAGAATAATTAAAAAAATTATATCATGGTATTTTTATCAAGAGATGTTTTTAATAAATAATTTTATTAAAAAATATTTTTAACAAATAAATTTTTAATAGATATTTATAAATTAATAGCTCATAAAATATATACATATATTCTTTTTGTCAACTTTATAAATGTATTATATTAAAAAAAGAAAATAATGACAGAAAACATGAAATGAAAAGAAGGAAAAATGTCAAAAAAAAAAAAAAAAAAAAGAAGAAGGAAAAAAAAAAAAAAAGACAACAAACCTAAACGCATCTACCACCTTCTCTCTTCATACTCATATTAAAAGTATAAATTAAACACTAAAACTATGACCCCACCTGTAGGGTGGGTTTACACAAGTTTTTCCCAATTTTTACCCCCTTTCCTTTTCTCTCTCGGCTAATTTTCTTTGTTTTGTTTGCTGGTGCTTTCCTTGTTGCTTTATTGATACTTAAAACCAAACCTTCCGGAATATGATGGGCCTCATGACCCGATTCTTTTTATTTTACTCATCGGACCACTCATTGTTATTTGGCCTAGGTATGACATATATATGAATCTACTTTTAAAAAAAAACTAGAGATAATTACATCTAGGGTCTTGACTACACCCCACTCTTCAAGATGGGGACCCTGCCTAGAGCCTCTTCTTACTAAATACCTCAGAAACTTTTTAACACATGAAACCCAAAACCCCTGTTACCTTTCTACCCTCAAATGTTTTTTACAATCATATATATATTCTTTTCCACATTCTCTCTCTTGTAAATTTCAGGAGCTCATTTTACTACTCTCTTTCTTCATTTTCGTGAGCTCTATTTTAGAGCTTTCCATATTTATTTCATATCATCCCTTCCGATTTCAACCTTCCTCTGTTGTGTTTATAGATTCATCACGTCTTCATCGTATCATTCTCTCTTAATTTTGCAGTTTTATCTTCGTTATAAGGTTTGTTTCCAATCTATTAACTTTGTTTTCTCAGAGATTCATATTTGTTTATGTTAATATTGCTTTCTGCAAAGTAATAGCAATGTGTAATCCAAATATGTAGTATATGTCGTCCTATATGTTTAGTTTTTCCATTTAAGCCATGATTTCGTGACTATATCATCTTTGTTTTAGAGTTTTTTGATCTTTTTCTCATGTGTTTCATGGTAGATTTGTTCATGATTTGTTTGTTATGGCATATATTCATGTCATTTTACGTGTTTCTTTCATTGTTTTTCCATTATAACGTTAGTGTTCTTCGATCTGAGATTTTTTGGGTTTATCACAGCCGCTGCATGCATGAAAGTACAGTACTGTACGAATACTCACTGTTTTTTGAATTTCTGAGAGTACTCACTGTTTTTCAAATATACAGAGTGTTCCATATTTTACGCTCTTTTCAGCGTATTGTACGGTCTTCTGGTTGGTGTAGTACTCTCGGTTTGACATAGTGCTCTTGATTTTATAGAGTACTCTGTGTTTGACAGAGTACTCCGAGTTTTATAGAGTACTCACTGTTTTTACAGAGTACTCACTGTTTTTATAGAGTACTCTTAGTTTGGCATAGTACTCCCAGATTTAAAGAATACTCACTGTTTTTATAGAGTACTCACTGTTTTTATGGAGTACTCTTAGTTTGGCAAAGTACTCCCAGTTTAAAGAATACTCACTGTTTTTATAGAGTACTCTGAGTTTTATAAAATACTCTGAGATTTAAAAACAGTGAGTGCCCATCTTACTGATACTATTCAATAGACTACTCTAAGGTTTATATTTCTTGTGTTTAATCACTGTCTACCATTTCCTGTGACAGTTAAAATGATTCAAGATGTGCTTGTTGTGTTCAAGATGGGAACTGATCAGATTTTCCTCCCTTTTCATCAGCTCAATGGCATTAACTCAGTAAAGAAGTTTGTTCAGTCTAGGTGGCCTCAGCTATCTAAAACTGCTGTTACTTCTTATACTATAGGGGAGTATAAAGACTCCCTTCTTGAAACTGAATCAGATTTTTGCACAATTAAGTGGATTCTTGGACGTGGTGTGTTTGACAAGGTTTATATTTATGTTACTGATTCCAGGACCCCCTCCTTCAACAATATATCCTCTCCAGAATCACATGGCATTACTAAACCTATCGCCGTTGAGCCTATTCAGTCTGTTGTTGCCTCTACCCCTGATCCAGCCTATTTTATTCATGAAAAGAAGGCTATGTTGAGTGATTCTTGGAAACTTGGCTTACAAGGTGTTGGACAGTGTTTTGTGGGTGGTGCTGAGCAGTTCCGTTCTGTTCTTTGCAAGCAAGCTGCCGTTGATGGGTTCGATTTCGACTACATTCACAATAATAAGAATTCTCGCATAAGCGCTCAGTGCTTCTACAAGGTCGAGAAGGGTTGCAAGTGGTATATATACGTATCGTGTGATAAGTCAAACGGATTTTGGTATTTGCGTACATATAGGAATAATCACACGTGTGGTCATGTTTACAAGAAAACCTCACACTCCCGGTTGGATTCTTCCATTCTCAGTCGTGTTATTTACGATGAACTTCGTTCTAAACCAGCTTCCAGGCCTAGAGAGATTCAGTCTGTCTTAAAGGAGAGTTATGGTTTCGATATTTCGTACAAGACATCTTGGTCTACTATCCATAAGGCTAAGGACAATCTCTACGGTGATATTGGATCTTCATTCAACCGTTTGCAAGCTTACTTTGAAAAGCTCCAGAATCTTGATCCAACTACTGCCTTCTCGGTTCAGTGCGATCCTGAAACCCGTGTATTTCACAGGTGTTTTTTTGCATTTGGTGGGTCTATTACTGGTTTTAAGTCTTGTCGCCCCATGTTATTTCTTGACGCTACTTTCCTAAAGTCCAAGTACAAAGGCTCGTTATTGGTTGCTACTGCAAAAGATGGAGATCAAGGTATTATATCAACATATTACTTGTTTTCATGTTATTCATTCATTCCTATTACTCGTTATTTACTTTTTTGTTTTTTTTGTCCTTTTCAGGGTTATTCCCTGTTGCGTTTGGCGTTGTCCCCGGTGAGGACACCGATAATTGGACGGCATTTCTTCAGTTTTTAAAGCCTCTTGTGGAGGGTCGCCCTCTCACGTTTATATCAGACCGCCACAAGGGTCTACTAAATGGCGTTAGAGATGTTTTCCCTCAAGATAGTCACAGTTACTGCATTAAACATATAGAGAAAAACCTCAGAATTGCTATTTCCGGCACTACATTTTACCGTGAAAGGATGGTGTACCTGCTCAAGCAAGTCGCGCATGCTTCTACTGTTGCCCATTATGATCAACAGATGGCTAAATTCCTGCTTGAAGGAAAGAAGGCCGTCAAAGAGTTCCTAAAGAGTTTGCCAAGGGAGAATTACGTGAATGCTTATTTCCCTGGTAGACGATACGGTGAGATGACTTCTAATGCGGTCGAGTCGTTTAACTACTGGATATTAGTTCAAAGGGGACTTCCTGTTTGCGAGCTTGTTGACTCTCTTCGGGTTAAGTTAATGCAGTGGATTTATGAACGATCTTTAAAGTCATCCAAATGGACTTCACCACTATGCCCGGCTATTATGGAGCTTTATAACACTAATGTTGGGCTCAGCTGCACCTGGACATTTAAACAATCAACAGCTTCTTTGTTCCAAGTCGGCTCAAACCCAATCATGGTGGTAGATATAGATGCCCGTACCTGTTCTTGTTGTGAATGGCAAGAGCTCGGCTTCCCTTGTCAACATGCTTAATGTGCACTATCTAGTGTTTCTGTTCGTGTTCCGTTCGATTATGTAGAGTCATACTTTCACACTTCATCATACCAAAAGACTTATGGAAAGAGCATACCTCCTATGTCTACCTTTCAAGTTGAAGTCCCTGTTCCCGAATCTCAGATTATTCTTGCTCCTGAAGTTAGGGTTCAACCTGGTAGGCCTCAGACTAAGCGCTTTCGTTCATGCACCGAGAAGGTTGTCCGTCCAATTCGTTGTGGCAATTGCAAGAAGGTGGGACATAATAAATCTACTTGTCGAGCTCCACCCAAATGATAATTCAACTATTGTTTTTAATTTCGAACCATGTTTATTATCTTCTTGTTAATGTTTGTTTTCACTCCTTGGCGCCTTTGAACTATTTCTGCAGTTATATGTTTTTAAGTTGTAGTAGTTGAATTTGAATTACGCATCTCATTATTGTTATACTCTTTAATCTGGGTTGAAGTTGATTTTATTTGTCGTAGTACTCTATACAGTTTGATTAATACTCTACATTTTTCAATGAATACTCTATATGTCTGACTTAACACTATTTCATACTACATTTATTTCTGCATATAATATATAGAGTACTCTATATAATTATATGAGTACTCTATATAATTATAGGAGTACTCTATACATCACACGGAATATTCTATATATATGAACTATCACTAGCTATATTTCTATGAATAATATATAATTGTATGAGTACTCTATATATTATTTTGATTTCTCTATTAATCACATATTTGTCTGAGTACTCACACATTATCAGAATACTCACACATTTGTATGAGTACTCACACATTTTGTCTGAGTACTCTCTATTTTTCTCGGATTACTCATACATTTGTCTGAGTACTCTATGAATTTTTGTGAGTACTCTGTACATTTATCTTTACTTTTACACATTCATTTTCATGCTATCTTTATCTACAAAACAATCAAAAAAATACCAAAACCCTGTTTCATTCATATTTCATATCAAGTTTTTAAAACATCCAAAATCATCCAAGATACCATATTAAAGTAGCAAAACAACCAAAGTACTTATCAAACATATAAAAAAACCATCAAAAAAGTCTTAATAAAAGTCTAAAACTTAAATCAAACTCCTCCCAACACTCTTTACAAAACAAAGTATCGATGATTAATCAGTTAAGAACTTTTTCCCATGTTTATGCACTGTGAATATTTGCTTCGCAACAATTTCCTAATAATCATTGCTCTGCCTTCGTTAATATATTTTTGAATGTAAGTCTTTTGTCTTATCACCCCATTCCGATAAAAGGCATAACACCATAGGATTACAAAAACACCGCAGTCAACGCTTTTTGGTTCTTGTTCAACACAATCTACATGGTAACCGTTGAGAAATCGGTTTGATATCCTGCATTTTTATCAATCTGGACCACTCATATCCCCGTGGGTCTGTGCGGATGATCAAAAGATGCATCACATGTGAATGCGATATTTGTTTGAAAATTGAGATCAACATTTGTACTTCTTCCATTATATTAGTACTCTATCTCAGTTCACTTTTATCCCACTCTTTGCCAAAGTGTTCATCCATGTTTTTGTTGGTAGTTCGAATGATTTCATCGGTTTCTATCATATAATTGCTATGCCTACTTTTCATTTTTGATTTACAAAGATTCCATATGATTAGTAATACATAAGATACGACTAATTCACGTCTCCATCCGCCAATAACAAATGTCTCAATTATCTTAAGAACCCATTGTCCCAACTCTTCGTATTCATGACACGCGTTGATTTGAAGTGTCGATCCATCCCATACCAATTTTCCTATGCCACATGTAAGTAACAAATGTTCACTATTTCTTGTTCCATCTTACACCACTGGCATTCAATTTCAATTTCATATTTTCTTGTCACAAGATTTTTACCAGTTGGTATAGCATTATTACAAGTTTTCCAGTTGAAAATTCTTACCTTGGTGGGAAGGTTTGAGTGCCAAATGGTTCTCCAAAGCTTGCTTCCAGATGGAACTGTATTTTATTGCCATGGTACTTCAAAGGACTTCTGCATCTGTGAGAACCTTATATCATGTCTTGGTTACATACTCTCCACTAGTATCATGTGGCCAAATAAATTTATCGGTGTGTCTCTAGAAAACACCTTTTCTCTCAAAATGACTTGAATAATTGGCTCTGAAATATATCATCTAACAACTTTGTATTCCATTTCGTTGAATTTTCCTTCCAAAGATCTTTGATTTTATAAATCTCACATTCATTAGGTTTTTCTAACTTACATTGTGTGTATAACCATTTATCTGTCCAAATATTAATAGCTTCTCCATTTCCAATTTGATATCGTCTGTATTTCTTCAACATATCTCTTCCTTCTAATAAACTTGCCCATGACCATGTTCGAGGATATCTTAATTTAATAGCGAGAAAGTTACTATTCGGGAAATATATACCTTTAAGAAGTTTAGCCGCTAAAGTATTCGGATTATTGAGAATTCGCCATACTTGTGTTGCAAGTAATGTCGTATTCATGCGCTTAAAGTCCTTAAATCCCATGCCTCCTAACATTTTGCTAATCGCCAGTTTCTCCCATGCCATCCAATGTATTCGAGATTTTTCACCTGAATTCCACCAAAAGTTTGAGATTGCTGATATTAGTTTATTACAAAAAGTGATAGGGAAAGAAAAAATTGACATCCCGTATATCGATATAGCTTGTAGGACTGCCTTGATAAGAACTTCTTTTCCTCCATCTGATAATAGTTGTGTTTTCTATCCTTCAGTATTTTTGAACAGTTTCTCTGTTATCCATTGTAATGATTGTATCTTTGATTGTTTATGGCATAGTGAGGTCCCTAAGTACTTCCCTAGGTCATCTTTTTCTTGTATGCCTATTATATTAGTAATGTGTGTCCTGCATTCCTCTGATGTATCCTTACTGAAACAGATAGAAGATTTTGTAAAGTTTATTCTTTGTCCCGACCCTGCGCAGTATGTTGAAATGCACTTTCTGAATTGTCCAATTTCATCATTCTTGACTGTCAGAATCAAAAGTGAATCATCTGCAAACAGTAAGTGATAGATGACCAGACAATTTCTGGTAATTTGTATTCTTTTAAGCTTACCCTGGTCGACTTTTTGATCAATTAAACTAATTAGGGATTTTATCGTTAAGGAAAATAAAAACGGAGATAAAGGATCTCCTTGCATTAATCCCCTTTCTGATTTAAATTTTCGTAGTCTATACCCATTACAATTAAGCTGAAAAGCAACCGAAGATAAAAAAAATCGAGATCCATTTATCATTAAAGCCTAATTTTTCCAAAACTAATAATAAAAAAACCCATCGTGCCTGGTCATAAGGTTTGGCCATGTCAAGTTTGATTTCCGCCATTGGTTTTGCATTCTTCCGTTTTTATTTCATATAAAATGAAATTTCTTGTACTATTAATATATTGTCATGTATTGTTCTATTCTTTATAAACGCGACATGTGTTGGTGATACAATAGTATTCATAAATTCCTGCAACATGTTGGCTAGTATCTTTGCTGATAAAACTTACCATTGAGCCTATCCGGTTCTGGTGCTTTTGACGGTGACATATCAAACACTGCATTTTGAATTTCTTCTAGTGTTGGTTGGTGTGTTAAATTGTCATTTATTTCATGTGTTATCTTTTTTTGGATTGATATTGTTGCTGAGAGAGTCTTCAGTACAACAAAATAAAGTCACATTAAAAGCCTAATTTTTCATAAAATATAAAAATAGGATAACTCTTCATAAAGTTTCGTCACATCGTTGATATATATTTTCATAAAATTCGTCACATCAGTATAACTTTTCATAAAGTTAATCTAATAAAAAAAATTAATGTACCAAAGATATTTCCATGGTTGCTTCCTCCATGTCTTTTTTATTTTTTCTTCAAATGTCTCTAAAAAATAATTTTGAAAATTATTTATGACTTATACATTTTTTGTTAGATTCCTTCGTTGTTCTTAATATGCTGTATCCTATTTAGCATTTTTTTAAATTGTTTTGCAGTATATATCCATTTGGCGCAAATAATATTTTTATTTCGGCTATATTATTTTCAAAAATAATATATTAAATTTTTTACAGCCATTGTTTGTTTCATAAGATACTCAAACTACACTGCTGACTCTATCCACTTAAAAGATGTTTTCATATCAAACTCAGCACCACCAGCTCTCCACCGTCCTCCACCTTCAAGACCATCGCTTCCCTACTTTCCCGACCACTCTCCACCTCCCCTCCTCTAAACGCTTCATCTCTTCCTCCCTCCACGACCTCCACAACCAAGATTCCATCACTTCGAGAACCGAAGAGGAAATCCCCCGTAAACAAAATTCCAAAACCACCGCCTTCCTCTTCCGCCACCTCTCACCTTCCCAACAACCACCACCACCACCCTCACCGGAAAATCAAGTATCGCCTGTAATAAAGGAAGATAAAGAGAGGCTTCTAAAAATGTCACTAATAAGAAAAAGGACACCTCAATTTCCAGGCTCAATATATATACAATCACCAACTGACCATGATGTTAACTCTTCTTTACCACCTCTTAAAACACTTGTCGAAAACCAAAAAACGAATGCTAATGAAGTTCTTATTGAAGATGACATTGATGATGAAATGCTTATGAAGGCTATCGAAATACGAAGGAAAGTAACTGTTGAAATATTCAAAGAAGCCATGAGAAGAGGAAAGTTCGGGATCACTTATTCCACTAATTTAATCTCTAGATCATCTGATTTTATCGATTATGTTATGATCGAAGCTGCTTCCTTGAAAAAATATCCAGAGTATTCGAGATCATCTTTCAATGTTCGAGCTAAAGACGTCATTGCAGAATCCAATGTTGTACCACTTATAAGGTAAAAATGATTGCTTTTTGAGTTCACAAACTTGTTTCCTAGTCATTTTTGTGTCAAGGGTAGTTCATAATATCTGATTTTAAACATATAAACGGTGTAGGTGGTTGAAACACAATCTATTATCGTATCCTCAGATCGCTAAGCTAATATGTATGTCAAGAGGAAATGTACAGTCAATACATCGAATAGCTCAATGGTTAACAACAATTCATGTAAAAGGGAGATTTATTGGGGTAGCATTATTGAGAGCAAAAGGAAATATATTAGAACGTAGCTTAGATGAATTAGATGAGAATATCAATTACTTAGAAAGCAAAGGTGTAAAAATGGATTGGATGGGTTTTATAGTTGGTCATTGTCCCGAGATATTATCTTTTAGCATCGAAGAACTCAAATCTCGTGTTGAATTTTACATGAATATGGGCATGAACGAGAATGATTTTGGAACTATGGTGTTTGATTACCCTAAGGTTCTTGGTTACTATTCCATGGAAGAGATGAAACGAAAGGTAATAATTTATAAATGAAGGGCTTCCAAGGTAAATAAGACTATTAATGTAATAGTTTTTATTTGTCTAGGTTGCTTATTTGAAAGAGTTTGGTCTTGGTAATGAAGATGTTGGAAGATTATTAGCGTTTAAACCTCAATTAATGGCTTGTAGTATCGAAGAAAGATTGAGACCTCTTGTAAAGTATTTTTACTACCTTGGAATTACTAAAGATGGTATGAGAAGAATACTAACGATTAAACCGATGGTTTTTTGCGTTGATTTGGAGAGTGTAATCGTACCAAAGGTACGTTTTTCAAGTTAATTGCATTATATGCCCCTATATTGACAAAATTACTCTTTCTTTGCAAAAAAAAAGGTTCAATTTTTGCAGGCTATAGGTGTTCAAGATGATGGAATCAGCAACATGCTTGTAAAATTCCCACCATTACTTACATATAGCCTCAACAGAAAAATACGTCCTGTGGTATTTTATCATCTTTCTATCGCGATTTTCTGTCGAGAATCTTGATTAGTTTATAATTGAATATTTGTGATATAGGTTGTATTTTTATTGACAAAAGCTGGGGTGACCCAAAAGGAGATAGGGAAAGTGATAGCTTTAGCACCCGAGCTACTAGGTTGTAGCATTGTGAATAAGCTAGACCATAGTGTAAAATACTTTTTGTCTCTTGGTATACCTATAAGAGTATTGGGTGAAATGATAGCTGATTTTCCTATGTTACTTCGCTATAATATAGACCTTCTCCGTCCAAAATACCAGTATCTTCGAAGAACCATGGTTCGCCCATTAAAAGATGTCATTGAGTTTCCCAGGTATATATAAATAATACTACACGTATTTCCTTTATTTACATATACATGGGAAGATGTATAACTATTTTATGTGATTTTTCAGGTTTTTTAGCTATTCATTAGAAGAACGGATAATTCCTAGACATAGAATTCTTGTGGAAAATCGTATAAATTTTAAGCTTCGATATATGTTAGCTAGCTCGGACGATGAATTTCATCGCAAAGTTGAGGATGCTGTTGAAAGGCGCCGAAGATTTGAAGCCGGTATGGCACAAGAACACTTCATGGATTCTAATCCCGAACAAGAATTGTCATGTTTAGAATAGTTGATTTTAACTTAAATTCTTTATATTTGAAAATTACAGTGTATATAAATAGTAGTTAACAATGATATTTCATAGCTCATACAAAGAGTATTAAAAACTAGAATGTGAATTTATTGAAAACCCAACATAACACTAGTACAGTATGCTGATCTTTAAAAACAAAAGAACACCAACATATGACACAAGGCAGAAACTAACTATAAAATTAGCAATCTGAACATTAGAAATTAAGTACCGTCCAAAAAAAAAAAAAAAAACATTAGAAATTAAGTTGCGGTTTTGAGTTGAGGAGTTGTAGCATTGGCATAAACGGGGTGAAGGAGATGACCTTCCTTGGGTTCCACATGGACCCATTTGCGACCACTAAGCTTGTGTTTTTCAAACTTGACATTACCTTCTTTTAGGGCGAAAAGAGTGTGGTCCCTACCAATTCCAACATAGTTTCCCGGATGAAAACGGGTCCCCCTTTGACGAACGATAATGTTTCCTGGTATAACTCTCTGCAAAAATATAAATTAATATTTTTTAATTATTTATATAAGAGTTTAAGAAGATAGATAGACATATAAATTAAATACCTCTCCGCCAAATTTCTTCACTCCGAGGTTCTTAGGTTTAGAGTCCCTTCCATTCTTTGTAGACCCAGCAGTCTTTTTAGTAGCCCAACGTCTGAACATTAAGCTTAACCCCTCTCCAGAAACATCTATATAACATAAATAATTACTCAATCAATTAAGATTTTAATTTTATGGAAAAATGAATATTTTTATTAGCATACCACTTGCAGAATTGTAGACAGGGGTGTTTGTAATCGCGTCACGAATACTCAATCTTCTGAATAAAGACGTAGCGAAATTCATTGCTATTTATGATGCTATATCTGAGTCAAAAAAGAAAAAAAGAACACATCATTGTTTATAAATATCTCCATCAAAACCAGAATAATTGGATCGGCCCTTTTTTCTGTCAATTTACATAGCAATTGAAATATTTCATCTAGGCAGACAAAATAGAGACTAGCTGCAAAAGAAATATTAAAGGCATAGAATTATTTACTAAATGACATACAATTCACATAAAATATGATATATCATATTCTCACAAACATAATAGAATGTCAAAGTTTAAAAGCTTAACCTAAAGCCTAAAAGCTTAATCAACAATCAACAAATACTTAACAAAAAATTAATTTATATAAAATCCGATGAAATCTAACCTCTATGAATATGAGTTTTGTTATGTCCCTATGCTGCTCAATGACTAGCCATTAAAGGAAGAATCGAAGATTAAAGAGTAGAGATGGAATATTCTTTAGAATTGTGGCGGATTCTACAGTTTACTATTGTTCACCACAGGGACCAATAGTGCTTATAATTCAAATAAAAACAATTCTTACACATGGCTCACTAGTGCAATCAAGTCAAAGTGAGAATTGCATAAAATAAATCTAAATACCCTCGAAAGCCACTACTCAGTCAAACATAAAAAGATGTATTCATACAAATATTCATATCATTGTAGGTGAAAATTCTAGTCTCATTACAAATCACTACAACATTAACAAAAGATTTAACTAAAAACCACATGTTACACTATTCTGTATCAAATTCAATTTAAACGAGAGTTGAACTTAATTACAGTAGTAATTCATGTATCAATAATTAATCCATCCTCAGTTATGTTCTTCATTTCATCTCATTAACTTAAATAGATTTTCACCAATGACTCGATGAGTAAATCAGCCTTGTGAACCAGAGAAATAAAAAAGCATACGAAGCAATAAGCATGTACCCAAAATATAACAACATCCCAAATACTGGTTTTGTATACAAGATTAGTAACAATTTCTCCATAATCTTTCTTCTTTTTTTTCTTTCTTTTTTCTGATGAGACTAAAGGAATGACAAATCCTTTTAACCCCTAGGTTCTAGCGATATACTTAATAGAATATAATCTTCTAATAATTAGTCTGACGGTTTAAAAGTGATTAGAACAACATCACAGCTTAGAATTAGAGCAAATGAAGCACAGTTTGAGGCGCGGTGAGGATGATTTTAAGTTATTATAGGGGGCCTTGTGTTAGTAGCCAACATAATAAAATCACAACAAACAAAAAGAAATCAAATTACAAGAAAACTGATTAATATTCAATCTAGCTATAATAAATCAGATAAATGTATGTTGATTCGTGAATCAAATGCAAAACACACATTCACAAACGAATTTACACTCCGTGTTATACATATATGATTAGACAGTATTACCTCCGGAATCTGCTACACGGTGTGGAGGTGTGGAGGTCGGAGCGGCGTCGGACGGAGATAGGAAGAGTAGAGGTATTAACACAGTGTCACCGTACCAGGAAGACTTAGAATCTAATGGGCTATAATTGAGATATTGTAGAGGCCCAATAAGCCCAATTTTTTAGACAATATCTAAAAGGATTGCAAATACCAAAAGAGTAATGCTGGGTGGTAAAATTAATTTTAGACCATATTTTTAAAAAGTTCATTTTATATTATATGTTTTCAAAAATATAATGTTTTTGTCATTTCATTAAGAATTTCACTAACAAAAAATGTAATTTTTGTCATACGTTAGTATTAGAAAAGTGTATAAGAATACGTTAATCTATTAGAGAGCATTTGAGCTAAACTATTCACATAAGAATTTTAAATATGAGGCAGATTTATACGGTTCTCATAAGATTTTCCATCTTGATATTGGTTTTGTTGAGTATGAGCTTGAGACTGGTTTTTGTCCCAACTAGCATTTGACCGTTGAAAACCCTGAGGGTTATTTCGTTCTCCTCGGTATTAGTTACCTTGGTGATAATTTTGCCCATCTTAATAACCACCACGGTTCAACCTACTACGATTTAAAAGGACTAAAATACAAGCAACTAACAAAAATATAAAAAGACAAGAAGTAAATACTAAAATTGAAGGGAGAAAAGTGGGCTTGGTATAGTTGAATCCACATAAGGTCTGTAATTGGGAAAATTTTATCTGATAAGGGTAAAACTGACAAATTTACATTCGGGACCCCCTTCCGGGGGATTAGGTGCTACTCTCAAGGCAATAGAGCTCATTTCAAACGAATCAATTCGCCCTAATAAGCATTTAATTCACTTACCCATGTGGTAGCAATGCACCCACCTAAGATCTTTCGATTCTCTCAATCAAATGCACTCTCAATAACCTAATTCTACTAGTGAGTCCCTTTACCGGGTATAATTCATGGATTAAGGTTAATCAATTAACTGACAAAAGTAATTAATCATAATCCAATACAACATAAAGAGAAATGTGATATAATAAAACTCAATTAAGATAAAAAACACCTAATTGAACAAAATTGGCCAAATAGTTAAACTAGGGTTTTATCATATCTCAAACTCAAGAAAAACTGTAGCTCATGTTTGTAAGAAATGAAAGCATAAGAGCTGAATTAGCATATATGGATTAAAGGAAATAACATAAAAAGAAAAAGAAAATTACAACTTTTTCTTGTAAAATTATAAAACTTGAAGACTTGAAAGATGAAACTACGAAGGTTTGATGATACAAAGACTTCCCACAACCTTTCTCTTTTTAAACTCTTGCTCCCTTGAATGTAATGAGTGATGTGATGGAATAAAATGAGATAAAAGACTTTATATATGCTTCTAAATCTGTGGTCCATCTCAAGGTGGATTGCTCCATGGGCAAAACTCACTAAAAATGCTCATCATTTTTGGTTTTGTATATTATGGTCCCTTTTAGGCCACCAAAACGAGTATAAGTTCATCTTTTAAACTCTAAGTTGCGCTCAATTTGTTTTCACGTATTTGTCTTTCCAAAAGATTTTCAACGGTCTATCATTAAGCGTCAAAATCTTCTCGAGTCTACTTAAGCATTGATCTGAACATTCTAGCTAATCTTAAAAGCTATCTTCATTGAGTTCCAAGTGAAATCTTGACTTCGGAGTCACTTTTTGGTCTTTTTTTTTTTTGCTTCCTTGGAGGTTCCTAATTACTTTTCTGACTCCTTAGATAATCAATTAGTTCTTGGATCCCACGTGTTCCTTTGAATTTCACATATAAAATACAAAACACGTCAAAATGCTTCAAAAATATGCGAATCATCAACATTAGCTCAAGACTCGAAATATATCAAATAATAGCAAAAATCCCAACTTTAGAATTAAAAACTTTCCCAAGAAAACATGTGTTAAGCTATCATCCGGTCCCCTAAGTTCTGACATACCAAAATATGAGACATCCACAAAGCGATTTTGGCACTATTGCATGTGTGAAATAATAAAAAATGGTTGATTTACAAGTTTTTGTCTGATGAAGAAATGTATGATATATGCCTCAAAAGCATAGATAACTTTCACCTTTATCTTTTTGCAAGGAAGATCGTTTACAATGACTTGATATGCTATGAAAAATTCTATTTGAAAGTTCTAAACATAATAAGGTGGAAAGTGTTTCGTGGTCATCTCTGGGATCATGAAATCTTTAACTTTTTCAATCTCCCATGAAAATGGATCTATACTATTTGCTTGTAAATTAAACTTTTACTCCTTCGGTTTCTAGTGAAAATGGGGTGACATTTTTGGTACATTTAGAAAGAGTACAGCATCTTGAACACTTAAAGTGATTTTCACTGGAGTAGATGAATTTTTCATAGAACTCATGGATCAAAGAGATGTAGTGAGAACATTCAGTGCTAATAAAGAAGTTAAGACCTTGGAATTCAATAAGAGAAAGGACGGTTATACATATTAAATCACATTCAAAGATTTTCTTCCTAGAGCTGGATCATATGGACCATATGGTTTATATGATATAATATTAACACTGTTTTCAAGAGATCCGTTGGTCATATCTTCTTCTTCTTCAACCACTTACATACTTGTAGAAACTCTTCCAAGAAAATGGGAGTAAAAATGTTGAATATCTTCATCTCTAATATCATCAAATGTGAGATCTATAGGAGGGAAATATCTTCATCTCTAATATCATCAAATGTGAGATCTATAGGAGGGATATGGTTTGAATAGCAATTTGTGAGGGTTAGTCTAACAATTTTTTAGATCAGGAGGAGGCTTTTAGGGTTTTATGACAATATATGGTGAATAAGATTAGATGAAATATATGGGGGAGGATGAGCACTACTATTGTTGTGTACACAAGGACTTCCCTATTCTACACCTAAGATTCTAAGCCCGAGTGCCTGATTAATAACTGTCAGTTATCTGTTTTTTAGTTTTGGCTTAGACACCCATATATTCTTTTTAGTTTTGGCTTGGACCCCATAGGATGCCCGAGTGAAAAATGAGACAAATGACATGTATGAGTTTGCTTGGGTATTGGTTGAGACAATTGGATCAATCACTTTAACGATCCATTTTGGCATTCTCCAAAAGGTATCTTCAATCCTTGCTAAGCAAATTTTCGAGCATGACATTTTGATAGTGTGTTATGTAAGTGAAATTATGAAATTAAAGTTTGAGGTTTAGGGTTTATATGATATGCGAATAATAATTTTCATCAAGAATTAAAAAACTTTTATTGAAACCCATACCACTTTTGGGAGAGGTTTTATTTTAATATCCTCCTTGAGTAGAATTGGTTTTTCTTTACAAACTTTTTATCCTTTTTAGAAGAATGGTGTTTAAGGACAGGAATTTTGTTTAAATGTTTTAAACATTTAGCTTTCCAATATCTTGTTATTTATTTGTTGCTCTATTTTAATTCTTCTGATAAAATAATTTTCATATTAATATTAATAGAGTGTAAATAATCCTTGTAAAAAGAGCCATGCGTATTTTGAATATCACCTTCATACAATAATTTCATTTGTTGCCCAAGGAGGCTTGTATATTCCCCCTGGTTTACTTATGACAATTAGTAAGTAAACCTCATGGTCAAAGTGACTAATAAAGTAATAATTTAAGAAATTAAGTTGCCACATATTATCACGCTACTAAAGACCAACACGACAGATAGGGTTTCTCTTGATGAGTCCAAGATCCACCTATACAATATACAAAAATAATCCAGAATTTCAGATCATGTATAAGAATAATACAGACATATTAACCTCAAACATACCTTATGCCCGAAAAGATCTCTTATATTGTCAATTCCATACAGAATCATAGTAGGCCTGAAGAAATATACAATGTCAAAAACAGAAATATAATCATTTTGAAAAAGAAAAGAAAAAAAAAGTTACCTTTCAAGGGAAAGACCCCACGCAATGACCCGTACATCTTCTGGTAGACCCATGGGTTGGAGCATTTCAGGTCGGAACATTCCGGAATTTCCAACTTCAACCCATTTCTTAAAGCCTTCGTGATAACTGACAACACAAGTTATAGTTAGTTATAAATTAATTGTTAACTTTCTCATTCAAGAGTTCTTGTTATTTTTATTTTATTTTTACCTGAATATTTCCATGCTCGGTTCAGTATATGGATTATACGCTGGCTTGAAGCGAAGCTTAGACATTCCTGATAATTAGCAAAAAATTAAATATAAATTATCCATATTACATTAACATACTAGACCAATATATTTACCTAAACGAGAGAAGAAATCATAAAGCACTCCAATCAGATCACCAAGGTTAAGCCCACGGTCACATATTAGACCTGAAAGAAGAAGTAAATCAGAGGGTTAAAATAGGTATAAATTATATCCTAACCAAATAGTAGATTAAGAATAGATACCTTCAATTTGGTGAAACTCAGCAAGATGTGTACGATCAACAGCTTCATTTCGGAAGACACGGTCAATAGAATAATACTTTTTAGGTTCAAAAGGTTTCTGTTCATTACATTAAAGAAACAAAATCAAAGTAATGATTCTGCGAAAAGGGTATTATAGGTAAAAAATAAACAAACCTGTGCAAGTGCATAGAGCATTCTTGAAGAAACAGCAGTTGTATGAGTTCGAAGAAGATTCTTATTAGCTTCCTCTCTTTTCCAATCATAACCATACCTAAAACCCACAAAAACTTTTGCTTAAAACACAGAAAAAAGGTGAGAATCATTATCAATATATTACCCTCGAGATCCATAGCCACCAAGTTCATGCACTCTTTTCACCCTCTCAACATAATCTTCGGGTAAAGTGTTTGTAGTGGCAGGTACTGAAAAGATTATAGTCGAAATATTAGAGGGTCTTTAGTGTAAATTGGATAAACATTAAAAGATGGAAAAAGAAAAACCTTTGACAAAGAAGGTATCGTGTGAATCACGAGCAGGGTGTTGCTGAGGCTGGAAAAGAGCATCGAAATTCCAGAAACTGCAAAATATAATGATAAAATTAATTATACATAAATTATGAAGAAGCGAAAAGAGACAAAATTAAGTACCTGCTTTCCACAAAATTGTTTGTTGGCATTTCCTCGAATCTGCATATATGGAATGATTAATAAGCTGTTATACTCAAAAAAATGTGTGTGGATTTAAAAAAGATATAGTATATCAAATTATACCCCATTTGAAGGAAAATCATCTGCACTTGATGCCTAACCTGCAATAACATGAAATTCTCATCTGTCAGTTATAAATACAATAATTATTTGATTCAAAACTATGATATGATTTTTTTTTTAAACGTAGAGTTTTGTGCATCCAAGGATCAAAGTTTATATTGATTAGAAAACCCACAAAAAAAACATTATGTTTGAGAAAAGAGGGACTAAATGGAGAAATAATGAGAAGCAAGTGAAGGAACCTTGAGCAATGGATGGAGATGTCCACCTTCAGCTGGTAGACCTTTAGCACTGAAGTTATACTCTTTAAACTCCAATTCTTTCCATTCACCCCTTCATAAGAGAAAAAAAAAAAGAAAAAAGATGAAATTAAATTATCTGGGAAATGGGTCTGATTATTCAAAATAACTACACTATCCTACCTTTGGAGGTTCTCCCTTGTAAGATCAGTAGCTGCCTTTTTTCGTTTTGGAGCATAGTTAGGACCCTGCTTTACTTTATACCCTTTCCATACTCTATATCAAGAAGAGGTAATACATTAGCATTTGATTCATAATAATTTTGGTTTTGAGGGATAAGAATTAATTACTGTTTAATTATGAGCTTTCTTTTCTTAAGAGGATCAGCATCAATATCCTTCTCCTTAACCTCCTGCAAATACAACACAACTTTAAATGTTAATAACCAAATTTGCTACAAACAAGATGTATATAATAAGTTTAAATTCACCTTTCCATTTTCAATCTGCAAAAGCAAATCTTTAACTTTGTCCTCAACATCTGAAACCTGTATCCAATACAACACACAGTTAAACTTACAAAGCATTCGCATACTTATTGCTATACATCTTTATAAGCTAAAGCTACAGATTTTATATACCTTTCTTGACACTTCTGACTTCCCCATCACAATCCATTTGTTCTTTAATGCCTGTGTACAACCTATTTTGAATACTGCAGGGTCCAACTTTTTCTGCATTCAAAAATATTCTTCTCAAGTAATTACAAAATTAAACAATTTACAAATATTATTTATTTAATTTTACAAACCTCCAATTCTTCACGTGTAGTTCCTTCTTGAGGTATAGCCAAGAAGACTTGGACTTCAGGTGAACCTTCTACAGAGTATGTTTTCCCTTCTTCAGTCAGCACCCATGATTGATCAAGATCCTGAGCTTCGACAAATCCATTACAGTTGAGACTTTTGATAGCGTTAACAATTTCATCATGGCTTAAGCTTTGTTCCTCGGCAAACTTGCCTGAATCTGATATCTCTTTGTTATGTTGGAGATATCTTAGTACGGCATCTTCTGCCATTTTAACTTTAAGATTCAGCTTTCCAGTAGTTGTGCCAACTGGTGCAAAACAATTCAAAAAATACAGTCACGGCCAATTATACTGACATACGGTCATATAATGGCTATTCTAGGATTTGTATAAAAATATAACAAACAATATACTCAAATCAGATTATTCTGAAAATTTGTACAAGTAAATCAATTTTTTAGAGTTACAATGGTAAAAATTAATTGTTTACCTTAATTTAGGTTCTTCAATAGTTGATGGCGTAGCCAAGTCTTGATGATGGTGGAGAATGGTCTTGTGCAGGAGAGCGGCTTGGTGGGAAGATGAGTGTCAAACAATTTCTTTTTCTTTTTTGTTCCAATGCGAGTGTAAACTGATAGGGTTTAGGTTTTTATCATGTTTCATTGTTTTTTTCGAACAAAAAAATGGGTAATTTCAATTTTAAACCTTAATATCAAAATTAGGGCAAATATTATTTTAATTTTTATTATAAACCTCATTTACAATCTTTTTTCTAAATTTAAATTTAATATTATTTTAATTCTTACTATAATCCACAATTATAATCTTTTTTCTAAATTTAGACCATTACTTATTTTCCTTATTAAAATATCCTTTTCATTTAATTTTATTATAATTAATATATTATAAATATAATTGGTGTTCAACTCCGACAGTCAAAGGTGATCAACTCCGCCAGTCAAAGGTGGTCAATTGCGGAGGGTTTTTATTTTCTAATTTTCAAGACAGCGACTAGTCAACTCTGGCGACACCAGCGGTACACGTCGGTCAACTCCGACGAGATTTTTCTTTTTTTTTTTGTTTTAAAATTTATGGATAAAAATATATCACTATGATTTTTTTCTGATTTTAAATTCTTTTTTTATTTTTCCAGTTCTGGCGAAAAATTATACCGAAGATGTACCGAAACTGTAACTACTTGCAGGTGCAAATATTGCAAGTACACTACAACTTCAATTACATAACTACAAAATACAAACAAATACCAAAAGTTCCCAAAATTCCTTCACTTTCTTTCACGCAATATACAAATAATAAAGGAAGGACATTAAAGAAACATATACCTTATTTTAAATTTCACCGGAAAAAAACTCCAAATTGCATAAATATAAACAAGCCAAATAACTATGCTCATCACCGATCAAATGGTTGACATCAAAATAAACTATCTCTACAATTCAACAAAGAAAACCGAACTATCTCTACAATTCAACAAAGAAAACCGATTCGGATTCTTTTTTCCAACAAACCATGATTAAAAAAATTTATAACTGTAATTCGTAATCCAATAAATGCAACAAAACTTTAAAAAAAATAAGAAAAGTCACTTTGATTTTTAGCCTCAATCAGCAATGAAAATATCAATTCTTTATCAAGAATAGACAGTAGAAAGTTTACTAGTACCAGTAGTATTTTTGTCTTAAAAACAACAATTAGATATATTCTATGAATAGAAGCCATTTACAG
This sequence comes from Nemophila menziesii, assembly GCA_029959085.1. Lineage (NCBI taxonomy): Eukaryota > Viridiplantae > Streptophyta > Magnoliopsida > Boraginales > Hydrophyllaceae > Nemophila > Nemophila menziesii. Next base: position 36,504,708 of record JARWIR010000007.1, on the reverse strand, counting down.
CAAAATGTGAAAGATTGGAGCAAAAAAAATACGATGATGTACATACTCTACATTCGTTATGCAATTAGAGAAACTAGTACATCCAATTTAACAATCTAAAAAATAATCACCATCACTAAAATATAGTAGGAGATTCACTGAAAGCACTCATTTTCACATCCTAATTGTCCTTTAAATTAATCTTCTAATCTTCCACACTGCTGGAAAACCAATTCAGATTCCTAATCAGAAGTGAAAACACACAAAATTCTCTTCTTACTACTTAATAAATCGTTCTTTACAATCTAATTCATAGCTAAAGCTTTGTGGAGACTAACTATAGAAAAAATTGTACCATTCATCCCTGTTTTATCAAATAGCAAATTATACCCACGTGTTTAAAAAAAGTAGCCGATATACCAAATGTACTTACAAACTAGCAATATACCCCATTGGAGGGGTACATTTGCAACCTTAATGTATAACACAAGTATATATTTGTTACTTTTTGAAATACAAGGATATAGTAATTAGCTATATTGCATAAAAGAGGCACTAATAGTGCAATTAACCCTTCAATTATGTAACAATCATAGCAAATAAACTCATGTCCAGAACATCAAAACAATGGCCTAAGTATTCACAATCTTTAAATGCAATCATTCAAAGTTTGGAACCTTCTGGACTGGAACACTTCACAATAATAATATGATTATTTATTAAATAAACAAATAAATAAGATAAAAAAACAAACCCATTGAAGTATTTCGGTGACGGTGCGGTTTCTAAAGTAAGTACAGAAGCTCATTAACTTGATTTTAGGGACAATTCCCGTTTTTCCACTTGACTGATAGCTAAGCCATGGACTTATTAACTTAACAATTCCATCTTATCTAAGATGTCATCGCCTGAATTTGTTTGAATCCTGCAGAGAATTTGACACAGGAGCTTGGGATTTTGACTCCATTGATAACAGCTTCGAAGATCCCTCGATATGAAATGAAGAATAAACTTTGCTAGTCTTAGAAGAATTACATTGTGACGTGTACAATATTCAGGATCCTCCATTGAATTAAATGCAAAGGCTAACTGTTTTTCGTTCTTCATCTTCGTCAATTGATATCCAATAAGGTGGCGGGATGGTGGAGAAGACCTGAGTTTACAGGGTTTTTGAGTTGGCCGGTGAGCTTGGTGGTGGGATTGGAGTTGGCCGGCGAGCTTTGATTTTCTAGGTTTTCAATTGTGGCTCCAGATACGTGAATCTGGTTGTATGTCGAAGATGAAAGGTTTTTGTAGCCATGGGAGGCGGAAATGTGTGCCTTCTCCGACGGCGGCGAGGAAGGAGGTTAGCGCAGCAGTTGCAGTGGGGAGAAGAGAAGTGTGTTCAGTCAAATGAAAAATAGAGAATGAAATGATATAGAAAAAATAAAAAAAGTAAGTGCCCGGGATTGCTTTTAAAAATAATCACTTAAAGTGATTTTAGATCCATAGTAATATTTTTTACTCTAAAAATGCTAGTGCCCGTTTGGAAGTGCTTTTTTAGAAAAGCACTTTTAACATTTTAAAAAAATTTCTAATCCTGAAAAGCACTTTTATGAGAAGCATCTAAGCACTTAAAATAATTTTAGATTTCAAAATTATTTTTAATAATTTTTTTAAACTTTAAATTTTATTCCAGAAGCGCTTTTTTCTTCCAAAATAAGCACTTCCAAACGAGCCCTAGATTAGTGATTATTAAAATAATCACTTAAAGTGATTTTAGATGTCAAAATATTTTCTAATATTTTTTACAAATATTTAATTTTTAATCAAAAAACGCTTTTAGCTCCAAAATAATCAATCCCAAACGAGAGCTCTAAATATACTTAGTGCCCGGAAGTGTTTTTTTAGAGAAGCACTTAAAAGTGCTTTTAATATTTTAAGAGTTTTTTTTATCTTGAAAAACACTTTTTTAAGAAGCACCAAATATATGTTTTTTGAAAAAAGCACTTCAAATAATTTTAGATTTCAAAAATATTTTTAACAATTTTTTTAAATTTTAAATTTAATTCCAAAAGCGCTTTTTTACTCTAAAATAAGCACTTCCAAACGGGCCCTTAAATAAACTTGATTTAATTCAAGGTATCCGGCTTGGGCGGCTAGATGGCAGCTCAGACCGTGGATCAAACACATCCAACAACTAGCTAAAGAATTTTCTTCAAACATATCCTACAACGTTTCAACAGTTGATCTTTTTTCTAGCGAAAGACGCCAAGCACAAGCCCAGGAATAGGTTACTGCACAATTTACTACAACATCAAGTTACTGCCCAGTTTCTTTAGAGTAACTTTTCGAAATTAGGAATAGGTTAATTCGTTCAGTTTGTTAATATGTAATTTTATGTTTTCTTACACGTCAAAAATATATATATATATATATATATATATACACTTAAAATAATATACTAAAATTCACGGTTAATTAGTGCCGTTAGAAGTGCTATTATTTAGAAGCACTTAAGTGTTTCTAGAATTTTAAAAATATTTTAAGTGTACTTTTTTGTTTGGTGTTTTTCTTAATTTTAAATTTCAAAATTATTTTTAATTATTTTTTAAAATTTGAAATTTTATTCTAAAAGTGTTTTGTTTTTTAAATAAGTAGTTCCAAACAGGTCCTTAATATGTTTATAAACTTACCGACCAAAAAAATGTGTTTATAAAGTTACTAGCGGTAACTTTTTACTTCTTAAAGTAATGCTTTTTGTTATTTTTTCAATTGGACTCCAGATGTTTTACAGGATTGCAATTAAGGCACTCTCTCGGTAAAAAATGTTTTAGCAACGGCTTGATTCGACTCCATTAAGGATAGAGTCGGCATATATAAGCTTTTTCAACTTCACAATTTATAGAAATTCGTGTGTGTGGAAGTAGACTCCCAAGATATGATAGACGTGATAGTGTGTGTGGAAGTAGATTTCCGAGATATAATAGGTGTGGTAGATCAGGTGGCACGTGGGAGGGGTTTGAGTTCACCATGGATTGAAGAGAGTCAGGCCATTTTGTCACAGTATAAATTCTATGCAATCAAGAGTATATACATGGAATGTAATGTCGGTATGGATTGGTTGACTTATACGGGAATAACCTAGCTCTATGTTTATTTCATGTGTATCGAACCTCCAGACAGGATTTGGAGAATAATTACAGCTCTATGTTTATCCCACGTGTATCGAACCTCCAGATTAGATTTGGAGAATAATTACACAAGAGAGAACTGGATAGAAAACACCAAAAATTGATTTATTACCAAACATTTGTAGTATAATATTTAGTATTATATTTAGCTAGCCTTCTTTCACCGCGATCTTAGAAACTCCTATGTAAAAATAACACCATTCATTATCCTTCGCCAACCATCATCGTCATCATCTTCTTCTCACCAACAACCTCACGACTAGTATCTCCGTAGGACCACCATCGCAACTAACTCTATTTTCGTCAATTATCATCTCCATCATCGCTCCATTACCTTTGTCATTCCTTCACGACGCCTCACCACCACATTCATCAACATCTTGTCTCCCTCACGCGCTTCCACCCTCCAAAGCACTGTCTTTACTTCTATATAACATCAAACTGCCATTTGAACAACGAACAATGTGCTTGTTCACGTCGATGCAACAAACCACTTTTCAATTCTCCGTTACAACAAACCACTTTTCAATTCTCTGTTACGAACCAACAAACACCACACTAACGACATCATACTTTTACAATCTTAGAGAGAGATAGTATAACAAATTTGGATTTTTTTTTTTTGGGAGCTCCTCCACTTTTGTAGTGAAGCTTGATGGTGTGACAACAATGGTGACACAAGTGACAAAAACATCGAATTTAGCAAGAGGAGATGGTGGTGGAGAAAGCTAGTAACATTAGTTGAAGTCAATTAAAAAAATCTTAAAAATTAAAACATGGGTACTATGTAGTGTATAAAATATGAGTTATGACATTGTAATACATGTTGAACTTATTATGGCATTTAATAAGAAAAAACATAGTGCTATTGGTAAACTACTAAAATTGATTACTTATGTTTACTTTTTTTACCAAACAACAAACAATATCATAAGTAAAATTATCCTCATTAGGCCAAAAAACGATACCATATGTTCCATTTGTTAAAAATTTAGGCCTAAAAAATCTTTTATTAATGTTAGTTCTTAACAAATTTTCCCATACCCTTGGTGAGACTAATCTACTGTTGATAACCCTAACCATGAGGTTGAAACTTTCCAGTAAAGTTCATTCACTCACTACCCAATCATGACTTACTAATTATCACAAGTAAACCTCATGGTCAAAGTGACTAATAAAGTAATAACTAAGATATTAAGTTACCAGAAATATCACAATCGAAGTCTCCCTACACTACATCAATATCATCCGTATCAAGACTAAGAGGCAACAAATATAATTCTTCAAATCCCTCCACGTAACACATGTATTATGACATTTGTGTCTATGGCAGTTAATTTGAATATCAAACGATAATCTTAAACAATAGTATTTTAAGAATTTTAACAATCTCAAACCTCTCCAGAAATAAACTCAACCAAAAAAAACAGTTATTCAGTGACATAAATCTGGCAGTTAAATTGAAATCGTGAACTCTCACGCTATTAAAGACCAACACGACAGATAGGGTTTTTCTTGATGAGTCCAAGATCCACCTATACAATATACAAAAAAAAACCAGAATTTCAGATCATGTATAAGAATAATACAGACATATTAACCTCAAACATACCTTATGCCCGAAGAGATCTCTTATATTGTCAATTCCATACAGAATCATAGTAGGCCTGAAGAAATATACAATGTCAAAAACAGAAATATAATCATTTTGAAAAAGAAAAAAGAAAAAAAGTTACCTTTCAAGGGAAAGACCCCACGCAATGACCCGTACATCTTCTGGTAGACCCATGGGTTGGAGCATTTCAGGTCGGAACATTCCGGAATTTCCAACTTCAACCCATTTCTTAAAGCCTTCGTGATAACTGACAACACAAGTTATAGTTAGTTATAAATTAATTGTTAACTTTCTCATTCAAGAGTTCTTGTTATTTTTATTTTATTTTTACCTGAATATTTCCATGCTCGGTTCAGTATATGGATTATACGCTGGCTTGAAGCGAAGCTTAGACATTCCTGATAATTAGCAAAAAATTAAATATAAATTATCCATATCACATTAACATAAAATTGGGTTTACTAAACCAATATATTTACCTAGACGAGAGAAGAAATCATAAAGCACTCCAATCAGATCACCAAGGTTAAGCCCACGATCACATATTAGACCTGAAAGGAGAAGTATTCAGAGGGTTAAAATAGGTATAAAATATATCCTAAACAGATATTAAGAATAGATACCTTCAATTTGGTGAAACTCAGCAAGATGTGTACGATCAACAGCTTCATTTCGGAAGACACGGTCAATAGAATAATACTTTTTAGGTTCAAAAGGTTTCTGTTCATTACATTAAAGAAACACAATCAAAGTATTGATTCTGCGAAAGGGTATTATAGGTAAAGAATAAACAAACCTGTGCAAGTGCATAGAGCATTCTTGAAGAAACAGCAGTTGTATGAGTTCGAAGAAGATTCTTATTAGCTTCCTCTCTTTTCCAATCATAACCATACCTAAAACCCACAAAAACTTTTGCTTAAAACACAGAAAAAAGGCGAGAATCATTATCATATATTACCCTCGAGATCCATAGCCACCAAGTTCATGCACTCTTTTCACCCTCTCAACATAATCTTCGGGTAAAGTGTTTGTAGTGGCAGGTACTGAAAAGATTTTAGTCGAAATATTAGAGGGTATTTAGTGTAAATTGGATAAACATTAAAAGATGGAAAAAGAAAAACCTCTGAGAAAGAAGGTATCGTGTGAATCACGAGCAGGGTGTTGTTGAGGCTGGAAAAGGGCATCGAAATTCCAGAAACTGTAAAATATAAATATAAAAAATAAAATAAAAAATACATTATGAAGAAGCAAAAAAAGACAAGATTAAGTACCTGCTTTCCACAAAATTGTTTGTTGGCATTTCCTCAAATCTGCAAATATGAAATGATTACTCAACTGTGTGTTTATGTGTGTGAGAGGATTTAAAAAAGATACAAGTATATCAGGTTATACCCCATTTGAAGGAAAATCATCTGCACTTGACGCCTAACCTGCAATAACATGAAATTCTCATGTGTCAGTTATAAAATACAAGAAACTATTTGATTCAAAACTAATATATAAATTATTTTTTTAGACGTAGAATTTTGTGTAATGAAGGATCAATGTTTATATTGAATAAAAAACCCACAAAAAAAATCATTATGTTTATAAGAAGAGGGACTAAATGGAGAAATAATGAGAAGCAAGTGAAGAAACCTTGAGCAATGGATGGAGATGTCCACCTTCAACTGGTAGACCTTTAGCACTGAAGTTATACTCTTTAAACTCCAATTCTTTCCATTCATCCCTTCATAAGAGAAAAAAAAATCAAAAAAAATTTAATTGACTTCAAGTCGTGTTTTACAATATTATTACTAATTACCTTTGGAGGTTCTCCCTTGTAAGATCAGTAGCTGCCTTTTTTCTTTTTGGAGCATAGTTAAGACCCTTCTTTACTTTATACCCTTTCCATACTCTATATCAAGAAGAGGTAATACATTAGCATATGATTCATAATAATTTTGGATTTGGGGGATAAGAATTAATTACTGTTTAGTTATGAGCTTTCTTTTCTTAAGAGGATCAGCATCAGTATCCTTCTCCTTAACCTCCTGCAAATACAACACAACTTTAAATGTTAATAACCAAATTTGCTACAAACAAGATGTATATAATAAGTTTAAATTCACCTTTCCATTTTCAATCTGCAAAAGCAAATCTTTAACTTTGTCCTCAACATCTGAAACCTGTATCCATTACAACACACAGTTAAACTTACAAAGCATTCGCATACTTATAGCTATACATCTTTATAAGCTAAAGCTACAGATTTTATATACCTTTCTTGACACTTCTGACTTCCCCATCACAATCCATTTGTTCTTTAATGCCTGTGTACAACCTATTTTGAATACTGCAGGGTCCAACTTTTTCTGCATTCAAAAATATCCTCCTCCAGTAATTACAAAATTAAACAATTTACAAATATTATTTATTTAATTTTACAAACCTCCAATTCTTCACGTGTGGTTCCTTCTTGAGGTATAGCCAAGAAGACTTGGACTTCAGGTGAACCTTCTACAGAGTATTTTTTCCCTTCTTCAGTCAGCACCCATTTTGGTTCCACGAGATCCTGCATAATCTTATGCTTAACACAGGGACCAATCATGAAATAAACAAACAAAACAATCTACAATTTATATGACACACAACTCCAAAACCCTATGGAATCACAATTCACAGCAAGTGTATTAAATACTAAAACATCTCTCTAATGTTGAAGAAATTGCGCCACAGATGTTACTCAGTGTAATCAATCTTATTCGATGATTAATTTAAGAGACAGTTTGGGTAATATTCTAACAAAATTGAACACTTCAATCGAATAATTTTATAGTTTTACTAATTTCATAAATCATTATTCACAAACGATTAATAACATAGATCAAAATAATAAGCAATGATAAATGAGGACCTGAGCTTCGACGAATCCGAAACCGTTGAGACTTCTGATAACGTTGACGATTTCATCGTGGCTTAAGCTTTGTTCCTCGGCGAAGTTGCCTGAATGTGATATCTCTACGTTGTGTTGGAGATATCCTAGTACGGCATCTTCCGCCATTTTAAGTTACGATTGAGCTTTCCGCCGCTTAAGAAAGGTAGTCAACAAGTGATAGTTGCGGTAGCAGCTGTGGATTGATTGGATGTTTTATTTTTTGGTCAAAATTATAAACGTAAAGGTTGCCAAAGGGTTTTAGAAGTAAATGTAGAAGTCAATTGACTGAAGAAAATTCGACCAAAAGAAAATGAAAAAAAAAATTGTAAAAAAATGAAAATTATATGTAAATGTTAATTGTAGAGGAAATAACTCGATAACTGTGCATAATGGTAAAAATAATTCAATTTTTTAGAGTTTGAGTGGTAAAAATTATTTTTTACCTTAATTTGCGTTCTTCGATTGTTGATGGCGTAGCCAAGCCGTTTAGATGATAGTGGAGAGAACAGATGATAGTGGAGAGAATGGTCTTGTGCAGGAGAGAGGCTTGGTAGGAAGGTGAGTGTCAAGAGATTTCTTTTTCTTTTCTTTCCAATGCAATGCAGTGTAAGGAGATAGGTTTAGGTTTTGTCATGTTCCATTGTTTTTTTTTTTTCGAACATAAAAAAAGTGTTATTCATTGTTTTCTGACGTTTACTTTTTCTTTTCTTTTTTTAGTTCTGAAAAATTTTCAACGTTTTTTTTTATCTTGAAAATTATTATTTATTTAATGTTCAATCGAGAAAAAAATTGGAAACAAAAATCGAATCAGAAAATCAGAAATGTTATATGTAGTTCCAATTCTGATCCGATTTTTTTTGGAAAAATCGGAATTTCGAAACAATAAAAATATGTTATGATTTAAGAATTTTCGGAACTACTTGCATTGCATTTTGGTCTTAGATGGGCTTGTAATAATGGCTTTAATAAGATGATTGTTGAAACAGATTCGGAGGAGCTCCACGCGCTAGTGAAGGGCGGTGGGAGCTCTACTCGTTATGAGATGGACTCGGGGAAACTCCATGCGCTAGTGAAGGGCGGTGGGAGTTTAGGTAGTCGGTATGTTTCAATGATTAATGAATGTTGTGCTTTACTGAGGGAATTTTCTGATCTTGAGATTGTTCATGTGTATCGCGAAGCGAACTTTTGCGCCGATAGACTTGCGAGAGAAGGGGCGTTGCTATGTGCTCCTCCAGAAGTGTTTAATAATCCACCTGACTTCCTATGGAAGTTGATTACACGAGATAGAAGTGGTTGCGCAACTACTAGAGTTGTGTTAGATAGACAATAGGAACTTTTGTTTCTGATGTAATCTTTTGTTCTTAAACGGCTTTATAGCCTCTCATGTATGCAAAAAAAAAAAGAATTTTCGGATCAGAAAAATCAAAAATCAAAAATTTCGGACATGATTTCTACCCGTAAACCTAACCAAATTAACATCCTATAAAAGTCATCTTTTTATAATCTAATTGAGTTTAAATTATATTTATACCCTCTCTTTCAAAATTGATCATTTGTGTCCCCGCAAATCTCTTCTTACAGTACCTACTCTTTCTTTCCTTTTTTGGTCGTACTAGTAGTTATTCTTCTCTCCCTCATTATTTTATATCTTCATTCTAGTCTTGCTTCTCTTAACACTTCCTTTAGTTGTACCTCATCTCATCTCTTTGACCATCTCTCTCGCTCTTTGAAATGAACTACACTTTCTCTGTGTAAAAGGTTCTATAACTCGTTTATTTCTTACTTCAAGTAATGGAAACATAAATGTTGAAGCAACAAATAACGAGTTCAAATGAGGAGTCCTAAAGGATGAACATGAGTATTAAGCTAAACGCTTCGTCTGAAGCAGACTCGCTCCTTTAAGATTCGGGTCATCCATGGTTTCTGGAGATGATGGCTTGTCCATGCTCTTTTTTTCATCCAACAATAACTCCAAAGCTCGGAAACCACCATTTCTAGGTAGACTTGCATAAGCTCGAGAGATCAAGAGATGACCCCTCTCTTCCAAGCTCAACAACCACCATTCTATGCTAAAGGTAAATATATAGAGAAAGTTCAAGCATTCAGAATAATTAAAAAACTTTGTTACTTTTGAATTTAGAAAGGTTATTCCTTCAGTAAAAAAAGTTAACGAGTTTTGTTTAGATTATTATTTTGTGAAGTGGGGTTTTGGAAATTCGAATAATGCTAACATATACTTATAATAAAATGGGATTTGGTAATGGCAATATCGTTTTGGTTAGGTAATGTTTTGGCTAACCCCCTATTCTCGAGATTCAAATGGCCTTTCACTACATTAAAATTGATGGAACTTGAACACCAGACTTTAGTCTACAAGCATCTCGTTAATAATATTCCAATGCCTTAGAACTTGCTTTTCTCCGTCATGAGAACTCCCCCTCTATCATATCTTGTACTTATTAAATAATGGAAGTTACCCAATATAATTGAAGATTGTGTACATACCAACTCAATCCACACCTTGACATTTTATTTATCCAGTTACCCATTACTCATAGCATACGTGTATGCTACCAGATTCCTTTTAAAAGAAACTGTGGTGGGTGCATCATTAAAAAAAAAACTTTTAGAAAATGATCATATTACTAGTTTACGGTCACCCTTAAATTTTCAAAATTTTCCTTTTTTACCCAACTCATAAACGAACTCGTTTGAACTCGTTTGTTTATATAAACGAACAAAAGAGTTTGTTCGAACTTGTTTGTTAAAAACCAAGTTCGTTCGAGCTCGTTCGTTAACACGTTAAAAATTTATAATCGGTAAATTAATGCTATAGTTATCAATATATATTTTAAAACCTATAAAAAACGAATTATTCATTAATAACTCGAGATCGGCTCGAAAAAAGCTCGTTCGATATGTTAACAAGCTTAAAAATTTGAGCTCGGCTTGACTCGTTAAAATCTGAGCTCGACTCGACTCGTAAATCTTATCAAACAAACTTGCACATCTAGTATTCGGCTCGACTGGGTTCGTTTACAGCCCTAATCCAGAAGATGTATCATTCTTGTCATTTACTAGAGATGGAATCCAACATGAATTTGGATTGTCGAAGTCTCAAGTCAGATAGGAGAAACATCACCCACTCAAATGTTATATAGTGTTCATTAGCGCCCGAAGGTGAAACTCGTGTAGTTTTTCACGCTACCGAGATATGCAAGTGGTACGACGAGTTAGGGAAGACTATTTTGTCTGATAACCTTGAAATTATTCAGGTATAAAGCGATCGTCAGCTTCTAACTAGTTTATTTAGCCAATAATATAGAGAATCAAAGAGTTGACAGAACATTACGCTCCTGTATCGTTCCACCATATTCCTTAAAACCTAAATAGTAAGTCGTGGATGTCTTTGCTAGATCTTCTTGGCGGCTTGTATGTTCGATGTTAGGATCTTTCAATCTAGTGAAGACTTTTCACGTCCTGGGATTATTTAATTAGGAGGCAAATGTATTTGATTTGTTTTGCGAGTTTGTATGCTTTTTTTGATATATAGTTGCAATTTCAAAAAATAAAAATACACAAACAAAATTAAAAGTTGCTAAAAAAACAAAACTCGTCTAACGACGTCGTTTTCCGTTAATAAGTAGTCATCCGCTAAGCAAAATGAAGAGTACAGTGTAGGGTTTAACGACCCATCAAACCTCTCCATACCGTATCAAAAATGGCGTCAGCTGTGATGGGTAGAGCGAGGTCATTTGCTGTTCGATCCAGCGTGCTACTCAAAAGCATAGCTCCGAAACCCATCCCTACCTCTCCTAATTCAATACCTCGTGCTGCTTCAAGGTAATAATTACCCGTCTTTTTTTTTTAAAATTACAAGAATATGATGATTAACTTCCTATATTAATAGGTTATTATGAAAAAAAACTGTTTTAATGTACAAATTTTGGGGGAAACACTTTTTGTAATTGTAATATACTTAGATAATACAATTTTGGCAGGGTTTGTTCAGTTCTGGGAAGCGTGGAATCACTAATGCCACTTCATAGCGCGATTGCCTCAGCTCGTCTTCGATCCAGAATAGCCGTTGATTCAACTTGCTGGAGTTTGCTATCCCAAGGTAGATTTTTATCCTTTTCAATTTTAATGAAACATAATTTATTATATCAGTTAATTTGAAACGTGTTTTAGTGTGCTAGTTATTAGGTAATTAAAGAGGCTTTTCAGAGCATATTAGGTCTGTATGTTATGCAAAATAACCAACTATACCCATTTATTATTTCAAAATGTTGAGCATCTGCCCCTCAACAGAAACCCCTTTTGGAAATGGTACAATTATTTCTTGCCGTAGTAAATGATAAAATTGATCTAGTTTGATCTGTGATAAGACTTATGTGAGTTCAGAGTTGAATAAAATGTAGTAATCTCTGTGAAGCTTCAAGCTCAATGTGATTTGGATTTCACTTTACCCAAGCAGGATTAAAAGCTCTTTCCCATTTTATATAGAAAATGGGACGAGAGTATTCAATCCTGCTTGGATAGAGTAAAATTATGTAAGGTTTATATGATATCTTTGTTTGGATAAGAGAGTAAATGAAAGGAAAGGACACTCCTATTAATATATTTTATATTAATTACTTAAAATGCAATTAGGATACCAATTTGTATTCTAACTAGCTTTTCTGCTTCGTGACATAGGATTTGCGACACCATTGTGACAAGGGTTTCCGGGGTGTATACAAGATAATAAATGTTTTAGGTTTACTTGATCTATATCACTCCGTGAAGGAAATGTTTATTTCTAGTTTCAAATTTTGGGTTCAGATCTTTTTAGTATTTGATAAACCTTAGTCACTTGTTGTTTCTTTTCTGGATAAATTTTAAATACATTATGCAAATCTCTTTCAAACGAGAATCATTTGTATTTTTTTGTTAGACTTTGTCTATGATTACTTGAAAGTGGAGACATGCACTCTTGGATTAATTTTTTATTTTTCTTTTTATGTTGTGATTCCAAATATTGTATGATCTCCCCAATCAAATTTAATATATTAGCTCTCCTATTTTGACTTTCTAGTTTCTTGATCACCGTTTATTAATTCTCGTTAGACTGATTTTCCTTCATTTTCACTTTCTTGCACCTGCCTTAGACTTTGCAGTTCCTCGGTGACAAAGATGAGGGTGCAGTTTCTTCCAAGAAAATAGTCTTGCATTTGAGCCGTTTCTTTATTACTTTTGTCAGCTCCACACGATTTCTTGTGGGATAATACTTGGTTTAGCGAATTGCTTGATACAATGCATTGATATAGGCCATAACTTTATTTTTACAAACTCCTTTTAATGAACATTCCTAAGTAGGGCGGTCTTGATTAAGTTAACGATTTCTTTTAAATTTGGCTTAAACGATAATTTTAAGTGGAATTTTTATGATAATGTTTGACCCATCTCTGCAGTGATGTGTTTTCATTCAGTCGATATGCATACCTCTTTAAATTACAAACAAGGTATCACTTTGCATCAACTTTAGAACATCTTTAGGCACCCTTCCAACTTGTTCTGTATCAAAATTATCTTGCAACATTGTGGTGGAAAATTATTTTGTCTATAGGTACATGAACTAGTGTTTTAAAGTCTGAGCAATAAAATCAGTTACTTATCAAAAAAAAGAAAAGGTGATATTTTTGTTTAAATTAAAGATAGTTCTTTTGAAATTCACTATAACATTATACAGTGATCGTATGAGAAGGTGTTATTTGAAGGAAGAAACAAGAGGAAACAGACATTGGAAGAAAAGACAGAGAAGGCGCATACATTGACATTGACATTGACGGGGGAAAATCTTGGGTAGTATTTCCCTGTATGGGCAGGACAAGAGCTTTGTCATTTTCCATGCGGGGAAAATATAAAAAGAGTATAAACAAAAATAGTGTCCAAATGAGATTTTTTTTCCCATACGTTTGGTTCATAAACCAATCTGATTTTTTTTTTGCCAACTGATAAATAAAATGGATCAAAATAACACACATTACATAAAACTTTCTTATGTGATATCCCACACTCAAGCACCGAAAAAGACAATGATTTCAAGGAACACGTTTGCTATGAAATCCAAACAACTGGAAGAAATTCAATCTTTTCCAAAATAAACTAGGACCAACCAATCAGAAAATCACAGAACCACAAAGCGTTTTATTTTCTTCCGTTACCCATTCATGATTTATTATGAACTATGAAGGTCTAAGGCAAGCTCAATGTTGGGGCTATGAAACTCTAATTTACCCCTAAAAGAAGTGTATCTTAATTTTTTATCATTATTAATGTTAGGGGCAAGAAATAAGACATTGATTAAAAATATTTTCCTATATTATCAATTTGATCATAAAAGTCAAATGGACAGGTATACACATGTTGTAATTACAAAATAAAATATTTTAAAATTACACGTATAAGTCCAAAACTTTTCAATTCTAACAAAAAGAAATTAAAATTTGGGTTGAATACACCATAATACTACCTTCATATGTTATTTTATCTTGTAATTCCCCTGCATCTAGTAGCTTGTTTCCTTTGTGATAGTATTTTAAGATGGATCTAGAAATTTTGTAGGGCTTTGGGGTCGAATATGTTAAGTAATGTCTACAGGTATGTAATGTCTACAGGTATGTAATGTGTATTAATTTTTATTCTAACATACATATTCATTTTTCATATACGTGTACACTGTGTACAACTTATTTGGCAAAATCTTTTCACTTATCATGATGCATGTTTTTAGTTGCTCAACCTCGACACTAATGATGTGTCATTTTAGTTTCTACTTTCTATAATATGTGGCTTTGTGAAAATTTAAGACACTTAGTGCCCGTTTGGGATTGTTTTTCAAAATAATCACTTAAAGTGATTTTATATCCATAGCACTATTTTAGTGCCCGTTTGGGATTGCTTTTCAAAATAATCACTTAAAGTGATTTTAGATACATAACAATATTTTAGACTCTTAAAATCACTTTTAGGAAAAGCACTAGATTAGTGATTATTAAAATAATCACTTAAAGTGATTTTAGATGTCACAATATTTTTTAATATTTTTTACAAATAATTTAATTTTAATCAAAAAGCGCTTTTAGCTCCAAAATAATCAAATCCCAAACGGGCTCAAAATCACTTTTAGGAAAAGCACTAGATTAGTAATTATTAAAATAATCACTTAAAGTGATTTTAGATGTCAAAATATTTTTTAATATTTTTTACAAATAATTTAATTTTAATCAAAAAGCACTTTTAGCTCCAAAATAATCAATCCCAAACGGGCTCTTAATCTATTGATGATCGGTGAAAATATTCCAAGATGTCTATAGAATTGGCAGTCTGAGCAAATTCAAAATTACAAATTAAAATCGATAAAAACAGTGATTACAATATAGGGGATTAGTTTATTGATACTATCGATGCATTTGCTAAAACGGGTGGGATCGCAAGGAAGTTACCGCCTATATTCTTCTTACTTGTTGGAATATACGGGAAGCACGAATGAAAAGTTATCATGAGAGAAAACCTTGGATAATGAAGGATATTTTTTTATAATACTCATAGGTGTATGAACGATTTATTTAAATCTAGAGACAGCAAGGGTTTAGAATCTCAAGTTCACAGTTCTACAAGATCGTTAACCTCGGAGAATAACCCACTGTTGACGGATGATTCTAATTTAGTCTGGCTATGCGATGCTTCTTTTACCAACAATTGGGAACCAGCGAAAATTGCTTCAGTGACAGTTAATAAGGAAGGAAAATTTGTTCATAAAATTTCGACGAGGAGTTTAGTCAATAGTTCCTTGGAAGGTGAATGTTGGGCAGTTCTTTTCTCTATGAGAGAAGCAGCTTCCCTTAATCTCCAGAGTATTTCCTTCTGCTCCGACAACCTTGACTTGGTTCAAGGTATATCTAGAAGCTCAGGTTTTCGTTGGCATATTTAGCCATTCATTACTGAACTGAAGAACTGGCCATCCAAGTTTCCTCTTTGGAAAGTGAGTTATATCAACATGGATTTAAATAATGTTGCTGATGCGTTGACAAGATGTTCCAGGAAAGGAGTGGATTTAAGAGGGTGGAAAGATTTATCTATTTTAAGTTCTTGTAGATTTCTTCATGATGTTTGTAATTAAACTGTCCGTTTGAAAAAAAAACTAAGTGTTTGAACATTTAATTTCAGAGGACTTTCCTTGAGTTACATTAATACTTGTGGTGGAGTTTTTTGTTCACAACTTTTACGAAGTTAGACAGTTACGTAAGGGGAAAAGGACACTCAAGTCCCTAAGTTTTTTATATTAGGACACTTAGATCCCTTAGTTCTTGTTTATCCTTTACCAAGTCCCTATTTTAACTTAGATGGTTATGTTTAACGGTCAAAACTTTGATTCTTTTAAAATTTCTTTTCTACCCTTTATTAACTACTTATATAAATATACATTTCAAATTATAAATTATTTTGATTGTAATCTTTAATTAAGAGAATTAAGAAATAAAATTTATATTTTGAGACATACGTTTTTTTAAATATTTTTTCACCAAAAATAATATAATAAATTTTAATATAATTTTTTAAAATATCTATATTATTTTTAAGGTGATGTATATTTTTTATTTAATTATTTTATAAAATAAAATATGATGAAATTTTTTAGATAATATTTGGTATTTAGTATAAAAATGTTTTTTTCTATTTAACTTTTAAGCATTTAATACAAATATATTATATTTTTAAGAATCAAAATTACGTTTACACATTGAGAAAAAAATTGGATATATTATCCAACCAATATTTCCTTAAATCTTTACCTCATTCTACAAAGATAAACACATAAACAATCTCACACATGCATTAAATATCACAAGATTGTTCAAATTTGCTCATATTCATACCAAAACCTTATTCTTTTGCTTTAATCTTTCTTTCAATAAAATTTAAAAAATATTCAATATTTATATTAGATAAACAGTCTTACCGGTCATATGATTAGCATGTTCACAAGACATGACGAAAATAACATTCATACCAAAAATTTATTATCCACCATGTCGAGAAGATATTGCCTCCTCCACAGTGTGATAATATGTCTTGTTAGATCATATTGGATAAGGTGATCTCTTCTCGACATAGTCGATATTTAAATTTTAGTAAGATTTTTATTTTTGTCATATCTTGTGAGCATGGTAATCATATGGTCGAGAATACTGTTTATCTAATTTATATATTGAATATATTTTTGTTTGTTTTTTGAATAAAAATTTAGACAAAAGAATAAAAAAATTGGCATGAATGTGAGAAAATTTAAACAATATTGTGATATTTAATGCATGTGTGAGATTGTTTATATGTTTATCTTTGTAGAATGAGGTTAAGATCAAATAAAATATGACTTGGATAATATTAAACTTTTTTCTCAATATGTAAACGTAATTTTGATTTATAAAAATATAATATATTTGTATTGAATGCTTAAAAGTTAAATAGAAAAAATTCATTTTTATACTTAAAAGTAATATTTATACTAAATATTATCTAAAAAATTCATCATATTTCATTTTTTACAATAATTACATATATAGCATACGTCACCTTAAAAATAATATACATAGATATTAAAAAATTATATTAAAATTTATTATATTAATTTTGGTAAAAAAACATTTAAAAAAATGTGTGCCTTAAAATAAAAATTTTATTTATTAATTCTCTTAATTAAAGAATACAATTAAAATAATTTATAATTTAAAATGTATATCTATATAAGTAGTTATTAAAGGGTAGAAAGGGAATTTTTAAAAAGTCAAAGTTTTGACCGTTAAATATAACTATCTAAGTTAAAAAAGGGACTTGGCAAAAGATAAACAAGAATTGAGGGACCTAAGTGTCTTAATATAAAAAACTTAGGGACTTGAGTGTCCTTTTCCCGTTACGTAAGTGACAAAAGTTTTTATCTCATATTGATGGAAATTAATAGACCTAACTCCATTCAAATACTTTGTTGTCTCTTTACCTTCCAAAAAATTTACACTCATACATGAGAAAAGATATAATGTATCCTCATATACCAGCATCACCACCCGGGTCCTGGTTTGGATCTTGGGTCTTGGGGAATTAAAAATTGAAAACAAATTTGTTTCATTTCTTAATTCTACTCGCAGCTTACAAAATCATCTTCTTCTTACTTCATTCTTGAACAAAATTTATACAAGTTCTATACCTATAGTTGTGAGTACACATAGTTAGGGTAGTAGTGTTTAAATCTTGGGGAGCATTCTGATAAACAATATAACATCTCGTATGTCTCGGGATTCCATTTTTAAGGCAGTGGCTTCTCCACAACACTACAATTTGATTTCCATCTTCTACTAATCTGGTTTGTCATTTATTTCCTTTTGAATACGGTTTTTTCCTTCAGCTAAATAGCATTTTCGCACTTAAACTTTTTACACCCCGTTACAGTATCTTTTTTCCTAAACTAACAATTTAAGAACAAACTTTTATAACTAAAGTGTAATGGCGCCGTCTTGTTCTTTGACTACGACTTTCAAAACTTTACTAGATATGTCTAAACTCGAATCTTTCGACAGTTTTAATTTTAAACGCTGGTCCCAAAAACTACTTATATTTTTGAACAATTGGAGACCAACTTTGTACTATTTGCCGACCCTCCCGTTTCAACCTGGTAACGCGGATGCTACTATAACTGCTAAGATTTTAAAATATGATAAGGCATGTAAACTAACTCGGGGTCATCTTTTAAACCACATGTCAAACCCCCTTTTTGCTTTATTTGTAAACGAATTTTTTTCAAAAACGGTTTTGGAATCGTTTATACACTAAGTATGGAGGTGACGATTCTGGTAAGAAAAAGTATTTGGTCAGAAACTGGCTTAAATTCTCAATCTTTGACTAAATTCTTAGGTATATGGTTGCTAGGTGGTGTGGCCTAAGGTGTGATAAAAAGATGTATAAAATAAGTGCAAATACACACCCTAAACTAACACTGTACTGCAAGTATTACAGGACGTATGCAAGTTTTAATGATAAGAAGATTCGTTCCTCAGGGACTGACGAAAGTTAGAGAGAACTTATGCAAATTATCAAGTGCAGATATTAAAGAGAGAAAGATAATACGCAAGTAGAAAGAAGAGATAGATAAATATTTATTTGGTTTTTAATAAGAAAACTAAACTACTAAATTAAAGACAGAAAATAAATAACAGAAAAGAAAAGAAGATAGTATGAACGATATAACTTAGGTTTTACTAGTATGCACTAATCCTTCTAATTCTATCTATTAAATCTAATTTATAAGGAAGAATATTAGCTCTTAGTAATACTTAGTCAGGATTCTAAATTCCACTACCTTAGACCTTGAGAGCGACTAAGGGGGCAACGCACAACCAAGAAGTGATTTAAAATAGGGTTATCAAACGCCACTAAGGCCCTAAGCAAATACTGCAATCTTGGTGATATGGTGGTTAAAACAAACCTTAATGACTATCTAGTTAGAAGTATGTTTTGTCAGAACTGCTATCGACACTAGACGTTATGTGGTGGTTCAATAGTTAAACACCCTTACAAGGTGACCATCTAACTACTATTAAGGTAATCCTATCCTCGTGCACTAGCAAGGAAAACAATCATTAAATCAAAACACATAATCAAATATAAAGGTAAGTAGCTAATATCAGATTAAAACATATAATTCCCAAAGAACTTAGATAGAAGAATTAGAATTCATAGATTATACATATGCAAAACCTAAGCTAAGAGAATTAGTTCATACAAAGAAAAGAAGAAGAAAGAATTACAAAATAAGAGGTTGAAGGAGACATGGTTGTTGCACAGCTCCTTCCAGACTTCTTCTCTTGTGTTGCAGCTTCCTCTTGGCCTTAGGGTCTGGCCAAGGATGATTTAAGAGTGTTAAGAGGCTGTATTTATAGGTTAGAGGTTGACCTAATTCGTTTCTTGGAGATAACTTCAAGTAATGGGCTCCTGGCCCAACCCAAATTCGTAAGATAAACACTGCTGCGTTGTTTTGGTCATAACTTCTTTGTTATTGGTCGGATTTTGCTCCACAAGATACCAAAAGAATCGCAACAGAATTATCTAGGACCTTTAGAAGGAAATTACCAAATTCGGCCTATTTCTTAGGTAAAAACACCAATCTTTAGACGTGTTCTGCAGAATCCCAGATTTAGGCAGCTTTTCCTTTTTTTAATTGAACTCAGTTTCCTTCTATCTCCAATTTCCATGCATATCTCTTTCCATAAGTTGTAATCTTTGACTTGGACTCTAATTAATCTCCATAATTATCTTTAAAGCTTCACACTAAATAAACAATTAAACCCAATATGCTCTAAAAATAATAATTCTACAAATCAAGACCCAAAATAGGAAAGTGCATTAAATTAAGCTAAAATCAACCTATAAACTAATAAATAAGCCTAAAATGATGTCTCATGAGTGTATTTAACTATCACAAATGAGGAGACATCAAGACCCCCAACTCAAAGTTGTATCGTCCCGATACAATAAAAGTAAAGAACAGTAGGGTAGTCAAATAAACAAGAAGAAGAAGTAGGAGGAGAATAAGAACAGAACACAATGAATGATCCTAGAGAAAAATATCTAAAAAGTCTCATGTAGTAATGCTCAAGAAATCATGCACAAAGATGTTTAATATACATGTAATCAACAATCCATAAATTCAAGTCCAGATTAATTTCGCAATGCCAGAAGGAGAGGATGATAACTTAGTTCAGGTTAATGGCTATAGGTTGTTCATAGGTCCCAAATACAGCATCCAATGGTCCACTTACCTAATACCTAATATCTCAATTGTTTCTCCATCTAGTAGTTAGAAATCCTAAGGTCTTGGTTATAACTTGGCTTAAGGACGGGTGTGGTATATTTGGATAATGAAAAGTGAGCTTTTGGCTCTCTCCTCACTAGCCATCAACGAATCGCCCTAGAGCTTGAATTTTCACTCGAAGATGTTTCTCACTCAACCCAATTTATTGATGCTTTTGATGTGCATCCCCAATTAATCCCAATTAAAACCTTTTGTGATGATATACAAATTCCACTTTGCCGGTCCGAATATATATTTTCTTTTCAAATCAATTTTTCTTTTTTGTATAGCTATGATTCTCTATTTATGTTGAGATATCACACTATTTTCTTTTTTCATATATATATATTCTTTTTCTTTTTATGCCCTTGTTGGCAAAATTAGCTCGTAGCTTCTTTTCCATTCACTATTACCCCGGCAAAGGGTTACAATAATAACAATTTCATCATCAATAAAATCACAAAGATAATTCCAAATCCCAATGTTTCCGAATGATGAAACCCACCACCCCAAACTCAAGCTCTAAAACGAGTTGTCTCAGGTTTTGCGATTCGAGTGCGGGTCATATAGATGAGTCCTAAAACTAGGGTAAGGATTATAATGTGTTTCAATAAAAAGGCTTTAGAAAGGCTCAGAGGGGCTAAGACGGATAAATAATAACAATAATCAAATAAAAGGGTGAGAAAGTATAAAAGGCTTCAAGTGTTTTAATCATGAAAGAACTGCCTTATTCATTTTTCTAACTACCAGATTTTGTTACTTTTTCACTAATAGTTCATAGACAAGTGGGTTTTCAACTAATTTCAAACCTCACGTTCTACACACCAAATAACTATTCCTAAGTTTCAACATACTTCTTAGCATTGCTCATTAACTTTTCTATCCTTTATTTCCTGTTTTCATGCATGCATCTAAACAAATTTGTTGCATCTTTCAAAAACATACTACCTACTATCATTGACCTAATAAAATCATGCTCACATAGGTACATTCAAAGATATTCTATGCCTAATTCAACCCAAAAAAATTTTAAATTTTATGAAAAACAAAAAGGAAGATGAGGACAACGAATCCCCACCCCCAACTCAAAAATGAGCCGTGTCCCCACGACTCGAAAAAGACTCAAGAAAAATAAAATTTAAAATTAGCAGAAATATTGCACATAAAGAAATGGTAGGGAAGAAAGAAAACATACTCTTCGAGGCTTACCTCGCCTTGTCGATACTCGGATTAAATTCTAATGTATCTTCTTCACCCAACTTCTTATTCGCTTTTCGATCAAGACACGTGATCATAATAGGATATTGCATTAAATAACGTCATGGGAGAGATCGAAAATTCGTATCACCTCCTCATAGATCAACTGTGCCACATATTCTTCTTCTCTTCACAAAATACAATTCACAAACAACCCAAAGCATTCCAAATCTCCATGAACCTTCATGTATTCACCTTCAACTTCTTCTTCAAATACTTTCTTATAAGAAAAAGGTAGTTCCTTTAATCGTTACTTCGGAGAAGCTATCATGGCCATTGAAGCTTTCTCTTTTTCTTTTGGGTATAAGGTCTTTGATTTGTAGAGGTTGTGTTGTCTTCTTCACTAAAGTTGGAATCTTTTTGCTCATCAACACAGCATGCTAACCTCTCTTCTCTTGACTTGTTTTACCCTTTGAATTGGAACTAGGACTTTTCTCACTTGATTTCTTCTCAATTAGATCCACTACCTTGATTTCTTCATCTCCCATACAGTAGATAATGTTCATGTTCTCTTAATCATCTCAATTGACCCCCAACTCAAAGCTTTAACCACTCTTGAAATTTGAAACTCTTGATTATTGGTTGTACAAGCTTAAATTGGGTTAGGAAAGGTGATTTGATGATGATTCTCTATGTGGGTAAGATGGATTCTTCACGGATTGGCTTGGATTTAAGAAATTGTAGGATGAATTATTGAAATTTGAGCTTTTGATTCTTGGATTCAAGGTGTTTTGGTATGATATAGGTGGTTGAATCTTCCTTGTAATGATGTGGAGAATGAATTGGATGTGTTTTCATGGTGATTGGGTAGTGTTTTGATGATTGGTGAAGGTTTTGATGAGCTTCAATGGAGTTAGGAGAGTTGTGGAGAAGAAATAGAGGGTTTGGGTTTATAAAATTCGGAACTAAAAGCTTAATACCTCCTTTATAATCAAATCCCGTAGGTTTTTCTCTCCCTTGCGGCGCTGCGGACTACCCCTGCGGACCATGGGGTGTACCGCGGGGTATACCGCGCCTCCTACGTCAAAAAACCCGTGGTAGGACCCCGTGGCACGTGTTTGTGCGGTGCATGGCGCGGTATAGGGTCCGGTATACCGGACCCATCAGCTATTTGTTTTTTCCGTTTCTGGATAAAACCCGCGGTAGCAACCCGTAGTACGGGTTTTTGACCACGCGGTGCACCGCGGCTGAGGTCCGGTGTACCGCACGTGGCAAAAACCTCCCCAGCAGCTAGATCTCGAAAAGTTATGCAGTTTAGGCTCAAAAATCACCTGATTCCGATATCCGAGCGCAAAGATATGACTTGCTGAAGTTTCTCTGTTCCGAAAACTTTGCTTGCTTCCCTAACTCGATTTCTCCAATACCTAATCATCAAAAACACTAATACCCTTCTCAAATATGCAATATCAACTAAAATTAACTAATCTAAACATAAATTAAAAACTAAAAACATAAAAACATAAAAGAAATTACGGGTTGTCTCCCGTACAGCACTTTTGTTTAACGTCTTTCAAAGTTAGACGTGTTACCTCGATTAAGGATGACGAAATTTCCACCCTTTGCCTTTAATTCCCACGAACTTTTCAGCTCGATTCTTTATAATCATGGATGATGCCATCCAAGATGTCGTGGGAATAGGTGGTAACTCAATTCCAAGTGTAGCATTACACTCCCCTGGTAATCCATTCATCTCGAATCTTCGTTTGTTAGAAAGAATGTCCTTCATGAATTGACCGTATTTTGACATTCTTGTGAGAGCTTCTACAAACGGGCTGCTGTTCTTTAATTTGTTCATCATGTCAACGAACTTCTTGAATTCCAGGTCATTGTTCTTTCTGACATGTGAAGGGAATGGTGGAGGAGGACATGTATTGGTTACCACTGGGCTCTCTTTCTTTTCTGGTGTCTTCTCTTGGACACGTTCTTGTTCAACTACCTCTTCGACCTTATCTTCTGTTGCTTCTTCCCCCCTCTGATCTGGAATAGGGACTGGTTCTGGTTCTGGTCTTGTTGGAGGTAGTTGTTTTCCACTTTCTAATTCAACTGCATGACAAACTTTGTTTTCTGGAGCAGTAGTATCACTTTGGAGTTGCCTTCTTGCAGGGATTAGAGTTTCATTCATCCTTTGTGACATTCTCTGCAACTTCTCCATAAGCGCATTCTGCGAGTCTTGGGATTCTTGCTGGCGACTCTCTATATTATCAAGTGTTTGCATCAGTCGAGCCAAACTTGAACTCAAACTCGAAGGTTGTTTTTGCTGCATTGAATAAGGAAGTGGTTCTTGATAAGCTTCATTATAAATTGGCGCTTCTTGATAGATAGGTTGTGGAGGATAATAAGCTTGTGGTCGTGGTTGATAATAATCATCATGATAATGGTTATCATAATGACACGGCTGTTGATCTCCGACCCAATTGTAACTCTGTGGGGGTTGATAGTCAGCGTAATTTCCTTGAGATTGATAATAACCATCATGATAATGGTCTCTTTGATAAGGCATGAAGGAAATTGAGGCTGGATTGTTCATGCAACGTCCCCACGAGTGATCTCTTGCTCCACAACTAGGACATGAAGGTGATGTATGTACTAGATTCCTCCGAGCTAGTTCTCGCGATTGTTCTCGTAATTCCTCAAGTTGTCGGCTCAACTCCTTGAGCCTTAGAGATTCCATCATGAATTAGCGTCTTCAGGATCTAATAACACGAAACCTTTATCTCCTAATAAATATTCTCTCGCTTAAAAAGAATCTGTAAAGACAAAAACTAAAAAGAAAAGCGTAAAATAGAACTAACTAAAATAAAAGCACAAGATAATTGCACAAGGACTAACGATGTAGTCCCCGGCAGCGGCGCCAAAAACTTGGTGTGGCCTAAGGTGTGATAAAAAGATGTATAAAATAAGTGCAAATACACACCCTAAACTAACACTGTACTGCAAGTATTACAGGACGTATGCAAGTTTTAATGATAAGAAGATTCGTTCCTCAGGGACTGACGAAAGTTAGAGAGAACTTATGCAAATTATCAAGTGCAGATATTAAAGAGAGAAAGATAATACGCAAGTAGAAAGAAGAGATAGATAAATATTTATTTGGTTTTTAATAAGAAAACTAAACTACTAAATTAAAGACAGAAAATAAATAACAGAAAAGAAAAGAAGATAGTATGAACGATATAACTTAGGTTTTACTAGTATGCACTAATCCTTCTAATTCTATCTATTAAATCTAATTTATAAGGAAGAATATTAGCTCTTGGTAATACTTAGTCAGGATTCTAAATTCCACTACCTTAGACCTTGAGAGCGACTAAGGGGGCAACGGCACAACCAAGAAGTGATTTAAAATAGGGTTATCAAACGCCACTAAGGCCCTAAGCAAATACTGCAATCTTGGTGATATGGTGGTTAAAACAAACCTTAATGACTATCTAGTTAGAAGTATGTTTTGTCAGAACTGCTATCGACACTAGACGTTATGTGGTGGTTCAATAGTTAAACACCCTTACAAGGTGACCATCTAACTACTATTAAGGTAATCCTATCCTCGTGCACTAGCAAGGAAAACAATCATTAAATCAAAACACATAATCAAATATAAAGGTAAGTAGCTAATATCAGATTAAAACATATAATTCCCAAAGAACTTAGATAGAAGAATTAGAATTCATAGATTATACATATGCAAAACCTAAGCTAAGAGAATTAGTTCATACAAAGAAAAGAAGAAGAAAGAATTACAAAATAAGAGGTTGAAGGAGACATGGTTGTTGCACAGCTCCTTCCAGACTTCTTCTCTTGTGTTGCAGCTTCCTCTTGGCCTTAGGGTCTGGCCAAGGATGATTTAAGAGTGTTAAGAGGCTGTATTTATAGGTTAGAGGTTGACCTAATTCGTTTCTTGGAGATAACTTCAAGTAATGGGCTCCTGGCCCAACCCAAATTCGTAAGATAAACACTGCTGCGTTGTTTTGGTCATAACTTCTTTGTTATTGGTCGGATTTTGCTCCACAAGATACCAAAAGAATCGCAACAGAATTATCTAGGACCTTTAGAAGGAAATTACCAAATTCGGCCTATTTCTTAG
Organism: Nemophila menziesii; assembly: GCA_029959085.1. Taxonomy (NCBI): domain Eukaryota; kingdom Viridiplantae; phylum Streptophyta; class Magnoliopsida; order Boraginales; family Hydrophyllaceae; genus Nemophila; species Nemophila menziesii. Next base: position 36,478,800 of record JARWIR010000007.1, on the reverse strand, counting down.
GTAAAAACACCAATCTTTAGACGTGTTCTGCAGAATCCCAGATTTAGGCAGCTTTTCCTTTTCCTAATTGAACTCAGTTTCCTTCTATCTCCAATTTCCATGCATATCTCTTTCCATAAGTTGTAATCTTTGACTTGGACTCTAATTAATCTCCATAATTATCTTTAAAGCTTCACACTAAATAAACAATTAAACCCAATATGCTCTAAAAATAATAATTCTACAAATCAAGACCCAAAATAGGAAAGTGCATTAAATTAAGCTAAAATCAACCTATAAACTAATAAATAAGCCTAAAATGATGTCTCATGAGTGTATTTAACTATCACAAATGAGGAGACATCACTAGGAGAAACCAAGATGAAGAGAAAAAGTGAAGTTTAAAGTCCAAGATCAAAAGGAAGTGTTAAAAGAGCAAAATAAATCATTTTAGTGAGGGTGGAGGAGCATTGAAAACTAGAAATTCGTCACTTCTAGCCCTTCCATAGCCTCAATGGTGCAGAATATGACTTAGTGGTTCAAATGAAAAAGATGGGTATCTGAGTTAGCAAAATTTGAGAAGTGGTTTTAGTGGATTTGGACTTACAATGCGAAAGTTACACCTGTTTTAATGGGATGGTGTACAACAGTGCATGAATAATAAAACAGATTTGGGCCCTTAATCATTTAATTAAGAGCAAGGTGGGCCTAATCCGTTTTAATAAATATAAAGGGATCCTTATACATCTAATATTTTAAGAGAGAGGAAGCTTGGAAGCATAGAAGCAGAAGCTGGAGAAGTCTTTCTTTTCAACAACAGCTTAAGTCATTCCGATTAGGTTATTTTCAATCTATTTCAGTAATTAGAAATTATGTCTTTAATTAATTGTATTTCTGCCCTGTATTCCAATATGAGCTAAACTCCTGAATACTTGTGACTCACATTTTGGGGATCAACATTAATTTTTATTTTTTTTAATTGGGATTGTGTCAATTTAAATTAAGTCGCGTAATTGCATATTGATTCTATTCTTGTAATTATTTACTATCGTTAATTAGGCGCAAATTAACGGTATGTTTTAGTAATTAGGCTATTCGCTAGTGGCGGCGATCATCCGGAAGGGGGGAGGGGTTTAATTACAGAATTAGGATAGAAACGCGTGGTGTTCGATATTGAGTCTGACGGCCTTAACTAACCACGTAGCCAATTGGGTAAGATCATAACTATTTGAAAGTAGCCTATAGTCGCCCTGACGGGGTCTGTAATACCGTGGAATATCTTCCTAAGTCTACCTTGACGGGAGTGATGTCTCCCTATATGTGACATAATAATCTAGGTTGGAGACATCATTTTAGGTGTATTCGAGTATTTAATTAAAGATTTTTATTCGTATTTTGATAATTTTCTATTTCTTGTCTTGATTTAATGGAAAATTATTTTTAGAGCATATTTTGTTTAATTTGTGTGTTAATGTGAAGCTTTAAAGATATATGGAAATTAACTAGATAAATTTGAAGTTCTGCAGCCACGTCCACTAAAGTGAAGATAACTTAAATCTGGATGAGAATTTGGAGGAGAAATCTGAAGGAAATGTGTATATATTTTAGATGCGGGCGTTTCGATATAATGTAGGCAAAAATCGGATCAATAATGAAGAAGTTAAGACCAGAAAAAGACAACAACATTTATCCTACCTCCTATATTTTGGGAAACGAATTTGATTTGGAAAAGTAGTCCAATTACTTGCCTTCTATTCCAAGATTTTGACCTAGGTCTTCTTAACACCTATAAACATACCCTTTAATCATTGTAAACTTGTCCTTGCCTCTCCACAATTAGTCCTTAAGTTTATTCATCATAGAAGTCATTCAACAGAGCAAGTTGACAGTATGTATTTTTTTAGTTTATTTCTTTCTAGTATGAAGTAATTTCCCATAGCTTGGGTTTCGCATATGTATAATCTTTGAATTCTATTTTTTTCTACCTAAGTTTGTTTGGGAAAACTATGTTAAATTGATTATAGCTTCTTAACCATATTTTTTTTATGTGCTTTGATTTATTGCTTGTCTTAATCTTGATCATGTTAGGATAGTCTTAATTGTAGTTAGATGGTCACCCGGGAGGGTGTCTAATTATTGAAACATCACATACACGTCTAGTGTGCGATAGTGATCCGGAAAGGCTTGGCTAACTAGATAGTCATTAGGGTTTGAAATTTAATCAACGATCATTACGCAGGGTCCCCTTACTCAAGTCCCCTGGTAATTGTTAGGTCGCCACCTAAGTCCACCTGGAAGGGGGTTAGTAGGATTATAGAATCCTAGCTACTTATATAAGAGCTTTAATCACCCTTATTAACTAGTAGAGGAAATAGAAGGATTAGTGCATATTAGCAAAACTTTAGTTATACTCTCTCATCTAATTCTTACATCTTTTATTTTATTGTCTTTAGTTTAATTAGTTACTCATTAACCTCATCAATCATTCCTATTTACTTTTATTGTCTTTTATTCATTAACTACTTGTTACTACGCTATTCTGTTAATCCATTCGTATAAACACTAAGTCCCCGAGAATGAATCTTAACTTATCATTAAGACTTGCGTACTACCTGTGATATTTGTAGTGAGTATCGTGCCCGGTTAGGGTGTTTATTTGCATATTTTATTATCTTATTTTTATCACGCCCTAGCCGACACCAAGGAGTTATGAAGATACTAGAGTCCCGACAAATATCAATTGTCCACTTTACCCTTAAAATGAATGCATTAGATTGTGAACTTAGGTGATTCCCTAGCGAGACTCGAGTATCTTTCTCATAATTACGTAATCTTCTTAGCTTAATTTACTCAATATTCTCGCGTTTAGTGTTTTTATATTTAAAACAAAAACAAATATCTTTATCTCTATTTATTTCTGCAATTAATTCTACTTTACCCTTTCAACATATCAATCCTACCTAGTAATCCCTGTGGAGACGAAATCCCTTTTATCTTATCTATTATTTGGAATGACCCGTACACTTACGATTAGTTCTATTCCTATTTAGTGTTGATTTTATCACACTCTAGGAGAGACCAACCGTCCCTAAGCCTTAGGGGTGAGCAAATGAGAACCAGAAAACCAAACTGAACCAAAAAACCGGAAAAAACCGAATCAAAAAAACCAAAAACTGAATAACCAAATGGTTCGGTTTTTAATTTTTCAAAAACCGAAATTTTTGGTTCGGTTCGGTTTACTACGCAAAAACCGAACCAAAAAAACCAAACAAAACCGAACTAACAAAGGAAAAATAGGGAATGTGTGAACTTTTTTTATAAGAATTACGTGAGACAAACTTTTGTTGAGAATTTATCATCTACGTGAAATTTTAGTTATATTGTTCGATGGTGCTATTAGTGAGAATTTTTTATATCACTTAAAATTATAAGTATTCATTACTTGATTGATTTTATAAATCATGAATGTATGAAGTAGGAAGTAATAAATTTATATTTATTGTAGTATTGTAAATTAAGATAACTATTGTTATTTTTTAAGTTTATATTAAATTGATATATTAAATTGATATATTAATGACCCATATGGACAAGTAATAGAAGCACAATTTTATTGGAATATTAGTCTCTATTGGACAATGTATTTCAAGAAATGGGGTGAAAATATTATTGATTAAGCATCCGAATTTGAAGCGAACCACAACCGAACCGAAATGAACCAACTCGGAACCGAAAACCGAATATGGAACCAAATGCGAACCACTCGGTTTGGTTATCAAATTATAAAAAACCTAAACATTCGGTTCGGTTCCGGTTTTGGCCAAAAACCGAGACGAACTGAACCATGCTCACCCCTACTAAGCCTAATATTACAACCTTAAATTCCTTATGATTCCTAGCTGTGTGATCTAAAAGAGATTGAACCAATGAAGAGTAGTTAGATGGATCATTGGAGACTTTGTTATAATCGACGAACAAACTATAGCCTCCATATCGAACTAAGAGAAAGACATGTCCTTCGTGCATAGCAAAGATAATCTAATCTTAAAATTAAACTGCGTTGATTGTTTGTTTGATAAGTGTATATATATATGATTTAATTTGTAGATATTATTACATGAAATTGCTAGGTAGTTGCTTTATGATTATTCTCTACATTCTTCCTCTCCACATGCTTATTTGACTTAGCTGATATATAGATTTTTCCCCAGTGTTCTTATTTCTTATTGTGTTGGGACGACACAACTTGAGTTGGGGGTCCTGAGTCTCCATATTTGTAATAAAATAGTCTAGTCATGAGACATCATTTTAGGTGTATTAAGGTTCTTAGTTGAAGGACTTTTCCCTATTATTTGCTAGTGTCCCGTTTCTTACCTTGTTATGGATGTTTGCCATTTTTGTATAATTTATGTGTTAAATGTGAACCTCTTAGATAAAAATATGATATTAAATTCCAATACATGGATAAGTAGTTGAAGAAATACGATCAAACACGAAATCAAGAGTTAAAGTCCCAAAGAAGTTGTTTTTAGAAAGTGCAAAAGTTGTCGGCCAAACTTAGAACGTGTAGTAATTTCAATGCTTCATAAAATCGACAACTAATTTGAAGGATCCCTTTTATATACATGAAGGTATTTTAAAAACAGTAGCTTAGCCACTAATTTTGAATGATTTGGAGTTGTAACGAAGGATTTATAGTTCTTACAAACTCTATGTGTCAACCAGCCCACTTTCTAAGGGAAACAGGTTTGAGTTGGATTAGGACTCCAAAACCTAACTTATAACCTATATTTCTTCCAAACACCTATATAATATAAGTATGACACTAGGGACTTATCCTTGCCATTCCATTGAGTAGCCTTTAGAAGATTTCCATAGCAAGTTGACCTAGAGTGGAAGCAACAAGAGCTAAAGCATCACAACATCAGTTTTGTATATCTCCATATCTATCAATAGGGTAATTAGCTATAATTTCTGGTTTAACTATATTTCTAAGCTTATATTCTTTAATTTTATTATACATTAAATTTATTAGATCTTGGGTAATTATTCTGTATAGACCTTAGACTACTATTTTTGTTATTTGAATTGATTTGAGTCTAGCTTTACAATTATATTTTGTGTTTTCCTTTATTCTATCTCTAGCCTTGATCACATTATGACTTCTTTAGTAATTAGGATTGTCACCCTGGCGGTGGATCCAATTCCTTAAAACTACACATAATTGTCTAGTGTGCGGTAGTTATCCTGACGGTCTTGCCTAACTAGATAGTCATTAGAGTTAGATTTCCACCACCGATCTCCGCGCAAGGTCCCCTTACCCAAGTCCCTTAGTAGTGTTGAGGTTTCCTTCTATGCTACCATAACGGGAGTTAGAAGGAATATAGAATTATGACTACTTATATTAGCTCAATTCACCCCTATATTTAGAATAGCGGCTTAGTAAGATAGACTCATACTTGTAGCCCTAAATTGTTAATTTTTGCATTCTTATTTAATTATTCAAACAAAACAAATATTTATCTTATTTTCATTTAAAATCTCAACATTTAAAATCATATACACTATTATTAAACAAAAGTTTGAGCTAACTACCTAAACCCCTGAGATCAAACTTTTACTTATTTACTATTACTTGCGAACGATCCATGCACTTGCAGAGACTTTCTCGTGGATTTCCTGAGGTGTGTATGCTTTTGTTATTTGTTTATTTATCTCATTCTCGGGCCCACCATAACCATAGGATGGATAAACAAGTATCGAAGAATCTTGTATAACCTAATACGAGAGGAACACCAAGGGATAAACCCGAGGAGCAGAAAAACCTATTATCATGTGAAACAAATAATATGATTGGGGTTGGCATATTTGTGGTAGTATAATTCTCAAATGTTGACCTGAATGTATGAGTCATACAATAAAGAGAAAGGGACGCCTCTAAGAAAAGAATGAGACAATAGAATAAGAGATTGAGAGTTTGATTAGAGTTTGACATATTAGGGAATTCCTTATTCAAGGTGGTTTTTAATCCAAAGAGTGTTGAAAATCAAAAAAGGTAAACAAACAATGTGAATCGACTTTACCAACCTTAATAGGTCTTGTCCAAATGATTTTTTTGTCATTGCCTAAATTTGATTGTCTCATCGATGTAATTTTATGATATAAGTTATTTGCAGTTATGGATTCCTCCAAATATTATAATCATATCAAGTTGTTCGTAAAAGACGAGGAGAAAACTACCTTCATTACTGAGCAAGGGTTATACTGTTATAGCGTTATGCATGTTGGGTTAAAAAAATGTTAAAACCTCTTTCCACATGATATTCAACAAGGATTTTGTGTATGTGTATGATATCTTATAAAAGAGTCATATTTTCACAAAGCATTGTAGGAAATCAGTGAATCCTTTGGGGTCATGTGGAACATAGTGATTTCTATTATTCTAGAGAAGTGTGCCTTCAGAATTTCGTCCATAAAATTCCTTAGATTCATAGTAAATTACGAAGGTATTGAATCAAATTATGATAATATCTAGGACATCATATAAATATTCCTTACATGTATGGTTAAAGTACACAAGTTATTAACAGTATGGTGGTATCTCTTAGCCACTTCATTTAAAAGCATATGTAAATGCATCCCGTTTTCTAAACCTCTTTGGAAGCCAGGGGATTACCAATGTGGTCCAAACAATGCAATATTCTTTTAACGCATTAAATTCATATGTATCCTCAATTCTAAATTTCACTAATCCATTGAGGGAGTAGGTTATATGCCTCTATCTCTAGAAACTCTAGAAGTTTGGTTCTCGGCCCAGTTTTAGAAGTAGAGATAAATCAACAACTCATATAATACGTCAACAAAAATTTAGAAGGAGTAAAAGATTGGTATACCCCCATAACATGAATTTCTCTAGCATGCATCCATGTCATTCAAAAACTAAGGTCCCATTTCGAGGACCATACCATTTGAGTGTTCACTGACCTACCTTTACGACAAACTTTGGCCAAACCCGAGGTGTTGGATGAATATTAAACTGAGTTGTGGAGTTGGTATAAAAGGATTCTAGTAAGAGGGACGAACAACTATAAAATATTAGGCCTTAGAGGATATTTTCATGTGCATTATCCAAATAAACATGCTCCTACAAAACATTGATAGTAGGTAAGAAATGGAAAACCAAAATGGGTGGAGCCTCATGTCTCGAGACAAATGGGGTAGGTCTGATATTGATTAGTCCTAAGGGACATGAGACTCAATTCGATGTTCAACTCAAATTAAAATATTTTTTAAATAAGGGTGTGTACAAAGTTATACTATAGGTTGTTGTTCACATACGATTAGAATATGTAAAAATCATCACGGGCTCTCAACTAGCCATTTGGCGTATATCCCATTATAATATTCTACGAATTTTAATCTGAAAAGGAAATTTATTATCAATGTCATTATTGCAATCTTTATGGTCAAATCACATTAAGTATAATTTGACTTGTATTACCTAAAATTTGGTTTTATATTGAATTTTATCACCTTTAGTGACATCATTCTTTATGGTCAAAATAATTGAACCAAAATAAAATTAAGGTCAAAATACATTAACTATAATCTTAAATAATTAATAAATATAAAACTTTAATTAATTCACTTTAATATTAATTATGATTGATATCAATTTTTTTTTATAAATACTAAGATTTAATACATGTGTTCCTCACAAACAATAGTTAAAAAAGAATAGCCATGTACTCCGTAAGCAAGAAAAGTTTTATTTCTCTATTTTTTCTCTACCTAATTGTGATATCCTCGACTAAATGTGAAAAGAAAGATGTAGATAAGGAGGCAAAGATGATGGTTGCAGAAGTTAATTATGGTCAAAAAGTGCAAAGGCTTCAATTCTGTATTCCTGTTATTTGTTTTATAGATTGTGAGATAGAAGGTTATATCTTTGGCGATTGTATTGATTCAAAATGTTATTGTAAAGGGAAATGATTGTACCATGTCGAATAATGTAAATTTTATTGATCAATCCAAGAAATTATTAAAGAAATGACACATTATATATTATGTCTCTATGAGTTGTGTAAGAAAACTACATTATGGTTAAATCGCTTTAAAATTAGGAAGGACTATCATCGTCCAATCCGCTAAAAAATATTTTGAATGACCATCTAGTAAAGAAATAAAAGTACTAGTTTTTCTTTTATTATTTACTTACATATATAAAGCTAGTGAAATTGATATACTTTTATTTATAAGAGGATTATTAGGTAAAAAAAAAAATTTGTTGCATATAATTTGTCACACTTAAATTACACATTAAATAGATAAATGAATAACTTAATAATATGCTCTCTCTTCTCTATAAAAGTTTCTCTCTCTAGAAAAACTTTTGCTGCAAAAATGGAGAAACAATCCCCTTCCCAACACAAGAGATCTCGATTACCTAGCTAAGATACCCTCCATTCACACAAGAAATCCCTAGTTACCATAGTCAATCATTATATCTTCCCTTGGAACTCCCATTTATAGTGTTATCCCTCTCCTTTACAGTTTGCTTTTTAGCTTAGTTTAATTAGTTGTGCTGTTCTAGTCTTAGCTTGTTTCAATCCCTTAAATTTACTTATTGCTAGTCTCGGTAATCAACAACTCCCGCCTCCTCTCTTTTTTATTATCCTTAACACATACGGTTTCATCTTCCTTCTCCTACACACTCTTTCTCTCCATCTCCTTCAGAAAATTTTCTCTCTGCAAAATGGCAAACTTTACTGTCGAAACTATGAAACTTACTCCGATTTACCAAGACCATGAGGTCTACGACCACCAAAATATGCTCCTTTCTAAAATCCCGACTCCACAAGAGGTTAACCCCTATACTGTTGAAACGGCGGCGAATAGATCCTAGGGTCTCCGATCTCCAATGCATGTGCTTTCGGCTATGCTGTAGATATCGCCGCCTAGGCGCGCCTAGGCGCCGTCTAGGCGTCAACTCCCCCCTCAACCGCTTACGCCTAGTAAAAATGCTAGGCATTTTTGCCCAACGCCTTAGTCACCGTGGAAGAGGCGCCTAGCCCGCCTAGGCACCGATTAATGGTAAAAACTTGCCGCCTAGGCCCTCCATTAAATTTATTTTACTCTCGGAAATTCTTGAATTGATATTATAAATCTAATTTTAGTATTTTTCATATTCAATATAGTGGTGTTAGATGAATTTTATGACTTAAATAGATAAAATTGTCATAATTATACACGTGTATTACTAAATATATAAAATTACATAGCAGGATTCAAAACCGCGTAATCCCGCCTAGGCCCCGCGTAGTCTCTCGTAGGCGCTAGGCCCCAGTCGACCGCCTAGGCCGCGGAACCGAGATCTACAGCATAGGCTTTCGGTAGATTTCAACACTTTCTTCCTGGCTTTCGATTCCAAAGAAGACATGCTCAATACTTGGCATTTCAGACCCTGGTCAGTCAATGGCCATATGCTAATCTTACATGCATGGCATCTTGAAATGTCAATCGTTGAAGCTGATTTCTCTATGGCTACCCTATGGATTCAACTTCTAGATCTCCCTCCTGCTTTTGTCACACCAGATAATGCTGTGAATATCAGCAAAAATCTGGATTGCAACTTGCTCACTTATGACATTGAAGACTCCAATGAAACCAAGAAACAGCTGAGGATCCGAGTTTTATGGAAGGTCAAAAAACCTCTCTTATCCATATTCAAGGTATACAAACCCTCCCTCCCCGAAGCTACAATCAGAATGCGCTACGAAAAACTCAGCAAGTTTTGCCATTACTGTGGCATGTTGGATCATGCTACTAGCGATTGTGCTCTTTTCAAAGAGGAAGCGAAACGAGTCAGAGGTGCGGTGAGACTCCGGTTTGGTGATTGGTTGTCAGTAGATCCAGTTAAAGGTAGAGGAGCAAAAGTCCAGATTGTTGATGATCTCGATGATCCCTCCAAGTTGTTCACAGACAGTGGTGAGTCGAAACAGAGTTTGTCAGGCGAGTTTACGAGTCAACCTCGTACGATAGACAGTCCCCAAGAAATAAGAGACAAAAAGCCAGCTGAGTCCTATGGTACGGGCAAAGGTAAATCCAAAATGCTCCCTATGAAAGGTTGTACGAGTGTACCAGAGAGAGGTATAGTGATGGTACCTAACTCCCTCAATGTTAGAAATAATGAAACTACCCCTATGTCAAAGGCTGAAGATAAGGCTGTGTCAATTAGATCCAATCCCATCCGAACTAATACTATTGTTGGTCCTTAGCCCACTAAAGGTGCTACTGGACCAAAAGGACACTACAAGGCCTCTGGTTCCAAACAAAAGAATTATAACGCTGATGAAGACTGGACACCTTGGCCTAACAAAGTCCAAGAGAACAAAGGCCCAAATTCAAGCTTCGGTAAAAGGTGTTCTATTATAACATGGTCACAAGACAAGCCCACTAAAGGTAAGGCTAGCAACCAATGGGTGAATCCTAACCCGAAGAGTCCTGTGATAAGTGAGGGTGAGATTCCGCGTAGCCCTACAGTCTTTCACACCCCTAATCCCACTCCTAATCCTAACACCAACAACGAGAATAAAAAATCCCTCTTAATATCCCTAACCCTTCCATCAAATATTCCCCCTACTGATGATAATGCTAACAACTCACCAATGGCGGTATCCCTGACCTGAGAAGACAAAAGTTTGGAATCTATCACTGCTATGTGTACACCTAAGAGCTCCTCCATGACAGAAATTAGAAATCTGATATGGATTCCAAGCTAGTTGACATCGCGGTTGGTATGGTAGGCCCTTCAATTTCAAGGATGAGTCAGAGTGCAAAGAAACGTAAGTTAACTCATGAAGAGATGGTTGGTTTCAGTGAAGTGAAGGACAATCTGGTTGAAGTCCCACTACTAGATATTGTTGTTAGTGTTATCCCTCTGCAAATGATTTCTCCCGTGGATGTGGGTGGTTGCAAGTTGCAACCCCTACAAGATAAATGATAGGTGTTTTCTGGAACTGTCAGGGGACGGGGCCCCTCCTGACGGTCCAAAACCTTAGAGAGATCATCTATAGGGAAAAACCCCAAGTTCTTGGCCTTTCGGAGACCAAGACTAAAATGAAAAAGCTTCTTTTGTTAGCGAAAAAATTAAAAATAAAACTGGTTTGGAGTGTTCATCCAATTGGCATTTCTGGAGGACTAGCCTTGTTCAGCGTCGACAATGTGGATTGTGAGGTAATATCTTCTGCTATTAATCATATCTCTTTATCCCTCATTAACCCAAAGGTGTTACATGGTTTCTGCATGTCGTTTATACATTACCTGAAAAAACTAGTAAAGAACAATTATGGGATTTTATAAAACATACGACTTCATCCCCCCTAATTCCCCTAATATCTTTATTGGTAACTGTTAGCCTCACCTTGTTTTTATTCCCGTTTTAATATTCGACAAATCATCATTTCAACTAAAATTCATTTTGGTATCACTTAAGATGTTTTCCAAAACCCCTCATTAGATTAGTTGTGTTTACTTCCTTGTATTTAGCTTGATATTCAAAAGAGCAGCTCCGCGGTACACCGGATGATCACGCGGTACACCGCAGAGTCACGGACCAGAAGCGCGGTGCACATGATAGCCCGTCAGTATGCTCATGAAATGCACGGTACACCGGACCTAGGCGCGGTACACCGGACCAAGGCACGGACCAGGGTTGCGGTACATTGGATAGTCCGACCAGTAAGCTCGAAGTTAAGTCGAACAGCTCTGCGGTGCACCGGACCATATCCGCGGTACACCGCACAAGAGGGTTTTCTGCACTATTACAAGAGGACAAAGCTTATATCCGTTGGAGATAAAATAGATCCGTTAGAGAGAAGCCTTATGACCGTTGGACCACATTTGCAGCTATAAAATGGAGTTCATTCAAGACACAACTTAAGCCTTCCATCTACCAATCTTAAGAGCAATTAATTCTATCATTCAAGGAGGTTTCAAAGGAGCATTCAAGTCATATTTATTGTGAAGCTAATTAGTTCTTATCTACTCATTTAGGAGTTTAGTTACAAAGCTTTTATAAGCACCCCTAAACACTTTTCCCTTTCCTCTTAGTTCTTGTAATAGATTAAGAGAGTAGTGTGAGCATAGGTTTATGCTTGGTTCCTTGTGTTGGTGATAACACAAGTGTATTTCCTTCAAAGGGTTTTTGAAGTGGTTGTAAGGGTTTGTATCTCACCCGGTTAAGAGTTACGAAGATTAGTTGAGAATCTTGCAAATCCTAAGGAGGCTTCCTTAGGTAGTGGATGTAGGGAAACCGAACCACTATACATCGTTGTGTATCGTATTCTATCTCTACACTCTTTATATTTCCGCACTCTATATGCTTGATAAAATGCCTACTTGAATAGTTTGATATTATTGTCTATTAGGATTATCTAGTTTTATACTATTTAGTTTGCTAATACAATAGGATTCAAATTAGCTTTTAATTTTATTTACTTGAAATAAAATTAGCCGATTAATTTCTATTGTCCTATTCAACCCCCCTTCTAGGACGCATATAGTATATCAGTAACTTTAATGAAATCAGAACTACCCAGGAAAAAGTGGGGGGTAACCCTACAAACTTAACTGAAATGAGAATTTTCAATAATAACATATCCCTGAATGAATTATCAGAAATCCAAGTTAAGGGCTGTACTTTTACTTGGAGAAATAATAGAGATAATCATGATCTTATAATACAAAAATTAGATAGAGGTCTGAGCTCCCCTACTTGGACTACATTATTTCCTGATGCCTGGATCCATAACGCCCCCTATAGGATCTGATCATTCTCCCATGATACTCTATTTAACTGACCCCCCTGTGACTAATAACTCTAAGGCTTTTAAACTGGATCCTAACTGGTTGAATATCCCTTCTTGTAAGACTGCAATCAATGATTGCCTCAGTAACTCCTTATCTTTTAATGGTCCCCCCATGTTAAATTACTTAAAAGACTTAGAAGATGTAAGAAAACAATGTTAAGATGAAAGAAAGCTAATTTGCGCAACAATGCTAACATGATAAATCTTCTCACTAATAAGTTGACTAAACTTATGTCTATAACCCCTCTTGGCCTTAATGATTCTTCTAAAGAACAGTTTGCTTCTATCTCTTCTGAGATTGAAAAATATTGGTCCCTGGAGGAAAAATACTGGGCAACTAGGTGCCAGATTACTTGGTTAAAATTGGGGGATAGATACTCCAAGTTCTTTCACTTATCTACCAGAATCAGAAGGGCTGCTAATAGAATAGACAACCTACTGAAACAGGACAACACCTGGACCACTGGTACAAGTGAGTTGAAATCCCATGTCACACATTTCTTTAATGAATTCTATATGGATACTAGTGTAAGGGCTATTGATCCTATTCTCAGTAATGTCCAATCCTCGATTTCCGAGGAGGAAAACATTCAATTAATGAAACCAATCACCCTTGAGGAACTTAAGTTTGCAACATTGCAACTTAGTCCCTCAAAATCCCCAGGTCCTGATGGACTTCCTGGCGCTTTCTTCCATAAATTTTGGGATCTTATTAAGATGGATATCCTGGCTCAATCCATTTGGATAATATTAATGACACTAATATTATCCTAATCCCTAAGTGTAAAAATCCTCAAAAGATTGAACAATTTATACCCATCTCTTGCACAAATTTCCTTTATAAGATCCTAGCTAAGGTTATGGTACTTAGGTTAAGCTTAATCATCCCTCGCGTGATTTCTTCTTGCCAGTCAGCATTCAGTAAAGGAAGACTGATTCAGGATAACATTATTATAGTTCACAAAGTAATACACAAGTTTAAACACCTCAGATCTAATTCCAGTGACAAGGATAATCATGTGGCTACCTACGTTGCTTTTAGGTCCATTGACAAAGAGTAAAAATAAAGAGGTACATTTTCACTTTATATTGTATTTATCTCAAGATGATTTAGATGATGATATTTCAATTTATTTTGATCCAATCTTGCTTGACTACAAAAATTCTCTCAAAACCACCAAACTTTTAGCCAAAGATTTGAAAAAGCTTCAAATTAAAAACCAAGAGTTTGAATAAAAATGAGGATCTTGAGGATGAAAACACCATCATTGTGATGAAAAAATATATGCTTTCGGAGAAAGTAAAATATTTAGAAGAAATTGTTTTAAATCTTACCAAAAGCCAACAAAATTTTGATTTAATGTTAGGAAGTCAAGTCGAGAGTCTTGAAAATGGTGCTTTGGAGTTTTTACCATTTTGTTAAACCAAAGTCCTTAATTTTTTTATAAAAGTATCTAACAAGGCTTCTACTTCGACCTCTTCCTTTCATTAACTACCGTTGTCACTTGTACTTATTGTGAATGGGATGATCATGATGTAGCAACTTGTGAATATCATAAGAAACTTGAATATGGTTATCTAATTAATTTATGTGAAAGACCAGAATGGATGTTGAAGATTAAGGGTACCACTAACCCCATGAACCAAACTTGGGGTACCTAAAATCTAATTCTCGTAATTTGTAGGAGAAGAGCAACAATTGGAAACTTTGGGTACTTGATAACGGATTCTCTAGGCACATAATGGGAAATGAATCACTCTTGTACAAAATTACAAGGAAAGAAGGAGGTGGTGTAAAACTTACCTATGCCAATAGCACAAGAGAAAAAGTCGTGGGCAAAGGAATCGTTGGTAGTAAGGATTCTATTCTTATAAAAAATTTGTTTTGTGTTGATAGTCTATCTTATAACCTTCTTAGGATTATTTTAATTTTGTAATGATGGTTATAAAGTTAAATTTGAATCTTCTAAATGCGTTGCTTTAAAAAATGATGAAAAAGAGGCCCCTTAGTGCCAATAGAGTAAAGGATGTCTACAAAGTAAATTTCAAAAACATTATGTGTCAAGGCGTTACTTAATTTTCAGGTTTTAAAGATAATCCTTGGTTATGGCATAGATGTCTTGGTCACGATAGTATAGATTTTCTTGCAATTTTTTCTAGAAAATATCTTGTTATATGCTTGCCTAAGCTCAAATTTGATAAGAATAAATTGGGTGATATGTTACAACTTGTTACAAAACAAACTTATAAATCTCTCAACCGAGTTTTGACATTTAAATCTCTATAAAAAATAAACATAAATTATTTTGTTCCAATGGACGTGACTAATGTCGGGGGATCCAAATGTGTGGTTGTAATAGTTGATGATTATACGAGGTATACATGGGTTTTTTTAGCTTTGAAAAACCATGACTTTAATAATTTTTCAAAACTTTGTAGATGCATCCAAAATGAAAAGGGGTACTCTATCACTTGCATCCATAGTGACAATGGTACCGAGTTTGTGAACTCTCATTTCATGAGATTTTGTGATGAACTGGGGAATGAACACAACTTTTTGGCTGCTAGAACTCCCCAACAAAATGGGGCTGTAGAAAGGAAATGCCGAACCTTATAATAAATGGCAAGGAAAATGTTAAAAGAATATAACTTGCCTACATATCTTTGGGGGAAGCCTTCAATATGACTCGCCATGTTTTGCACCGGGTTTTGATGAGACCTATCATCATAAAAACCCCATATGTACTTTGGAATTGGAGACCTCCCTGTATCTCCTAGTTTTGTGTTTTTGGGTGCAAATGATTTATTATTAACACTAGGGATCACTTGACAAAATTTGATGCTAGATTCAATGACATAATATTTTTGTTTACTCCAAAATATAACCGTGTATTCAACAAATGCACAAGTGTGATAGAAAAATCCATGCACGTTTCTTTGCAAACGACAAATCCTTTTGCAAGAAAACATTAAGATATAGTTGAATATCCCACATTTCATCAACTAGAAGAACAATTGGAACCTTCCATACCACAACCTAAAATTGACACTCAAATTAATATTGTGGAGGAAAATAATGACAAAAGTGTTGAAGTCCAAAAAGAGTTCTCTAGAAGTTGGAAGAATGTTAGAGGACTCTCAAAAGATCTGATCATTAGAGATCCAAATAAAGGGGTAAAGAAACATTATATCTTAACAATTTATGTTACCATGATTAATTTTCTCAATTAGAACCCAATAACATCAAGGAAGCATTACTTGATGATCATTGGATACATTCTTTGCATGAAGAGTAAATCAATTTTAAAGGAGCAAAGTGTGGAACCTTGTTGAAAGACCCAATGATATAATTGGAACGTAATGGGTATTTTGTAACAAACTATATGATTCTGTAGTATCTAGTAATAAAGCTTGTCTTGTTGCTCAAGGGTATAACCACAAAAAAGGTATTGATTTCAATGAAACTTTTGTTATACTTGCCAGATTAGAATATTTTCACATGCTCCTTGATTTTTCTTGTTATATGTATTTAAAAAAAATCAAATGAATGTCAACATTGATTTTTAAGTGGTTTTATTGATGAATAAATTTATGTGTAATAACCCCTGGTATTTGATGGTCCTAGTTTTCAGAATGAAGTTTTTAAACTTGAATTGCTTTCGATGGTAAAACAAGCACATAGAGCTTGGTATGATAAGTTGAGTTCCTTTTTTGTCAAATTTGGTTATTAAAGAGGAAAAATAGATTCTATGTTTTCTATAATAATGAAAATTGATGATGTTTTTTATTGTTCAAATATATGTTGATGATATCATTTTCGGTGCTAATAATGAATCTCTTTGTGAGGATTTTCTGAAAGCATGCATAAGGAATTTGGAATGAGTATGATTTGGGAATTGAAAATTATTTATTGGACTCAAAATTAAACAAATGAAGGAAAGATCCATTGTCAACCAAGCTAACTATGTCAAGGAGCTCATAAAGAAGTTTGGACTCACGAATGCAAAGTAAATTGGAACTCCTATGAGCACATTGGAAAAGCTTGATAAGGCTGAATATGGTAAAGATGTTGATGAGAAGATATATCGAGGTATGATTGGTAGCTTACGTTATCTTATCGCATCTAGACCCGATATTATGTTCCCCGTATGTCTTTAAGCTAAGTTCAATCTTGTCCTAAGGAGTCTCATCTTAACGTCGTTAAGACAATATTTAGCTATCTTAAAGAAACCATTAACCTAGGACTTTGGTACCCTAAGCACATATCCTTCGAGATTTAAGGTTACACGGATTCCCACTAAAAACTAGTGGTAGTTGTCGATTCCTAGGTCAACCCTTTTCTCTTGGTCTAATATAAAACAAAATAGTTTTGGATTATCCATGGCGGAAGTCAAATATGTCCTGGAAATTTCATTGCACAAATAGTTTGGATGAAACAAACCTTAATGAATTTTGGTCTCACATATGATTCTATACCCATTACATGTGATAACATGATGTATCTATAATTGTGATAGTATGATCTAGTCATGATATATCATTTTAGGTGCATTATGTGCTTAGTTGAGAGATTTTCCCCTATTATTTGATATATTCTCATTTCTTGCCTAGTTTTGGAGATTTTCTACTTTTAGAGAGTTTTAGGTGTGATTTGTGTGCTAAGTGTGATTCTCTTAGGTAGAAGGAGGATATCAGACATCGAAGCATGGATAAGGAGTTGAGTAAAGAAAATCAAGTATTTTACCTTTTTGCTCTCATCTTCTTCAAACCTAATCTTGTTTACGCACATATAAATCCATATACACACATACACATAAACATTAACAAATAAACATCGATTAAGGTACACACACACGCACACACACACACACACATATATATATATATATATATATATATATATATATATATATATATATATATATATATATATATATATATATATATATATATATTATATGTGCGTAAAGAAGATTAGGTATGAAGAATAGGAGGAATAAAAGGTAAAAAACTAGCTTAAAGTCACACCCTAATCATTGTTTAGGCGAGGGTGTCACTTTTGGGTAAGAACCAACAAATGAGTGAATACTTTAGGCGTTAGCTTATTAACATATTAGTTCATGTAAGTATTATGGTTACTCAGTATTTTGTAAGGGAGGTATTGATCAATTCCCATTATTTTATCCAAATTTGGAACTTGATGACTACTACTTACATGCACCATGTCATGAACTAACCCATTGTTCTTTCGAACTCTTCACCCACCACTCACTTGCTTAACTTTAATATCACCGGGATTCTTGTAACTACACCGGTAATGGGGGGATTTAATATTTGAAATATTAATTATAATCGTTATTTGAGTTTGAGAATTAGAATATCTAAACTTGCTAGATATTTAATACAGGGTTTGAACTTAGACATTAGGTAATGTTGTAGGATCACTCGAGAGAGGTTCTTAGGATTGCTTATCTAGGAGGGACTTAGGGTGACTTTGGAATCCCGGTTATCAAGTTAAATTTCCAATTCAACCTTGAATAAAGAATAGTCTCATGTCATGATAGTAGTGGGTACACAATATTGAGACATACTTCTGTAAATTGTATTTTAATCTTTATTTTTAGTCTTTTATTACCATATTAGTTAAATCATTAGATCTTTACGTCCTAGTTTAGTAGTAATAATTTGAAAACCAAAAAAAAATCTTTTCTAATGTTAGTTTTTCCTCTACGATTATCTAGATTAAAGCTAAAAGTACGTGTTCAACGTCTAATTCCTATAAAGATGATAACTTATCATATTTTATCACTTGTGACGGCTCATACACTTGTGAGGAGTCCTCGTTGAATGTTTTTTTTTATACCACACATTGGGGAACACCACAAGATCATGAATGGGACAACTCACCATTGTTTTGGGAATTTTAAAAAAAAAAACGAGTATGTGTTGAATTCAATCGAGAGGTAAGTAACTTATTAGCGAGAGTAACACCTCAAGGTGTTCATAAAATTGAATGGGATTATGATCCTGGATATATAATAAATAACAATCATGAATGTACATCAGATGTGGGAAGAATCTGTCATGTCTAACATGGAAGGAATCACAGGGTACAAAAGTATGCCGAGTCATCTACGATAATATTCAGTGGCAACAAGCATGTAAAAAAATCCATTACTTGGTGATCAACATCAACACATAAGTAGTCCAGGGTCGTCTTGTACATCAATATGTCAAGGCTAGGGGCCGCTATTTTCTTATGTAGTAACAAACTATTACTAGAAACAGCTCAGGTCGAATCCCATATGTTCGAGACTTATTAGCAAAGGGCATGTTTGAGGCTTATCTTCCGACGTCTGATATGCCGATTATTTCTTGGTTGTATCAGAATCTTAAGCACAATTGGATTTTTGTGCGAGATCCTTGGAACATTTTGTCTGGGGCCATGATTGGGGTGTTATGGAGAACAAGGAACAATTGTGTGTTAAATAACATATTGTTTCCTAGTGTACGAGTGATAATCAATGAAACAAAACACCTCAAAACTGAATATGTTCAACACGAAGAAGTTCAATAGGGTGGATAGCTAGACAGCAAGAGCGAGCGAAGTTAGAGGGATGGTGAAAACCAAACAAATGGTGTAAATTAAAAATAATATGAAGTGTAATTCGTAACATTAATCGAGGAGGCGGCAAGGGATTAATCCGAGACTTGGAGGGAACGTGGTGGGCTAGAGGTTTTCAATGAGGATTGAGAGCCCAATTCTTAGGCTAAGTCCAATGGGTTAGCTATTGTAGCTAATATCTACAATTGAGAGGGAATTACTTTTTTTTTAAAACTCCAACATCATGCATATTATAAGGATTCCTGATTAAGAATCCCAATTTTTTTGTTTTCCTTAGCTACATGTGGCGATGCCACATTTTTAGCTACATTTTTTTTCTTTTTTTTTAATTCTTCTTTTTATGCTAACTTGCAATAGCAGCTTTCATATAGCAATTTTTATTTTTTATTTTAATTCTTTTTGTTTAGTAAACTTAGTTGTAGAATGTATTTTTTTTTCAATTCCTTTTAAAATCAAGCTTATTGAATAAATTCTATTTTTTTAAAAATAAATATAATAAATTTTAATATTCTCAAAAATATATATTTTATAAACATTATAATTATTAAAAAAATAAGTATACTTTAAATATAGAAAATAATTTTAAGATACATAAAATTATAAATATTCAAAAAAAATTATAACTATAATATAAATATTAAATATGACTATTAAAATTTTCTAAGATATATAGATAAAGATATTTCATACAAAATTTTAAAATTAATTAATTATTTACAATTAAAACAAATTTTTTAAATAAAATTTGAGTTTAAATTTTGAAATTGGGAATTATAATTGGGAAGCTGTTGGAGTAAAGCTGTGATAGGGAGTTAAAATTTGAGAAAAGTTAGCTATTTGACTCCCGATTCTAGCTAAAAAATTGGGAGCTGTTAGACTTAGCCTTAGTAGCAGAGGATCTTGGAGCGAAGGATCTAAGAGAGGCGGGTCCCGGGAAATTCTAATAGCACTATGATATTTGACGTGTGGTACGATAATCTATTGTTTAAGATTGTGGGTATATAAGAAAACAAGTACATGTACAGACTGGATAATCCACATCGACGATGACCAAACGACCCTTAGGTTAACGTATATTGATCAACCAGAAGATATATGAAGGCATATTACACGTGATAAATTTGGATAAAAGGCTGCTAGATCACTTTATAGCCCACATTTTAGAGAGGTATAAATGTTGCAATAGTTAAAGTAATGTTACCCAAATCATATAATCTCACATATATCTAACCAATAAATCTTTTCTACATCATTAGAAAATATAATTTTCTTTATAACCATATATTTTACCCCCTTTAATCCCAAGCTGTTAGATCTCCACAATTTCTATAATATACATCGAAGAAGAGTCAATATTAGATGCACATGAATATTAATATAATAAAAAGATAGGGTTTAACTCCTCTTTCTTCCCAGTGTTCTAAAAGACGCTAGACATTACGCTAGGTGGGCGGTCGACCATCTTCAAGCGTTTAGGCGGAGCCTAAACGGTTTTGATTTTTATTTATATATTTTTTTGGGTTTATATATTTTTTAAAATAGATTTATATAATTTTTGTGTTAAAAAAAAGATTTTTTTTTTAAAATTTTTTGTATTACAAACTGATTTTTTTCAAATTTTTTAACTTTTAGACCGTCTAGGTGACTGCCTGGGTCCGCCTAGGCGTCGCCTAAACCCGCCCAGGCCTGCCTAGGACCTTCTGAGATCGCTTGAGCCATTTCTAAAAGTTTAGGTGCCGCGTAAATCGATTTTTAAAACACTGTTTATTTCTTACTTGCTGGAGCATCTATGAAAATTCGATTTAAAAAATGTATCCAAGTTGCTAACTTATAACTAATATTATGCTACTTTTTTTTAATTAAAGCCTCCTTTTAATTCTATCACCACGGTCATGTAAATAAAGGACTATCTTGTTATGGTTTCTACTTTCTCGTGAAGTTACACGATACCAAATTAAATCTAGCCAAAACTATTGTCATATTTTCTGCTAATTCTTTTAGGCTAACTCCAATAGCAACTCAATTGTAACTAAAAACTACAATTGATGGTTAAATTTCCAAAAATCATCCTCTAAGAGCCTTCAAATAAAAAAGAACCTAATTATTGGATTCACAGTTCTTTACAAATTGTAGTCACATCTAGTTATCTTTTTAACCTCCAATCTATATTTTCTCGTTAATGTATTATTGAAAAAAATAGTATTGTAAAATAAAAATTACTAAGAAATAATTATAATTAATAATGATTATATTTAATAAGATTTTTTATATTGATATCTAATATTGAAGTTTAATATTTATAATAAATAAAATAATATATAAATAGAGAAAAACAATTATAATTGATAATAATTATATCTTAAAGTTTATTAGAATCTAAATAATAATAATGAAATTAATTAAAATAATCATACCATCATAATTTAGATATAGTTTATATATAACTTTTTTAATATTTTAAAGATTATAATTTAAAAAAGAGGCAATTACCAATACTACCCTAGATGGAGGTGATATTGCCCATAAAAGTCATGTCTACTATTAAATACATAATTAGACAATAATACCCTTAACTAAATATTCCCACCAAATTAAATTTTCCCACCAAACTAATTTTCCCGCCAAAAATTTTCCGACCAACTTTTCCCGGCCAAATTTTTTTCCCGCCAAATTTTTCCGGCCAAATTTTTTCCCACCAATTTTTTCCGGCCAAATTTTTTTCCCACCAAATTTTTCCGGCCAATTTATTTTTCCCACCAAACTTTTTTTTCCCACCAAACAAAATTCCCACCAATACTTATGTCTTGTTATTTGGTGGGAAAAATCCCACCAAATTACTCACTATAATTGTAAAAATGAGATAGAGCTAGTAATAAAAATCAAATTGGAAACCTTTATTTATAAGTGCAGATTCAATATCAAAAAAAGAAAGAAATTCCAATCTATAAGCCTTATCAAGACTCTTCGCTAATGGTGATTAAATTATGAGCAAAAGGGGGTTGTTTAATTTTATTACTACAGAAGGATAGAAAACCCTAGTGCTACCCATGCCTACTCCTATTCTAGTTTCATCGGCTGCTGAGGTGATTCCATCACTAATCCGAACTATAATCACCAGCAACAATAATAAAGAGAAAAATAGCAGCAGCCTTAGAAATAAAGTTTAAAATCCTGATGGTGAGTTGAGATGAGGTTCGCAAAAAATAAATTAATTGCGATTTGATCCTTGAAAGAGAAGTCCCCAAACCAGCAAAATCTGTTGTTTGAAGTTTAGCTATGAAAATAAGATCAGCGACAAAGCTATTGAGTAAAATATGTCTTGACCCCATATTATAGGAAAATAGCAAACTAGTCCCTGCGGCAAAGAAAATCATAGCAACTACCATATTAAAAGTCAAAGGCGACTCGTAACCAAAATCCGGAATTTCCAAGGAATCTAAATTTTGCAATTTAGTCCTTGCAATAAAAATCCCATTTGCGGAATCAAGAAACAGAAAGTCAAACCCAATACTACTTTGGAGTATAACTTGCTCTTAGAAATAAAGATAAAAAATATATCAGGCAAGATATAATCGAAATATTTGAGAATAGTAGTAAACATTGACTTATAAATTTGTCAAAATGAAATGAGCCAAATAAGTAGGACAAAAAGAAGCAGCTAAATTGGACCTTAGGAAAAGCCTCCTAATAGTCTCATAATTCGTCCAAGAGTAGTAAGCCAGATAAATAAGCCAAGAAGTAGCAGCTATATTTGACAAAGGAATAGATCTCAAAGTTGGTTCAATAATATTTCGAAAAATAAACAACAGCAGCACCTTTATAGAGTCCAACTTTGACAAAAAATTCATGAATAAAATAGAACAGCAGCTCCATATTAGCAGCTATAAATAGAATAGCATCAGCAAGAACAGCTATGAAAATAACACCAATCTCCAGAATTTTGAAAAGTTGCAATATAGTCTACATGATTAATTTCACCAATTAACTCTTTCTGTCTCTCTCTCTGAGATTTGTACCTGAGATTGTGAAAGCAAAGCAAAATGTTTGGCTGTTTCGGTAATATCAGTTGCATTAACGACAATTTTAATAATATTTGCTCTAGTAGATTGAATTTGTACAAGAAGATTAATTAGATCAGCACTTGAAGAGCTAGATACAATTGTTTTGCAATTTCTGGCTTCACCCAGTTTATTTTGTCGCTTTAGCATAGATGTTACCTATAACATGTAAAACTTTCAAAATGGTTGAAAAAAGACTTTTATTGATGCAATTTACCTGAAAACAGAACTAATTGTTGTTACCCTATCTTCTCCAATTCACACACCCATATACATACAGATGCTGGAATCAATTACATATACATATATACATACCTGGAAGTGAGGTGGAGGAGAGAGAAGGTAGAGGCGGAGGCGGAGAGATCCACTAGAAGAATCAATCGGCTTTTGAAGAAATTAAAAGAATTATGATAGCCAAATCTCCGTCCTAGAAGCCATCCATTGCTGGTAGCAGTGTCGATGTAATGGCAGCAGCGCCGGGGCCAAGACGGTGGGGGAGGTTCTGCAGAAAGAGAAAAGAGAGATACGGGGTGAGGAGAGAGAGAAAGAGATAGAAAAAAAGAAATAAAAGAAAAGGAAATAAAATAATAAAAGGGTTATAAAGGGGTAAAAAAGGAAATAATGTTTTAGTAGGTGACTTTTATAGACAATTTAAAATGAAAGATGTTGGAGGGCAATTATTATTAGATTGATGACTTAGATGGTAATTATTCTTTTAAAATATTAATATTTTATTTTTTATTTTGAATATTTACCTAACAAATTGAAAAATAAAACAAAAATAAAAGATTTGTGAGAATTTGAAAAATTAACAAATTAATTAAAATATAATTAAAATATAATTAAAATATATTTTTTATTAAAATTGGGAAGTCGAAATTGAGAAGTTGTTGGAGTAAAACTGTTTTTGGTGGTTAATATTAGATAAATAAAGGTTTTACTCCTAATTATAGTAAAAAAAATTGGATAGCTGTTGGACTTAGCGTTTTATCCACGATTCCCGTCTTCATATTAATTTTTGTTTCTTGCAGTTTGACGGTCTGATACTATAATTAACGAAGTAATGATGTTGTTATGTATTCTTATAGTAGAAATTAGTAGTATATATCGGTCATCCAATCTAGTGGTACAGGTTCGAACCGAGTCATTGCCTCCGAGTCCAATGTGGCTCTCCTGTAACCCAAAAAAAAAGATTAGTAATATATATCGGTAAGATTTAAGTTTTAAATACCTAAAAAGTAGATAAACTCCTCTTGAAATAAAAACGCGTAAACATACTTTTATAATATAATGAGTTAGATTTACGAAAGGATTCGTGCAACAAAAATTTAATTTGCCTAAACCTACGTAACAAGAAAACAACATTGTTATAGAAATTTTAACCCTACGGAACAAGAAAACAACATCATTAAAGAAATTTAAAATGGAAAACATCTCATGTATATGTAGTTTAGAACTAATAAAAGCAAAGCGAATGATATGGGAAAGAATTAGACGGTAGCCAACGGAAAAGTGATTAGCGAAAAGAAAAAGATTAAATGATGATAAGAGTTAGCTGTATAACTAAATTAAGGTCAATTACCAATTAAATAATATAACATACTGATTTCAGTATCAAAATTACTTCTACCAAACCATCATTAATTTATCAAACATTTTCTATTAAACAATTGAAGACAAATAGAAAATACAAATAAATAATTAAATTTAGTATACAAATCTTTATTAAGAAATTTCAGATCACAACTTTTTACAAGATTCTTTTATTTATATAAATATCTAGTCGTTATAGCTAGTTTTTTCTCAGATAATCAGTAATTTTACACAAGTTCTAATACCTATTTGAAATTGACACGAGAACTACATCATCGTAGATGATGTCACGTGCAACGTTAGTTGTTGAGAGTGATAAGATTGAATTGTTGACTTCATCTTCGTTTTCTTGTTAAGTGAATTTGGCAATCTCAAATTTGTGCGTTATTCAATCTTGACTCGTTTTGTTCATATAATCTCGATATTCTTGTGCATTTGGTATATATCTTTTACTCACTTTGGGAGATATATATCACTATATAGAAATTAGGATACCTAGGCGACTGAAAAAGCTTGTGATGAGTACAGGATGAAATATCTTTGTACACTCGATAATTCGACATGGAGATGAGGTATCCCTTCAGTCCCTTTATCCACAAATTGTTAAAATTTTATTCTCTAAGTCCTGGTTAGTTATCACTCAATGCTTGGGGGTAGAATCTTTGCTTTCTATGCCTACCGTAGGCTAGCTCCCAAATTTCTTACTTCTTCGAGCCATATTCGATCTTTGGATAAAATAGGAAAGAATCCTTGATATTCCAGTTGTTGACTCTTTGAATGTTTCATAAAATATCATAGTAAATGGAGGGCGGTATACTTTCTTCCCTCATAAGTTTGATCATTAATAATATATAAGTTTTCAAGAGTTCTTCAAGTAGTCACTCGGGGTGGCAAAAATATCCGTGTTTGTTAGAAAACTTCCCGATTGTCCAATGTCCACAGTTTAGGAAAAATTTCATCCCGACCAAGATGTTCTCCTCATTCTCAATGCTACTGAAAAAAATATTCGTATATCAATCCTTAATACCAGAGATGATATTAAGATGTCTCAAGTTTTCAAAAATGACGCTACCATCATTATAAGATTATGGGAAAGAGGATTAATTATTCCTCACATCCTGAGATGAGTGGCATGTTCAAACCTCAGACGAATAAGAGAACATCCAAGAAAGGTTCCTTTCCAATTCTTTTTAAGTTTATCTTTTTAAACTATATTTTCTTCATGAACAAATATAAATGTCATAAAGATTCTAGAGAATATGTTTGAGAAGAACCATATGACAATGCAACTTCCTGAGTTGACAATGGAAATGAAACACAACGAGGGTGATTCGAGCTTACCCGCCAGTGATCCTCTTATATATCCCCCAAGTGGATTGAGTGAAGCATATGATACCTTTAATCACAGAGTGAACAAACATAGGCGTGATTCTAAAATGAGATATATTATGCTTACCCTTGTATATGTATCGAAATTCAACATCATCATCATTAAGGTGAACAATTATCGTGATGCAACTTAGTTTTTTATTCCTTGGGATGACATAACTATAGAAAAAAGACCAAAATATTCATTTTAGAACATTGAGTAAGCAATTTCATCTGCCTGGCCCAAATAATATAGGAAGTGGTGCATGGGAACATGAATCAGGGCTCGAAATCGGTGAGCCAGAAGACATGAATAAATCTCTCTTAGGTAAATTGGGTTGAGATATGGTGCATGGTAACTCGATCTTATGAACACATGTGCTATGTTAGAACTACATGAGTTTTGTACTATAGAGCCAAAATAACGGGCTCGCAAATTTGTAGAGCCATTGTGGAAGTAATTGTTGTAATATGACAAGGATCCCGATGTATCTTACAAAATGGAAGTCGTATTTTGTTTTGGCTACAGTCTAAGTAAGGTTTGTCGTATACAAAGGTGTAATAAAATAACCCAACTAATAAACACCCCTAGATAGCTAAGTAGCCGCAAGTGTACGGATCAAGTAATAAAAGTAAGTATTTAAGTGTATTGTCTCCATAGGGACTATGATGGATAATTCTTATGGTTATTTCTCGTAAAGTGTACTAGAATGAATAGTTTAACTAAAAAGAAAAGATAAATATTTGTTTTGTTTTTGTGATTAAGACTATGATGCAATAAAGATAAACTAAATTAAGATTAATGATTAAACTAAAGACTAAATTAAAATAACTAAATAGATGAGATGAGAATATAGCTCGAGAACTCGCAAGTAATCCCCACTAGTATTGACTTGACGTTTATGTTTAATGGTAAATTATAAATTATAAATTATAAATTATAAATTATAAATTATAAATTATGCAATAGTAGGGATTCTAACTTCTTCCTAATTCTCGCCACGGTAACTTAAGAGGCTACTTAACCACTTCTAGAGGACTCAGCCGAGGGAACTCTGCGCAATGGTCGGTGTCCTATCCGGCTAGTCAAGCATGTTAGATCACTAACACACCAGGCGTTTGTGAATCATTTTTTGCAACCCAAATACCCAGTCAAGGGTGACAATCCTAATTACTAAGAACAATCCTATACTTTTTCAGAGCAAGGGATGAAATATATGTCAAATACAAAAGCAAACTACTAACATTCACAATTCATTTCATGATGTATTCTACCAAATTTAATAAAATTAGTGAAACAATTTTAGGGCTTATACATTATTGATGTCCTCAAGTTACGAATAAACTACTGCATAATGAAATAATAAAAACAACAACTAATAATGTAATATTCATTTTCATAAGATAAAAACAAATAAAATTACACTAATAATTTTTGACAAATGATGAAGGATAGAGGTGGTATGACTTATAATGCTTCCAAACTTCTTCTCCTTGCTCTGCTTCAGGTGCGCAAACTGATTAATTATGAATAGGGACCCTTTTATAATGTTAATTTTGGATATATAATGGATCTAAAACGTTTTTAGTGTTGTTTGGCCCTTTTAAATGTCTCTAACTCAACCCATATTGTAAAAAAAATGGACTAGTTTAAACCACGACAACGAGAAGTTGCACAACTCTTTCATTTCATCTCCATATCACGAACTGTCAGTTCTCATGCACTTCTAACTTCAAGTGATAATATTAAATCATAGGGCTCGTATAAAATCCTAAATGATGATGCATGGTGACTCTAACAAGTCGATTTCTACCAGCAAAAGCTCTAGCCAAAAGTGGTCGAATCGTCCTCTAACGCCATGTCTTTGGGGTAATCTTGTATTAATGACTTCTTATCATCGTCTCGGGATATTGTGGCATCCGAGTACCTAAAAGCTGCACACTTAACACACAAATTATGCACAAAATCTCTAAAGATAACATAAAAGCCAAAACTAGATAAGAAATCATAAAAAATCAAATATTAGGGAGAAAATTCCTCAACTAAGTCCTAAATTCCTCTAAAAAGATGTCTCATGATACTATTATTCTATCATAGAATTTAAGATATCAAGCAAGGCCCCAACTCAAAGTTGTATCGTACCGGCAAAATAAGAACTAAAATAGGGACCTAAGTCAAATAAATATGGGAGAGTCAAAAAGAGAAAATAATAAAATGATCCTAAAGCACTATCCTACAAATTCTCATGTAGTAATGTCTAAGAACTAATACACACATACGCATGATATATAAACAATCAACACACCATAAATTCAAGATTAGATTAGATTCAACCATTGAGGCTAGCTCAATGGCCGGGACCGTGTCTCTTATCTATGAGGTACAGGGTTCGAATCCCCTCAACCTTGTTATTTCTTGAGCTCTTAAAGGCGGTTATGCTGGCCCGGACACCCATATATCAAAAAAAAAGATTAGATTAGATCTCGCAATGCAAGAAGGATTGGTTTTCACTTGGTTTGATAATGGTGGCCATAAGGTGTTCATTGGTCCTTGCATAATATTCAATGGTCCACTTAACTACTCCCTAATCACTCAATTGTTACTTAACCACGTAGTTATAAACTGAAAGCTCTTTTCAGTTATGGTGTAGCCTCAGGGTCGGTATGATATGTATTTGGATAGTTTGAAGTGTATTTTTGGCTAGCCGTCAACGAATCGCCCTACAGTTTGAGTTTACACTCGAAAGTGTACTCACTCAGTCCCAATTGATGCACTTGATAAACATCCTAAATAGTCCTTAACCAATTCAAGATAGTTTTCAAACTTTCTTATGTCGGTTCTTTTACTTTACTTTATTCTTTTTTTTTGTAAGCAAAGATGAGACCCTTTTTGATAAAGATGTCATGCTAACTCTTTTTTTTCAATTTTTTTCTTTCTTTCTTTTGTTTTTCTTAATTCTTTTTTTCATAAAAAATCCGGCAAATGATGACATCATCAAACAACACAACAACTAGTCTATCTAATGTATGAATTTTTTTTTTTACCGAAAAATCTTTAAGAAAAAATAGATTTCGTCCTTCTTCCCTTCCCCAATCAAAATTCCACCTCCAACCAAAATATTTGCCCCGAATCTAAAATCAGTGTCAAAACGAAAGACGCGCATGCGTAGGGTTTTCGATTTTTTACGTTTTTAGGGACCCCGATCATCTAAATTTTATATGTATTTATATATATTTATACCCAATTTAAACAATTATATAAAAATAGTATTGTCAGTTTGCTGTCAATGTTGTATTTTTTTTTTTCATGTCAGTTTGCTGGCAATGTTGTATTTTTTTTTCATGAGACTTAGAGTTTGAACCATGCTAGTAGTAATAATGTTTTTAATTATGTAGAGGACCTCATTTTATGAGTTTGCTTTGGATCCGAAATGTCAAGGCTGACCCGGTCTAAAATTACCAACAAACTAAAATTCTCGCCTTGCTACTAATTCTAGTTTTTTAATTTTTTCAAAAATTTATCTTGGATCCGTCCTTGATTCCACATATTCTAATTTCTAAATGTAATAGTGCATGAAGGAGTAGGGGTATGGTTTATTTTTTCTAAACCTAAAAACTATGTACTTAAATTGTATACTTGCGTAGAAAAAAAAAAGTAGAACAAAAGAGAAAAGGGATGAATCTGACACAAACGATATAGAAAATTTAAACAAAAGCTTCAAGGAAACGTAAACTATCTAACGAAAGGGAAATATGGTAGAGCTAAACTGCAAAACAAAAGAGATGTTTGTAAGTCATTGCTTTTACCAAAAACTGCAAAGGCTTACTCCCGAAATTTAATTTTCCACCTTATATAGTATAAATTTGCAGTTAGTTGTAAATCATTGGCTTTTACCAAAAACTGCAAAGGCGTATTTCAATATTTTTGTATACGCGGTTTTGTAGCTTATATATATTTGCAGTTTTGCGCCTTGTAATAACCAAAACACTTACACAATTTTTGAAAAGAAAGAAAAGATGGATAATCTGGGATCCATTGGTATATGCTACGAAGCCTACAAATTGGTAAACAAAAATAGGAAACTTTTCACCCAATTCACTCTAGCCACTATCCTTCCTTTATCCTTTATTTTCTTAGGCCACTTAGAATTTGCATACCTATTTTCTTCCCAGTTTTACTACCAATTACAATACACTCCATCTCGACGAGGTCTCGAATTGATCTACCACGTACTCTACTTCATTCTATTTGGCCTATTCTACATGTATTCAACCTTAGATGTTGTTTACACCACAGCTCGTATATGCACGAGCTGTGTATATATGCACGTTGTGGTGTAAAGAACAGCTAAGGTTGAATACATGTAGAATAGGCCAAATAGAATGAAGTAGAGTACATGGTAGATTAATTCGAGACCTCGTCGAGATGGAGTGTATAGTAAATGGTAGTAAAACTTTAAAGAAAATAGGTATGAAAATTCTAAGTGGCCTAAGAAAATAAAGGATAAAGGAAGGATCATAGCGAAAGTGAATTGGGCGAAAAGTTTTCTACTTTTGCTTAGTAATTTGTAGGCCTCGTAGCATATACCAATGGATCCCAGATTATCCATTTTTCTTTCACTTTCTTTTCAAATTGTGTAAGTATTTTGGTTATTACAAAGCGCAAAACTGCAAATATATATATAAGCTACAAAACCGCGTACACTTAACTTTTGAAGTAAGCCTTTGCAGCTTTTGAACCGCGCACTACAAGAAAACTGTTGGTTGGTGACAGTTTTTTTGCAGGTAGGCGACACTTTACAAATTGTCGGCTACCTTTAGGTGACACTTTTCGAACTGTCGCCTAACCGAAACCAAGTGTGCTTATTTTTTATGTCGCCATCTTTTGGGGACAATTTTAAATAACTGTCGCCCATCACTTTGGGGACACCAAGTGTCGCCCATCACTTTGGGGACACCGTTAAAATTAATATCTTGTTCCTATATTTGCTATAACACAATTCAAATAATTCAAATATTAACAATAAAATAATTGCGTAACATCTACTCATACTTCAGCTCTTATCCATTGGTTCTATCTTTCTTTTTATCTCCCAAAACATGATATACAAGAAATATAAAATAATTAGATATGCAAAAAATAGAATCAGAAATCAAGAACTTCTAAAATCTTACCACTAATTTCATATCTGATGATTTATGATATCAAATATCTTTCGAACTTGAGTGCGGGTTCACACAATTCATAGTACTATGACTTGTGGAGGATATATACCTAGTGATAAAGCTGTGAGCCCATTAATATTCATTTTTCACCTACTAAAACACCATATGCAAACACACGGAGGGAAAAAATAATAAGTATTAAGTGTTCACCTGATGATAATTTCTTCTCTAAGCCAGTTAGGTACAGACGGCTATAAGAAAAGAAGAAGATGAAAAAAGATCAAAACAATAAAGTAACACAGAGAGAGATCAAGATAGAACATACTTAGCCATGCCACCTGTCATGGGCCCCCTTTAATAAGATCAACCTAGGCACTAACCAAATACTTTAAGAAATCATGAAGAGAAGCTGAAGTATAGTATTGAGGAACAAAAAACCATCACTTGCATCGTCATATGGACCTAAAAATAAGAGGGACAAAAGTGTAAATTTACGCTCAAAATTCACCACTATAAAATGAAGTTTATTTATTATATAGCTCGTTTGACCTGCAAAAAGCTTTCAATGCTAAACTAGATAGGAAAAAGAAATATAATACTTGAGAGTAAGTACACTTTACAAGTAATAATAGAAGGGGGGCCTCTGTAAGCATGATTTCCTGGTGTAAATATCTTCCTTCTAACTATTTTTCTTGTTCCTGAATCATCTCCAAGATGAGCTAAATACAAGAAACCAAACAAACACTTGTATTAGAAAACTAAGATTACACAAAATAATTTGCCAAATGTACACAAAATTACAAACTTTATGATTAAGATTAGGCTGCAAAAAGGAAAAGATTAATGGGGTGAGAGAGATCATTTACAAAACCGTAAAGTGCACGATAATTACCTGTATTGATCTTTCTGAACGTCCTTCCATGATACTCAAGATTGACCTGCAGGAGCTGGTGGAGCCAATCCAGGTATGTCTCTGATATCTTTGTTATTTGATTTCACAATCTGCTCAATATATACCACATTAGGGACTAATTTGAAAACTTGTAATTAATTACTGATATAAATTTATACAAAACCATCAAAAAAGAAACTTACCTTGACAACCCCTCTTTATATATAAAAGAAGTGCAAATCATTCTATTGATTGTAAAAATTAGCTAAATGAAAATGATTGAATTCAAACACGTAATAATGAATTAAACGACAAATTTTATAGATAACACCAAATTTGAATATTATTTATAATAATTTTAACACCTAAAATAGATAATGTTCGTCTACTACTTCTCGAATAACAATACCAATATTTTTTCGTAGAATTAACTTTTCCTAAAATAGATTAAATCACGTTTAATATTCGTGAGGTAATATTTCGAACCAATACTAATCTTTTTTTAAAAATGAAAATAAAAATGTTAAAGGTATATTTGTCCCATTTTGAAAGTATAAGGTTGTTTTTGTAACTTTTTACAAACTATCGGGGGTATTTGTCCTTTTTAAAAGTATAGGGTTATTTTTTATATTTTTACATAAATATAGGTTAGTATTTGACCCTTTTAAAAGTATATAGGATTGTTTTTTGTTCCATTTAAAAATATGAGGTTTATTTAAAATTTTAACAAAATATAGTGGGTATTTAACACTTTCAAAAGTATAGGTTTTTTTGAATTTGTACACACTATATGGGGTATTTGTCCCCTTTAAAAGTATAGAGTTGTTTTTAAAATTTATACAAAATATAGGGGGTATATGTGCCTTTTAAAACTTGAATTCTTATGGAAAATATGTGCCAGGTCATCCACTACTGCAATATCTGAGTCCGTAAATATAAAATGACTTAAAACGCCCCTGCCCATTAGAATGCTCGTCAAGCCTAGATTCAAGGAAAGCCTGGAAAAACAATATTAAATTCAGAAAGTATTAACTAAAAGAAAAGAGAAAAGTGAAGTGTTTTTTCTTACAATGTAAGATTTTATTCTTTGAAGCATTAACTTGTCTCTTGAATATTCACCTCGAGTTGGATGTATTAAAACCTCGTTTCTATTGAAGCTTTGATGATGGATCAGAAAGTATGATTATTTTGCTTTGTGGCGTATTCATCTGTATGCATGTATTTTGGAATTTAATAACAGAAAAAAGAAATTTGAAAATAAATGTAGATTTATTTACCTGAATGAAATTAATAAAGACATTTAAAACAGCTAATGATCTCTCCACCTTGTTATATGTAGTATAACCTATAACAACTGAATCAAATCTATCAATTGGAGATTTATAAGTTGTAAAGACGGTAACAAATGATATTTGATCCTCATAAGAAGATGACTTGAAAAAGCTTTGCATTGAAGACGATCACTTAAGCCTTGACCAGAAGCTGGTCCGAGAATCAGATGATCAAACTTGTCACTTTTTCCACTATGCAAAGCTTTTGGCGATGTTTAAAGCATTCCTAAGTTAAATCCCAAAGTTCGAGATCCAACCATTTCTACCTGGAGTACCAAGGACGCAATTAACACTTTATACTAAACAAAGGTCAGATCTTGCAAAGTAATGTAATCATTTTAAAGACATATCAGTTACAACGCACGGGATGCTTCGATTCTTCACCACATAAACCTTTCTTTCCTTGGCTTCACAATCAGAATAGCTTCGATTTTTCTCCTCTCTAGCAAGCTTTGATTCAGCATCTAACACTTTGCTTTGATTCGCTGGAGCACCAAATTAAGCAAATTTGACACTTAAACTTCGACTCGAGCAAAATACGACACTGGCTTTCCGATAACTTCACGCAATGCAGCCTGCATATAATTCAAAGACTTTAAAATCACTCACAAAATCAAACATTTCTGTAAATAATAACTAATTGTTAACATTCTGGTTTTTCTTTAAATAATAAAAAATTTAATCGGAACAAAATAATTTGAGGAATAAAAAATTACACTGCAGGTCCCTATATTATGCAAAAATCGCACTATAGGTCCCTATATTATGTGAAAAAAGCACTGAAGGTCCCTATATTGTGTGAAATTTGCACTGCAGGTCCCTATATTATGCAAAAATTACACTCCATATATCATGATATACAAAAATTACATTATTGATCCCTATATTATGATAAAAGCTCACTATCAGTCCCTAAATTATGTAAGAATTGCACCATAAGTTTCTATATTATGAACATGGTTCAATTAGCTCTTTATATATATAAACCTTGTGATTATCTCCAATTAGCTCTTTATATATATAAGCTTTTGATAAGTTTCAGGAAATTTAACAAACACTTGGTGTAGCTTTTGATAACACACGCACACAGGCTACAAAAAATTACAAATCGCAGATTAAAGGAGAGAATGTACCTTTAGATAAAAACGATTTCAATCCTGAATCAAGCAAAGCTAAACGGAGCTGATTCTCAAGAAAACCTGTCAACACCCATTTCACTAATCAAATTATAATCGATCTAAAAGTAGAGATACTGATATTAAGAAATTGCTCCATCAATTTCGAATACAAATCGAATTAAAAATAACTGTAATATTCTTCAAACGTTATATCACAACACAAATATTGAGTTACGAATATGTAAATGTTACCAGGAGGAAGGGAGAAAGTTGTGCAAATGAAGGCCACCTTCTGTGACATCCAAACAAACACCTTCAATGCAAAGTGTGAATGATTGCTAGAACGGAGTATGACGCTGAATCAAAACCCAGAATGGACCGTGAGGTATGATTATCTCAGAATCCAGCAATTCACCTTTAGCAATAGTTACTCGAAAGCCTAGAACACCTCGAAAAAGGCCTAATCAGACTTATAATGAGGCAGCTGCTATACTCTCAACAGATTATCCCAAAATCTTCCCAACTAAACACCTTACAAAAACTGGAAAATTCACTAAACCTCATAGCCATAGCTCTTTTCCATATGAATCCCCTCATGATTTGCTCCTACCTTTAGAAATCCAAAAAAACTGGAAAATTCACTAAACCTCATAGCCATAGCTCTTTTCCATATGAATCCCCTCATGATTTGCTCCTACCTTTAGAAATCCAAAACCCTGAGCTCTTCAAATTCGAACTGTGATGTGGCAGAAGGAGGTGCGCCGGTGAGGTGCTCTTCAAATTTTGCTCAACAACGATTCAATTAATTTAAATGATTCAATCTTCTTTAGTAGGCCTTCGATGAAGGTGCTTTCACCGAGCTCTTCAAATTCGAAGATTGATGCAGCAGAGAATGTTCCCCAAGTTGCGGCGATTTTCTTGTGCAGGAGCGGCAAGGCGGAGGTGGTGTGGAGGTAACCGGTGAGGCAGAGAGAGGAGGGGTTAGGGTGAAAGGTGAGTAATGTTACAAACGTGGATGAGTGAGAGAGCGCGTGTGGGTTGAGTGTTATTTTCATAATTTCTTATTAGTCAATTTTATATATATAGTAGGGGAAATTTTGGAAGTCTTTTATTTTTAAGTAACGGAACGATCTCCACCGATCCTCGTGACACATTTTTGGCTAAGAATAAATCTCAGCCCCTCTTTATACCCCTTAGATATATATATATACCTGTCTCCTTATCTCCTCAACAAGCCGTGAAGCCTTCTTAATAGAAAACTGAATTGTATCAAGTTCATTAACAATACGTCCCATTTGATCTGTTTGTACTTTCAATGTACTAGCAGTTTGTGTTCCCACTTCAATTGTTTGATGCACTACCTATAAATCAATCAATCAACAATTTCCATCATGTTTTTTGAATAATCAAATCAACTATACTATACACATTAATTAACCATTTTTCGCCTGTTTAGAACGTTCAATTGCTTGATCAGTTTCGTCCATGTTCCTTCTTCCAGCATCAATAAGCTCTTGGTTTGACATTTCTACAGAATACAAATAAATAATCAACACTAGTAGAGTAAAGTAAAGTTAAGTTACATGAGTTATTTTATACACCTGATGCCATTTAAACATTATCTTCTGGTACTGATTCACTACCACTACTCACATATCAAAAAGTTCAACCATCTTATTACCAAGAGTACTCATGTACCTAAAATAGTTTAACCAAACAAGGAACAATTATAACCTCTTAGACCAAAGAGAAAAAAGTAGATGAAATTACGTTTTCCTCAATGACACATATGAATTCAGCTCTTTCACCATGGATTTGCTCCATCTAAGGGTTCATTTCCAAGTCCAAAAATCGCCATTTTTTATTTTTTCTGTTGAAGTTTACTCTCGAAGTCTCTGCAATTTACAATTTTACCTGCCGCGTCAAACGAAAAGTATATTAAACTTCAATCATGGATAATGACAGGGTGAAGCTTACCATATTGCTGCAAGATCAGTTAAAGCAACTAAGTCATATCAGAATCTTCCCTTATTGAATCAACCCCTTTTGACCTAGAAGATCTAGAGCCAAAAGCTCTCTCCCTGTAACAATGGAACATAAAATAAAGTTATTACAGTGCTAGATATACACATGTTATATAAACATAGTTTTAATTACTCAAATCAGATAGATATGTATATTGAGCAACTGAATAAGAGATAAAACCGTAACCTCTTATAATAGAGTGTAAATTATATACCTTCTAAGGCCAAAGTGTGGTAATTAAAGTCTTAACACTGAATAAAGTTGCTCATGAAAAAACTTATGGACCTGCAAACACAAAGCACCTCAAATTAAAAGTAACAGAAGTCACAAACAATTTAAACCTTCAAAAATAAGACAAACTTTCTGCCTTACCTTCCGTAAATGCGTTTGTAATGCGAACAATTAAAGCAATTTCTTCTCATTGATCTACAGCTAATAAAAACAATTAAATTAGATACAAAAATTTAGAAATAATTTGTGAGAAAGTGTGAATAGACATACACATTATATTGTATAAATGTACAAGAGTTAGAGAAAACGTAAGCAAGAACCAGAGAAATCTTTTAACACATATAAGGTATTGACACAGATACTCTCAGTTTCTCTTTCGGAACCGACCGAGACTGTGATGCAAATGGATATAACCATGGCCGGGTAGGGAAATTAGGTTTTGAGTAATGTAATAAAACTATTAATGATTAATTAGATATAAAAATAATAGAAGAGCGGAGATGATTACCGTGGAGGTGATATGGTTGAAGCTTGCATGTGTGGAAATGCCGGTGGAGATGGCAGTGGTGTAGTTGAAGGACACGAGGTTTCTACTCATTGCTAAGCAGCTGAGAGCAGTTGAGTGGGAAACTATGGTGTTCTTTTAGGATGTGTGTTATGGTTACCGGAGGAGGATCAAGAGTAATCAGAGCAATTGCCGGAGAATACTGAACGTCCAGGTCGGAAATTAGAGCTCTAATGGAGGATTGGACAATTGAGGTCGATTAGGGTTAGGGATATGAGATTAATGAGGAGCATGAAGAAATGAAGATGAAGAAGAAGCAAACTCGATTTGGAAGATGAGGTCGTTTTGATTTATTTTTATTTTTCTTTCGACGCAGATTTTGATTTATTAGAATATTCAGATAAGTGTTTTTTCTTTTTGTGAGGTGTTATTTGACTACGTCTTATAATTTACTAATTTAATTTCAAATAAAAAATTATTGAGATAATTAAGTATTTAAATATCTAATAGAAATTCTTAACTTATTTAATCTTTCTTTTTGTTACAAAGAATATATACAATATAAAAATTATATATTACAAATTTAAGAATTTCAAAACAATTTATTTTGAAAGTTAAAATATTTAAATATATATAAATTTATTAGAAATTTGTGAAATAGATTTCAGTACATGTAAAATACAACAATCGACAAAAGTTACTTAATAGCAGAGATGGTAAAATGGCTAACTTAGCAACCTAGCATAGGCGACACTCTGAGGTGACATTTATACAAAAGATGTCACTAATTATTGGTACAGTTTAATAAATGTCACGAAATGTATTATAGGTGACATTTTTTTAGAAATGTCACTGACCGAGTGTCACCAATTACTTGTTTTCTTGTACGCGCGTATACGACATTTAAGCGAAAAGTTGTGAACAAAAAACTCCATCACTCAAGTTTTAATGTAACTCAAAAAAGTCCTTTGACATGTTCCAACAACACTTAAATGTGGCATCTAATAAAAGACTTAAAACTCATGGACTAATACCTGAAAACTATAACGATGATTTATTTAAGTGTCAAATATGTGGAGGCTAAACATGCTAAAAAAACCTTTTAAAAATATGACCGCTAGAGAGACTCAACTCTTAGAATTAGTGCATTCTAATTTGGATGACTTTAAAACTACCGCTAGTAGAGGAGGAGAATTATATTATATGACCTTTGTAGATGACTCCTCTAGGTTTATCAAAGTATTTAAAGTCTAAAGATGAAGCAGAATCCATATTTTTAAAATATAAGACTGAGGTTGAAAACCAACTAGAGTGAAAGATTAAAAGGTTTATGTCGGTAGGGGCGGCGAACAAACACACTTAAAGAATTTTGTAAACCTAATGAAATTATTCATGAACAGACTGCCCATTGTACACCCCAACAAATGGCATAGGTAAAAGAAAAAATAGATCTCTTAAAAAAATGATGAATGTCATATTAATAAGTTCATGTTTACCATCTAACATGTGAGGGGAAGATGTCTTATCTGCTTGTTATGTATTAAACCGAGTACCGCATAACATATAGATAAGACCCCTTACGAGTTATGGAAAGGAATCCATCTAACCTGAAATTCTTAAAAGTGTGGGGGTGTTTGGCCAAGGTAGTATTATTGGACTTCAAGAAAGTCAACATTGGACCCAAAACCGTAGACTATCTTTATAAGTTATGCTAAAAATAGTGCAACTTATAGATTTATGTCCTTAGTTTATAACACAATTAGTGAATCTAGAGACGTTGATTTTTTTTAGCATATATTCCCCTTGAAAAAGAATGTTGTTCATAATGCCTCCTCATCAACTAGTATTGGCTCACCAGTCAATACTGAAACACCTATTAGTGATAATTGTCTACTTCTCTACCCTCCTCGAGTTCAGGAACAAACCCTGATAACAAAATTAGAAGAAGTAAAAGACGTAGAAATGAGTCTAGTTTTGGACTAGATTTTATCACTGCTTTCTTGACTGATATTTTTACATAGATATGTTATATGGAGAACTATTCTCTTGTTTCCATCTTGAAGAATATCTTAAGACCTTTACCGAGGCTATAAAATCAAGAGATGCCAGCTTCCAGGAAGAGGCGGTAAATAGTGAGATAGAGTCAATTAGATCAAAGCACACTTGAGACTTAAATGACTTACCAAAGCAATGTAAGACAATTAGTAGAAAATCGATATTTAAAAGGAGACATGATATTTCCATAGAGACTTTTAAGGCTATACATGTAATTCAAGGCTTTAATCAAAAGAAAGGCTTGGACTACTTTGGCACTTACTCCTCAGTGACCAAAATAGCCACCATAAGAACCCTAATAGCCTTAGCTTCCATTTATAAACTCACTATATCAGATGGATGTTAAGACCACATTTTTTAATGGAGACTTAAATGAAGAGATATATATGGTCCAACCGGAAGGGTTTGTCGCATCTGGTCAAGAGAGAAAAGTATGCAAGCTTAAGAAATCTCTATATGGTTTGAAACAAACGCCCAAACAATGGTACGAAAAATTAGACAGTACTTTAGTTAACGATGACTTTATAGTCAAAACTTTTAACTCATGTGTTTACATGAAGGTGCTGAGATCTGAATGCGTGATCATCTGTCTATACATAGATGACATGATAATTTTTTGCACTAACCTTAAAGTTATTAATGAGTCTAAGGAATTCTTATCATCTAAATTCGAGATGAAGGATATGGGGGAACCTGATGTTATGTTACGGGTCAAGATCTTAAGAAATGAAAATGGTATATCTCTTAGCCAATCTCATTATGTAGAGAAGTTGTTGAGGAAATTCAACTCCTTTGATGTCATACCCGCTAGAACCCCTTATGACTCTAGTATTCATTTGACTAAGAACAATGAAAGTGCAATATTTAAAAATGAATATGCTAAGATAATAGGAAGTGTGATGTTCTTAATGAAATATACTCAACCTGGTATTGCCTATGCCGTAAGTAGACTTAGTCGCTATGCCTAGAATTTTAGTAGTGAACGTTGGGCCGCTCTTCGAAGATTACTGAAATATTTAAGAGGTACTATAGACTTAGGCATACACTATAGCAAGTTCCTTAGTGTCTTGGAAGGCTACTGTGATACAAATTGGATATCAGATAATGGTGAAGTGAGCTCCACTAGTGGTTATGTGTTTTCCTTAGGTAGCGGAGCTATATCCTAGAAGTCGTAAAAATAAACTTGTATAACACGGTCTACAATGGAATCCGAGTTTATAGCACTAGAGTTGGCAGGACAAGAAGTTTAATGGTTGAGGAGTCTCCTAGCAGATGTGCCATCATGGGAAGATAAAGTTATTCTGGTTTCTCTTCATTATGACTCATAAGCGGCTATCAGAGTTTCTCACAATATCGCCTATAAGGGATAACAGAGACAAATTCACATTAGACATAGTTTAGTAAAACAGTTACTGAAAAATGGCATGATAACATTGGAAGTTATTAGATCATAGAAAAATCTGGCTGATCCATTCACTATATATATATATATATATATATATATATATATATATATATATATATATATATATATATTATGAATAATTAGTCTTTTGTGTTTCTACATGACAATTTTTTACCATAACAAAGATTTGAAATAGAAGAGTAATTCGGTGACGAATCCCAAAAAAGTTTGCAACGGTAAATCACAACCAAAATTATGTACGGACTACATATATGTCTAGTGTGGACTCATATATATTTTTTCAATCATTTTTTTCTCAAGAAATAATTGGCAAATATTCATTACATTTTGGTGTCAAGGGGCTATCCGCCCCTCAGTACATCAATGGGAATTGTAATATCAATTTTTTTCTCGAATGCTTACATATATAAATTTTACCATGTATAAAGGCGGCTCAGAATGTAGAGTATTTCATTACTTTCACCTTCCATAACTTGTCTTATAATTATGTTTTAAGTTTATTGAAAGAATCAAAAAAATGTTTCACCTTCCAGAGTTTCCAACATCTGAAGTGAGAGACAATAATGCAAAAAAATAAGACATGAGAAATGTAATCATGGATACATATAAAAAATTTATACACTAATGTCAGCATATAAAATAACCCAAGCCCAAAAAAAAGGAAACATAAAATAACCTAGGATGACTAAAGAGATCACATTACTTTTCATCAAAGTCGAAAGACTAACTTATATGGCAAGTTCAGCAATTGAAAGAAGCATTTACACATAACTTGTTTTATAAAACAAAGAAAGGTCCGTTTAAAAGCTCATGACAAATGTCTTTTTATCGGTTAAAAAATATATTACAATGAGAGAATCATCATATGTACATTTCAGGTAAGAACCGACCAAAAGTGACATTCTAAATTCTTACAATAAGCTAACAAAAAGGAAGATCTATATCACCCACAAAGCTTATACAATGAATCTAGGGAT
Source organism: Nemophila menziesii (assembly GCA_029959085.1). Taxonomy (NCBI): domain Eukaryota; kingdom Viridiplantae; phylum Streptophyta; class Magnoliopsida; order Boraginales; family Hydrophyllaceae; genus Nemophila; species Nemophila menziesii. The sequence goes on along the minus strand of JARWIR010000007.1, from coordinate 36,436,582 downwards.
GGAAGAAACAAAAGTCCTTTATCTCTCAAAGAGGCAAGATGAGGATACAATTAAAAGAAGACATCGATAAGCATGAATTAATATACTCTTAAGGATTGTGATGAACAACAATGACCATTTAGGAAAACAACCGCTAGCTTATGTTACAAAAAATATCTAGTTGAACTTACATATCTTGGCTCGATATAATTTACAATTGATTTCGGGCCAAGCCAGTTTCCATAGAAAAGTTGATGTAAGTAACCATATGGTCGATAAACAAGAATTGAAGAATCGGGGAATCTTATATACCCTATATGAGAGGAACCCCAAGACATAAACTAGATAAGAAAAAAAACCTTATTTCCTTGTGAAAACAAAGTATATGAATGGTACTAACACATTTGTGGTAGTATGATTCCTAAATTCTTACATCAATGTCTGATTCGTACAATAAAAAAGAAAGGTGTGCCTCTCAAGAAAAGAATGTGACAACAGAATAATAGATTTAGAGTATGCTCAAAGCTCAGAATATTTGGAAATTCAATTATTCATGGTTAGTCGCTACTCTAATGAGTGTAGAAAATCTAAAAAGGAGATGGATAATGTGATTTGACTACCAACCTCATTAGGTCTTTCCTAAAAGATTGTTTATCGTTGCCTGAAATTGATCGACTCGTCGATGTAATTGGATGATATCATTTATTTGCATTTATAGATGCCTTCAAAGAGCATTTTTAAATCAATGTTGACCCCAAAAGACGGAGAGAAAACTACCTTTTTCACTTAACAAGGGTTATACAGTTATAGCGTCATGCCTTCTTGATTAAAAAATATTGAATCCACTTTCCATATAATGGTCAACAATGGTAATATGTATGTGTATAGTTTTTTATAAAAGAGTCAAACTTTCATGAAGCGTTGTGGTATATCACTGAAGACTTTGGGGTCACATAGAATATCATGATTTGTCTCATTCTAGAGAAGTGTGCCTTTAGAGTTACATCACCAAAACTCCTTAGATTTATAGTACATTACCAAGTTATCATATCCATTTATGATAAAATATAGGCCATCATATATATGTGTTCTCCAAGGATGTATAAAGAACATGATTTATTAATAGTATGGTGGCATCCCTAAGCCGATTCATGTTAAAAGCATCTGAAAATTGTGACCCATTATTTAAAACTCTTTGGATGTCGGGGGATTCCAATAGTCTAGACAATACATGATTCATTTAACGCATTGAAGTCATATTTATTTTCAGTTCTGACTTTGACTTATCCATTGAAGGAACATGTTATATGCACCAATCTCTGGACACTCTAGAAGTCATGGTTTTCATCCCGGTTTTAGAAGTAGATTGAAATCAACAAAACATATATTACGTCAATAAAAAATATTGGAGGAAAATATATGTATACCCCTATAAATGAATTACGCTAACAAGAAGAGTGCATGTCATTCACATACTGAGGTGCCATTCCGAGGACCAAACCATTTGAGCTTTCACCGACCTACCTTTACGACAAACTTTTCCAAAAACCATGGCGTTGGAAGAATATTAAATTGGGTTGTCGAGTTGGTATAGAACGATTCCCGTGTAGAGTTGGCCAAAATCAAGATGGATAGAGAATCGTGTCTCGAGACAAATGGAGTAGGTCTGATATTAATTAGTCCTAAGGGAAAGGAGAATCAATTCACTATCCAATTGAAATTCAAATATTCTAAAAACGAACGTGTGTCTGAAGTTATACCATAGGTTGTTGTTCACATACAAATATAGTATGTAAAAATCATCACTGACTCTCAACTAGTCGTTAGGCATAAATCCCATTATAATATTCTGCAAATTTTAATCTGAAAAAGAAATTAATTATCAATATGATTATTTTATTTATATTTAATGGTCAAATTACATTAAGTATAGTTTGACTTGTATTATCTAAAATTTGGTTTTTATCACCTTTAATGACGTCATTCTTTTTTTCTAGTTTATGGTCAAAGTAATTAAACAAAAAAAATTATGATTAAAATATAGTAAATATTGTTATAAACTAGGATAATATATAAACTAAAAGATGGAGAAATATGGAGAGAGTTGTGAAGTAATCCTAAAAACAGCAGAATTATATTCGCTTACAGATTTAAAGTCCTGTAAACGTAACTGGATCCACTCATAACGAGCTTTAGGCAAAATTATTACCTTATGGTGGTCATATCTTTCTTTTAAATTTGTCCAAAGGACATTTGGGTCTTTGACCGTAAGATACTCGGCTTTTAAGCTTTCATGGAGATGATGTCGAAGGAAAATCATAGCTTTTACGCGATTCTGAGCGGTTGCTTGATTTCTTGCCTTAATAGTTTCTCCAATATTATTTGCTTCTAAGTGGATCTCGGCATCAAGAGTCCAAGGCAAATAGTTATTACCGATTTTATCAAGTGCGGCAAACTCAAGTTTAGTAAGATTTGACGTTATAAACTATAAAAAAATATAACGGTAAATCCTTGTCTTGGGGTAAATTCTTGATAAGTTCATTGAAATATTTTTTTTCTTTATAAACAACTCGAAAATTATTTTTTTCATAAACAAGACAAGTTTCACATTGCTTTTAAGCAATCATAATTTATAAATTGAAACAAACATTCAGTTGCTTATTCTCGTCATTTTTTTCAATGATTGTAATTCTTTTCTTGAAATAAACTTGTACAATTTCAAGTTGAATCTTCTCTTTCAAAATCATATATTTGAAGAGGTATATGAATTTCGAATTAATCTTTACTCTCTATAAGAATATATTTTCAAATAGAGATGAAGTAATCAATTATATTATAATATAACATAAAAAATTAAAAAAATATATCTTACCTCAAGAATTACTTACCCCTATATAACAAAAAGAAAATTATTAAGAGTCTCAAATCATATTAGCTCCCTTGGTAAAGTCGTGCTGATAACGTGTTGAAACAATATTTAAAAGAAACTAGTTGATGAGAGGCTATATGGAGATAAGAAGAGTATATTATTATATATGGATTTTCCATCTTACCTTGAGGGAATGGACAAGGCTTTATATAGAGACTTATGAGACTATCCAACTACCCTACTAATTACATAATAAGTAGGATGTTACAAGGGATAAATGTGAAGGTTACAAAGGTTCTCCACTACTCTATAGTAATACCCACATTATAATATTTCATAACACTCCCTCTTGGGTATTATTTCAAATACGCATATGATGTTGCCTCGTTAAAAACCTCGCTAGTAAAACTCAATGGGAAAAAAAACTAGTCAAGGGAAAAAGAGTGCAATGCGTATGATTCTCCCTCTGAATGTGTGGATAAAGTACCTTGATCATTAGTATTATCGACATGTCTCATGAAATGGAAGTATCTTTGCATAAAATTAACAAGTGCAGCCATAAATTATATTGACATGATATTCATCTTGAAGTTTACATATTGGCTTTTTCTTGTGAACTTAAATTTGACCAAGTCGAGTTGAATATCCACCAAATTTTTATTGATATGCCTCGTTAGAACCTTACTAGGAAAACCCTGTGGGACAAAAACCGAGTGAAGGAAAAAGAGTACATAATCGTTATCAGTACGCTTTTAATTTTCCTCGTTAAAAACTTTGTCTAGAAAACCCCGTGGCAAAAAACCTTGACGAAGGAATAAAGAGTGCAATACGTGTTGTTCTCCCCCTCATGTAAACGTATATGTGATGGTCTTCAATTTCGAATTTAATCTCGATATTCAGTATCTTACACATTTTTATAATAGTAACTATAATTTCAAATTAAACAATTTATGAAGTCATATCGTCATATAACACTGGAATGATCCACAAACACAATCATGTGCAATTTAGAGTAATAAATATTAATGCACGTAATCATAAATAAACACATATTCTACTTATGAAATATAAAACAAATATATGGCAGATTACATGACAATATATAAGACAATTAAAGATTGTTAAAGGCAACAAAAGTAATACAAATATCATTCTAATATATCCCGAGATTTATGTATACGCTTTTTTAGTTTTCTAAAGTCTTTCATGTAATTTTTCGTATCACACGACATAAATTTATTTTATCATAAGACGCACATGAAATCCTATATGAAACTTTCAGGCAAATATTTTCCACCAAAAAAGTACTTCATATATTCACATTGACTGTGTGAGTATGATTATGCGTGACTGCGTCTTTTTATATTTGGCCAATTAATTTTTCTAGACGACATCATTGAATGGATTTCGATTCAAGATCCTCGTTTTCATTTAGTAACTTTTACATGATCATTTACACATATTATTCGATCATTATCAAGTTGTTTTTCGATTCCATATAATTCTGTAGTAATATAATTGAATGAGATTCTTTTATCTCAATTTCTCAATACTTAGAAAATATTCAGGTACATGGTACTCTTTTTAGAGTACTATTCTTTAGTTATATTTTCTATATTATCTCATGATAATTTTAGAAGTGCCAACTTGCTCATACTGCTCAATAATATGATATTTTGAACCCGACAGGTCGACCACGCTTTACGCGTTGCAATGTATTTTCAAAGGAAATTAATTTGAGCATGATCTTTTCAAGCTGAATACGTGACTTAGTCACTTGTGAATGCATCTTATTATTACACTGAGCTTATAACTTATTTGCGAGGATGAAGTTGCATCTTATAAAATATTTTTCAGCTCCCCCTCTTATCATGAGAATCTTGCTTTATGCATAGTATTCCAGTATACATATTTTTCATGTGGCAAACTCAAGATACATATCAACCATTGTAGATTGAAATAAATTCTCATATTTGGTCGTGATCTCATATTTGTTCATAATGGTGGGACATTTATATTTATTGTTGCACAAGTAACAGTATATAGATGGATACTTTAGGTCTTTGACCAATGAGGGTATTTATGATTTTTAGTTGGATTTTTTTTCAATATGACCGTATATATGTATAAAGTTTTATATCGATAAGTCATATTAGGCGAATTCACAACCAATTGTCTAGTAATTTTCTATTTTAAGAAAATATATATTTAGCTAGATCATATATTTCTCCCCCTGAATTTGACTATTGACTTCAAATAGTACAAACAAAAAGGAGATATCCTAGTAATATTTATCTTAGGATTTAAACAATATTGATTTAATATTGGATTTATCCAAATAACATTCATCATAAAATAGTTATGTCAAATAATTTTGTCCAATAATATTGTACAATTATGACATGATGACCGATTGGTATAAGACCATACTCAAGTTACCTTATTTGCAAGAGGGTGGTGGTTCATCACAAAAAGTCTTTTTTTTTTATTCGCGATGCATAAACAGTTGTTTTAAACCTTGAGTTTGGGGTGGTGGGTCCACCATTATGGGAATTGTTATTGGGATGGGATTTTTGAGCTTATTAATTGTGCTCTGTGCTTTATGTTAATGATGATTCACAGATTTTTATTGTAACCCTTTGTCGGGGTAATAGTGAATGAAAAAGAAGCTACGAGCTAAATTTGCCAACAAGGGCATTTTGAGAAACGAAAATTAATGGCTATAACATTGTAACCCTTTATATATATATATATGAGACAATAGCGTGATATCTCAACATTAAAAAGAGAGTCATGGCTATAACAAAAGAAAAAAATTAATTTGAAAAGAAAATATATATTCGGACCGGCAAAGTGGAATTTTTAAGTGAACATCTTATGCTTTAATTGGGTTATTGGGGATGCTAAATTGTGCATCAAAGAATTCATTGTGAGAAACGTTTTATGAGAGTAACTCAAGCTCTAGGGCGATTCGTTGATGGCTAGTGAGGAGAAAGCCAAAAACTCACTCTAAATTATCCAAATATACTATCATACCGTCCCTAAGCCTAAATTACAACCTTAAAGACCTTTTGATTCTTTGCTATGTAATTGAGAAGTGATTAAGCCATTAGAGAGTAGTTAAGTGGATCTTTGGATACTAGTGAAGATCGATGAACAATCTATAGCTTTCCTGGGGAATTGAGTGAAGTCCCAATCCTTCTTACATTGCGAAACTAATCTGATCTTGAATTCGAGCTGTGTTGACTATGGATATGAGAAGTGTACAGGTATGTAGTTTATGAATATTATTGCATGAAATTTTCTGAGTTGTTGCTTTAGGTTTATTCTATATATTCTTCTATGTTCTTCCCATTGTGTTGAAAATTCCATAAGTGTGTATTTATAGACTTCCCTTTGTTTATATCTGTATTGTATCAGGACGATACAACTTTGAGTTGGGGGTCTTGATGTCTCCTCATTTGTGATAGATTTATATTAGGATGAGACATCATTTTTAGTGATTTAGAAGTCATAATAGTCGATTTTCTTGAGAAATAGTGCACTTTCCTATTTTGAGTCTTGATTTAGTAAAATAATATTTTTAGAGCATATTGGGTTTAATTATTTATTTAGTGTGAAGTTTTAAAGATAATTATGGAGATTAATTAGAGTCCAAGTCAAAGACTACAAGATATGGAAAGAGATAAGCATGGAAATTGGAGATAAGGAAACAAAAGCTAAAAACATGGAAAAGGAAAAGCTACATTAATCCTGAATTTCTGCACCTACGATCACAAATCAGCTTATATCTCAAAAACGGTGTGGAATTTGGAGAAACGGTCAAGAGAAAAGTTGAATATCTTTCCGAGACGATGTATTTGGTATATTCATACGCGTCAAACGGACAAATATTGAAGCTGCTAGGACCAAAAGAAAAACGGGCCTGATTTCATGTTTTTAGGGTTACGAATTTGAGTTGGGCTTGGAGTCCATTACTTACCTTTTCCTTCAAGAAAACGAATTAGGTCTTCTAAACACCTATAAATACACCCTTATATCACTTGTAAATCATCCTTGCCTCATAGTAATTAGTTCTTAAGGTTTTATTCTTCCAAGTTATTGTAGAGAGCAAGATGATGTCTTTTATTATTTCCTTTAGTTTATTTCCTTCAGGTATGAACTATACCTCCCATAGCTTGGGTTTTGCATCATGTATAAACTATGAATTCTAATTTCTGTCTATCTAAGTTTCTTTGGGAATTTAATGTTTTAATTTGATATTAGCTGCTTACCTTTATATTTGTTTATGTGTTTTGATTTAATGACTGTTTACCTTGCTAGTGCACGAGTATAGGATTACCTTAATAGTAGTTAGATGATCGCCTTAGCTGGGTGTCTAATTATTGAAACACCACATAACGTCTAGTGTCGATATTGGTCCTGACAACACTAATTATAACTAGATAGTCATTAGGGTATAATGTAATCACTATCACCATGTATGGAAATTGATTGCTTAGGGCCCTAGTGGCGTAAGATAACCCTATTTGAACCAGCCTCGTGGTGTGTCCGTAGCCCCCTTAGTCGCTCTCAAGGTCTAAGGTATGAGAATTTAGAATCCTGACTAAGTATCTAAGAGCTAATTATCTCCATTATTAACTAGATTTGGTAGAAAGAATTAGAAGGATTAGTGCATACTAGCAAAATCTAAGCTATATTTCTCATCTCATATTCCTTCATATTTAATTTACTGTCTTTAATTCCCTTAGTTTAATTTAATTATTTCGAAATTATCTATTTATTTTTCTCTTAATTAATTACTTCTTACTCGTTATTTCTACCCATTCGATTAACACACTAAGTCCCTGAGAGCGAACTTTCTTATCATTGAAACTTGCATACGTCCTGTAATACTTGCAGTACTGTGCCTGTCTAGGGTGAGAGTGCGTTGTTTTCTGGCTTATTATTTATCTTATTTTTATCACACCCTAGGCGACACCACTGAAGTTTTAATATTACCAATTTTGTGTTGATAAACTATTGCTGAAAATCACTCAATTCGTTTCGTAAAAATCCCAAAAATTAATTGATTTTTTTCATACTCAGTAATTTTACTGAGCACGCTCATCAAGTTATTGAGCACGCTCAGTAAGTTACTGAGCAAACGAGCATGCTCAGTAAAGTCACTCAACAAAAAAATTCGTATACTCAACATCTTTTTTCGATACTCAGAACTTTTTCCGATACTCAGTAAATTTTTTCATGTTCAGTAGCCACGCTCAATAAATTTTTTCCATGCTCAGTAGCCCATGCTCAATAAATTCTTTCATACTTAGTGCCCCAGACTCAGAACTTTTTTCCACACTCAGAACTTTTTTCCACGCTCAGAACTTTTTTTTACGGTGGTCGGCGGTGATCGGTGGTTGTGGTCGGAGCTGAAAATTATTTGATAATTAATGAAGGAGGAGAGAAAAAAAATGATAAAGGAGGAGAGAGATTAATGGTAATAGAGGAGAGAGAGTAATGGTAGTGGAGGAGATAGAAGAATCTATTTTTTTGTCTTATATGCAATAGAAGGATAGTTATGACACTGAACATCTTATTGGTCTCTAAGAAAGAGTGAGAAATTGACTATCTCCTATGTGTCACTACAATAATCTTTAACTTTCCATAGGTAATTGACCCATAAAAAAAGTATACAACAGAAAACGTGAAAAAAATTCAGAATAAAAAAAAGAAAAGAAAAAGTAAACGTTGAAAAACAATGAAACTTTTTCTTCTTCTGTTTGAGAAAGAAAGAAAACAATGAAATATGATAAAATCTCTTCACATTCGCATTGAAACAGAAAAACAAAAAAATATCTTCAGACTCACTTTCCCACCAAGCCGCTCTCCTTGGTCTCGAATAATGATTTTAACATCATTGATAATAAATTTAAGATAAATAATTTCAAAATTTTCCTATATCCAACCCAAAAGTTGCACTTTCCGAACACAGATAACTTTTTTCCCATTATATTGGAAGGCCATTTTATTTTTGCAAAATTGATCCAGAATCTCATGATCAATGAATAAAAAAAAGTCTCATCTTTCCTTCTTCAACTAAAAAATTTACCAACAATATGGGGAGTGCAAAAGCAAAACTCATTCCACCAATGTTTATATCTTCCATAATCATATGTTTGTCTGTTATGATCGGTTTTCTCTCTAGAAAAGCTATCACCACCACCACCCCCACCACAGCCACCACCACTAACAAGACCAACACCACCAGAAAAACCCCACAAAACTACTAATTTCCCAGCCTCAATTTCCTTTTTCTTCAGGTTAGTTCCCTTTCCCCTTTACCTTCTTTCTGTTCGCTGCTCATTACACCATCTCAGCTTCTTCTTCTCCCCTCCTTTTTCTGTGTCTCGGTGTTGTTTTTTGAGTCTTTGATTTTCTTCTTAAATCACAAACCCAAAGCTGAAAAAAATGGATCCTAAACACAAGCTCAAACCAAATAAAATCATATTGAAACCTGTCCAAAACTCAATCTACTCGAGCTTTGAAAAACCAAAACTCCTTGCTAAAATAATAAGCAACAAACCAGTTAGCTTCAATTTCTTAAGGAAAACAATGAACAAATCATGGGGTCTTAAAGCTGAAATATCCACTGAGAAGTTGGGGTTCAACTCATGCTTAATCAACTGCGAAAATGAGGAAGATTACAATACTATTCTCAACAAACGCCCATGGAACCTCGCCGGAAAACACGTCTTGATACAAGAATGGAAAAGTAATGAAGGCTTAGCAATAGAGAATCAAAATAACACTATATTTTGGGTTCAAATCCATGGATTACCAGGAAATTACATATCAACTGATAATGTAGAAATGATTGCTAAAAAGTATGGAAGAGTTTTAGACATTCAACTACCTCCGATAGCAACATTCAAAGAGATCAATTACTGCCGAGTAAGAATAGAATGGAATGTAAATCAACCACTAAACTCAACATACTCCTTCAACATCTCAGAATTCAGAAGCCTCAATGGTCTACTCAAATTTGAACGGTTAGGAGAATTCTGTTTTCAATGTGGACTGATTGATCATACGGAAAATGAATGCAGCAACAAAAACAAGCTAAAGAAGAGAATTGGAAAATGGGTTCATGGAATAGAACGAGATTTCAAAGAGATGGATAAACAATCAACAGGCTTCACATTCAAAGCAATGGAAATTCAAAGAAAAGAAAACTCGGTGAGTCAAGGAGAGACCGAGTCAAAGAATCACCAAAAGGACTCCCGATTCCAACTCGGTACAATTCGGAAGGACAAAAGGACAGAAAACAACAAAAATGGAAAAAACAAAAAAGAGGACGAGGTGGTGTTGGTTCCTGAAGGACTGATGAAAGAGATGGAGTTCGACAAAATAGCTGTACCAACAAACAACATATTCGGAGAGTTTATGCAGAAAAGCCAAATAAAAGAAGTGGACCCACAAACCCCAAACCCAAATCAAAAAGAAGGAAGTGGGCCGATAGAACTAACGTTCGGGTCAATTGAAAAAAAGGAGGTGGCCCAGGCCCTATCAGCAAGCAACAAAGTGGGCTTTAATATACCACAAAATAATTATAACATAGCCAGCCCAATTACACAAAACAAAACCCAAAACGAAAATACCCACAAACCAAACTTATCAGAAATAGAAACAAATATCCCAAATAACAAAACAGAAAACCCTAAATCAATTGAGAAACCAGAAATAGAGAACGTGATTGCACCATCACTAATCACTGAAGAAGCTGAAGATGAAGATGAAACAATGGAGGAGATTCAAGAACAACAAGACATTGGAACTAGGCAGCAGGAAAATAGAAGAAGGAGGATTGAACTTCAACTTCTTCGCGGTGAAAAATCAAGGAATCAAAAAATCAAAGAAATTATTGATATTCTAAGAATGAATAAACTAAATAACTTGGGGAAATACCTTGGTTTACCCGCGGATTGGGGTAGATCCAAGGTAAAGGCCCTAAATTGGATGATTGATAATATAACAACAAAAGTGGAAAAATGGCATACTATTTTTCTCTCTGAAGCAGGTAAAGAAACACTAATTAAATCTGTAATTACAGCTATACCTGCTTATACCATGTCGGCTTTTCTACTACCAATAAGTGTTTGTGAAAAAATAGACTCGCTTATAGCTAAATTTTGGTGGAACAACAAAAATATCAAAAAACAACATTGGATTAGATGGGATACAATGACCATTAATAAAGATAGAGGAGGTATGGGGTTTAAAGGTATGAGATTAAAAAACATAGCACTTCTTGCGAGAAATGCTTGGAAAATCTTTAATAACCCCACATCTCTTCTAGCGAGGACCCTAAAAGGTCTATACTTTAAAAAGACCAACTTTATTGATGCAACCTTAGGTTATAATCCATCGTGGGGATGGAGAAGCTTAATGGAAGGAAAAAATAGCTTTAAAAACGAGTTAATATGGAAAATTGGTAATGGTAAAGCAATTAACATTTGGAATCATAGCTGGATTCCAGGAATAAAAAAATTAAGATGTCCTGAACAGTGCCCCTTAACTAAGGTTTCTGAATTATTTCACCCAGAATCTAATATATGGGATCACCAAATATTATCACAATGGTTTGATGAAGATACAAAAAGCAAAATTTTAAATGTAATGACCCCATATCTAATAACAGATGATAATGCCTTCTGGATGAATTCTAGAACTGGTGAAATCTCTGCTAAGGATATGTATGGTCACTTGAAGGAAATTGAAACTATAAAAGAGGAAAAACTAAAGAAGGAGGTACCTTCTAGCTCACATATAACCCCAAAATCGATTTGGAAGGATGTATGGAGCCTAAAGGTACCCCCAAAGATAAGGAATTTCTTGTGGAAATTGTGTAAGAGAAAAATTCCTACAGAAGAACTAAAATATGCGAGAAAATGTGCAAAAAACCCCTTATGTAATGTTTGTGGAACAGAGGTGGAATCATTAGAGCATATGGTTTTTAACTGTCCCTGGGTAAGAGCATTATGGCTCATTTCACCCTTACAAATGTTATCAAACACAAATATTACTGCCAGATTTGAAAATTGGTTTATAGAAATAAAGAAGTTAAATACGAAAACAGATGGAAAAGGAAGAAATCTATATGAATTATGTATCATTATATTGTGGCAAATATGGAAAACAAGGAATAAATATATATATGAAGGTTATGCTCCTGATCCAGGTTATGTTTTACAACAATCACTAAAAACCTATGATGAATTCTTATTTTCAAATAAGAAGAACTCTGAGGTTAAAGAAAATTCACCAAATCAAAATGATATTGAGGTAAACCAAATGAATACAAATCAACAGGTAAAAGATAGAAACTCTAAACTGTTAAATACAAGAGTTATGGAAAATAACTCTGAAAAATGGAATGAAAAGTTAAGTAAAGAGTCCTTAATTGTAATATCTGATGCGTGCTTTAAAGATAATAAAGCCTCTTCTGCTAGCATATTATTTGATGAAAATAACAAAATTATACATGGCCATGCTTGGTCATTCTTATGTAACAGTCCAGATGAAGCGGAGCTGATAGGAGTGCGCAATGGACTTTGCTCAGCAATTAATTTTCAAAGCCGGGATGTTCGAGTACTTTGCGACAACAAAACGGTGGTAGAGTTGCTGAAATTAAACAAAGCTCCTACAAATGCGCGCCTTAAGACTTTTTTGAATGATATTCGTAGTTTTTGCTGTAATAGATTAGTGTCTTTCTTTTTTGTTAGTAGAAGAGACAATGTATTTGCGGATTGGGCTGCAAGGCAAAAGCTTATGGGCATTTTACCTTGTAATTGGATTGTTAATCCACCCCACCAATTCGCTAAACTCCCAACCAACTCGCTTGTTCCAAGTGGGGTTGGGTGAGAGACTATCCTTTGTGTAATGACTGTTATTTCGTTTTTAATTTAATGCATTTTGACAAAAAAAAAAAAAAAAAAAAACAAAAGCAAAACTCAAAATTTAAACACTTGCACCTACTAAATCTAAAATACTTGAGATTCCTCAACATAAGATATAACAGAAGTATCAAACCACTCATCATCCTTGGGTTAATTAATGCCTTAAAGTTCCATATTTAAAGTATTAATTACAAATAAAGACACAGACCACCAAAGATCATGGTTTGCATCTTTAGTTCCTGAAATCCTAGCATTCAAATCGAAAGCCTGACTGGTAGATATTTTTATACCTATTGATTGCAATATCATCATCAACATTCCAGAAAAACCAAATCTGCAACTCCAAAATTTTTCTTACATTAGGCAAAAGAAGAGAATCAGCTTTGCACTATAATGTTTCAAAAATCGGAGCTTCAGTCACCGCAAATCAATTTTTCCTTACTGCATCTCATCTTCACTGCCTCAAGAATCTTTTTTGCAGATGAGTTTTTCTTAGTTTAGTGGTTTTGCCCCTTCCTTTAGTGTTTCGAGTTTCAAGTATCGAATCTCACCTTGAGCTGCTTGATTTTTTTCTTGTAAATTTGCATTTGAGTCCTTCAGTTTCTGAGTTTCACTTTACTCATCAAATCAGCTCTCTTCTCGTTTAAACTTGTCATTGGCGTTGACATGCTCCTGCACATAATATTGCAATAATATGTAAATAAAAATCCACAAACTACAATCAAACAGAAAGCATATACCTTGTGAGTAACTGAGAACTATTAGCAGGACTTCTAGAGTTTTTTTTTTCCTATACACATCAAAAAGTTGGAGCATTTAAAAAGATTAATATACGCAATACACCATACTACTTACCAACCAAAACTTACAACTTGAAGACCTTTCAATTATACCTTTTCAATCAAAAAAGTATTATCAATCCAACTTGTTCTCACTGTTTTTTCTCTCCTAGTCATCGCAATACAATATAAAATGTAGCTAGAGAAAGCAACTCTCTGTGCAAATGATCTGCCGATACATCTTTATATAAACTTTAGAAAATAACCTAAACCTAGTATTCACAAACAGGCATCCACTTAGTTGATGACCATTTGTTACCCTTTAATCACAGGGAACCAACCATGTAAACTCGGAGGATCAAATGTAGCAATAAACCAATCTTATATTGGGTTATACAATCCAAATTTTGGCCAAAACTCAGGAAATCTAAAGATGTTATCAAGATAATGTACACAAAAAACCAACCTTGTTACTTCTAACTTGTACTCCTCTTGGTTTTATCATTCCAAACTTTGTGAACTCTCCTTCAAGCTGAGCCGGAAGTAATATTTAGAGCTAAATTTTGTACATATATTGAATGTCCATCATTAACAGTAATGGAAAATGAAAGAAAGTGAGTTACAAATACATATTTTCAAAAAGATTTTGAATTTACACCACAAAAGAAACTAACTAAGAATAGTATATACACTTAAACAATTATGCACATAAATATGCCTATTATAAATGCATCTGCTTCTTTTCTACGGTTACATATACATAAGAGAGACATATAAAGCTATAATTATGAAAATTTACCTTTTCTAATGAAAATTTATGGAACACAACTTAAAGATTTTTTGCGGTGAAATAGCTCGATATAGATCATCCTTTGCGGTATAAGTCTTTAAAAATTAATTAATTATTCTCAATTATACTTACAGATATCATTTGCTTGAGTCGGCCATTTGATCGAAGCGTACAATTGTGTGTGTTTTGGTTACTTTGAAAAGAAAAGAGCAGAAGAGAAGCTCTGAGGCATGGAAACAGTTGAGTTATAATTAAAACTATATGTATAAACAATATTGGTTTCAGACTATCACCCATCACCCATCTTTCTCTAACCAATACAGTATTGTTTTATACATAATAAGTATTGGTGACATTTGTACGGTCTAAACAAAGGTTCTTACAACACCGATTTGTAACTCAACTTTTTCACCCTTTTCATTTAACAAAAAGTACCTATCAATAAGGAAATAGTAACTTCATCAATTGGTTATAAGAGTATTTCACTATATCTTTAATGATTTATTACATAAATAAACAATCACAGTTGGTCTTGTTTAAAGAGAAGCATACCTGTTTTTAATGAGAAAATCCTCCATTTGCTCACAAAGGATAAAAAGGATGAAAATCAAAGTGCAGATATTTATACACGGAGACCGATGCTGGTGGTGTTTATAGATGGAGAAAGAGTTATAGCTCTGAGCCATGGAAACAGAGAGAAACATAAAACGCGGTGGTGATGTTTTGGGGTGCCGAAGCGATAATTTTGCTAACTAATTAAAATTGAAATTGAAATCAAACAAAACCAACTGAAAATCGATCTTTTGTTTTAACATGTTTTTGGAAGATTTTAAGTAGATAAAGTACCAGAATGTTACTAATTTCTGAAAAACATGAAAATTTGTCCTATTTAAACGGTGATATAGAGATTAAATTTGTCCTATTTACAGTTACCAGATTTAAACGTTTAATACTTTCCTATATTTTTCTGAAGTTCCTATATTATGCAAAAACTTCCAACACAAGTAAAAGAGAATCAAGTGTACTTAATTTTTTCTTGAGGCAGCACTGGATGATGCGTACAGATAGATGCAATGACAAAGATGAAAGTGCACCAAAATATAACAGAAAATCAAACACGAAACATTAACTTACAAAATTGTGAATATGAATTACTCCCTTATACACTGCTTTTAATTCACTAATGTTGAATTGTTACAAATACTCCATTAACAATGATAAAGCATACGTGAGATGATCAAGAATAGACGGATCATACTCCACTCTCTAAATCAAAACTCTTTTTAACAGAATCATTAACAGAAGAATAGCTTCTTGAACTATTCATTTGAGACCGAAGAGTTTTGTAAAAAAAAAAAACGCGAAATCTTTTTGAATCCGTGATATAGTTTTCGAATCAAGATTCCGATGATGAAGAAGTGCACGTCTATATGATAAAATCGATATTCATGTAGATTCAGCTAGATTCCATAACTGTGGAGAAAAAGCTCAACAGCTTTGTTTATAGGTAAGCCTGAAGTTTTCAACAGCTAGATTCCATAACTGTTGCACGTTTATAGTTAGATGCAAATGAATTTCAAGATGATTTATTACTTCCATTACTTCTCATAGGTCTGTTCAAGTTTCGATTAGTTGATTCAACTCGATTTAAGTTTAAATTCTCAGCTTCTTCGTTTACTCCTTGTTGAATACGAATCAACTGAGAATACGCACCATTTTGGTATTTAATCAAATCTAAATGAGTACCTTGTTCTATAATTTTACCAGTTTGAATAAAGATGAGCTACAACTATATTATTTCTATTTGTTATAACATTTTCCAAAGCACTTGTTGCTTCATCAAGAAGAAGAATTTTCGGATTCTTTAAAATCGCTCTCGCAATTGCTATTCTTTAAATCAATACCATTGATCAACACTTGACCAGAATCCGGATCGTAAAATCTCTCAACTAGACTAATAACACTCGATTTTCCGCTACCACTTTATCCAACTAAAGCTACAGTTTTACCACACGGAACACGCAACGAAAACCCAGAAAATATTTGCACATCAGCCCTTGCTGGGTATTTAAAATAAACATCTCTAAGTTCAATTTCACCTTTTACATCTTGTTCAAACACGATGAATCAATCTTTGGATTTCGTTTAATCGTCTCGAACAATTTATACGTTGCAGCTTGTCCTGAAGCAAATGCACTTAAACATGGAGATGTTTGACCTAATGACATGGAATCAATCAATTAAAACGGTTAATTAGCAAGTTTCAGAGTCTCAGAAGCAAATAAACAAACACTTACATTCCACCAGTCATTACAGCTATAATGACATTAATAACACTACCAGCACAGATCCATACCATATAGCAAGTCCGTAAGTTCCAAACACAATTAACAAAAGAATACCAAGGCCTAAACCTGAAGCTAAACCTTGTTGAACTGTACACGCATAAGCAATTGCAAGTTTAGTATTATATTTATTATATATATAATTACATAAACAAACTCCTCAAGAACTGTGCTGTTTTATAAGATGAAGATTGTCTGTAAACATCTTTTTATAAAAACTCAGGTGGTCTGTAATCAGTAGGAGGCTTATACGTAGGATTTCCCTTAAACAGGCTAAGGGGACGGGGATATATAGTTGCAATTTCAAAAAATAAAAATACACAAACAAAATTAAATTTTGCTAAAAAAACAAAGCTTATCTACGACGTCGTTCTCCATTAATAAGTACTAAGTAGTCATCAGCTAAGCAAAGAGTACAGTGTAGGGTTTAACGACCCATCAAACCTCTCCATATCATATCAAAAATGGCGTCAGCTGTGATGGGTAGAGCGAGGTCATTTGCTGTTCGATCCAGCGTGCTACTCAAAAGCATAGCTCCGAAACCCATCCCTACCTCTCCTAATTCAATACCTCGTGCTGCTTCAAGGTAATAATTACCCGTCTTTTTTTTTTAAAATTACAAGAATATGATGATTAACTTCCTATATTAATAGGTTATTATGAAAAAAAACTGTTTTAATGTACAAATTTTGGGGGAAACACTTTTTGTAATTGTAATATACTTAGATAATACAATTTTGGCAGGGTTTGTTCAGTTCTGGGAAGCGTGGAATCACTAATGCCACTTCATAGCGCGATTGCCTCAGCTCGTCTTCGATCCAGAATAGCCGTTGATTCAACTTGCTGGAGTTTGCTATCCCAAGGTAGATTTTTATCCTTTTCAATTTTAATGAAACATAATTTATTATATCAGTTAATTTGAAACGTGTTTTAGTGTGCTAGTTATTAGGTAATTAAAGAGGCTTTTCAGAGCATATTAGGTCTGTATGTTATGCAAAATAACCAACTATACCCATTTATTATTTCAAAATGTTGAGCATCTGCCCCTCAACAGAAACCCCTTTTGGAAATGGTACAATTATTTCTTGCCGTAGTAAATGATAAAATTGATCTAGTTTGATCTGTGATAAGACTTATGTGAGTTCAGAGTTGAATAAAATGTAGTAATCTCTGTGAAGCTTCAAGCTCAATGTGATTTGGATTTCACTTTACCCAAGCAGGATTAAAAGCTCTTTCCCATTTTATATAGAAAATGGGACGAGAGTATTCAATCCTGCTTGGATAGAGTAAAATTATGTAAGGTTTATATGATATCTTTGTTTGGATAAGAGAGTAAATGAAAGGAAAGGACACTCCTATTAATATATTTTATATTAATTACTTAAAATGCAATTAGGATACCAATTTGTATTCTAACTAGCTTTTCTGCTTCGTGACATAGGATTTGCGACACCATTGTGACAAGGGTTTCCGGGGTGTATACAAGATAATAAATGTTTTAGGTTTTCTTGATCTATATTACTCCGTGAAGGAAATCTTTATTTCTAGTTTCAAATTTTGGGTTCAGATCTTTTTAGCATTTGATAAACCTCAGTCACTTGTAGTTTCTTTCTTGGATAAATTTTAAATACATATGCAAATCTCTTTCCAATGAGAATCATTTGTATTTTATTGTTAGACTTTGTCTATGATTACTTGAAAGTGGAGACATGCACTCTTGGATTAATTTTTTGATTTTTCTTTTTATGTTGTGATTCCAAATATTGTATGATCTACCCAATCAAATTTAATATATTAGCTCTCCTATTTTGACATTCTAATTTCTTGATCACCGTATATTATTCCTCGTTAGACTGATTTTCCTTCATTTTCACTTTCTTGCACCTGCCTTAGACTTTGCAGTTCCTCGGTGACAAAGATGAGGGTGCAGTTTCTTCCAAGAAAATAGTCTTGCATTTGAGCCGTTTCTTTATTACTTTTGTCAGGTCCACACGATTTCTTGTGGGATAATACTTGGTTTAGCGAATTGCTTGATACAATGCATTGATATAGGCCATAACTTTATTTTTACAAACTCCTGTTAATGAACATCCCTAACTAGGGCGGTCTTGATTAAGTTAACGATTTCTTTTAAATTTGGCTTAAACGATAATTTTAAGTGGAATTTTTATGATAATGTTTGACCCATCTATGCAGTAATGTGTTTTCATTCAGTTGATATACATACCTCTTCAAATTACAAACAAGGTATCACTTTGCATCAACTTTAGAACATCTTTAGGCACCCTTCCAACATGTTCTGTATTAAAATTATCTTGCAACATTGTGGTGGAAAATTATTTTGTCTATAGGTACATGAACTAGTGTTTTAAAGTCTGAGCAATAAAATCAGTTACTTATCAAAAAAAAAAAAAAAAAAAAGGTGATATTTTGTTTCAATTAGAGATAGTCTCTTTTGAAATTCACTATAACATTCTACAGTGATAGTATGAGAAGGTGTTATTAATTAATTCATTGAAGGAAGAAACAAGAGGAAACAGACATTGGAAGAAAAGACAGAGAAGGCGCATACATTGACATTGACGGGGGAAAATCTTGGGTAGTATTTTCCTATATGGGCAGGACAAGAGCTTTGTCATTTTCCATGCGGGGAAAATATAAAAAGAGTATAAACAAAAATAGTGTCCAAATAAGATTTTTTTTCCCATACGTTTGGTTCATAAACCAATCTGATTTTTTTTTGTCAACTGATAAATAAAATGGATCAAAATAACACACATTACATAAAACTTTCTTATGTGATATCCCACACTCAAGCACCGAAAAAGACAATGATTTCAAGGAACGCGTTTGCTATGAAATCCAAACAACTGGAAGAAATTCAATCTTTTCCAAAATAAACTAGGACCAACCAATCAGAAAATCACAGAACCACTAAGCGTTTTATTTTCTTCCGTTACCCATTCATGATTTATTATGAACTATGAAGGTCTAAGGCAAGCTCAATGTTGGGGCTATTTAGCTCTAATTTACCCCTAAAAGAAGTGTATCTTTAATTTTTTATCATTATTAATGTTAGGGGCAAGAAATAAGACATTGATTAAAAATATTTTCCTATATTATCATTTTGATCATAAAAGTCAAATGGACAGGTATACACATGTTGTAATTACAAAATAAAATATTTTAAAATTAGACGTATAAGCCCAAAACTTCTCAATTCTAACAAAAAAAAATTAAAATTTGGGTTGAATACACCATAATACTACCTTCATATGTTTTTTTTATCCTGTAATTCCCCTGGAACTAGTAGCTCCTTTCCTTTGTGATAGTATTTTAAGATGGATCTAGAAATTTTGTAGGGCTTTGGGGTTGAATATGTTAAGTAATGTCTACAGGTATGTAATGTGTATTAATTTTTATTCTAACATACATATTCATTTTTCATATCGATACGTGTGCTGTGTAAAACTTATTTGGTAAAATCTTTTCACTTTTTATGATGCATGTTTTTAGTTGCTCAACCTCGACCCTAATGATGTATGATTTTAGTTTCTATAATATGTGGCTTTGTGAAAAATTTAAGGCACTTAATTTGTTGATGATCGGTGAAAATATTCCAAGATGTCTATGGAATTGGGTCGGCTCGCTTTTTTAACATGGGATAACCACAATTATAAATCGTAGGTGTTAATTAATTCTTGACATGTTGATGTGGGTTCTTTGAAGTGGTGTTGTTTGTTTTGGTCTTCACACCGTAGTAGTTGCATTTAAAAAACAATTGTTTTAATTGCATTTTTTTTTTGACGCGTTTTAATTGCATTTTAAAATCACCGTTTATTTATTTCTAGGTATAACACCGGTGACAGTGACGGAGAGCACGATGCAAAACTGAACAAATTAAAACCTATTATTTAAACTATTTTTACATAAAAAATTAAATTAGCGCATTACCACATAAAAAACTAGGAAATAATTGTTTGAATACTTTCTCTATTATGAATTGTTTAGTTGAGTTTTTTATTAAAAAAAGTAGAAAAAAAATTAAAAGTGTATTAGTTAAGGAAAAATATAGGTTTAGAACTAGGGTGTGCGTGAGTCAGTTTTGGATGAAAAATATCTAACCCACGAACCGCCCGTTCTTGTGCGGGTTTTGAAAAATGAGACATGCACCCGCCCAATACATTATATAAACCATTGAGTTTCGGGTTGGGCAAGTTGCGAGTGCATTGCGGGTAATACCGTTCGATAAATAAGCCGAATTAGTATCCATATTCATTAGGCGAGTCAAATTTATATTACAAATGAAAGTTGTAACAAAAAATATTATTAATGATACTCATATGATTTCAAATCATCTCTGGTCAAAAGATATAAAATAAGATTTTAGGAAAATAAATTTATTAATTAAACAAAGAGTAGAGATAATATCGTAATTGAAATGAAAACACATATTCATTAGATAAAATATTATTGAAATACTGAGCGATTTCAAAAATTTAAAATGGAAGGAATAAAAGAAAAAGAAATGTAGAGTGAGAAACACATGGCCCCTACTATTTTATTTGAATTAAATGAGCAATACAACTTTTCTATTTTTTTATACTGTAAGGTAATCGGGTATATGCGGGTTTTCGGGTTTCAAGTTTAGAATCCACAACCAACAAAAAATGTATAGTTTTTCATAAATGTAAACCGTAACCCGTCCAATAAAAAACTAACCCGTATAATTTCGGGTTTATGTAATCGAGTTGGTCGGATTATGCGGGTTTACAAACCCGATGCCCACCCCTATTTAGAACTAGTATCATAAAGACACATGGTAAAATTTAGACATTTTTTTAATTTTAATTCTAAGTTAAGTTGTGTTTTATATGCAACTACGAGTAGATAGAGAAATGAGTTAGATGACACAAGTACTCAAATTATAATGGGGTCGTTCTTGATACTTAAATTGGCCATCGACGAGCTTTAGTACACATAATCACAATAAACAATTCTTTTACTTGTCACCATCCGCCGTTCTCCGTGATTCCTTCACTCATGAGAAATCAAATATTGGGGTTCATGTAGAAATATATGACATAGACTAAATCTATTGCAGACAGTCATTTACACAATGAAATTAAAAGATTTGTGACTCAACTTGGGAATTATACACACCATAAATAGATCCACAAGTACATATACCTGTAACAACAAAAGATCATATCTTGGTACACGCAAGTCCATCTTAGGGATGATAGCGACTTGGATAACCTCAAAAAATGATATAAACACATTCACATACACATCCATTAAGTAAATTTGTAACTAAAATCGTATCCACTAACCATCAGTTTTTATAATTGCTTACCAAAATCCGCATCTGCAACATATGTGGTTTATCTATAGATAATCTGTATTCTTAATAGTCTAATAATTCTAAAATAGGACAACTAAACATCATATTTAAGTAATAATAAGTACTTTAAATTAAATTTGAAAACATAAAATAAATGCAAATTTAAATTTAAGCAATAAATATATTATAAATAAATACTAAATAACGCTAAAAGAGAAGAAAAATCGTGAAGTTTCACTAGATTTTTTGTAAATGGGTAAGATCTATTTAGAAAAAAGAAAACCAAAGTTAAGGTTTAAAACTTGCTAATGTATAGAAGTAATGTATACTAAATTCATATGGACACACACACATATATAAATATATATATATATATATATATCAATTATTATATATTTATTCAGATTTCAAATTATCCATTAGATTATTTTCAAAAACTATATCCTAACGGATAATCCACCATATACCTTTTATAATGGTGTGGCCTAAGGTGTGATAAAATAATGATATAAATAAGTGCAAATACACACCCTAAACTAACACTGTACTGCAAGTATTACAGGACGTATGCAAGTTTTAATGATAAGAAGATTCGTTCCTCAGGGACTGACGAAAGTTAGAGAGAACTTATGCAAATTATCAAGTGCAGATATTAAAGATAGATAATAATACGCAAGTAGAAAGAAGAGAAAGATAGATATTTATTTGGTTTTTTGATAAGAAAACTAAACTACTAAATTAAAGACAGAAAATAAATAACAGAAAAGAAAAGAAGATAGTATGAACGATATAACTTAGGTTTTACTAGTATGCACTAATCCTTCTAATTCTATCTATTAAATCTAATTCATAAGGGAGAATATTAGCTCTTGGTATACTTAGTCAGGATTCTAAATTCCACTACCTTAGACCTTGAGAGCGACTAAGGGGGCAACGGCACAACCAAGAAGTGATTTAAAATAGGGTTATCAAACGCCACTAAGGCCCTAAGCAAATACTGCAATCTTGGTGATATGGTGGTTAAAACAAACCTTAATGACTATCTAGTTAGAAGTATGTTTTGTCAGAACTGCTATCGACACTAGACGTTATGTGGTGGTTCAATAGTTAAACACCCTTACAAGGTGACCATCTAACTACTATTAAGGTAATCCTATACTCGTGCACTAGCAAGGAAAACAATCATTAAATCAAAACACATAATCAAATATAAAGGTAAGTAGCTAATATCAGATTAAAACATATAATTCCCAAAGAACTTAGATAGAAGAATTAGAATTCATAGATTATACATATGCAAAACCTAAGCTAAGAGAATTAGTTCATACAAAGAAAAGAAGAAGAAAGAATTACAAAATAAGAGGTTGAAGGAGACATGATTGATGCACAGCTCCTTCCAGACTTCTTCTCTTGTGTTGCAGCTTCCTCTTGGCCTTAGGGTCTGGCCAAGGATGATTTAAGAGTGTTAAGAGGCTGTATTTATAGGTTAGAGGTTGACCTAATTCGTTTCTTGGAGATAACTTCAAGTAATGGGCTCCTGGCCCAACCCAAATTCGTAAGATAAACACTGCTGCGTTGTTTTGGTCATAACTTCTTTGTTATTGGTCGGATTTTGCTCCACAAGATACCAAAAGAATCGCAACAGAATTATCTAGGACCTGTAGAAGGAAATTACCAAATTCGGCCTATTTCTTAGGTAAAAACACCAATCTTTAGACGTGTTCTGCAGAATCCCAGATTTAGGCAGCTTTTCCTTTTCCTATTTGAACTCAGATTCCTTCTATCTCCAATTTCCATGCATATCTTTTTCCATAAGTTGTAATCTTTGACTTGGACTCTAATTAATCTCCATAATTATCTTTAAAGCTTCACACTAAATAAACAATTAAACCCAATATGCTCTAAAAATAATAATTCTACAAATCAAGACTCAAAATAGGAAAGTGCACTAAATTAAGCTAAAATCAACCTATAGACTAATAAATAAGCCTAAAATGATGTCTCAAGAGTGTATTTTACTATCACAAATGAGGAGACATCATATAAGAACCACCATTTGCGGATGATTCACTCTTTATATTATCTTACATCTAAAAGAGTGATTGAAGGATATTGTTTGGATTCCAGTTAAATAGCAGACTTGAGTAAATTTAGTATTTGCTTCAACAAAGGTACCCATCAAGCCTTAATTACTCATGTGGCTGACTCTTTAGGCATTCGAAGATCGGAATCAATTGGTAGATATTTGGTCATCCCTAAGAATCTAATAGAAGCAAATTTTGGACGCTTATTTGGCTCAAAGACAGGCTTGCTAATATAACTACAAGATGAAAGGAAAAGCTTCTTTCATACGGAGGTAAGGAAGTTCTTATCAAATATGTGCTCTAAGACATCCTGACATATTCTATGTCAGTCCTCAAATTCCCAAAAACATTTTGTAAGTATCTTTCGCAAACAGTGGCATGTTTTTTGTGGGATTCAAGGGCTCGGAAATGTATTCATTAACAAGAGGCTTGGGTTTTAGAGATTTTGAGGCGGTGATTGGGGAATTCTCAACAACACAAACTGTCTTGTGTTTAATGTCCTGGAAGAAAATTACTTCCAAAACAATTCATTTTGGTATGCGATTATGAAGGAGGCTAAGTCAAGGGTTTGGACAAGTAATTTGGAAGGAATGATATTCTCAATTGGGGGGGGGGGTGTCATGCAGATTGGAAATGTGGCTAATACGAATATTTAGAAAGATAAGTAGCTCCCGTCACACATTTTTATCTCTAGGCTAGAGAATGTTGAAGCAACCAAAGTGTAGGAACTTATTATACATGATGGTTGCGGGTGGAATATGGAGCTTGTCTCAGTAATTTTCCAACATGCTATGGTTGAGTCTATCAGGAGGACTCCCCTTTATACGGCTGATGGCGGACTCCCCTTCATACGATTGATGAAGTAGATAAAATAATTTGGTTGCACTCTCCAAATGGCCGTGCACTACTAAAATGGGTTATCATGCTATTCTCTCCCTTAAAGCTCGATTTTCTTTTTTGCATACATAGGAGGCTTCACGGCCGGTTTTTTACATCATATAATCAAATAGAAGAACATTACAAATCTCCTACATTATCTATTACAATCCTCGGAGACGCCCATCCGCTCCTATCTCTCGTAATCCACTTCCAAAGGTAGCGTGGTGGATCATTGAACTCAGTAGGAAAGGACCTACTATTTTCTCCTTCTTTAGCTAATTTATCCGCGCATAAATTCGCTTCCCTGTACACTTGGTTAAATTCAAAATTTGGGTGGGCTTTTAATAAGTCCTGGCACTCAAACCCCATATGCGAAAGCCGACTACTTGAGCTCCCACCGCCCTTCACTAGCGCATGGAGCTCCTTCGAGTCGGTTTTGATAAGAAGCTTTTCGTAGCCTTTCCTTACAGCCCATCTTAACCCGTAATAAAAAACGCTACTAATTCAGATGTGAATGGAGATTCTACTACACATGATCCCGCAAAGCCAGCTATAAATGTACCTGATTTGTCTCTCAAAATGCCCCCTATTCCAGCTTCAGTTTTCTCCAAATTAAAGCACCCATCCACATTGAGTTTATGGGAATTCACCGGTTTACTCAATTTTCAATCATTGACTTCTCTCTAGGTCCTCGAAATGCCCATATTATGGAAAACCACTTGGCATGTAAAAAAAAACTAAGTTCGTGCCTTTATTTGGAAATTTATTAATAATGTTATTCCTTATGGTGATAGCTTCTTTAAACGTAAATGTTCTCCTTCACCAAGATGTTGTTTTTATAACAATGCAGTTGCAGCTGTTGGACACATTTTTTTGGTTGTCCGATTAGCATGCAAGTTTGGTATGACTACTTTTCAGGGGCTAATTACAATAAGATGGATTTTTGCGAGATGGAGGATTGGATACTTAAAGTTCTTAATGAGTGGAAGACCTAAATGGGGCATGAAGACTCTCACAACGTGGTTAATGATTATGATTTGGAAGATTTGGATTGATAGGATGAAATGCATGTTTGAAGGCACTTTGTGGAACTCTAAAACAATTATTATCCTGGTTGAAAATTTGATGAATTTTTTTAGAGGGTAATGAAATATGTTTCGGAAGTCAATACCACCTGATAAGGATCAACATGCATCTCGTGTTAATACTTTGTACAACTCATAAGCAAACTTGAACATATACAATGTTGCTTTATTCTCTTTAGAGCATGAGCCCACTGGTATTGCTATCATTTGGAAAGACGATTCTGGTTCCAATGTCTTTTGCGATGAGGATGTGTTGCAGTGTAGTGATGTCAGGGAAGGAGAAGTAACAATTGTTCTTAAGACTTGTGTTGCGGCAGAAGCATTTAGTGATAGGGTGGTTGTGATTTACATTGATTGCCTTTGGATTCTCCAAGGCCTTTAATTTGCACCTATATCTAACTAGAAGACTCAAATTCTTAAGCGTAGGATTAAAGAGTTTTTTGGTTCTAGACCATTTATTTCTATTAGGAATGTCTCTATGATTACAATATAGAGACGAATATTCTAGATAGGAGTTTCAGATGTAAATTTCTCCCAGATTACTAGTCTACAAGCCATATCACCGTTTTGATTAGGAATCTGGGTGATCAGAGTGAATGCTCATGTATTGTCTGTCTCGGCTTGTAACTTTCATTTTAGTTAATATTATGCTTCCTTGACAAAAAATAAAATAAATCACCATTGGTTTCACTAACATTTTTTTATTGAATCTGATTCTCATTAGTTTCGGTTAATATTCTAACTATTGCTATCACTACGCCATCCCAAGGGGAGAAATTTCCTTGTGATGAAGATCGGGAAGATTTTGTTTTGTATGATATTTTTTCTAATTAGGTAAAAATTTCTAATTTCATATGAAATAATTAAATTTATGAGCAATATCTTTATTTTTATCTCCTGTCAATTAATATAATTTTAAATTTTAAAATTTAAATTATTTTAAAAATGAATTTGCCTTAGGGTAGCAAATATCATTATCATAGGCAATTAATGACTTAAAATTAAAATATTAATTTATAAAGTTTTTAAAAACAAAGTGGGTATAGTAATGAAAGAAACCATTGTAATAGATATATTATCAAATAAAAATAATAAATAAGAATTGCTACAATGACGCTAATAATTGTAGGAATAGCTTGTCATGCTAGAGTGACTAAATGTAATGTGATGAGAATTTTGAATTCTATAACTTTGTCATCCTACAACGTGGACACATGCATTGCCAATTTATTGTCACTATAACTTGTCACGACGACAATATTTTTGTCAGTTAACTTGGCATTCTACAGTTAGGACATATACAATAACGACAATGGCTGTAGTTATAGCTTACCACACTACATTGTCAACAATTAAAATTAGTCACTTAGGAATCCACATGAATGGACCAATATTCACATCCCTTCAGTGAAAACATTGTACATCTATAGCGATAGTTTACCATGCTACAATAACAACGAATAAAAATTTTCATTATAGAAACCTAAAGGAGCGACATGTAGTCACGCCTCAATAATGACGACATGCTGTCATTGTACATCTATAGTGATGACGTTAACAGTGATAATGACGACATTTTTGTCACTATGGACAACAAGGAACAATTGTGTGTTAAATAACATATTGTTTCCTAGTGTACAAGTGATAATCAATAAAATAAAACACCTCACAATTTAATACGTTCAGACATGGAGAAGTTCAATAACTTGGATAGCTAGACGACAATAGCGAGCGAAGTTAGAGGGATTGTGTAAATCAAATAAATGGTGTAAATTAAAATAATTTGAAGTGTGAATCATAACAATAATCGAGGCGACAGCGGGGGGTTAATCCGAGACTCGGAGGGAATGTGGGCCAGAGGTTTCAATAAGGATTGAGAGCCCAATTCTTAGTAGCAGAGGGTCTTGGAGCGAAGCATCTAAGAAAGGCGAATCCCCGAGAAATTTTAATAACACTATGACATCTGACGTGAGGTACAATAATCTATTGTTTAAGATTATGGGTATATTGGGAAGCAAAAGTACATATACAAACTGGATAATCCACATCGACGATGATCAAACGACCCCTAGGTTAACGTATACTGATACCCCGAACGATATATAAAGGTATATTACACATGATAAATTTGGATGGAAGACTACTAGATTAGTTTTATATCCAATATTTTAGAGAGGTTTAAACGTTGCGGTAGTTAAATTAATTTTATCCAACTCATATAACCCCACATATATCTAACCAACAAATCTTTTCTATATTATTGGAAAATATAATTTTCCTTATAACCATATATTTTACCCCATTTAATCCAAGCTATTAGATCTCTATAATTTCTATAATATATTTATTAATTAAGAGTCAATATTAGATGCATATGAATCTTAATATGATATAAAAATAAGGTTTAACTCCTCTTTCTTCCTTACTTGCTTTCTCTATCTATGAAAATTTGATTTAAATTTTTTATCCAAGTTGCTAACTCATAACTAATATTATGCTCCTTTCTTTATTTTTTTTATTAAATCTTCCATTTAATTCTATCATCGCGGTCATGTAAATTAAGGAGCATCTTGTTATGGTTTCTAGTAAAGTTACATGATACCAAATTAAATCCAGCCAAACTATTGTCATATTTTCTGCTAATTCTTTTATCCACGATCCCCATCTTCATATTAATTTTGTTCCTTGCAGTTTGATACTATAACTAACGAAGTAATGATGTTGTTATGTTATTCTTATAGTAAAAATTAGTAATATATATTGGTAAGATTTATTTTAATCTGTAAGTCAATATTTCTACATCTATGAATTTAAATTTTAAATACCTAAAAAGTTGATAAATCCTCTTGAGAGGAAAACGCGTAAACATCCTTTTATATAATGAGTTAGATTTACAACATCAAAATTCGTGCAACAGAAATTAATCTAACTAAACCTACGGAACAAGAAAACAACATCGTTATAGAAATTTTAAATCTACGGAACAAGAAAAGAACATCATTAAAGAAATATAAAATGAATAACATCTTGTGTATATGTAATTTAGAACTAATAAAAGTAAAGTGAATAAATAAGTGATATGGGGAAGAATTAGACGGTAGCCAACATAAAATTGATTAGCCAAAGAAAAAAGATCAAATAATGATAAGATGTAGTGTTATAATTAAATTAAGGCAAGTTACCAATTAAATCATATAATATACTGATTTAAGTAACAAATTTTCTACTACCAAACAATTATTAATTTATCAAACATTTTCTATCAAATAATTGAAAATAAATAGAAAATACAAATACATGACCAAATTTAATTTTAATATAAAAGCACTTTCAACTTTAAAATAATAAATCCTAAACGGACACTGAACCTACGGAACAAGAAAACAACAGCATTATAGAAATTCTAAATCTACGGAACAAGAAAACAACATCGTTAAAGAAATATAAAATGGAAAACATCTCATGTATATGTAGTTTAGAACTAATAAAAGTAAAGCGAATAAATAAGTGATATGGGGAAGAATTAGACTGTAGCCAACATAAAAGTGATTAGCCAAAGGAAAAAGATCAAATGATGATAAGAGTTAGCAGTATAATTAAATTAAGGTAAGTTACCAATTAACTTATATAATAACTTTTTGGGATAATTCCTCGGGGAGTATCCCACCATATTTGATTCACATCTGGGTGTTCAAGGTTTTAAAAGTAACAAATTAGTACCTAAGGTTTCATTTTTGTGACTCCGTTAGTACCCGCCACCAGTTTCTCCGTTAAGTGCCACGTGGTGCCTACGTGGCAAGTGGAAAATCTGCCACACACGCGCCACGCAAGCACCACGTAGGCACCACATGACACTTAACGGAGAAATTGACGGCAGGTACTAATAGAGTCACAAAAATGAAACCTTGGGTACTGGTTTGTCACTTTTAAAACCTTGGACACCCAGACGTCAAAATTTAAAACGCTATGTACTCATATGTGTATTTTCCCTAACTTTTTACTTATATAAGTATCTAGTTGTTATAGTTAGTTATTTCTCAGATGGTCAATAATTTAACACATGTTCAAATACCTATTTGAAATTAACACGAGAACTACATCATCGTAGATTATGCCACGTGCAACGTTAGTTGTTGAGTAATAAGATTGAATGGTTGACTTCATCTTCGTTTTATTAAGTGAATGACATTCTCAAATTTGTGCTTTATTCGAACTTGACTCGTTTTGTTCATGCAATATCGATATTCTTGAGCATTTGGTATATATCTTTTACTCACTTTGGGAAATATAGATTACTTCATATAAATAGGATACCTGGGGGACTGAAAAAGCTTGTGATGAGTACATGATGAAATATATTTGTACCTTCGATACTTCGAAATGGGGATGGGGTATCACTCCAGTCCCCTTATCCACGACTTGTTAGAATTTTATTCTCTAAGTCCTGGTCAATCATCACTTAATGCTTGGGGTAGAATCTTTATTTTACATGCCTACTATATGCTAACTCCCAAATTTTTTACTTCTTCGAGCCATATCCAATCTTTGGATAAAATAGGAAAGAATCCTGATATTTCAGTTGTTGACTCTTTGAATGCTTCATAAAAAATCATAGTAAATACCAGTTAGGTTAGCTCAACTGGCCAAAGCCTTGCTATTTCTTCAGCACTTAAAGGGGAGGTCCATGGTTTGAATCACATCCCTAACGGGTGTAAAGTGAGACGTACAAGGCTTGAACTCCTTCCTGAACATGGGTAACCTAATTCTGATTTACCTGGAAATATACATGGGGAGGCGTGTATATCCCCGTGGGATTAGTCGTGGTGCGCGCAAGCAAGCCTTGATCACACACGTACCCAAAAAAATAAAAAAATCATAGTAAATGGAGGGTGGTATACTTCCTTCCCTCCTAAGTTCGATCATTTATAATATATGTTTTCAAGAGTTTTCAAGTATTCACTCGGGGTGGCATAAATTGTGTTTGTTAGAAAACTTCCCAATTGTCCAATCTCCACAGTTTGGGATAAATTTCATTCCGACCAAGATTCCTCATTCTCAATGCTACCAAAGAAATTCTTTGTATACCAATCCTTAATACTGAAGATGATATTAAGATGTCTGAAGTTTTCAAAAACGACGCTATTAGAAGGTCAAAGATATACCATCATTATAAGATTATGGTAAAGAGGATTAATTATTCCTCACATCCTGAGATGAGTGGCATGTTCAAACCTCAGAAGAAAAAGAAAACGTCTAAGAAAGGTACTTTTCAATTTTTCTGAAGTTTAACTTATCAAACTATATTTTCTTCATGAACATATATGTATGTCATAAGGATTCTAGAGAATATGTTTGAGAAAACGATATGAAAATGCAACTGCTTGAGTTGATAATGGAAATGAAACACAATGAGGGTGATTCGAGCTTACCCACCCGTGATCCTCTTATATATATATCCCCTAAGTGGTTTGAGTAAAGCATATGATACCTTTAATCACAGGGTGAACAAACATAGGCGTGGTTCCAAATTGAGATATATTATGCTTACCCTTGTATATGTATCGAAATTCAACATCATCATCATTAAAGTGAACAATTTTCGTGATGCAACTTAGTTTTTTATTCCCTAGGAAGACATACTTAAAGAAAAAAAGACCTAAATATTCATATTAGAACATTGAGTAAGCAGATCATCTACTTGACCCAAATAAAATAGGAAGTGGTGCATGGGAACATAAATGGGGGCTCGAACTCGGTGAGCCAATAGACATGAATAAATCTCTCTTAGGTAAATTGGGTTGGGATATGGTGCATGGGAACCCGATCGTATGGACACATGCGCTATGTTAAAACTATTTCATGAGTTTTGTATTATTGACCAAAAATGACGGGCTCATAAAGTGAACAATTGTCATGATGCAACTTAATTTTTTATTCCCTAGGAAGACATACCTAAAGAAAAAAAGAACAAAATGTTTGTATTAGAACGTTGAGTAAGAAGTTCATCTGCCTGACCCATATAATTAGGAAGTGGTGCATGGGAACATAACTAGGGGCTCGAACTCTGTGAGCCAGTAGACATGAATAAATATCTCTTAGGTAAATTAGGTTGGGATAGCGTGCATGGGAACTCGATCGTATGGACACATGCGCTGTGTTAGAACTATTTCATGAGTTTTGTATTATAGACCACAAATGACAAGCTCGTAAATTTGTAGATCCATTATGGAAGTAGTTGTCGTAATATGACGAGGATCCCGATGTATCTTACAAAATAGAAGTCGTATTGTGTTTTGGCTAAAGTCTGGGTAGGGTATTGTCGTATACAAAGGTGTGATAAAATAACCTAACTATAAACACCTCTAGAGCTAAGTAGCCGTAAGTGTACGAATCAAGTAATAAACGTAAGTATTTAAAAGTATCGTCTCCATAGAGACTACGATGGATAATTCTTATGGTGAGTTCTCATAAAGTGTACTATAATGAATTGATTAACCAAAAAGAAAAGATAAATATTTGTATTGTTTTTGTGATTAAGACTAAGATGCAATAAAGATAATCTGAACTAAGATTAATGATTAAACTAAAGACTAAACAAAAATAACTAAAGAGATGAGATGAGAATATAGCTCGAGAACTTAAAAGTAATCCCCACTAGTATTGGCTTGACATTTATTGTTTAATGGTGAATTGAAAATTATGCAATAGTCGGGATTCTAACTTCGTCCTAATTCTCTCCAGGGTAGCTTAAGAAACTACTTAACCACTACTAGAGGATTCAGGTGAGGGAACTCTACGCAGTGATCGATGCTGAAAATATCTAACCCTATTAACTATCCGGCTAGTCAAGCATGTTAGGATCACTAATACACACCAAGCGTCTGTGTATCATTTTTTGCAACCCGAACCCCCCGTCAAAGGTGACAATCGTAATTACTAAGGGTAGTCCTATACTTGGTCAGAGCAAGGGATAAATTATATGTCAAATACATAAGCAAAACACTAAAAGTCACAATTCAATTCAAGATGTTTTTAGCCAAATTCAATAAAAACAATACATAAATCTTAGGGTTTATACATTATTGATGTCCTCTAGTTATGAATAAACTAATGCATACTGAATAATAAAAACTAGCAACTAATAGTGTAATATTCATTTTCAAAAGATAAAAACAAATAAATTACACTAATATTTTTTTACGGATGATGAAGAATAGAGGTGGAATGACATATAATGCTTCCAAGCTTCTTCCCCTTGCTTCTACTTTGCTTTAGGCGTGCAAACTGGTTAATTATGAATGTGACCCTTTTTCTAATGTTAATTTTGGATATATAATAGATCAAAACCGTTTTTGGTGTTGTAGGGACCTTTTAAATTGTCTCAAGTCAACGCATAAACGTTTTAGTACTAGTTCGAACCACGACAACGACAAATTGCACAACTCTTTCTTTTCAAATCCATATCACGCACCGTCAATTATCATGCGCTCCTAAATTCAAGTGATATTATTAAATCACAGGGCTCGTACAAAATCCTAAACGATGACGCATGGTGACTCTAACAAGTCGATTTCCATCGGGAAAAACTCTAGCCAAAAGTGGTCGAATCGTCCTCTAACACCATGACTTTGGTGTAATCTTGTTTTATTGACTTCTTATCACCATCTCGGGGTATTATGGCACCGAGTACCTAAGGTCTGTGCACTTAACACACAAATTACTTACAAAAACTCTAAAGGTAACATAAAGCCGAAACTAGACAAGAAATCATAAAACATCAAAGAATAGGGAAAAAAAATCCTCAACCAAGTCTTAAATCCTTCTAAAAAGATGTCTCGTGATACTTTTATTCTATCTTAGAAAATGAGATATCAAGACCCCAACCCAAAATTTTATCGTCCCGACAAAATAAGAATTAAACTAGGGATCTAAATCAAATAAATATGGGAGAGTTGAAGAAGAGAAAATAATAAAATGATCCCAAAGCACTATCCTAGAAAGTCTCATGTAGTAATGTCTAAGAACTAATACACACATACGCATGATATACAAATAATCAGCACACCATAAACTCAAGATCAGTTAGATTCACAATGCAAGAAGGATTGATTTTCACTTAGTTTGAGTATGGTGTCTATAGGTATCTTTGCATAATATTCAATTGTTACTTAACCATATAGTTAGAAATTGAAAGCTCTTCTCGGTAATAGCGTAAGCTTAGGGTCGGTATGATACGTATTTGGATAGTTTGAAGTGTGTTTTTGGCTAGCCGTCAACAAATTACCCTAATGTTTGAATTTACACTCGAAAATATACTCATTCAATCTTAATTGATGCACTTGATAAATATCCCCAATAGTCCCTAACCAATTCACGATAGTTTTTAATCTTTTCTTTGTCGCTTTTTTTATTTTACTTTATTTATTTTTAAGTAAACATGACATTCTTTTTGATATGAAATGCTCTGCTAACTTTTTTTTAAATTTTTTTTTCTTTTGTTTTTCTTAATTTTTTTTCATAAGAAATCCGGCAAATGATTATATCATCAAACAACCCAACAACTAGTCTACCCAATGTATGAATATTTTTTACAGAAAAATCTTTAAGAAAAATTACATTTTCCCCTTCTTTTCTTCCCCTATCAAAAATCCGCCTTCAACCAAAATATTTGCCCCAACTCCAAAATTACCAAAAAACAAAAATTCACTCCTTGCTATTTGATTCTAGTTTTTCATTTTTGGGGAAATTTATCTTGGATCCGTCGTTGATGGAATCTAAATTCTAAATGTAATAGAGTAAGTTGCTTTAGGTACTTCTAGTTTCTAATAGTGCATGAAAGAGTAGGGGTTTGGTTTATTTTTGTACTTGAATTGTATACATGCGTAGAAATAAATAAAAAAAAGGAGAGGGATAATCTTGACACAAACGATAAGAAAATCTAAACAAATTAAAGCTTCACGGAAACGTAAACTATCTAACGAAAGGGAAGAGGGAAATATGGAGGAAATATGGTAGAGCTAAACTGCAAAACAAAAGAGATGTTTGTAAGTCATTGCTTTTACCATAAACTGCAAAGGCTTACTCCCAAAGTTCTGAAATTTAATTTTCCACTTTATTTAGTATAAATTTGCAGTTAGTAGTAATTATTGGCTTTTACCAAAAACTGCAAAGGCTTACTTCAAAAAATTAGTATACGCGTTATTTTATATTATATATAGTTGTACTTGTGCGCTTTGTAACTTACACAATTTTTGAAAACAAAGAAAAGAAAAGAAAAGAAAAGAAAGAAAAGAAAGAAAAAAAATAAAAGAAAGAAAGATGGAAAATCTCGGATCCATGGGTATATGCTTAGAAGCATACAAATTGCTAAACAAAAGTAGGAAGCTTTTTACACAGATCAGCTTAGCATTAATCCTACCCTTATCCATCATATTCTTAGGGCACTTTGAAATTTCAAACCTACCGCCTTCCAGGTTTTACACTCAGTCTCGATCCAACGAGCTCAATCAACATATAGTCTCAAATGAAGCACTTAAATTGATTTACTACATACTGTACTTCATATTGTTTGCCATTTTCTACATGTATTCCACATTAGCAGTTGTTTACACCACGACGTGCATATACACAGCACGTGAAGTCACTTTCACGAAATTCTTGAGTGCTGTTCCCGACGCTTGGGCTCCACTTCTGATGAATTTCTTCATCACTTTCTTTGCTTTCACGCTTTACGACAACATTCGGGACACAATCCTGCATACTTTGGTTGCCATCCTTGGTGTTGGTGAGGACACAATTGGTGAATTGATAGTTAAAAACATTTTCTATATTTTATACATCACTTGTTATGCGTATATGAGCTTAATAATGCAGCTAGCTAGTGTCGTCGTTGTAGTGGAAGATTCGTACGGGTTCGAAGCTATCAACGAGAGCAAACGATTGATAAAAGCGAAGCTTTCGGTAACCATGGGTATATTCTTCATGTTGGTTGCTTCTATTGCAGGAGTAGTTGTTTTGTTTAAAACCACAGTTGTTAATTATGGATGGTCACTCGCGACGTTCAACACGGTAGGATATGCTGTGTTATGCTTTGTGCTGCTGACTATAGTAGTTCTATTTGAATTAGTTGTCCAAACAATAATATATTTCGTATGCAAAGCCTATCAACATGAGAATGTTGAGGTTCGTTTTTATTACTTAGACGTCTAGTAAGGTTTTTTCTTTGGTTCGGAAGGAGTAGTAATAAATAAGGTTATATCTTTGTAATCCATTCTATATGGACATTTTTCTATATTAATATATGTTTTTATGTTTTTATTGGTAGAAATTATGAATGTAAGTTAATTGTTTGTGATATTTAGATATTTTTATCATTTAAATCCACATTATTTTAATTTTTCGGTCCAAATTTATTTGTTAATCATTTAAAAAACATTCGATTATACTCTTTAAGTTCGTTATTGTTTTGAATGATATATAGTTTAGATTTTGAGATGAAAGATTCATTGATTACAAGTGGATATGAATAAACAAAAAAGAGAATACATTAATAAAGAATATATATAACATATATAACGATCAATCCTAGTAACTAATTTATATCATTTTAAATTGCTTTGTTTCTTATTGGGCATAAAGATGTTTTCAAATTTAAATATTCGTGTACCAACTTATATTATTTTCAGATTTGGTAGCTTAAATGATTGCTTGCAGGGACTTTAGTAAAATTTGAGGAATTGGTATGGTAGATTGTGATAGAAATTAGAAAGAATGACTCATTACATCAGTCTTGTTGATTGTTTTACACCCAAGTGCAAGATTAGTTTCAATTCAATTCAATTATTGTAACTGTTTTTGTTCGTTCAATTATCAACCATCTAGTGAGAAAGAAGCTTAGGAGAAACAATAATTGAGTTAAAGTATTTTGTATTTTTATTGATTTTTCCTTTTAATTTTTTTTTCTTGTTAAGACAGTTTATCATTAATATTAAAAATAAAAACTTACAAGAGTTCTTGTAATTAGTTGAAACATTCCATTTCACAAATGAAACACTGTTACTTGTAGCTTTACTGAATTTCTTCTGCATCAGTGTTATGTTTTTGACAGCAAATTTGATCACTTCAAGTAGCTGTTCCTCAGTAAAACTCTAAATTTTAGAATACTGCTACCATGGCATTATGGCATATATTGGTTTAGTTATTTTGACGATCGACTAATGTGTAACGAAGGTTAAGCTTTAATGAATTTTACTTTCCTATCATTATAGTTTTGAACTTGGATCATTAGGCCTTCGTTTATAGTTTGTTCTAATTAAAGCGTCTATCTGAAGGTTTTCTTGGTATAGTCATTGAATCATATAATCAAATAAATTCCTAATCTATGTTGACTGGTCTATATAATTAGCAGCAAAATTGAGTATGGCAAGTGTTTTACTCTTCAAAGGTATATTAACAGAGTCATTCTTGTATTTAAACATATGTGTTCTGTCAGATTCTTGAGAGAAACATAGCTGCGCAGGTATATTTCTTGTCTAATTGTTTTTTCTGGTTCATCCACTATTTTTTCTATCCTATATATGGAAATTCAAATTATGTAGGTTTTTCATTGTTCTTCTTAAAGTTTAGGTAATTTATAATTTTGGGATATTCATGGCCTATAGTTACAACAATTTGAAGAAACTATTGATCAATTCTTTTTTAAAGAATTTCATATACATATTGATTATTTGGAGCAATGTACTTAGCATCCATGTACTAATTATTGATTGTTCTCTGTAAAAGCTCGCTAATATCTCCGGCTACATCAACATTACCACAAATAGGTTCAAGGTTATACGTGACTTGGAAATTTTGTGGTCTTTTCCTGAGGTAAGAACAAGTACATTGTGCGATTACTACTTGTTATTCGCATTAAAAAAGATTTACTAACAAAATGAATTTTTCTTGCTCTCAGATTCAGACTCATATACTAGTTATTTCTTTAGTCATTAGCTAGTTCTATCTTAGATGTTGAAGGTACTGAATCCTTTTACATAAATGTCCTGTTATCTCTCATTAAACGAGTCACTATTTCTTCCCGACAAAGAAGCAATATGGAATAAAAAGCAATATTGCGATGCACCTTGCTTTCATCACAGGTGTTCATTTCTTTACTTATATAGCAAACGTTCCTATGATAAGTTTGAAGCAAAATAGAGCTCTCTCCTGCCTTATAACCGAAAAGAAAATTGAGGGATCAAAGATCAGGAGAGAAAATTTATACTATGAGAGGTGTTCAAGGCTCAAAGGGGTTCCTGAGCTCTGTTCACCGTATCGTACGATTCACTATACCAATCGTATGATGATATTACGATGCACTAGGTTCTCGATTCTTATCATAGCTATGAATCGTTGATGCCTAAAATCTGAAGTGACTTGCTTGAATCGCCATGAACCGTTCTGATTTGTATCGAATCGTGAATCATAACGATTCTCATTTAACATCAACAGATTGAGGGAAAAAAAAACTTGCATATAATAAAAGCTCTAGTTTTAGAAAATTATAGATAACCCAAAACTAACACCATAACTAAGGTTTTTGACTTTTCTCCTTTAATGGCTAAATCCTCTTCAAGACACTGATCAATCTTCTGCGCTTTGTTTATGAATTTTGTTTCTCTTCTTTTACGTCTCCTTCTCTGGCTTCTTGAACTTCACTTCATGTTTGATGTCGATCCAGGACCCATCCCAATTGTATTTATCCTTAAGACGATGGCTAATCCTTGGCTTTATAATTATGATGATAATTGGGACATGCAATCTATTCTTAACATCGTATTGAGTTGTCTTATGGTTAACGGCTACCTTAATGTCGTTTATTTTGGGAATGGGGATTGCAAAAGACACATGCAGAGTCTTTTCTTCAACTTTAAGAGGATGACTGTGATTTTTTATGCCCTTGCTATACTTTCTCATGTTTTCTATATAATTAATTGGGCTTTGATTATGAGGAACGAAGAACTTCATGGCCACTTGATTAATGTTAATGGAGATATTATTATTCACTCTGCTCCTATCTTGCATGTTTCTTTAAGATTGGCTAACTATTTACTCTCAGTCCCTTATACACATACGAGGAAGATTCGTATGCTTATCATTGGAGTTTATTGCTACCGCCTTATTAATTACAGTATGTGTTTCTGCTTCTCCTTTTATCTTATTTTTCTTTGTGTGAACTTATCGGAAGTGTTGGAATGCAGCTAATGAACTTGATAAGAAAGAGTTGGAGCAAATTATACACAAAGATAATGCAGGGACCAATATGCAATAAACTAAGAATACAAGAGAATCTTTACAGATGGAGTTAGTTAGAAGTTTGATAGCAAATGTGTATTGTATATATAACATGTAAATGTACATAATCGATCACTTCTTCTAGCTTAATACATTACTATCTTTTCCTCTCTCTCTCTCTTGTATCTTCTTCTTCTTCTTCTGCTAAACCTTCTTTTATCTTCAAGCTATTTCAATGGCTTCTCTAACTTCTCAAATCTTATCATGGTATCAGACGTTATCTTACTAAATTCCGCACCTTACTCTTCTTCTAAGCTTCCTCTTCACTCATGGCGACTCAAATTTCCTTCACTGAAGATTTTTCGAGCCCATACTATCTTCATCCGAGCGAGAACACCGACGTTTCTCTCGTCTCCGACGTTCTCACCGGCGATAACTATCTCTCATGGAAACGTGCTATCGAAATTGCTCTCTCCGTTAAAAATAAACTTGGATTCATTAATGGTGAGCTTCCTCAACCTCCTCTAACCAATTTAGCTCTTTACACTGCGTGGAACAGAGCAAATAATCTAGTCTTAGCTTGGTTACTTAATTTGATTTTCAAAGAAATTCGATCAAGTCTTTTATATGTCAATTCCGCTCATGATCTATTCAATGAAATCAAATCTCGATTTAACAAAAGTAATGGCACTTGCGTTTATCATCTTGAGAAAGCATTAAGTTCAATATTTTGCTAAATTCAAATCGTTATGGGATGAATATATACACTATAGACCCATGCCAAGCTGTTCTTGTGGACACATGAACAATTGCAGCTGTAGATTGTTTGAAACACTAATTGAAAGACAGCAAAATGATTTTATAATCAATTTTTTTATTGGACTTAATGATTCTTATGCTATAGTGCGCAGCCAAATTCTCCTTATGGATCCTTTACCTAGTGTTAACTCGGTCTTTGCTATGATCAATCAAGAAGAAAGTCAAAGAACTTTAACTAATTCATCTTCAGATTCTTCAGCTCATGCTTTCTATACTAAGAATTTACACAAAGCCAATAGTTATTTTGAAAGGAAGAAAATGGTTTGTACTCATTGTGGTTACACAGGGCACACAATTGATACTTGCTTTCAGATTCATGGATATCCAGTTGGTTGGGATGGACCAAAAGGAAGGCGTTTCATCATAAACAACAACTCTAGACCACAAAATGTGAAGGCTCACTGTGTTAATGCTGAAGAATCCTCTGCTTCTGAGATCAAATCATTGAATTCTTATGATTTTTCACCTGAAGAGATAAGCAAACTTATTGCTTTAGCTAATTCTTCTTCAATTGATCAAGCTTCTCCTCCATCAGCTGTTCATCAAGTCTCCACACAGGAAGGTAACACTAATAAAACCTCTTGGATTCTTGATACAGGTGCAACTGATCACCTTATATATTCTTGTTCTTTATATACTAATGATGTTACTTGTATTACAACCCCTGTTACTCTTCCTAATGGGGTGATTGTTAATGCTACACACAAGGGTAGTGTATGGATAAATGATGCCATTACTCTACACAATGTTCTATGTGTTCCAATATTCAAGTATAACTTGTAATCAGTCTCAAAACTCACTAAAGACTCAAATATATCACTTGTTTTCCATCCTTCTCATTGTATCATTCAGGAACACACATCTCAGAAGATGATTGAGATTGCTTATGAGCTTAAGAGACTCTACTATATTCATTCTTCAACCAAATCTTCTTCAAATCAGGCTTTCTTAGCAAATTCAACTGAGAATTTTGATGTTTGGCACTCAAGATTAGGCCATCCTTCAAAGGCTAAGTTACCTGCACTTAAAGAGTTAGATTCTTCTATTTATTTTCTCTCTTCAAACATTTGTAGTTCATGTCATTATGCTAAACAAAAGAAGCTTGTATTTCCCAATTCTCAAACTCAAAGTACCTCTTGTTTTGAGTTGATTCATTGTGATATATGGGGACCTTTCAATCAAGTTTCTCACTCGGTTCATAGATATTTTTTAACTATTGTGGATGATTTCTCAAGATGCACATGGATATACTTAATGTGTGCAAAATCTGAGGTTCAAACTCATCTCATATCTTTCTACAACTTAATAAAAACTCAGTTTGATGTTTGTATAAAAGCAATAAGAACAGATAATGGTCCTGAGTTTCTATTACTTGAATTCTACTCTAAACATGGAATTATACATCAACTCAGTTGTGTTGAAACACCACAACAAAATGGCTTGGTGGAAAGAAAGCATCAACACCTACTAACCACAGCTAGATCTTTGATGTTTCAATCTAATCTTCCTCTTCAATTTTGGAGTGAATCTATTCTTACTGCTGCACATTTGATCAACAGGCTCCCTACACCTCTACTCAACAACCTTTCTCCCTATCAAAAAATATATAACAAACCTCCATCTCTTTAAGACTTAAGAGTTTTTGGCTCATTATGCTATGCCTCAACTCTTCAACAAAATAGAACAAAGTTTGATTATAGAGCCACTAAATGTGTTTTTCTAAGCTACCCTATGGGCACTAAAGGATATAAACTCCTTGATTTAAACTCATACAAGGTGTTTATATAAAGAAATGTGATATTCCATGAATCCATTTTCCCTTTTGTCTCAAACACACCTCCTACACAAATTCATACCTTATTATTCCCACCTTCATCCTCTCAGTTTATTGATACACCCCTACCTCTCCCAACCTCAACACCTAACAATACATCTACCTCACTACAACCATCCTCAAGACCTCACAGAACAAGAAATCCACCCTCATACCTTAATGACTACATATGTCACTCAACCTCTTGTTGTACATCTTCCCACACACAAACTGATCTCTTTATCCTATACAAGATTTCCTTGGCACAGCTAAACTTTCTCCATCATATACATCTTTCATATCCTCCATAACCTCCACACCTGAACCAAAATCATTCAAACAAGCCTCAACATCCACTGAATGGATGAATGCTATTTCAAAAGAACTAACTGCCTTACAAAACAACAATACTTGGACAATTGTTCCTCAATCACCTAATATCAATCCCATTGGCTCCAAGTGGGTGTTTAAACTGAAATATAATGCAGATGGTACTCTTGAAAGGCACAAAGCCAGATTAGTTGCAAAAGGATACAATCAGCATGAAGGGCTTGATTTCTTTGACACCTTTTCTCCTGTTGCAAAACTAATATCCATAAGATTGATTCTTGCCTTAGCCTCTCTTAATCAATGGTTTTTGCATCAATTGGATGTCAATAATGCGTTTCTACATGGTGATCTACATGAGGATGTATATATGACAGTTCCTCAAGGTCTTGATGCTCCTCCAAACTCTGTATGCAAGCTCAATAAGAGTTTGTATGGATTGAAACAGGCTTCAAGACAATGGTTTGCTAAGCTCTCATATGCACTAATTGATTATGGATTTGTTCATTCAAACAGTGATTATAGCTTGTTCATAAAACGAGAATCAACATCTTTTATTGCAATACTCGTCTATGTGGATGATATAATCCTTACAAGCAACTCAATTCAAGAAATTTAAAAGCTCAAACACTTTCTCAATGAAAAGTTCACTATAAAAGACTTAGGTGAATTAAAATTCTTTTTAGGAATTGAAGTTGCTCGATCCTCGAATGGAATCACTATTTGTCAACGTAAATTTGCGCTTGATATACTTATGGAGTGTGGCTTATTAGGCTCTAAACCTTGTCACTTTCCAATGGAGTCTACTTTGAAGCTCAAAAATGAAGAAACGGAGCTCTTGGAAAAACCATCTTCATATAGGCGATTAATTGGAAGATTATTATATTTGACCATTACTCGACCTGATATTGCATATTCTGTGAATTGCCTTAGTCAATTTTTGGCTAAACCTTCTACAAATCATTGGAATGCAGCTCAAAGAGTCCTACGATATATCAAACTCACACCCGGTCAAGGTTTGTTTCTTTCTAGTTCTTCTGAAATTAAGCTCAAAGCATTTTGTGATAGTGATTGGGCTGGTTGTGTGGACACACGAAGAAGTATTACTGGGTTTTGTGTGTTTCTTGGTGATTCACTTATTTCGTGGAAGAGTAAAAAGCAAACGACTATAAGTAAATCTTCTGCAGAAGCTGAGTATAGGACTTTAGCTGCTACTGCATGTGAATTGCAATGGCTCGTATTTGCACTCAATGATTATGGAATATTGCATAATTCATCTGCTCTTATCTTCTCTGATAGTAAATCTGCCATAGCCATGGCTACCAATCCAATACAACATGAGAAAACTAAACATGTTGATATTGGCTGTAAGATAACTCGTGAAAAGTTACAAGCTGGATTGATCAAGCTATTTTACATTCCATCTTCACTCCAACTTGCTGATATTTTCACCAAACCGCTTGGTTCAATACCTTTTCACAACATTCTCTCCAAGCTGAACATTCATAATATTCATGTTCCGCTTGTGGGGGGCTGTTGGAATGCAGCTAATGAACTTGATAAGAAAGAGTTGGAGCAAATTATACACAAAGATAATGCAGGGACCAATATGCAATAAACTAAGAATACAAGAGAATCTTTACAGCTGGAGTTAGTTAGAAGTTTGTTAGATTGTTTAGATAGCAAATGTGTATTGTATATATAACATATGTAAATGTACATAATCGATCACTTCTTCTAGCTTAATACAATACTATCTTTTCCTCTCTCTCTTGTATCTTCTTCTTCTTCTTCTTCTTCTTCTTCTTCTTCTTCTTCTTCTTCTTCTTCTTCTTCTTCTTCTTCTTCTTCTTCTGAACCTTCTTTTATCTGCAAGCTATTTCAATGGCTTCTATAACTTCTCAAATCTTATCAGGAAGTATTTATTTGTTAGCCATTTTTATAGTTATTGAAGTGCAACTCGATAGT
Organism: Nemophila menziesii; assembly: GCA_029959085.1. NCBI lineage: Eukaryota > Viridiplantae > Streptophyta > Magnoliopsida > Boraginales > Hydrophyllaceae > Nemophila > Nemophila menziesii. The sequence continues at coordinate 36,392,285 of JARWIR010000007.1, read as the reverse complement.
AATTGTTTAGACAAGTTTAATTCTAATTGGTGTTTACATTACCCTATATCTTACTTCTGTGAATTTTTGGTCTGTTTTATTTTCTTTATCTTATACTATATGGGATCCTATGGGAATATTCTGCTTTGGTTCTATAAAATCTCTAATCAGCTACTCGAAGAATCTAAGGATTCTATAGTTTCTGATATATTGTATCCTGGATTAATAAAATATACGGCGGAAAGATTCGCCAAGATTGCCCCATGCAGATTATTCAATGCTTATTGGAGAATTAGAAGGATAATCCAGCAAATTTCTCTTGATCTTTTATATTTTATATATAGCTTCATCTCGGATTGTGCTGACTCCTAGACTATGGGGTGTTTTTTTTATAAGCATGCTTGTGTAAAAGTATGGCTTTATTATTGTTTATGGATTATCTAAAGGTTATATTTACTTAGAGTAATGCTATATATCACCCTTTCACCCCTTCACCCTTTATCTGGAGCCTATATAGAGATTTTAAAAACCAATCATGATGTTTCTCTTTCTTAAATAACTTTTTTCTCTCTTTTTTATTTAATGACACATAGGCTCCACATAAGGGGTGAAGAGGTGAAGGGGTGATATATAGCATTACTCATTTACTTATATCTCACGCGCGCGGGCTACACTTGGCATTAGTTGATTCATTTATTGGGGTGGTAGGGGTGTTGTCTTGTTTTAATAAATGACGGTTTGGCTTTATCTTCAAAAGGTGTTATATAATCTGCTTTGTTTGTGCTTCTATTCCTTTTCACATCCAGCTTTCAATTTTCCAGCAAAAAGTATCTTACACCATGTTACCAACCTCTACGTCAAAATCTAATCACTTTCTACCTTTAGCTAGAACCAGAAATGACAACATTCTCAAGTTGGAATCACTTTCACTCACTACTAAAACTTCATTTGTCAAACCAAACTTATCAGAATTGAACTTCTTTGTTCGCATCATTTCAGATAGAGTGATAGGATTTTCTATCTTTCGAAAGGTTGTTATGGACACTTGGGAAGGATTATCTTCGAGGAGCTGCAATCTAATATATTCAAGATCACTTTAAATAGTGAAGAGGAAGCTGATAGACTCCACTTTATCAGACCTTGCCTCGTAGGTGGAATGCATGTTTTGATATTTCGCTGCTTCAATGATGAAAAGCTACATGAAGCTGATCTCAACACATCTTCAGTATGGATCAGAATATACGGATTGGCAGGCATACAAAACAATATCAATGCTATTGAAGCTTTTGGAAGTTACATAGGTGAAGTATGCGAGATTGATTTCCCAATTGCAGACAATGATGATATGATATTCATACGCTTCAGGGGTTAATTTTGACACGCATGAGCCTATTAAAACTGGGGTTTTCATTGACCAGTTAGATGGACTTGCATGGGTAGCTTTCACTTATAAGAGCATTGGTCTATCCTATTTCAATTGTGGGAGATTGGGACATAATAAACTCACTTGCTATACTTATATGGTGCACCCGAGGTGGAATGATGATGTTGTGCGTTATGTTAACTTGACCAAAGAGATGGTTATTCGTAGCGAGAATATAGCTTTCTATGTTGTAAGGATGAGAGATAAGTGGGGTAATTTCGACGAGATAGTCAGATTTCATCTGTTCAGAAGACATGAGGGTGATGAAGATGATGAAGATGATAACTAAAATACTGGTAATAATGCTCTTACTTCGAATATTCAATTTGGTAGTATTAATATTCCTACTCAGTCTCGTAGAATAGCTAATATAGTCATGGTTAGAAACTTGATAATGATTCTCAAAAAAGGAAACGTGAGAACTCTGAAATTATGGAAGATATTTATAATAGAATAGCTCAGTTTGATGGTCTTGTTGAACTTTCTGAGAAACACTACCCAGCGATCTTCAAGATTTTCAGAGAGGAATTAGGAGATGTAGGCATGAATATTATTGTAACTAGTTAGACTATTAACGAGGTTCTCAATGCTAGAGAAATTGACATTGATGGCATGTTTAAGAGTTTTCCAAAATGATACCAGTTACACAACTGATTTTGGTGGATCTTCTCTTCATCTTCTTAGTGATGCTGCTAATATCCATGGGGATTCTAACTTATTTACTTGTATTGGTGGTTTTATTACTCAAGGGAGCATGGTGAATCAAGACTCGCTTCTTTCTTCGCTGGGTATTAATATTAACGAGGCTCCTGTTATTGCTTAGAATGATACAAAAGGTAAAAACGTTACGAGTCCAAATAATGAAGCTGATTTTTCATTCGAACCAGATGAGGAAACTCCTAAGTCTCAATCAGTCCATATTAGCCAATTCGCTAGAGAAGAATTTTATGAAGGAATTAAATGGCGAACTAAACCAAGGATGAGGGTGATTAGTCCTAAAGATAATTTTACTTGGCCTATTAATCTCAAGCGCAAATAAGCTTATGCTCCACCACACCTCGGGTTTATTAATAAGGCTCAGAAATTTAATGAAAATGATTTTTCTCTAATGGAACATCGTATTAATGATATGCAGATCTTTGTGGAGGAACTTTATGCTAGCTTCTATGATGTCAAACACCAAATTCTCAATTTTAATGCGATAGAGGATACTCAAGGTTATGAAGTTAATAAAGCATTTGATGATGAAGGGAAGTTGTACTATTGTAAGGGTGGTGATTGTGTGGGACATATCAAAGGGGATCCGAGTGATGACGACACTTTTTCTGACGAGGCGACAAGTACACGGGGGTCCCCGCTATGGAAAGTCTTCCTCCTTCCTCTCATGTGGATGGTAGCCTATTCCTTAAGAGGGCCGGGTTCGATGGATAATATTTTAGTTTGGACCTGCCAGGAGCGAGGGCACCCTCGACGGAAAATATGTTTAAGTCCCTACTATCGAAATTTCAAGTGGCTGTTGCTTGTTTATTAGAGTCGAAATTTCAAGTGGCTGTTGCTTGTTTAAGCACTTTAGTTATTTTGATAATTCACACGTGGTTTAACCCAGAGGAGGATCCTTTATGTCTGGGGGAATACTATTGTTGTGGAGGAATTTTGTTAAGCTGAAAGAGGTTAGCTCTTTGGCCTCTTTTGTAATTGCGCAAATTATGGAATCTAATAATTGTTCTTGGTATCTTGTTTGTATTTATGCACCAAATAATGACAATGAGAGATTAGTTTTATGGAATTCTCTAACTGCTTGGCATTCTAAGATTAATAGTCCGAATTTATTTATTGGAGATTTTAACGATATTTCTCATTCTTCGGAGAAACTAGGTAAAAAGGAGCCGACCTTTGATCGTATTATTAAGTTTAATGAATTTATAAATCAAAATTTGCTAGCGGACCTTTCGACTAAGGGATGTTTTTATACCTGGTCTAATAAACAAAAAGGTGATGTAAATATTAAAAGAACTTTTAGATAGAGCTTTAGCATCTTTATCGTGGTGTGAATTGTTTCCTAATTTTCATATTCAAGATCCGCCAGCTATCGGGTCTGATCATTCGCCACTTATTCTTTCAAAAGATTCTTCCCGAGCTAATTTTATGAAGTATTTTATGTTTGAATCTCGATGGATGGAAAATTCTCAATGCAAAGAGATTATTAATAGTGTTTGGTCTAAGGGAGGTAAAGTTGATTCTATATTGGATTTCTATAACAAACGTGATTCTTTATGTCTTGCCCTAACCGGTTGGAGCAAAACTACTTTTTGCAATAATAGAAAACTTATTGAAAAGTATCAGCGAGAGCTTCTTATGTTACAAAATGGTGTATCATTTGAGGAAAATTAAGAAAAGGAGAGAACTTTATATATAAAGTTAGAAGAGGCTTGGAATCAAGAAGAGTTATTTTGGTCAGATAAGACTCAGGATCAATGGATTAAAAAAGGAGATAAGAATACTAAATATTTTTATGCTTCTACTTTACTCAGGAGAAAAATTAATAAGATTTTATCGTTAAGAAAAGAAGATGGTTCATGGATTGAAGATATGTAGGGTATTAATAAAATTGTTCGTAATTCTTATATTAATCTTTTTTCTGAACCTAATAATAAGTGATTACTGGACGTATGTAATGATATCCCGTGTAAGATTACGAAAGTCATGAATGATGATCTTACTAGATTACCAGACATTGAGGAAGTTAGAAATGCTGTTTTTCGTATGTCGGGCTTAAAGGCGCTAGGGCTAGATGGTTTACCATGTAATTTTTACTAGGAATATTGGGAGACGCTTAAAGAGGATATTTTTGATATAGTTACAAAATTCTTTTTATCTAATACTCCTCTTAATAGATTGAATGATACTTTGATCTCCTTAATTCTGAAAGGTGATATTCAGGAAACTATTGCAGATTTTAGATCTATTGCTTGTATCAGTTTCAGGTAATAAGATTATTTCTAAGATTCTTGCTAATAGACTTCAGCCGTTAATGGATGATATAATCTCGCCAACACAATCAACGTTTATCAAAGACAATAGTATTCAAGATAACATCCTTATTGCTCAGGAAGTTTCTTTTTATCTTAAAAATAAGAGAAAGTCTAATAAGCACATTGCGGCGGAAAATATTGATATAACTAAAGCTTATGACCGATTCAATTGGAATTTTCTTATAAATACTCTGAAAAGTCTTGGTTTTTGTGATAAATGGACAAATTTGATATATAATTGTATTTCATCCGTTTCTTTTCAAGTTATCATGTGACAGATCAAAAAAATTTGCAGCAGAAAACACAAACAAAAAATATGTATGCACTATAATATATCTAGTGTGGACTCATATACTTTTTTTCAATCATGATTTTTCTTAAAAAGATGTGGTAAATATGCAGTACACCCAGGGTTTAAGGGGCTCCTCTGCCCCTTAGTACGTTAATAGCAAGTATAAGTATCGATTTTTTTCTCAAATTCTTACATATATAAATTTTACCATGTATAAAGGCGACTCAAAATGTAAAGATTTGGTAAATATACTGTTATAGCGTTATGCATGTTGGGTTAAAAAAATGTTAAAACCTCTTTCCACATAATATTCAACAAGGGTTTTGCGTATGTGTATGATATCTTTTAAAAGATTCATATTTTCACGAAGCATTGTAGGACATCAATGAATCCTTTGGGGTCATGTGGAACATAGCGATTTCTATCATTCTAGAGAAGTGTGCCTTCAAAATTTTGTCCCTAAAATTCCTTAGATTCATAGTAAATTACGAAGGTATTGAATCAAATTATGATAATATCTAAGACATCATATAAATATTTCCCTACATGTATGGTTAAAGTACATAAGTTATAACAGTATGGTGGTATCTCTTTGCCACTTCATTTAAAAGCATATGTAAATGAATCCCGTTATCTAAACCTCTTCGGAAGACAGGGGATTATCAATGTTACAAACAATGCAATATTATTTTAACGCATTAAATTCATACGTATCCTCAATTCTAAATTTCACTAATCCATTGAGGGAGTAGGTTATATGCCTCTATCTCTAGAAACTCTAGAAGTTTTGGTTCTCGAACCAGTTTTAGAATTAGAGAGAAATCAACAACTCATATAATACGTCAACAAAAATTTAGTAGGAGTAGAAGATTGGTATACCCCCATAACATGAATTGCTCTAGCATGCATCCATGTCATTCAAAAACTAAGGACCCATTTCGAGGACCATACCATTTGAGTGTTCACCGACCTACCTTTACGACAAACTTTGGCAAACCCCGAGGTGTTGGATGAATATTAAACTGGGTTGTGGAGTTGGTATAAAAGGATTCTAGTATGAGGGACAACCAACTATAAAATATTAGGCCTTAGACGATATTTTTATGTGCATTATCCAAAGAAACATGCTCCCACAAAACATTGATAGTAGGTAAGAAATGGAAAATCAAAATGGGTGGAGCCTTATGTCTCGAGACAAATGGGGTAGGTCTGATATTGATTAGTCCTAAGGGACATGAGACTCAATTCGTTGTTCAATTCAAATTAAAATATTTTCTAACTAAGGGTGTGTACGAAGTTATACTATAGGTTGTTCACATATGATTAGAATATGTAAAAATCATCACTGACTCTCGACTAGCTATTTGGCATATATCCCATTATAATATTCTAAGAATTTTAATCTAAAAAGGAAATTTATTATCAATGTCATCATTGCAATCATTTTTTATAGTCAAAATTCATTAAGTATAATTTGACTTGTATCACCAAAAATTTGGTTTTTATATTGAACTTTATCACCTTTAGTGACATCATTCTTTATGGTCAAAATAATTGAACCAAAATAAAATTAAGGTAAAAATACATTAACTTTAATCTTAATTAATTAATAAATTCAAAACTTTAATTAATTCACTTTAATATTAAGAGTAATGATATATGTCATCCCTTTTCATGTCACCTTTTTATCACCCTTCTATATATATGTTCTGATTTCCTTAAATAGAAGATAAAGAAAAATTAAATAGGTTAGAGAAATCAATTCATTGGTACATGTAGGCATACACGTAGGAGGTGATAAAATGGTGATACAAAAAGGGTGACAAATATCATTACTCTAATACTAATTATGGTTGATATCGATTTTTTTTATAAATACTAAGATTTAATACACGTGTTCCTCACAAACAATAGTTAAAGAAGAATAGCCATGTACTCCGTAAGCGAGACAAGTTTTATTTCTCTATTTTTTCTCTACCTAATTGTGATATCCTCGACTAAATGTGAAAAGAAAGATATAGGTAAAGAGGCAAGGAAGATGGTTGCAGAAGTTAATTATGGTCTAAAAGTGCAAAGGCTTCAATTTTGTATTACTGTTATTTGTTTTATAGATTGTGAGATAGAGGGTTATATATTTGGCGATTGTATTGATTCAAAATGTTATTGTAAAGGGAAATGATTGTAACATGTCGTATAATGTTAAATTTTATTGATCAATCCAAGAAATTATTAAAGAATGTTTCTATGAGTTGTGTAAGAAAAACTACATTAAAATGGTTAAATCGCTTTAAAATTAGGAAGGACTATCATCGTCCAATCCGCTAAAAAAATATGTTGAATGACCCTCTGGTAAAGAAATGAAAATACTAGTTTTTTCTTTTATTATTTACTTACATTTATGAAGCTAGTGATATTGATATACTTTTGTTTATCAAAAGATTATTAGGTAAAAACAAATTTTGTTGCATATAATTTGTCAGACTTAAATTACACATTAAGGGGAGGGGGGCAAGGGGGTCTCTTTTAAAAATTATCTTGTAGTCTCTCTCTCTCTCTCTCTCTCTCTCTCTCTCTCTCTCTCTCTCTCTCTCTCTCTCTCTCTCTCTCTCTCTCTCTCTCTCTCATGCATAAATATAGTATGAATGTTTAGTCTTTTGTGTTTTTGCATGACAATTTTGACCATTAGAAAGATTTGAAATATAAGAGTATATCATGTGACAAATCAAAAAAAATTGCAGCAGAAAACACAAACAAAAAATATGTACGCATTATAATATAGCTAGTGTGGACTCATATACTTTTTTTCAATCATGATTTTTCTTAGAAAGTTTTGGTAGATATTCAGTACACTCTGGGTTTAAGGGGCTCCTCTGCCCCTTAGTACATCAATAGCAAGTATAAGTATCGATTTTTTTCTCAAATTCTTACATATATAAATTTTACCATGTATAAAGGCGACTCAAAATGTAAAGATTTGGTAAATATATTGTTATAGCGTTATGCATGTTGGGTTAGAAAAATGTGAAAACCTCTTTCCACATGATATTCAACAAGGGTTTTGTGTATTTGTATGATATCTTTTAATAGAGTCATATTTTCACGAAGCATTATAGGACATCAATGAATCCTTTGGGGTCATGTGGAACATAGTGATTTCTATCATTCTAGAGAAGTGTGTGCCTTCAAAATTTCGTCCCTAAAATTCCTTAGATTCATAGTAAATTACGAAGGTATTGAATCAAATTATGATAATATCTAGGACATCATATAAATATTTCCCTACATGTATGGTTAAAGTACACAAGTTATTAACAGTATGGTGGTATCTCTTTGCCATTTCATTTAAAAGCATATGTAAATGCCTCCCGTTATCTAAATCTCTTCGGAAGCCAGGGGATTACCAATGGTCCAACCAATGCAATATTCTTTTAACGCATTAAATTCATACGTATCCTCAATTATGAATTCTCACTAATCCATTGAGGGAGTAGGTTATATGCCTCTATCTCTAGAAACTCTAGAAGTTTTGGTTCTCGACCCAGTTTTAGAATTAGAGAGAAATCAACAACTCATATAATACGTCAACAAAAATTTAGTAGGAGTAGAAGATTGGTATACCCCCCATAACATGAATTGCTCTAGCATGCATCCATGTCATTCAAAAACTAAGGACCCATTTCGAGGACCATACCATTTGAGTGTTCACCGACCTACCTTTACGACAAACTTTGGCAAACCCCGAGGTGTTGGATGAATATTAAACTGGGTTGTGGAGTTGGTATAAAAGGATTCTAGTATGAGGGACAACCAACTATAAAATATTAGGCCTTAGACGATATTTTTATGTGCATTATCCAAAGAAACATGCTCCCACAAAACATTGATAGTAGGTAAGAAATGGAAAATCAAAATGGGTGGAGCCTCATGTCTCGAGACAAATGGGGTAGGTCTGATATTGATTAGTCCTAAGGGACATGAGACTCAATTCGTTGTTCAATTCAAATTAAAATATTTTCTAACTAAGGGTGTGTACGAAGTTATACTATAGGTTGTTCACATATGATTAGAATATGTAAAAATCATCACTAACTCTCAACTAGCTATTTGGCATATATCCCATTATAATATTCTAAGAATTTTAATCTAAAAAGGAAATTTATTATCAATGTCATCATTGCAATCATTTTTTATAGTCAAAATTCATTAAGTATAATTTGACTTGTATCACCAAAAATTTGGTTTTTATATTGAACTTTATCACCTTTAGTGACATCATTCTTTATGGTCAAAATAATTGAACCAAAATAAAATTAAGGTCAAAATACATTAACTTTAATCTTAATTAATTAATAAATTCAAAACTTTAATTAATTCACTTTAATATTAAGAGTAATGATATATGTCACCCCTTTTCATGTCACCTTTTTATCACCCTTCTATATATATGTTCTGATTTCCTTAAATAGAAGATAAAGAAAAATTAAATAGGTTAGAGAAATCAATTCATTGGTACATGTAGGCATACACGTAGGAGGTGATAAAATGGTGATACAAAAAGGGTGACAAATATCATTACTCTAATACTAATTATGGTTGATATCGATTTTTTTTATAAATACTAAGATTTAATACACGTGTTCCTCACAAACAATAGTTAAAGAAGAATAGCCATGTACTCCGTAAGCGAGACAAGTTTTATTTCTCTATTTTTTCTCTACCTAATTGTGATATCCTCGACTAAATGTGAAAAGAAAGATATAGGTAGGCTTCAATTTTGTATTACTGTTATTTGTTTTATAGATTGTGAGATAGAGGGTTATATCTTTGGCGATTGTATTGATTCAAAATGTTATTGTAAAGGGAAATGATTGTACCATGTCGTATAATGTTAAATTTTATTGATCAATCCAAGAAATTATTAAAGAATGTTTCTATGAGTTGTGTAAGAAAACTACATTAAAATGGTTAAATCGCTTTAAAATTAGGAAGGACTATCATCGTCCAATCCGCTAAAAAAATATGTTGAATGACCCTCTGGTAAAGAAATGAAAATACTAGTTTTTTCTTTTATTATTTACTTACATTTATGAAGCTAGTGATATTGATATACTTTTGTTTATCAAAAGATTATTAGGTAAAAACAAATTTTGTTGCATATAATTTGTCAGACTTAAATTACACATTAAGGGGAGGGGGGCAAGGGGGGTCTCTTTTAAAAATTATCTTGTAGTCTCTCTCTCTCTCTCTCTCTCTCTCTCTCTCTCTCTCTCTCTCTCTCTCTCTCTCTCTCTCTCTCTCTCTCATGCATAAATATAGTATGAATGTTTAGTCTTTGTGTTTTTGCATGACAATTTTGACCATTAGAAAGATCTGAAATATAAGAGTATATCATGTGACAAATCAAAAAAATTTGCAGCAGAAAACACAAACAAAAAATATGTACGCACTATAATATAGCTAGTGTGGACTCATATACTTTTTTTCAATCATGATTTTTCTTAGAAAGTTTTGGTAGATATTCAGTACACTCTGGGTTTAAGGGGCTCCTCTACCCCTTAGTACATCAATAGCAAGTATAAGTATCGATTTTTTTCTCAAATTCTTACATATATAAATTTTACCATGTATAAAGGCGACTCAAAATGTAAAGATTTGGTAAATATATTGTTATAGCGTTATGCATGTTGGGTTAGAAAAATGTGAAAACCTCTTTCCACATGATATTCAACAAGGGTTTTGTGTATTTGTATGATATCTTTTAAAAGAGTCATATTTTCACGAAGCATTATAGGACATCAATGAATCCTTTGGGGTCATGTGGAACATAGTGATTTCTATCATTCTAGAGAAGTGTGTGCCTTCAAAATTTCGTCCCTAAAATTTCTTAGATTCATAGTAAATTACGAAGGTATTGAATCAAATTATGATAATATCTAGGACATCATATAAATATTTCCCTACATGTATGGTTAAAGTACACAAGTTATTAACAGTATGGTGGTATCTCTTTGCAACTTCATTTATAAGCATATGTAAATGAATCCCGTTATCTAAACCTCTTCGGAAGCCAGGGGATTATCAATGTTCCAAACAATGCAATATTATTTTAACGCATTAAATTCATACGTATCCTCAATTCTAAATTTCACTAATCCATTGAGGGAGTAGGTTATATGCCTCTATCTCTAGAAACTCTAGAAGTTTTGGTTCTCGAACCAGTTTTAGAATTAGAGAGAAATCAACAACTCATATAATACGTCAACAAAAATTTAGTAGGAGTAGAAGATTGGTATACCCCCATAACATGAATTGCTCTAGCATGCATCCATGTCATTTAAAAACTAAGGACCCATTTCGAGGACCATACCATTTGAGTGTTCACCGACCTACCTTTACGACAAACTTTGGCAAACCCCGAGGTGTTGGATGAATATTAAACTGGGTTGTGGAGTTGGTATAAAAGGATTCTAGTATGAGGGACAACCAACTATAAAATATTAGGCCTTAGACGATATTTTTATGTGCATTATCCAAAGAAACATGCTCCCACAAAACATTGATAGTAGGTAAGAAATGGAAAATCAAAATGGGTGGAGCCTCATGTCTCGAGACAAATGGGGTAGGTCTGATATTGATTAGTCCTAAGGGACATGAGACTCAATTCGTTGTTCAATTCAAATTAAAATATTTTCTAACTAAGGGTGTGTACGAAGTTATACTATAGGTTGTTCACATATGATTAGAATATGTAAAAATCATCACTGACTCTCAACTAGCTATTTGGCATATATCCCATTATAATATTCTAAGAATTTTAATCTAAAAAGGAAATTTATTATCAATGTCATCATTGCAATCATTTTTTATAGTAAAAATTCATTAAGTATAATTTGACTTGTATCACCAAAAATTTGGTTTTTATATTGAACTTTATCACCTTTAGTGACATCATTCTTTATGGTCAAAATAATTGAACCAAAATAAAATTAAGGTCAAAATACATTAACTTTAATCTTAATTAATTAATAAATTCAAAACTTTAATTAATTCACTTTAATATTAAGAGTAATGATATATGTCACCCCTTTTCATGTCACCTTTTTATCACCCTTCTATATATATGTTCTGATTTCCTTAAATAGAAGATAAAGAAAAATTAAATAGGTTAGAGAAATCAATTCATTGGTACATGTAGGCATACACGTAGGAGGTGATAAAATGGTGATACAAAAAGGGTGACAAATATCATTACTCTAATACTAATTATGGTTGATATCGATTTTTTTTATAAATACTAAGATTTAATACACGTGTTCCTCACAAACAATAGTTAAAGAAGAATAGCCATGTACTCCGTAAGCGAGACAAGTTTTATTTCTCTATTTTTTCTCTACCTAATTGTGATATCCTCGACTAAATGTGAAAAGAAAGATATAGGTAAAGAGGCAAAGAAGATGGTTGCAGAAGTTAATTATGGTCAAAAAGTGCAAAGGCTTCAATTTTGTATTACTGTTATTTGTTTTATAGATTGTGAGATAGAGGGTTATATCTTTGGCGATTGTATTGATTCAAAATGTTATTGTAAAGGGAAATGATTGTACCATGTCGTATAATGTTAAATTTTATTGATCAATCCAAGAAATTATTAAAGAATGTTTCTATGAGTTGTGTAAGAAAACTACATTAAAATGGTTAAATCGCTTTAAAATTAGGAAGGACTATCATCGTCCAATCCGCAAAAAAAATATGTTGAATGACCCTCTGGTAAAGAAATGAAAATACTAGTTTTTTCTTTTATTATTTACTTACATTTATGAAGCTAGTGATATTGATATACTTTTGTTTATCAAAAGATTATTAGGTAAAAACAAATTTTGTTGCATATAATTTGTTAGACTTAAATTACACATTAAGGGGAGGGGGGCAAGGGGGTCTCTTTTAAAAATTATCTTGTAGTCTCTCTCTCTCTCTCTCTCTCTCTCTCTCTCTCTCTCTCTCTCTCTCTCTCTCTCTCTCTCTCTCTCTCTCTCTCTCTCTCTCTCTCTCTCTCTCTCTCTCTCTCTCTCTCTCTCTCTCTCTCTCTCTCTCTCTCTCTCATGCATAAATAAAGTATGAATGTTTAGTCTTTTGTGTTTTTGCATGACAATTTTGACCATTAGAAAGATCTGAAATATAAGAGTATATCATGTGACAAATCAAAAAAATTTGCAGCAGAAAACACAAACAAAAAATATGTACGCACTATAATATATCTAGTGTGGACTCATATACTTTTTTTCAATCATGATTTTTCTTAGAAAGTTTTGGTAGATATTCAGTACACTCTGGGTTTAAGGGGCTCCTCTGCCCCTTAGTACATCAATAGCAAGTATAAGTATCGATTTTTTTCTCAAATTCTTACATATATAAATTTTACCATGTATAAAGGCGACTCAAAATGTAAAGATTTGGTAAATATATTGTTATAGCGTTATGCATGTTGGGTTAAAAAAATGTGAAAACCTCTTTCCACATGATATTCAACAAGGGTTTTGTGTATTTGTATGATATCTTTTAAAAGAGTCATATTTTCACGAAGCATTGTAGGACATCAATGAATCCTTTGGGGTCATGTGGAACATAGTGATTTCTATCATTCTAGAGAAGTGTGTGCCTTCAAAATTTCGTCCCTAAAATTCCTTAGATTCATAGTAAATTACGAAGGTATTGAATCAAATTATGATAATATCTAGGACATCATATAAATATTTCCCTACATGACAGTATGGTGGTATCTCTTTGCCATTTCATTTAAAAGCATATGTAAATGCCTCCCGTTATCTAAATCTCTTCAGAAGCCAGGGGATTACCAATGGTCCTACCAATGCAATATTCTTTTAACGCATTAAATTCATACGTATCCTCAATTATGAATTTCACTAATCCATTGAGGGAGTAGGTTATATGCCTCTATCTCTAGAAACTCTAGAAGTTTTGGTTCTCGACCCAGTTTTAGAATTAGAGAGAAATCAACAACTCATATAATACGTCAACAAAAATTTAGTAGGAGTAGAAGATTGGTATACCCCCCCATAACATGAATTGCTCTAGCATGCATCCATGTCATTCAAAAACTAAGGACCCATTTCGAGGACCATACCATTTGAGTGTTCACCGACCTACCTTTACGACAAACTTTGGCAAACCCCGAGGTGTTGGATGAATATTAAACTGGGTTGTGGAGTTGGTATAAAAGGATTCTAGTATGAGGGACAACCAACTATAAAATATTAGGCCTTAGACGATATTTTTATGTGCATTATCCAAAGAAACATGCTCCCACAAAACATTGATAGTAGGTAAGAAATGGAAAATCAAAATGGGTGGAGCCTCATGTCTCGAGACAAATGGGGTAGGTCTGATATTGATTAGTCCTAAGGGACATGAGACTCAATTCGTTGTTCAATTCAAATTAAAATATTTTCTAACTAAGGGTGTGTACGAAGTTATACTATAGGTTGTTCACATATGATTAGAATATGTAAAAATCATCACTGACTCTCAACTAGCTATTTGGCATATATCCCATTATAATATTCTAAGAATTTTAATCTAAAAAGGAAATTTATTATCAATGTCATCATTGCAATCATTTTTTATAGTAAAAATTCATTAAGTATAATTTGACTTGTATCACCAAAAATTTGGTTTTTATATTGAACTTTATCACCTTTAGTGACATCATTCTTTATGGTCAAAATAATTGAACCAAAATAAAATTAAGGTCAAAATACATTAACTTTAATCTTAATTAATTAATAAATTCAAAACTTTAATTAATTCACTTTAATATTAAGAGTAATGATATATGTCACCCCTTTTCATGTCACCTTTTTATCACCCTTCTATATATATGTTCTGATTTCCTTAAATAGAAGATAAAGAAAAATTAAATAGGTTAGAGAAATCAATTCATTGGTACATGTAGGCATACACGTAGGAGGTGATAAAATGGTGATACAAAAAGGGTGACAAATATCATTACTCTAATACTAATTATGGTTGATATCGATTTTTTTTATAAATACTAAGATTTAATACACGTGTTCCTCACAAACAATAGTTAAAGAAGAATAGCCATGTACTCCGTAAGCGAGACAAGTTTTATTTCTCTATTTTTTCTCTACCTAATTGTGATATCCTCGACTAAATGTGAAAAGAAAGATATAGGTAAAGAGGCAAAGAAGATGGTTGCAGAAGTTAATTATGGTCAAAAAGTGCAAAGGCTTCAATTTTGTATTACTGTTATTTGTTTTATAGATTGTGAGATAGAGGGTTATATCTTTGGCGATTGTATTGATTCAAAATGTTATTGTAAAGGGAAATGATTGTACCATGTCGTATAATGTTAAATTTTATTGATCAATCCAAGAAATTATTAAAGAATGTTTCTATGAGTTGTGTAAGAAAACTACATTAAAATGGTTAAATCGCTTTAAAATTAGGAAGGACTATCATCGTCCAATCCGCAAAAAAAATATGTTGAATGACCCTCTGGTAAAGAAATGAAAATACTAGTTTTTTCTTTTATTATTTACTTACATTTATGAAGCTAGTGATATTGATATACTTTTGTTTATCAAAAGATTATTAGGTAAAAACAAATTTTGTTGCATATAATTTGTTAGACTTAAATTACACATTAAGGGGAGGGGGGCAAGGGGGTCTCTTTTAAAAATTATCTTGTAGTCTCTCTCTCTCTCTCTCTCTCTCTCTCTCTCTCTCTCTCTCTCTCTCTCTCTCTCTCTCTCTCTCTCTCTCTCATGCATAAATAAAGTATGAATGTTTAGTCTTTTGTGTTTTTGCATGACAATTTTGACCATTAGAAAGATCTGAAATATAAGAGTATATCATGTGACAAATCAAAAAAATTTGCAGCAGAAAACACAAACAAAAAATATGTACGCACTATAATATATCTAGTGTGGACTCATATACTTTTTTTCAATCATGATTTTTCTTAGAAAGTTTTGGTAGATATTCAGTACACTCTGGGTTTAAGGGGCTCCTCTGCCCCTTAGTACATCAATAGCAAGTATAAGTATCGATTTTTTTCTCAAATTCTTACATATATAAATTTTACCATGTATAAAGGCGACTCAAAATGTAAAGATTTGGTAAATATATTGTTATAGCGTTATGCATGTTGGGTTAAAAAAATGTGAAAACCTCTTTCCACATGATATTCAACAAGGGTTTTGTGTATTTGTATGATATCTTTTAAAAGAGTCATATTTTCACGAAGCATTGTAGGACATCAATGAATCCTTTGGGGTCATGTGGAACATAGTGATTTCTATCATTCTAGAGAAGTGTGTGCCTTCAAAATTTCGTCCCTAAAATTCCTTAGATTCATAGTAAATTACGAAGGTATTGAATCAAATTATGATAATATCTAGGACATCATATAAATATTTCCCTACATGACAGTATGGTGGTATCTCTTTGCCATTTCATTTAAAAGCATATGTAAATGCCTCCCGTTATCTAAATCTCTTCGGAAGCCAGGGGATTACCAATGGTCCAACCAATGCAATATTCTTTTAACGCATTAAATTCATACGTATCCTCAATTATGAATTTCACTAATCCATTGAGGGAGTAGGTTATATGCCTCTATCTCTAGAAACTCTAGAAGTTTTGGTTCTCGACCCAGTTTTAGAATTAGAGAGAAATCAACAACTCATATAATACGTCAACAAAAATTTAGTAGGAGTAGAAGATTGGTATACCCCCCATAACATGAATTGCTCTAGCATGCATCCATGTCATTCAAAAACTAAGGACCCATTTCGAGGACCATACCATTTGAGTGTTCACCGACCTACCTTTACGACAAACTTTGGCAAACCCCGAGGTGTTGGATGAATATTAAACTGGGTTGTGGAGTTGGTATAAAAGGATTCTAGTATGAGGGACAACCAACTATAAAATATTAGGCCTTAGACGATATTTTTATGTGCATTATCCAAAGAAACATGCTCCCACAAAACATTGATAGTAGGTAAGAAATGGAAAATCAAAATGGGTGGATGGTGGTCCTTTGTGTGTTCTTAAATAAATGCAATAAGGAAAAGATAACCACAACCGCAAGTGTACGGTTGTCCCAAGTAATATAAGTGATGAAACAGATTCGTTCTCAGGGACGGAATGGTTGACTCTAATGCTTATCAGATAGTAGTTAATTGCACGTGAAAATAAGTAAATGATTTTAATATTGATTGTTTGTTGGTTTTCTAATGCTAAGACAATAATGTAAAATACTAAATTAATGCAAATAATTAACTAGACACAAGAAAATAAAGTATTTACGCAAGATGAGAAGACATCACTTGAGAGACGCAGGGATTTCACCTAATTATCATTCATTTCATACATTGTTTAAGGGACAAATTAGTAAAGTTGTCTTGGTCAGGATTCAGAATTCTCCTTACCCCCGTCAGGGTGGACTAAGGAGCTACTCTCAAGTGCTACAAACCCCTTCAGGGTGATTATAGTCCACTCTCAAGTGATTAAGTCTAATTTACCCAATATGCCATAGGTTTAACTAAGCTCGTCAGAGTCTCTAATTTCTAACATATATTCATTAATTAGTTCTGTACCCAGACCCAACGTCAAGGTGATCCATTCGCCACTAATTGGAATAGCCTAGATACTAAGTCCTATTATCAATTGATCAGGTCAATAATAGTAAATAAAATGCAAATTAAAGAAAAATACAATTTACCCAATTTGATTTAAATATTAATTATCCCAAATCCAAACATATGAAACGAATGAAATTAGCTCATGCTAATGCGAAAAACTAAATTAAAAGAAATAAAAGTATTCATATTGTTTTACAGAAAGAAATAAAAAAAAACCTAATTTCGGAATTAGATTAGCTGTGATTTGGAGATATAGCCCGTTTCCAGCTCTGTAGCTTTTCTGCTTCCTTGCCTTGACTTCTCTCTCTGATGTTCTGCTTTGTAAAAAGTGAATTGTATGAAAAATAGAAGTCAAAACCCTTGTTTATACTCCAAAATTCGGACTTGGACCTTAAGCTAAAGTTTAAATGAAATAATAAAGGTCCAAATCCATTATCTTAGCCCAAAATCCCGTAACTGCTGCACCACCTCCACTAAAACATCTCTAACCGACTCGTTTCAACTCGGATTGACCTCATTTCAGTTTCTAAAGTCCCGTACCTCAATGGGACACGTTTTCTCTTCACAAGTCAGCGGCTAAATCTACTCTTAGGTGGCTCGAAATCAGCAATTTTTGGAAACTTTCCAGATTTGCAGCTTTGAAATATCAATTCTTTCGGGATTTGTCTTCATGCTTTGACTCTATATCACGATCTTTGACTTTATTCTCGGATTCCTCTCCTAGTTAATATTCAAAACCTACAAACTTTTCACTAAAATACACAATATTACGCGCAAAAGTTTAATAAATTAAAAATGCTAGAAATAAAAGAGGAAATTCAGATTATTGCATATTTAGCCCAAAAGTCTATCAAAATAGTCGAATAAACACAAAAAATGATGTCTCCGAAGGATATAAAATTAGAACATTTAGGGAGACATCAATGGAGCCTCATGTTTCAAGACAAATGGGGTAGGTCTGATATTGATTAGTCCTAAGGGACATGAGACTCAATTTGCTGTTCAACTCAAATTAAAATATTTTTTATATAAGGGTGTGTACGAAGTTATACTATAGGTTGTTCACATATGATTAGAATATGTAAAAATCATCACTGACTCTCAACTAGCCATTTGGCGTATATCCCATTATAATATTCTAAGAATTTTAATTTGGAAAGAAAATTTATTATCAATGTCATCATTGCAATCATTTTTATAGTCAAATTTTATTAAGTATAATTTGACTTGTATCACCTAAAATTTGGTTATATATTGAATTTTATCACCTTCAGTGACATCATTCTTTATGGTCAAAATAATTGAAACAAAACAAAATTAAGGTCAAAATACATTAACTTTAATCTTAATTAATTAATAAATTCAAAACATTAATTAATTCACTTTAATATTAATTATGGTTGATATCGGATTTTTTTTATAAATACTAAGATTTAATACACGTGTTCCTCACAAACAATAGTTAAAGAAGAATAGCCATGTACTCCGTAAGCGAGACAAGTTTTATTGTGATATCCTCGACTAAATGTGAAAAGAAAGATATAGATAAAGAGGCAAAGAAGATGGTTGCAAAAGTTAATTATGGTAAAAAAATGCAAAGGCTTCAATTCTGTATTCCTGTTATTTGTTTTATAGATTGTGAGATAGAGGGTTATATCTTTGGCGATTGTATTGATTCAAAATGTTATTGTAAAGGAAAATGATTGTACCATGTCGTATAATGTAAAAATTTATTGATCAATCCAAAAAAATTATTAAAGAAATAACATGTTATATATTATGTTTCTATGAGTTGTGTAAGAAAACTACATTAAAATGGTTAAATCGCTTTAAAATTAGGAAGGACTATCATCGTCCAATCCGCTAAAAAATATGTTGAATGACCCTCTGGTAAAGAAATGAAAATACTAGTTTTTCTTTTATTATTTACTTACATATATGAAGCCAGTGATATGATTTTTATTTTTAAAAAACTTATTAGGTAAAAACAAATTTTGATGCATATAATTTGTCAGACTTAAATTACACATTAAGGGGAGGGGGTAAGGGGGTCTCTTTTAAAAATTAGCTCAAGCTCAAGCTCAAGCTCGATTTAAGCTCGATACGTAAACGAGCCTGTTCGAGCTCGGCTCGTGAGCTCGTTTAAATTATGAATTATAAATAAAAATAAATTTTCTACTTATAAATATATTATTAAACCTTCAATATCTAATTGGATATTTTTAATTTCTTTAGATATTTATTTTTCATTAGTGTTATGTTTCATATTTTCATACCACACACTCATGAAAGTCCCATTTCAACTATAAAAAAACAAATTGTTCATGAACAACTCGTGCTCGACTTTAAAAAATATTGTTCAATAAGTTAAACAAACAAGTTCTAATATTTCTGATTTGGATGATTGGAAGCTCGGGCTCGGCTCGTTTAAATTTGAGCTCGGCTCGGTCCGGCTCGTTTAAATTTGAGCTCGGCTCGGCTCGAGAAATAAACAAACCAAGCCTGTACATCTAGTATTCGGCTCGGCTCGGCTCGTTTGCAGCCCTAGACTTTACCATCCTCAGTAGGTCTTGTCCAAAAGATTGTTTCTCGTTGCCCAAAAATTATCGAATCTTCGATGGAATTGGACGATATCATTTATTTACATTCATGGATGCTTTAAAAGACTATATTTAAATCAATATGGTCCCAAAAGATGGAGAGGAAATTACCTTCATCACTGAACAAGGGTTATACTGTTATAGCATCATGCCTTCTACATTAAAAAATGTTGAATCCACTTTCCATATGATGTTCAACAAGGGTTATATATATGTTTATGATTTTTTATAAAAGAGTCATACTTTCATGAAGCATTGTAGTACATCGCTAGGGCCTTTAGGGTCACGTGGAATATCATGATTAGTCTCATTCCAGAGAAGTGACCCTTCGAGTTAAACCACCAAAGTTCCTTAGATTTATAGTAAATTACCAAGGTATTAAATCCAATTATGATAAAACTTAGGAAATTGTAGACATGTCCCCTCCAAGTATGTATAAAGAACAAGAGTTATTAACAGTGTGGTGGCATCCCTATGTCGCTTCATGTTAAAAGCATCTAAAAATTTCATCTCATTATTTATAACTCTTTGGATGCCAAGGTATTTCCAATGTTATAGACAATGAAAGATTCCTTTAAGGCGTGAACATCATATTTATCCTCAATTATGACTTTGACTAATCCATTGAAGGTATAGGTTATATGCCTCTATCTCTGGACACTTCAAAAGTCATGGTTCTCATCTGGGTTGTAGAAGTAGATATAAATCAACAAAACATATACTACGTCAACAAAAATCTAGAAGGAGCAAAAGATTGGTATACCCCCATAAAATGAATTACGCTAACATGAGTCCATATGCCATTCACAAACTGAGGTGCCATTTTGAGGACCATAACATTTGAGTGTTCACCGAACTACCTTCACGAAAAACTTTGGCCATAACTATGGTGTTGGAAGAATATTAAATTGGGTTGTGGAGTTGGTATAGAATGATTCCGGTCTGAAGTTGGCCAAAATTAAGATAGATGGAGACTTGTGTCTCGAGACAAATGGAGCAGGTTTGATATTAATTAGTCCTAAGGAAAACGAGACTGAATTCGCTATCCATCTCAAATTCAAATATTACAAAAATGAGGGTGTGTACGAAATTATACTATAGTTTGTTGTTCACATACGAGCAAAATATGTAAAAATCATCACCAACTCTCAACTAGTCGTTAAGCGTATATCCTATTATAATATTCTACAGATTTTAATCTGAAACAAAAATTTATTATCAATGTCATCATTTCAGTTATATTTTATGGTCAAATTACATTAAGTATAATTTACTGATATCACCTAAAATTTGATTTTATATTTGAATTTTATCACTTACTTTTAGTGACATCATTCAATTTTTCTAGTTTATGGTCAAAATAATTAAACAAGAAAAAAAATTATGGTCAAAACACATTAACTATAATATTAATTGAATAATAAATTCAAAAATTTAATTAATTCACTTTAATATTAGTTATGGGTAGTATCATTTTTTTTTATAAATACTATGATCTAATACATGTATTTCTCGCAAACAATACTGAAAGAAATAGTCATGTATTCCGTAAACAAGACAAGTTTTATTTATCTTTTTTTTTTCTTTACCAAATTGTTATATCCTTGACTAATTGTGAAAAGATAGATATATATATAAAGAGATAAAGATGATTGTTGCATAAGTTAATTATGGTCGAAAAGTGCAAAGCATTCAATTTTGTAATGTTGTTCTTTGTTTTTATATTTTGTAATATGGAGAATTATTTTTTTTGCAATTGTATGGATTCAAAATGTTATTAAAGGGACATGATTATGTGCCCGTTTGGAAGTGCTTTTTTGGAGAAGCACTTAAAAGTGCTTTTAGCATTTTAAGAGTTTTTTTAACTTTGAAAAGCACTTTTATGAGAAGCACCAAATAGTTGCTTCTTAAAAAAAGCACTTAAAATAATTTTAGATTTCAAAATTATTTTTAATAATTTTTTTTTAAATTTGAATTTTAATCTAAAAGCGCTTTTTTACTCTAAAATAAGCACTTCCAAACGGACCCTATATCATGTCGCATTATATAAAATTTTATTGATTAATGCAAGAAATCATTGAAAAAATGAGACATGATATATTATATCTCTATGATTTGTGGAAAGAATGGATATCATCGTCCAATCCGCTAAGAAAAATCTTGATGACCCTCTAGAAAAGAAAAAAAATACTACTTTTTTTTTTATAATTTACTTACATATATGAAACTAGTGAAAATTGATATACTTTTATTTATGAGAGGAGTATTAGATAAAAACAAGTTGCATACAATTTTTCACACTTAACTTACACAATTTGGGGGGAGTGGGGCTAATAAAAATTGACTTGCAGCCTCTCTCTATCTCTTTCTTGATACCTACTTTTTTTCCATATATTTTTATGAATAATTAGTCTTTTTTTTTTTCTGCATGACACTTTTGACCGTACAAAAATTTAAAATAGAAGATTATATTCAGTGACGGATCTAAAAAAATTGCAAGTAAATCACAAACAAAAAATATGTAAGAGCTAAATATATGTCTAGTCTGGAATCATATAATTTTTTTCAATCATGGTTTTACCCAAAAAAAAATTGACAAATATTCACTACACCATAGAGTCAAGGGGCTTCCAAAATCCCCTTAGTACATCAATAAACGTGTAAGTATTAATTTTTTTCTCTCAAATGCTTACATATAGAAATACGGCTCATAAATTAGAGCTCTTTTCACCTTCCATAACTTCTCTGATAATTATACATTTACATTAATGTATGAATCAATTTTTTTCCACGTTCCATAGTTGCCAACATGTGAAGTGAGAGACAAAAATGAAAAAATAAAATTAAGACATGAGAAATGTAATCATAAAGTTTTTATATACTAATCTCAACATATATAAACATAAAATTACCTAGGATGAATAAAGTGATCACATTACTTTTTATCAAAGTCGAAAAACTAACTCATATGGCAAGTTTTTTAACAAAAAAAATTTGAAGTAGAAATAGAAAGAAGCATTTACACATAATTTATGTTATCAAACAAACAAAAGTCTATTTGAAATCTCATGACAAATGTTTTTTTATCGGGTAAATAAATATTAAAATGCAATAATCATAATATGTACATCATTTTTGGTAAAACCTGCCAAAAATGATATTCTAAATTCTTACAATAAATTAACAAAAAGCAAGATCTTATTCACTCACAAATGTTATACAGTTAATCTAAGAGGGAAGAAACAAAATTCCATTATCTCTCGAAAAGGCGGGATAAGGATACAATGAAAATAAGACAATTAATATACTCTTTAGACATCATTTGATATTGTTTTAGTGCTTAATTGTGCTATTTATCCCTTATATTCTGATTTAATCGTCTAATCTTAATGGATTATATGTTTGGAGCATTTTTAGGTAATTTGTGCATTCAGTGTGAAGCTCCTAGGTACATGATGATAGTATATCCCTAGATAAATCCAAGAAGTCTAAAAGTGGAGAAGAAACCCAAGGCAAGTCACAAAAAGAGCCAAGAAGTCCAGTTAAAGCTTACCAAGATGTCTCAGAAGAATGCTTCTGTCGAGTTGAAAATATCATTACAAATAATTGGTGGTGAAATAGCTAATTTAATTTATACACAAGGTATCTATTGCAGTCGAGTACACGTGGTAAAACGGCCGTCCAATTCCGAGTTGAGACGTGAAAGTTATGTCAATTTTACTGAAAAGACCTAAGTTGTCCATGATTTGGAAAAAAGTTCTCTAGGCTACTTTTAGGTCACTTAAGTAAGCCCAACTTGTACTACACATTTTCTGGGACTATGAATACATGTTAGCAACTAAACCTACCACTTATCAATTAGAAGAGCTAAAAACGTGGAGAGCAATGAGACAAGAGCTGGAGTTCAAGAAAAACATCCCCCCCCCCCCCCCTCCTTAATTGGTGTAATTCTTCCCTCTCTTTATTTCCTACTTTAATTATGACCATACTATATGTTTTATCCTTTATTTTATTATGAACTAATATAAGTAGTGGTTTGAGATGCTTGGGTATGAAACCTAATTCATGTTTTGGATTTATATAGTACGAATTTGGTATCTTACAATTAAATAAATTGTGGAATTATTGTTATTTTATTTATCTTTGTTCTTAATGCTTATTATCATATGATACACACATTTGGATTACTTATATATAGATTATGTCCGGATTAGGGGGCTGGTAGTTGATCTAGGATAAAATATGTTTTTTGGAGGTGACGACTTGGAAGAGCTAAACTAACTAGGTTATGGTATAGGGTTTGAACTTGAGGCGTCTAGCTAACATGCGTAGGTATCACAAGTAATAGGTTCCTAGGGTTAGATAGTAGCCCCCGACTTATCCAGGAGGAACTTTAGGAGACTTTAAAATCCCGATTAGCAACAACTTCATACTTTTCCCTTAAACTGCAAGTAGGTCCAATCATAATTAGTTGTAATAACGAGTGTCTCAAGCTACGCTCTCTTCCTATTCTTATAACTCCTTTAGTTAATTTTTTTCATATTCATTAGTAAGTTATTTAGTTTAGTAGTTCTTAAATCCAAAAAACAAATAAATATATTTACTTTTTAGTCTTTTATTGTGCAATAAATAATTTAACTTCAACTAACTTGTTAATACATGTGGAGAAGATACTCGACTTCCTTACTTCATTACTTGTGACGATTCATGCAATTACAAGTCATTATATTTTGAGTGGGATTTTATATCACACTTCGGAAGGCAACAATATTAGACCCTCAACTAGCCATATCTTATTCACCCCTTCTATGATATACAATTGGACTCTCGATTACTACTAATCTAACAACCGAGACATGAAATATTCTAGTCACTTTAATCGTAATCATAGGCATGTCTTGATGAATACTAAATTCTCATATACTAAAAATGGTAGAAAAACAAGATCTTGAGCTCATCCAAAAACAACCACCAATTCAATGATAAAGGTATCCCCTTGGATCTGACAATCCACGGGTGATAATAGAAAAATTCATGATCGAATAAGACACCATTCCAAATGTGATAGAGCCTACTTCCCTACATGGGGTATAACATGGAATGCTAAATTACTGTTGAAGAATTTTCTATCGGAAGAACAATATCAAGATTAAATACATATGTGAGCAAGAGTAAGGATTCATCCCAATTAAGATACACTCGAATGAACAATGATATAAATATCAATGAAAAGGATGATAGGAGTTGATGTTCCTTCGTAATGATGCTAACACCATACATGTTGTCATTCGGAATGCCTTGGGAAAGTATGTACTAACTAATATGAGAAATCCAGTAGATTTTTTTCTATGTCCATAATTGATTTGATAAAGATCGACCATAACATGATCCGACCAAATCATGACACTATTTGAGTTTACACCCAACAAAAATTTTGGCCCACCGAGTAGGTAGAGTTTCCCATGACAGGGGTACTTGAAGACTTTTCCATAAAAAAAAAATTTACAATTTTATTTTAAAGTAATGAAAAATCGGCCTATCATGCAATCCTCTTCTGGATCACCATAAGAAAAGTAAGGATTGAGATAAATAAATATGATCATTTAGAGAAACCAACCACAGACTTAGGTTACAAAATATATCTAGTTGGTCCTGACATATATTGGCTCGATAGAATTGACAATGGGCTTCAGGCATAGCCGGTGTCCACAGAAAAATTGATGGAAGTAACCATAGGGTGATGTTCGTTCCTAAGACGTGACGACGCTAATAGAGGGTGACTTTCCGAAAGTGTACGGGTCGTTGACAATAATATCTGGATAAGTGTGGGGTTATCGTCTCTACACGGACTATCAAGGTTGAGATAAATGTGGGAACCACCATGCAAACTCGAAGGATCAAATGTAGCAATAAACCAATTGTTATATTGGGTTATACAAACCAAATTTTGGCCAAAACTCAGGAAATCTAAAGATGTTAACAAGATAATGTACACAAAAAACCAACCTTGTTACTTCTAACTTGTACTCCTCTTGGTTTTATCATTCCAAACTTTGTGAACTCTCCTTCAAGCTGAGCCGGAAGTAATATTTAGAGCTAAATTTTGTACATATATTGAATGTCCATCATTAACCGTAATGGAAAATGAAAGAAAGTGAGTTACAAATACATATTTTCAAAAAGATTTTGAATTTACACCACAAAAGAAACTAACACTTAAACAATTATGCACATAAATATGCCTATTATAAATGCATCTGCTTCTTTTCTACGTACATATACATAAGAGAGACATATTAAGCTATAATGATGAAAATTTACCTTTTCTAATGAAAATTTATGGAGCACAACTTAACGATTTTTTGCGGTGAAATAGCTCGATACACATCATCCTTTGCGGTGTAAGTCTTTAAAAATTAATTAATTATTCTCAATTATACTAACAGATATCATTTGCTTGAGTCGGCCATTTGATCGAAGCGTACAATTGTGTGTGTTTTGGTTACTTTGAAAAGAAAAGAGCAGAAGAGAAGCTCTGAGGCATGGAAACAGTTGAGTTATAATTAAAACTATATGTATAAACAATATTGGTTTCAGACTATCACCCATCACCCATCTTTCTCTAACCAATACAGTATTGTTTTATACATAATAAGTATTGGTGACATTTGTACGGTCTAAACAAAGGTTCTTACAACACCGATTTGTAACTCAACTTTTTCACCCTTTTCATTTAACAAAAAGTACCTATCAATAAGGAAATAGTAACTTCATCAATTGGTTATAAGAGTATTTCACTATATCTTTAATGATTTATTACATAAATAAACAATCACAGTTGGTCTTGTTTAAAGAGAAGCATACCTGTTTTTAATGAGAAAATCCTCCATTTGCTCACAAAGGATAAAAAGGATGAAAATCAAAGTGCAGATATTTATACACGGAGACCGATGCTGGTGGTGTTTATAGATGGAGAAAGAGTTATAGCTCTGAGCCATGGAAACAGAGAGAAACATAAAACGCGGTGGTGATGTTTTGGGGTGCCGAAGCGATAATTTTGCTAACTAATTAAAATTGAAATTGAAATCAAACAAAACCAACTGAAAATCGATCTTTTGTTTTAACATGTTTTTGGAAGATTTTAAGTAGATAAAGTACCAGAATGTTACTAATTTCTGAAAAACATGAAAATTTGTCCTATTTAAACGGTGATATAGAGATTAGGTTTGTCCTATTCACAGTTACCAGATTTAAACGTTTAATACTTTCCTATATTTTTCTGAACTTCCTATATTATGCAAAAACTTCCAACACAAGTAAAAGAGAATCAAGTGTACTTAATTTTTTCTTGAGGCAGCACTGGATGATGCGTACAGATAGATGCAATGACAAAGATGAAAGTGCACCAATATATAACAGAAAATCAAACACGAAACATTAACTTACAAAATTGTGAATATAAATTACTCCCTTATACACTACTTTTAATTCACTAATGTTGAATTGTTACAAATACTCCATTAACAATGATAAAGCATACGTGAGATGATCAAGAATAGACGGATCATACTCCACTCTCTAAATCAAAACTCTTTTTAACAGAATCATTAACAGAAGAATAGCTTCTTGAACTATTCATTTGAGACCGAAGAGTTTTGTAAAAAAAAAAAACGCGAAATCTTTTTGAATCCGTGATATAGTTTTCGAATCAAGATTCCGATGATGAAGAAGTGCACGTCATGTAGATTCAGCTAGATTCCATAACTGTGGAGAAAAAGCTCAACAGCTTTGTTTATAGGTAAGCCTGAAGTTTTCAACAGCTAGATTCCATAACTGTTGCACGTTTATAGTTAGATGCAAATGAATTTCAAGATGATTTATTACTTCCATTACTTCTCATAGGTCTGTTCAAGTTTCGATTAGTTGATTCAACTCGATTTAAGTTTAAATTCTCAGCTTCTTCGTTTACTCCTTGTTGAATACGAATCAACTGAGAATACGCACCATTTTGGTATTTAATCAAATCTAAATGAGTACCTTGTTCTATAATTTTACCAGTTTGAATAACGATGAGCTACAACTATATTATTTCTATTTGTTATAACATTTTCCAAAGCACTTGTTGCTTCATCAAGAAGAAGAATTTTCGGATTCTTTAAAATCGCTCTCGCAATTGCTATTCTTTAAATCAATACCATTGATCAACACTTGACCAGAATCCGGATCGTAAAATCTCTCAACTAGACTAATAACACTCGATTTTCTGCTACCACTTTATCCAACTAAAGCTACAGTTTTACCACACGGAACATGCAACGAAAACCCAGAAAACATTTGCACATCAGCCCTTGCTGGGTATTTAAAATAAACATCTCTAAGTTCAATTTCACCTTTTACATCTTGTTCAAACACGATGAATCAATCTTTGGATTTCGTTTAATCGTCTCGAACAATTTATACGTTGCAGCTTGTCCTGAAGCAAATGCACTTAAACATGGAGATGTTTGACCTAATGACATGGAATTAATCAATTAAAACGGTTAATTAGCAAGTTTCAGAGTCTCAGAGGCAAATAAACAAACACTTACATTCCACCAGTCATTACAGCTATAATGACATTAATAACACTACCAGCACAGATCCATACCATATAGCAAGTCCGTAAGTTCCAAACACAATTAACAAAAGAATACCAAGGCCTAAACCTGAAGCTAAACCTTGTTGAACTGTACACGCATAAGCAATTGCAAGTTTAGTATTATATTTATTATATATATAATTACATAAACAAACTCCTCAAGAACTGTGCTGTTTTATAAGATGAAGGTTGTCTGTAAACATCTTTTTATAAAACTTAGGTGGTCTGTAATCAGTAGGAGGCTTATAAGTAGGATTTCCCTTAAACAGGCTAAGGGGACGGGGATATATAGTTGCAATTTCAAAAAATAAAAATACACAAACAAAATTAAATTTTGCTAAAAAAACAAAACTTATCTACGACGTCGTTCTCCATTAATAAGTAATAAGTAGTCATCAGCTAAGCAAAATGAAGAGTGCAGTGTAGGGTTTAACGACCCATCAAACCTCTCCATACCGTATCAAAAATGGCGTCAGCTGTGATGAGTAGAGCGAGGTCATTTGCTGTTCGATCCAGCGTGCTACTCAAAAGCATAGCTCCGAAACCCATCCCTACCTCTCCTAATTCAATACCTCGTGCTGCTTCAAGGTAATAATTTTTTTTATTTTTTTTAAATTACAAGAATATGATGATTAACTTCCTATATTAATAGGTTATTATGAAAAAACCTGTTTTAATGTACAAATTTTGGGGGAAACACTTTTTGTAATTGTAATATACTTAGATAATACAATATTGGCAGGGTTTGTTCAGTTCTGGGAAGCGTGGAATCACTAATGCCACTTCATAGCGCGATTGCCTCCGCTCGTCTTTGATCCAGAATAGCCGTTGATTCAACTTGCTGGAGTTTGCTATCCCAAGGTAGATTTTTATCCTTTTAAATTTTAATGAAACATAATTTATTATCAGTTAATTTAAAACGTGTTTCAGTGTGCTAGTTATTAGGTAACTAAAGAGGCTTTTTAGAGCATATTAGTTAAATTGCACTTTTGGTGTGTATGTTATGCAAAATAACCAACTATACCCATTTATTATTTCAAAATGTTGAGCATCTGCCCCTCAACAGAAACACCTTTTGGAAATGGTACAATTATTTCTTGCCGTAGTAAATGATATAATTGATCTAGTTTGATCTGTGATAAGACTTATGTGAGTTCAGAGTTGAATAAAATGTAGTAATCTCTGTGAAGCTTCAAGCTCAACGTGATTTGGATTTCACTTTACCCAAGCAGGATTAAAAGCTCTTTCCCATTTTATATAGAAAATGGGACAAGAGTATTCAATTATGCTTGGATAGAGTAAAATTATGTAAGGTTTATATGATATCTTTGTTTGGATTAAGAGTAAATGAAAGGAAAGGACACTCCTATTAATATATTTTATATTAATTACTTAAAATGCAATCAGGATACCAATTTGTATTCTAACTAGCTTTTCTGCTTCGTGACATAGGATTTGCGACACCATTGTGACAAGGGTTTCCGGGGTGTATACAAGATAATAAATGTTTTAGGTTTTCTTGATCTATATTACTCCGTGAAGGAAATCTTTATTTCTAGTTTCAAATTTTGGGTTCAGATCTTTTTAGCATTTGATAAACCTCAGTCACTTGTAGTTTCTTTCTTGGATAAATTTTAAATACATTATGCAAATCTCTTTCTAACGAGAATCATTTGTATTTTTTTGTTAGACTTTGTCTATGATTACTTGAAAGTGGAAACATGCACTCTTGGATTAATTTTTGATTTTTCTTTTTATGTTGTGATTCCATATATTGTATGATCTCCCCGATCAAATTTAATATATTAGCTCTCCTATTTTGACATTCTAATTTCTTGATCACCGTATATTATTCCTCGTTAGACTGATTTTTCTTCATTTTCACTTTCTTGCACCTGCCTTAGACTTTGCAGTTCCTCGGTGACAAAGATGAGGGTGCAGTTTCTTCCAAGAGAATAGTCTTGCTTTTGAGCCGTTTCTTTAATACCTTTTGTCAGGTCCACACGATTTCTTGTGGGATAATACTTGGTTTAGCGAATTGCTTGATACAATGCATTGATATAGGCCATAACTTTATTTTTACAAACTCCTGTTAATGAACATCCCTAACTAGGGCGGTCTTGATTAAGTTAACGATTTCTTTTAAATTTGGCTTAAACGATAATTTTAAGTGGAATTTTTATGATAATGTTTGACCCATCTATGCAGTAATGTGTTTTCATTCAGTTGATATACATACCTCTTCAAATTACAAACAAGGTATCAATTTGCATCAACTTTAGAAAATCTTTAGGCACCCTTCCAACTTGTTCTGTATCAAAATTATCTTGCAACATTGTGGTGGAAAATTTTTTTTTTTTAGGTACATGAACTAGTGTTTCAAAGTCTGAGCAATAAAATCAGTTACTTATCAAAAGAAAAAGGTGATATTTTGTTTAATTTAGAGATAGTCTCTTTTGAAATTCACTACAGTAATTGTAAGAGAAGGTATTATTAATTAATTCATTAAAGGAAGAGGAAACAGACATAGGAAGAAAAGACAGAGAAGGTGCATACATTGACGGGGGAAAAGACAGAGATAGTATTTTCCTATATGGGCAGGACAAGAGCTTTGTCTTTTTCCATGCGGCGAAAATATAGAAAGAGTATAAACAAAAATAGTGTCCAAATAAGATTTTTTTCCCATACGTTTGGTTCATGTGCCTAGTGCATAAATGGATTTTTTTTCGTCAACTGATAAATAAAATGGATCAAATAACACACATTACATATAATTTTCTTATGTGATATACCACACTCAAGCACCCAAAAAGACAACGATTTCAACGAACACGTTTGCTATGAAATCCAAACAACTGGAAGAAATTCAATCTTTTCCAAAATAAACTAGGACCAACCAATCAGAAAATCACAGAACCACTAAGCGTATTTAATTCCCTTACCCATTCATGATCTATTATGAACTATGAAGTCTAAGGCAAGCTCAATGTTGGGGCTATTTAGCTCTAATTTACCCCTAAAAGAAGTATTAGTTTAATTTTTTTATCATTATTAATGTTAGGGGCAAGAAATGAGACATTGATTCAAAATATTTTCCTATATTATCAACTTGATCATAAAAGTCAAATGACCAGTATACACATGTTGTAATTACAAAATAAAATATTTTAAAATTAGACGTATAAGCCCAAAACTTCTCAATTCTAACAAAAAAAAATTAAAATTTGGGTTGAATACACCTAGGGCTGTAAACGAACCGAGTCGAGCCGAATACTAGATGTGCAAACTTGTTTGATAAGATTTACGAGCCGAGCCGAGTCGAGCTCAAATTTTAACGAGTCGAGCCGAGCTCAAATTTTAAGGCTTGATAACATATCGAACGAGCTTTTTTCGAGCCGATCTCGAGTTATTAACGAATAATTTTTTTTTTTATAGTTTTAACAATATATTTATTGATAACTAAACCATTAATTTACAGATTATAAATTTTTAACGAGTTAACGAACGATCTCGAACGAACGCGTTTTTTAACGAACGAGTTCGAACGAACTTTTTTTCCCGTTTATATAAACGAACGAGTTCGAACGAGCTTTTTACCTAGCCGAGCTCGAGCAGCTCGCGAGCGGCTTGGTTCGTTTACCGCCCTAAATACACCATAATACTACCTTCATATGTTTTCTTTATCTTGTAATTCCCCTGCAACTAGTAGCTCCTTTCCTTTGTGATGGTATTTTAAGATGGATCTAGAAATTTTGTAGGGCTTTGGGGTTGAATATGTTAAGTAATGTCTACAGGTATGTAATGTGTATTAATTTTTATTCTAACATACATATTAATTTTTCATATCGATACGTGCGCTGTGTACAACTTATTTGGCAAAATCTTTTCACTTTTTATGATGCATGTTTTTAGTTGCTCAACCTCGACCCTAATGATGTATCATTTTAGTTTCTATAATACTATGTGGCTTTGTGAAAAATTTAAGGCACTTAATTTGTTGATGATCGGTGAAAATATTCCAAGATGTCTATGGAATTGGGTCGGCTCGCTTTTTTAACATGGGATAACCACAATTATAAATCGTAGGTGTTAGTTAATTCTTGACATGTTGATGTGGGTTCTTTGAAGTGGTGTCGTTTGTTTTGGTCTTCACACCGTAGTAGTTATGTACAGATTCCTACATTTATTTAAAAAACAATTGTTTTAATTGCATTCTAAAATCACCGTTTATTTATTTCTAGGTATAACACCGGTGACAGAGAGCACGATGCAAAACTGAACAAATTAAAACCTAAACCACAAATTACAAAATAATTATACTTAATACATATTGTTATTTAAACTATTTTTACATAAAAAATTAAATTAGCGCATTACCACATAAAAAACTAGAAAATAATTGTTTGAATACTTTCTCTATTATAAATTGTTTAGTTGAGTTTTTTATTAAAAAAAGTAGAAAAAAAAATTAAAAAGTGTATTAGTTAAGGAAAAATATAGGTTTAGAACTAGGGTGTGCGTGAGTCAGTTTTGGATGAAAAATGTCTAACCCACGAACCGCCCGTTCTTGTGCGGGTTTTGAAAAATGAGACATGCACCCGCCCAATACATTATTTAAACCATTGAGTTTCGGGTTGGGCAAGTTGCGAGTGGATTGCGGATAATACCGTTCGATAAATAAGCCGAATTAGTATCCATATTCATTAGGCGAGTCAAATTTATATTACAAATGAAAGTTGTAACAAAAAATATTATTAATGATACTCATATGATTTCAAATCATCTCTGGTCAAAAGATATAAAATAAGATTTTAGGAAAATAAATTTATTAATTAAATAAAAAATAGAGATAATATCGTAATTGAAATGAAAAAACACATTCATTAGATAAAATATTATTGAAATACTGAGCGATTTCAAAAATTTAAAATGGAAGGAATAAAAGAAAAAGAAATGTAGAGTGAGAAACACATGGCCCCTACTATTTTATTTGAATTAAATGAGCAATACAATTTTTCTATTTTTTATACTGTAAGGTAATCGGGTATATGCGGGTTTTCAGGTTTTAAGTTTAGAATCCACAACCCACAAAAAATGTATAGTTTTTCATAAATGTCAACCGTAACCCGTCCAATAAAAAACTAACCCGTATAATTTCGGGTTTATGTAATCGAGTTGGTCGGATTATGCGGGTTTACAAACCCGATGCCCACCCCTATTTAGAACTAGTATCATAAAGACACATGGTAAAATTTAGACATTTTTTTTTAATTTTTATTCTAAGTTAAGTTGTGTTTTATATGCAACTACGAGTAGATAGTGAAATGAGTTAGATGACACAATTACTCAAATTATAATGGGCTCGTTCTTGATACTTAAACTGGCCATCGACGAGTTTTGTACACATAATCACAATAAACAATTCTTTTACTTGTCACCATCCGCCGTTCTCCGTGATTCCTTCACTCATGAGAAATCAAATATTGGGGTTCATGTAGAAATATATGACATAGACTAAATCTATTGCAGACAGTCATTTACACAATGAAATTAAAAGATTTGGGACTCAACTTGGGAATTATACACACCATAAATAAATCCACAAGTACATATACCTGTAACAACAAAAGATCATATCTTTATACACGCAAGTTCATCTTAGGGATGATAGCGACTTGGATAACCTCAAAAAATGATATAAACACATTCACATACACATCCATTAAGTAAATTTGTAACTAAAATCGTATCCACTAACCATCAGTTTTATAATTGCTTACCAAAATCCGCATCTGCAACATATGTGGTTTATCTATAGATAATTTGTATTCTTAATAGTCTAATAATTCTAAAATAGGACAATTAAACATCATATTTAAGTAATAATAAGTACTTTAAATTAAATTTGAAAACATAAAATAAATGCAAATTTAAATTTAAGCAATAAATATATTATAAATAAATATTAAATAACGCTAAAAGAGAAGAAAAATCGTGAAGCTTTCACTAGATTTTTTGTAAATGGGTACGATCTATTTAGAGAAAAAAAAGCAAAGTTAAGGTTTAAAACTTGCTGATGTATAGAAGTAATGTATACTAAATTCATATGGACACACACACAAACACACCCACACACACACACACACACACACACACACACACACACATATATATATATATATATATATATATCAATTATTATATATTTATTCAGATTTCAAATTATCTATTAGATTATTTTCAAAAACTATATCCTAACGGATAATCCACCATATACCTTTTATAAGAACCACCATTTGCGGATGATTCACTCTTTATATTATCTTACATCTAAAAGAGTGATTGAAGGATATTGTTTGGATTCCAGTTAAATAGCAGACTTGAGTAAATTTAGTATTTGCTTCAACAAAGGTACCCATCAAGCCTTAATTACTCATGTGGCTGACTCTTTAGGCATTCGAAGATCGGAATCAATTGGTAGATATTTGGTCATCCCTAAGAATCTAATAGAAGCAAATTTTGGACGCTTATTTGGCTCAAAGACAGGCGTGCTAATATAACTACAAGATGAAAGGAAAAGCTTCTTTCATACGGAGGTAAGGAAGTTCTCATCAAGTATGTGCTCTAAGACATCCTGACATATTCTATGTCAGTCCTCAAATTCCCAAAAACATTTTGTAAGTATCTTTCGCAAAAAGTGGCATGTTTTTTGTGGGATTCAAGGGCTCGGAAACGTATTCATTAACAAGAGGCTTGGGTTTTAGAGATTTTGAGGCGGTGATTGGGGAATTCTCAACAACACAAACTGTCTTGTGTTTAATGTCCTGGAAGAAAATTACTTCCAAAACAATTCATTTTGGTATGCGATTATGAAGGAGACTAAGTCAAGGGTTTGGACAAGTAATTTGGAAGGAATGATATTCTCAATTGGGGGGGGTGTCATGCAGATTGGAAATGTGGCTAATACGAATATTTAGAAGGATAAGTAGCTCCCGTCACACATTTCTGTCTCTAGGCTAGAGAATGTTGAAGTAACCAAAGTGTAGGAACTTATTATACATGATGGTTGCGGGTGGAATATGGAGCTTGTCTTAGTGATTTTCCAACATACTATGGTTGAGTCTATCAGGAGGACTCCCCTTTATACGGTTGATGGCGGACTCCCCTACATACGATTGATGAAGTAGATAAAATAATTTGGTCGCACTCTCCAAATGGTCGTGCACTACTAAAATGGGTTATCATGCTATTCTCTCCCTTAAAGCTCGATTTTCTTTTTTGCATACATAGGATGCTTTACGGCCGGTTTTTTACATCATAGAATCAAATAGAAGAACATTACAAATCTCCTACATTATCTATTACAATCCTCGGAGACGCCCACCCGCTCCTATCTCTCGTAATCCACTTCCAAAGGTAGCGTGGTGGATCATTGAACTCAGTAGGAAAGGACCTACTATTTGCTCCTTCTTTAGCTAATTTATCCGCGCATAAATTCGCTTCCCTGTACACATGGTTAAATTCAAAATTTGGGTGGGCTTTTAATAAGTCCTGGCACTCAAACCCCATATGCGAAAGCCGACTACTTGAGCTCCCACCGCCCTTCACTAGCGCATGGAGCTCCTTCGAGTCGGTTTTGATAAGAAGCTTTTCGTAGCCTTTCCTTACATCCCATCTTAACCCGTAATAAAGCGCTACTAATTCAGATGTGAATGGAGATTCTACTACACATGATCCCGCAAAGCTAGCTATAAATGTACCTGATTTGTCCCTCAAAATGCCCCCTATTCCAGCTTCATTTTTCTCCAAATTAAAGCACCCATCCACATTGAGTTTATGGGAATTCACCGGTTACTCGATTTTCAATCATTGACTTCTCTCTAGGTCCTCGAAATGCCCATATTATGGAAAACCACTTGGCATGTAAAAAAAAACTAAGTTCGTGCCTTTATTTGGAAATTTATTAATAA
Source organism: Nemophila menziesii (assembly GCA_029959085.1). Lineage (NCBI taxonomy): Eukaryota > Viridiplantae > Streptophyta > Magnoliopsida > Boraginales > Hydrophyllaceae > Nemophila > Nemophila menziesii. The sequence goes on along the minus strand of JARWIR010000007.1, from coordinate 36,355,665 downwards.
TGTTATTCCTTGTGGTGATAGCTTCTTTAAACGTAAATGTTCTCCTTCACCAAGATGTTGTTTTTATAACAATGCAGTTGCAACTGTTGGACACATTTTTTTTGGTTGTCCGATTAGCATGCAAGTTTGGTATGACTACTTTTCAGGGGCTAATTACAATAAGATGGATTTTTGCGAGATGGAGGATTGGATACTTAAAGTTCTTAATGAGTGGAAGACCTAAAAATGGGGCATGAAGACTCTCACAACGTGGTTAATGATTATGATTTGGAAGATTTGGATTGATAGGATGAAATGCATGTTTGAAGGCACTTTATGGAACTCTAAAACAATTATTATCCAGGTTGAAAATTTGATGAATTTTTTTTGGAGGGTAATGAAATATGTTTCGGAAGTCAATACCACCTGATAAGGATCAACATGCATCTCGTGTTAATACTTTGTACAACTCATAAGCAAACTTGAACATATACAATGTTGCTTTATTCTCTTTAGAGCATGAGCCCACTGGTATTGCTATCATTTGGAAAGACGATTCTGGTTCCAATGTCTTTTGCGATGAGGATGTGTTGCAGTGTAGTGATGTCAGGGAAGGAGAAGTAACAATTGTTCTTAAGACTTGTGTTACGGAAGAAGCATTTAATGATAGGGTGGTTGTGATTTACATTGATTGCCTTTGGATTCTCCAAGGCCTTTAATTTGCACCTATATCTAACTAGAAGACTCAAATTCTTAAGCGTAGGATTAAAGAGTTTTTTGGTCTAGACCATTTATTTCTATTAGGAATGTCTCTATGATTACTACAGAGACGAATATTCTAGATAGGAATTTCAGATGTAAATTTCTCCCAGATTACTAGTCTACAAGCCATATCACCGTTTTGATTAGGAATCTGGGTGATCAGAGTGAATGCTCATGTACTGTCTGTATCGGCTTGTAACTTTCATTTTAGTTAATATTATGCTTCCTTGACAAAAAATAAAATAAATCACCATTGGTTTCACTAACATTTTTTTATTGAATCTGATTCTCATTAGTTTCGGTTAATATTCTAACTATTGCTATCACTACGCCATCCCAAGGGGAGAAATTTCCTTGTGATAAAGATCGGGAAGATTTTGTTTTGTATGATATTTTTTCTAATTAGGTAAAAATTTCTAATTTTATATGAAATAATTAAATTTATGAGCAATATCTTTATTTTTATCTCCTGTCAATTAATATAATTTTAAATTTTAAAATTTAAATTATTTTAAAAATGAATTTGCCTTGGGGTAGCAAATATCATTATCATAGGCAATTAATGACTTAAAATTAAAATATTAATTTATAAAGTTTTTAAAAACAAAGTGGGTATAGTAATGAAAGAAATCATTGTAATAGATATATTATCAAATAAAATAATAAATAAAAATTGCTACAATGACGCTAATAATTGTAGGAATAGCTTGTCATGCTAGAGTGACCAAATGTAATGTGATGAGAATTTTGAATTCTATAACTTTGTCATGCTACAACGTGGACACATGCATTGCCAATTTATTGTCACTATAACTTGTCACGACGACAATATTTTTGTCAGTTAACTTGACATTCTACAGTTAGGACATATACAATAACGACAATGGTTGTAGTTATAGCTTACCACACTACATTGTCAACAATTAAAATTAGTCACTTAGGAATCCACATGAATGGACCAATATTCACATTCCTTAAGTGAAAACAGTGTACATCTATAGCGATAGTTTACCATGCTACAATAACAACGAATAAAAAATTTCATTATAGAAACCTAAAGGAGCGACATGTAGTCACGCCTCAATAATGACGACATGCTGTCATTGTACATCTATAGTGATGACGTTAAAAATGATAATGACGACATTTTTGTCACTATGGACAACAAGGAACAATTGTGTGTTAAATAACATATTGTTTCCTAGTGTACAAGTGATAATCAATAAAATAAAACACCTCACAATTTAATACGTTCAGACATGGAGAAGTTCAATAACTTGGATAGCTAGACGACAATAGCGAGCGAAGTTAGAGGGATTGTGTAAATCAAATAAATGGTGTAAATTAAAATAATTTGAAGTGTGAATCATAACAATAATCGAGGCGACGGCGGGGGGTTAATCTGAGACTCAGAGGGAATGTGGGCCAGAGGTTTCAATAAGGATTGAGAGCCCAATTCTTAGTAGCTGAGGGTCTTGGAGCGAAGCATCTAAGAGAGGCGAATCCCCAAGAAATTATAATAACACTATGACATCTGACGTGAGGTACAATAATCTATTGTTTGGGAAGCAAAAGTACATATACAAACTGGATAATCCACATCGACGATGATCAAACGACCCTTAGGTTAACGTATACTGATACCCCGAACGATATATAAAGGTATATTACACGTGATAAATTTGGATGGAAGACTACTAGATTAGTTTTATATCCCATATTTTTTAGAGGTTTAAACGTTGCGGTAGTTAAATTAATGTTATCCAAATCATATAACCCCACATATATCTAACCAACAAATCTTTTCTATATTATTGGAAAATATAATTTTCCTTATAACCATATATTTTACCCCATTTAATCCAAGCTATTAGATCTCCATAATTTCTATAATATATTTATTAATTAAGAGTCAATATTAGATGCATATGAATCTTACTATGATATAAAAAGGTTTAACTCCTCTTTCTTCCTTACTTGCTTTCTCTATCTATGAAAATTTGATTTAAATTTTTTATCCAAGTTGCTAACTCATAACTAATATTATGCTATTTTTTTTAATTTTTTTTATTAAAGCTTCCATTTAATTCTATCATCGCGGTCATGTAAATTAAGGAGCATCTTGTTATGGTTTCTAGTGAAGTTACATGATACCAAATTAAATCCAGCCAAACTATTGTCATATTTTCTGCTAATTCTTTTATCCACGATCCCCATCTTCATATTAATTTTGTTCCTTGCAGTTTGATACTATAACTAACGAAGTAATGATGTTGTTATGTTATTCTTATAGTAGAAATTAGTAATATATATCGGTAAGATTTATTTTAATCTGTAAGTCAATATTTCTACATCTATGAATTTAAATTTTAAATACCTAAAAAGTAGATAACTCCTCTTGAGATGAAAACGCGTAAACATCCTTTTATATAATGAGTTAGATTTATGACATCGAAATTCGTGAAACAGAAATTAATCTAACTAAACCTACGGAACAAGAAAACAACATCGTTATAGAAATTTTAAATCTACGGAACAGAAAAAGAACATCGTTAAAGAAATATAAAATGAAAAACATCTCGTGTATATGTAATTTAGAGAACTAATAAAAGTAAAGTGAATAAATAAGTGATATGGGAAAGAATTAGACGGTAGCCAACATAAAATTGAGTAGCCAAAGAAAAAAGATCAAATAATGATAAGATGTAGCGTTATAATTAAATTAAGGCAAGTTACCAATTAAATCATATAATATACTGATTTAAGTAACAAATTTTCTACTACCAAACAATTATCAATTTATCAAACATTTTCTATCAAATAATTGAAAATAAATAGAAAATACAAATACATGACCAAATATAATTTTAATATAAAAACACTTTCAACTTTAAAATAATAAATCCTAAACGGACACTAAATCTACGGAACAAGAAAGCAACAGCATTATAGAAATTCTAAATCTATGGAACAAGAAAACAACATCGTTAAAGAAATATAAAATGGAAAACATCTCATGTATATGTAGTTTAGAACTAATAAAAGTAAAGCGAATAAATAAGTGATACGGGGAAGAATTAGACTATAGCCAACATAAAAGTGATTAGCCAAAGGAAAAAGATCAAATGATGATAAGAGTTAGCAGTATAATTAAATTAAGGTAAGTTACCAATTAACTTATATAATAACTTTTTGGGATAATTCCTCGGGGAGTATCCCACCAGATTTGATTCATATCTGGGTGTTCAAGGTTTTAAAAGTGACAAATTAGTATCCAAGATTTCATTTTTGTGACTCCGTTAGTACCCGCCACCAGTTTCTCCGTTAAGTGCCACGTGGTGCCTACGTTGCAAGTGGAAAATCTGCCACACACGCGACACGCAAGCACCACGTAGGCACCACATGATACTTAACAGAGAAATTGACGGCAGGTACTAATAGAGTCACAAAAATGAAACCTTGGGTATTGGTTTGTCACTTTTAAAACCTTGGACACCCAGACGTCAAAATTTACAACGCTAGGTACTCACATGTGTATTTTCCCTAACTTTTTACTTATATAAGTATCTAGTTGTTATAGTTAGTTATTTCTCAGATGGTCAATAGTTTAACACATGTTCAAATACCTATTTGAAATTAACATGAGAACTACATCATCGTAGATTATGCCACGTGCAACGTTAGTTGTTGAGTAATAAGATTGAATGGTTGACTTCATCTTCGTTTTATTAAGTGAATGACATTCTCAAATTTGTGCTTTATTCGAACTTGACTCGTTTTGTTCATGCAATCTCGATATTCTTGAGCATTTGGTATATATCTTTTACTCACTTTGGGAAATATAGATCACTTTATAGAAATAGGATACCTGGGGGACTGAAAAAGCTTGTGATGAGTACATGATGAAATATATTTGTACCTTCGATACTTCAAAATGGGGATGGGGTATCACTCCAGTCCCCTTATCCACGACTTGTTAGAATTTTATTCTCTAAGTCCTAGTCAATTATCACTTAATGCTTGGGGTAGAATCTTTATTTTATATGCCTACTATAAGCTAACTCCCAAATTTTTTACTTCTTCGAGCCATATCCAATCTTTGGATAAAATAGGAAAGAATCCTGATATTTCAGTTGTTGACTCTTTGAATGCTTCATAAAAATTCATAGTAAATACCAGTTAGGTTAGCTCAACTGGCCAAAGCCTTGCTATTTCTTCAGCACTTAAAGGGGAGGTCCATGGTTTAAATCACATCCCTAACGGGTGTAAAGTGAGACGTACAAGGCTTGAACTCCTTCCTGAACATGGGTAACCTAATTCTGATTTACCTGGAAATATACATGGGGAGGCGTGTATATCCTCGTGGGATTAGTCGTGGTGCGCGCAAGCAAGCCCTGATCACACACGTACCCAAAAAAATAAAAAATCATAGTAAATGGAGGGTGGTATACTTCCTTCCCTCCTAAGTTCGATCATTAATAATATATGTTTTCAAGAGTTTTCAAGTATTCACTCGGGGTGGCATAAATTGTGTTTGTTAGAAAACTTCCCAATTGTCCAATCTCCACAGTTTGGGATAAATTTCATTCCGACCAAGATTCCTCATTCTCAATGCTACCAAAGAAATTCTTCGTATACCAATCGTTAATACTGAAGATGATATTAAGATGTCTGAAGTTTTCAAAAACGACGCTATCAGAAGGTCAAAGATATACCATCATTATAAGATTATGGTAAAGAGGATTAATTATTCCTCACATCCTGAGATGAGTGGCATGTTCAAACCTCAGAAGAAAAAGGAAACGTCTAAGAAAGGTACTTTTCAATTTTTTTGAAGTTTAACTTATCAAAATATATTTTCTTCATGAACATATATGTATGTCATAATGATTCTAGAGAATATGTTTGAGAAAACGATATTACAATGCAACTGCTTGAGTTGATAATGGAAATGAAACACAACGAGGGTGATTCGAGCTTACCCACCCGTGATCCTCTTATATATATATCCCCTAAGTGGTTTGAGTAAATCATATGATACATTTAATCACAGGGTGAACAAACATAGGCGTGGTTCCAGATTGAGATATATTATGCTTACCCCTGTATATGTATCGAAATTCAACATCATCATCATTAAAGTGAACAATTTCCGTGATGCAACTTAGTTTTTTATTCCCTAGGAAGACATACTTCAAGAAAAAAAGACCTAAATATTCATATTAGAAAATTGAGTATGCAGATCATCTACTTGACCCAAATAAAATAGGAAGTGGTGCATGGGAACATAAATGGGGGCTCGAACTCGGTGAGCCAATAGACATGAATAAATCTCTCTTAGGTAAACTGGGTTGGGATATGGTGCATGGGAACCCGATCGTATGGACACATGCGCTATGTTAAAACTATTTCATGAGTTTTGTATTATAGACCAAAAATGACGGGCTCGTAAAGTGAACAATTGTCGTGATGCAACTTAATTTTTTATTCCCTAGGAATACATACCTAAAGAAAAAAAGACCAAAATATTTGTATTAGAACGTTGAGTAAGCAGTTCATCTGCCTGACCCATATAAAATAGGAAGTGGTGCATGGGAACATAAATAGGGGCTCGAACTCCGTGAGCCAGTAGACATGAATAAATATCTCTTAGGTAAATTAGGTTGGGATATGGTGCATGGGAACTCGATCGTATGGACACATGCGCTGTGTTAGAACTATTTCATGAGTTTTGTATTATAGGCCACAAATGACAAGCTCGTAAATTTGTTGATCCATTATGGAAGTAGTTGTCGTAATATGACGAGGATCCCGATGTATCTTACAAAATGGAAGTCGTATTGTGTTTTGGCTAAAGTCTGGGTAGGGTATTGTCGTATACAAAGGTGTGATAAAATAACCTAACTATAAACACCTCTAGAGCTAAGTAGCCGTAAGTGTACGAATCAAGTTATAAACATAAGTATTTAAGAGCATCATCTCCATAGAGACTACGATGGATAATTCTTATGGTGAGTTCTCGTAAAGTGTACTATAATGAATTGATTAACCAAAAATAAAAGATAAATATTTGTATTATTTTTGTGATTAAGACTAAGATGCAATAAAGATAATCTGAACTAAGATTAATGATTAAACTAAAGACTAAACAAAAATAACTAAAGAGATGAGATGAGAATATAGCTCGAGAACTTAAAACTAATCCCCACTAGTATTGACTTGACATTTATTGTTTAATGGTAAATTGAAAATTATGCAATAGTCGGGATTCTAACTTCTTCCTAATTCTCTCCAAGGTAGCTAAAGAAACTACTTAACCACTACTAGAGGATTCAGGTGAGGGAACTCTACGCAGTGATCGATGCTAAAGATATCTAACCCTATTAACTATCCGGCTAGTCAAGCATGTTAGGATCACTAATACACACCAAGCGTCTGTGTATCATTTTTTGCAACCCGAACCCCTCGTCAAAGGTGACAATCGTAATTACTAAGGGCATTCCTATACTTGGTCAGAGCAAGGGATAAATTATATGTCAAATACATAAGCAAAACACTAACAGTCACAATTCAATTCAAGATGTATTTAGCCAAATTCAATAAAAACAATACATTAATCTTAGGGTTTATACATTATTGATGTCCTCTAGTTATGAATAAACTAATGCATACTGAATAATAAAAACTAGCAACTAATAGTGTAATATTCATTTTCAGAAGATAAAAAACAAATAAATTACACTAATAATTTTTTACGGATGATGAAGAATAGAGGTGGTTCGACATATAATGCTTCCAAGCTTCTTCCCCTTGCTTCTGCTTTGCTTCAGGCGTGCAAACTGGTTAATTATGAATGGTGACCCTTTTTCTAATGTTAATTTTGGATATATAATAGATCAAAACCGTTTTTGGTGTTGTAGGGACCTTTTAAATGTCTCAAGTCAACCCATAAACGTTTTAGTACTAGTTCGAACCACGACAACGACAAATTGCACAACTCTTTCTTTTCAACTCCATATCACGCACCGTCAATTATCATGTGCTCCTAACTTCAAGTGATATTATTAAATCATAGGGCTCGTACAAAATCCTAAACGATGACGCATGGTGACTCTAACAAGTCGATTTTCATCGGGAAAAACTCTAGCCAAAAGTGGTCGAATCGTCCTCTAACGCCATGACTTTGGTGTAATCTTGTTTTATTGACTTCTTATCACCATCTCGGGGTATTATGGCACCGAGAACCTAAGGTCTGTGCCCTTAACACACAAATTACGTACAAAAACTCTAAAGGTAACATAAAGCCGAAACTAGACAAGAAATCATAAAACATCAAAGAATAGGGAAAAAAATCCTCAACCAAGTCTTAAATCCTTCTAAAAAGATGTCTCGTGATACTTTTATTCTATCTTAGAAAATGAGATATCAAGACCCCAACCCAAAATTTTATCGTCCCGACAAAATAAGAATTAAACTAGGGATCTAAATCAAATAAATATGGGAGAGTCGAAGAAGAGAAAATAATAAAATGATCCCAAAGCACTATCCTAGAAAGTCTCATGTAGTAATGTCTAAGAACTAATACACACATACGCATGATATACAAATAATCAGCACACCATAAACTCAAGATCAGTTAGATTCACAATGCAAGAAGAATTGATTTTCACTTAGTTTGAGTATGGTGTCTATAGGTGTTCATTAATCTTTGCATAATATTCAATTGTTACTTAACCTTATAGTTAGAAATTGAAAGCTCTTCTCGGTAATAGCGTAAGCTTAGGGTCAGTATGATACGTATTTGGATAGTTTGAAGTGTGTTTTTGGCTAGCCGTCAACAAATTACCCTAATGTTTGAATTTACACTCGAAGATATACTCGTTCAATCTTAATTGATGCACTTGATAAACATCCCCAATAGTCCCTAACCAATTCACGATAGTTTTTAATCTTTTATTTGTCGCTTTTTTTATTTTACTTTATTTATTTTATGTAAACATGACATTTTTTTTGATATGAAATGCCCTGCTAACTTTTTTTAATTTTTTTTTCTTTTGTTTTTCTTAATTTTTTTTCATAAGAAATCCGGCAAATGATTATATCATCAAACAACCCAACAACTAGTCTACCCAATGTATGAATATTTTTTACAGAAAAATCTTTAAGAAAAATTACATTTTCCCCTTCTTTTCTTCCCCTATCAAAAATCCGCCTTCAACCAAAATATTTGCCCCAACTCCAAAATTACCAAAAAACAAAAATTCACTCCTTGCTATTTGATTCTAGTTTTTCATTTTTGGGGAAATTTATCTTGGATCCGTCGTTGATGGAATCTAAATTCTAAATGTAATAGAGTAAGTTGCTTTAGGTACTTCTAGTTTCTAATAGTGCATGAAAGAGTAGGGGTTTGGTTTATTTTTGTACTTGAATTGTATACATGCGTAGAAATAAATAAAAAATAGGAGAGGGATAATCTTGACACAAACGATAAGAAAATCTAAACAAATTAAAGCTTCACGGAAACGTAAACTATCTAACGAAAGGGAAGAGGGAAATATGGAGGAAATATGGTAGAGCTAAACTGCAAAACAAAAGAGATGTTTGTAAGTCATTGCTTTTACCATAAACTGCAAAGGCTTACTCCCAAAGTTCTGAAATTTAATTTTCCACTTTATTTAGTATAAATTTGCAGTTAGTAGTAATCATTGGCTTTTACCAAAAACTGCAAAGGCTTACTTCAAAAAATTAGTATACGCGTTTTTTTTTAATTATATATAGTTGTACTTGTGCGCTTTGTAACTTACACAATTTTTGAAAACAAAGAAAAGAAAAGAAAAGAAAAGAAAGAAAAGAAAGAAAAAAAAGAAAAGAAAAAAAGATGGAAAATCTCGGATCCATGGGTATATGCTTAGAAGCATACAAATTGCTAAACAAAAGTAGGAAGCTTTTTACACAGATCAGCTTAGCATTAATCCTACCCTTATCGATCATTTTCTTAGGGCACTTTGAAATTTCAAACCTACCGCCTTCCAGGTTTTACACTCAGTCTCGATCCAACGAGCTCAATCAACATATAGTCTCAAATGAAGTACTTAAACTGATTTACTACATACTGTACTTCATATTGTTTGCCATTTTCTACATGTATTCCACATTAGCAGTTGTTTACACCACGACGTGCATATACACAGCACGTGAAGTCACTTTCACGAAATTCTTGAGTGCTGTTCCCGACGCTTGGGCTACACTTCTGATGAATTTCTTCATCAGTTTCTTTGCTTTCACGCTTTACGACAACATTCGGGACACAATCCTGCATAATTTGGCTGCCATCCTTGGTGTTGGTGAGGACACAAATGCGGAAATTATACTTAAAATCATTTTCTGTATTTTATACGGTACGTGTTATGCGTATATGCTCTTAATATTGCAACTGGCTAGCGTTCTGATAGTAGTGGAAGATTCACACGGGTTCGAAGCCATCAATGAAAGTAAAAGATTGATAAAAGGGAAGCTTTCGGTAACAATGGGAATATTTTTCATGTTGGTTGTTTCTCTTTCCGGAGTGGTTATTTTGTTTCAAAACACCGTGGTTAATTATGGATGGTCACTCGCTACGTTTAAGACGGTAGGATTTGCGGTGCTGTGCTTTGGGCTACTTACCATATTAGTTCTATTTGAATTAATTGTTCAAACAATAATATATTTTGTGTGTAAAGCCTATCAACATGAGAATGTTGTGGTTCATTTTTATTACTTAGACGTCTAGTAAGGTTTTTTCTTTGGTTCGGAAGGAGTAGTAATAAATAAGGTTATATCTTTGTAATCCATTCTATATGGACATTTTCCTATATTAATATATGTTTTTATGTTTTTATTGGTAGAAATTATGAATGTACGTTAATTGTTTGTGATATTTAGATATTTTTATCATTTAAATCCACATTATTTTAATTTTTCGGTCCAAATTCGAACAAACTAAACAGAAATTGGAGAAAGTGAGGAGCTCTTGGAGCATTTAGAGCAGCATCAAGAGGATGAAATGTCTATTTATATAGTGTCTGCGTTTAAAAGCATTGAAAATTTATTAACCTGACATTTTGAAATATTTCAGTGTTGTAGCTCTTTTTGCTTTGGCTTTGGAAAGAGTCAAAGGCAAAATTAAGTCTCTTACACTGAAAAAAATCCACTGAAATTCTCATGTCTGTTGATGAGGGAATACATTTGCAGTTATCTCAGATTCAAGAAGATGTGTAAGTATTTTATAAAGTGTATATGCATCAATGAGTACATTTATTAAGAATGTTCTACTTTGTTTTAGGGAAAAGCTAGCTGATCTAGGTAGAACCAAAAGAAAGTGTTTAGAGACAAAATTCCAAGGTATTGAACACTTTTGAATAATTAGTTATATGAGCGATTTTTCCAGATTTATTTTCTTTTTTTGCTATATATCTGTTTTAATCTTGAGAACGAAGCAGGTCTTCAAGAACAGTTGAATGGTGAATCAGCACCTTTAGGATTGCAGGAAAACAGTTGAAGGTTTAGAAACTTAGAAAATAGAGCTTAAAGAAAGTATGGAAAAACAAAGTAAGAAAAAACCCATTCTCAAGTATAGGAATATGAAATTTCAGAACTAATCGGTCTTTTTTACTGATATTCATAGGATCATTGCACAAAAAGCTGCTAACACAAGCAGAAGAAGCAATTGAAAGTCAACTTGGTGATGTGAGTATCTTTCTTTTAATGAGAATCTGATGCTAAAATATGAATCTTATTACCTTGAATCTTTTGTTAATACATTATTTATGTTTTTTTTTTTTTGGGGGAAACTTATGCCAAACTGTTATCCTCGTTTTTTGTAGGTGGCAAGGGGAAAGATGATTCAATCGAAAAACGCATTAGCTGAGTGTTTTAAGGGATGATATTCTTAATACAGCCAAATTTGCAAAGGTACGAATACTCTTTTTGAGTTTCAAGACTTGGTTACTGATTATCAAAGGATTGATCAATATAAATTATTTAGGGACAATAGTTGAACTTTGGCACTAATGATTGCACTTTTGGCATATCATAGGGATCTATAGTGCAATTAAATCAAGAAAAATATCAGGGCATTGCCCCCTACCTTATGGACCCTAGATTTTTAGAACTTTCAATTGCCTCCCCGATATATGGACCTATAGTACATTTTTGCATTATACAAGGATCCAACTTGCAATGTTTTACTAATGTAACAACCTATAGTTTAATTTTTTGGTTGTGCCTCTGATGGTATTCATTATGTTTTACAACAGGGTGTTTATCAAACCTTCGGATAGGGGAGGCCGTTGGAGAGACTTATACGTTCTTCAGCTATCAAGATTCAAAACACGTTGCAGATCAATATTCAAATTATGGATTTTGTAATGATATATATATATATATATATATAGAGAGAGGATACAGAAGGAGAGATGGCAGCTTATTTTAAAAAGTAAGCTAGCAAGGCATTAGTATATAAACAAAAAGTTAAAACAAAAGCACAAACTGTTCGTCTTCCTCTTTCTTTCGGTCTTACCTTCTTCACATCTCTTTTTCAGTAATCACAGCCCTTTTCTGTTCAAGCCAACCACCACACCACCCTCCGAGAGAGTCCTCCTTCATCAAATCAACACCACCACGGCTGCCACGCTGGCAGCGAGCCCAACCAATCACCACTGCCTCTCTATTCTTCACATAGCAGCGAACGCGGCTTGAGTCAAGATCCAACACCATCCTCCGACCGACCTCCGTTAATATCATCAAAGGTACAGTTTATATATATAATTAATTTAATGTGTCTAGTAATATTCTGAAATTTCCTGAATTTCTAGTTGTGGTATTGTGTTTGAAAATTCTTATTTTATTGATAATAATTGAAAATGGGTTGTTTTGTTTTGTTTTCATAGTATGTGTGTATCAAACGACTAATGCAATTGTTAATTGATTAAATATCAGTACTGGATGGCTAGATAAAAATGGTAATGTTGTTGAAGTGGATATATTGATGTAAGAAATTGTATACTTACTAAAAGAAAAATGGATCTCGGATCAACCCATTGTAGGTAAGGCATAAACATCTCTTAATTGGATAGATACTCTTTTCGGTTGTCACTCTTGTTTTTTGTTTTTTTCCATTATGTAAGAGAATTTTTTGAACGATTCAAGCTCATAATAAAAAGATTCTAACAATCAACCTCCTTTAAAGTGTTAATAGCAGCCAGGTTTCATTGTTCTGCTCTGAGTCTAGGGAGGGAAGCTTAGGTGTTCTTGTTTCTCTTAAGCGATTTATTTCTGGAAGATAAATAGATGGAGAGGTCATATGAGTCCTTTCTTATACTGACATCCTGCTTTATCTGTGAAAATTCTTTTTTTATTGATAATAAAAATCAATTATTTGAAATTTATAAATCAGTCCTTCAAGATTTCGAAACTAATTCAACAGGGACCTTTGATTTTGCATATAGGCACATGTACTATGTGCATTACTTGCATAATATAGAGACCTGCAAGGCAATTTTCATAGTTGTGCTCTGAACATATGAATGCTGAGTACTTTGTTCAAAAGTTGTTTAAAAGAGTTGTAAAGAAGTTAGGTTTGTTTTAAGCGGAGCAAAAATTGCTAAAGGAGTCTGCAAGATAAGATATAGCAGTTGCAGAGGTGCAAGAATTCTTGAAATGGAGGACTTGAAAGCAAAACATTAAGGGGATTTGAAGCAGGGATGATGAAAGTTAGGAAACGTTTTAAGCATTTAACTGCGGATGGACGAAAAGTTGGGAAACGTCCAAGGTAATCTGGGGAAGTGGAGGCCATCCGTGGCAACGTGTAGTTTCGTTGATTGATTATCGGCTAAGTTACGTGCTTAACAAGTGCAACACCAGATATGTGCTGCTAGGATCTCGTATGTAGTACCTCGCGTTTGGACTTTGATTTAAGAAGAGTAAACATAGAACAAAAACCGAGATCCTAACTGATATGGATGTTCTGATCGATGGAGATGGAATGCTTGGGACTGATCGATGGTGATGGATATGGATGTCTGTGGATCGATCGATGGCGATGGATATGATGCTTGGGGACTATAAAAGATACTTGGGGATTGTATCAAACATTGTACTGATTTGAGTTTGTACTCATGTATAATGAATTGCATGTACGATGTACATTCATCAATCATTCGTCAAACTCCGAGATAACACCTCCATCCTCCGCAACAGAAAGAAAGAGTTATAATTCTCACAGTCCATGATTATATAAGGGAGAAAAATACATGAATACTCACAACGCTTATATTGTAAAAAAATTAAAATTACACTTATCGCTCAGGGTGCAGTTGGATTAAATTTTATGTACACATAAACTACACAGATACTAATTATATCTCATAGTTTTAGTTTTAGACAGAGAGGCATAATGACAAAGACTATATCAACTAAATGGTATAAAAATGTATAAGCAATTGTATTACAATTAAAAACAAATGCCAAAGTGGTCTCATCACCATTATAGCACACTTGACACAATTTAAAATGGGCATACTCCTGTTATATCTCTACATCAAAAATCAATATTTTAGAAGACATTTAGCCCTAAGGGAAAAAAATCTATGAAAAGTATCCCATGAACTAATGAAAGGAAATAGATGAAGTGAATTCTTGTTTATCCATACTTCTGCAAGCATTCATGCCCCAGTTCCACGAACGATGACGCCCAAGTATATGACCATGGTGTCCACACTCAGATTGTAACTCGCGAGTACCATCATCACAGAGCATCCATTTGTACGGCTAGATTTTCTGATTAGTCGTAGCTAATAGCTAACCGTTAATCAAATATCACCGTCGGAATCTGTCCCACGTCCGAATCCGGTAATCGCTTTATTGCGAACAGTGTCGGAAACGGTTCACGAATCCCCCGAAATGATATTCACCCACCACCTCAACACTACTACACTCCTCGTCAGTCACACCTTCCCTGTTTTTGTTTGAAAATGGGCTCGAAATGGGCTCGCTGCAAGCGTGGAAGCTGTGGTGGTGTTAATATGATGAAGGAGTACTCTCTCGGAGGGTGGTGTGGTGGTTGGCTTGAATAGAAAAGGGCTGTGATTTCTGAAAAGGGGAGGTGAAGAAGGTAAGACCGAAAGAAAGAGGAAGACGAACAGTTTGTGCTTTTGTTTTCAATTTTTTTTTTTTTTTTTCTTTACAAAGAACCAAGAACCTAAAAATTAACGTTTTCAATTTTTATTTTAATTTTAATTTTTTGTTTATGTACTAATGACTGCTAGCCTACTTTTTTAAATAGGTGGTCATCTCTCCTCCCGTACCATATATATATATATAACTTTATGGGGTAATTAGAAATAAATGTCTCTTTAATTAAGTCTTTAATTTTTTTATTTAGAGCTAAATGTCTAATAAAACAAATATTTATAGAAAATATTTCTTTTTTATGGGGTAATTGGAGAAAAATGTCTTCTTAATTAGGCTACTAATATTTTTAAGCCTCTAAATTTTTTATTTAGAGATAAATGCCTTTTTAATTAAGTAATTAGAAAAAAACTCCCCTTAATTATTTATTTTCCCTTTTTACCCAATATAAATACTACTTATTATAAACTAGGTAATTAATTCTCCAATTATTAGCTCACACACTCACAGATTCTCTCTATCTATTTCTCTCTCTCTATTTCTCTCTCCTCTAACCGTTTTCCTCCTCTCCATTGATAACCTACTGAGCTCAATCAAACTCACGAATCTCACTCACACTCACGAAGCTAACTCACGGAATTACTCGGTGTTTTCTTCTTCTCTAAAGGTAAACTAACATTCTCTTCTATCTCTCCCGCTCTCTATCTCTCTCGGCTCTGTTTTTAGCTTTTTTTTTAAAAAAAAATTTGATTTCATTTTGTTGCTTTGCTGATTTACAGCTTATAGTTTCTATATATACGTATACATGTGTATGTATGCTTTATTTTGAAAGCATTTTGATTCACATTTTCATCCTACTTTGCAACTTGAAGCAATTCTACTGTTTTGAATGTTTTTCTCTTCTAATTGCTTGTTATTTTTATGATTTTGTGTTTATATTCTTAGTTTTGTTCATATTTTGCTTTGATATATGCAAATTTTTGTGTTTAAGCTCTTTTTGTTATGATAATGTTTTTACATTCTTCATTTCTTCATATTTTGCTTCATTTTCTGTAAATTATGTGTTACATTCTTCATTTTGTTCATATTTTGCTTCTATGCTGCTAAATTCCGTGTTTAAACTGTTTTAATCGTATTAGGGTGTGTGTTTGAGCTGTAATTCTGTGAAGAGGTTTGTGCAGTTGCAGAATTCCATGTTTTAAACATGGAATTCCATGTTTTATACAGTATGAAACATGGAATTCCATGTTTAAAACATGGAATTCTGTAAAGAGGTTTGTGCAGTTGCAGGTTTCCATGTTTTAGACATGGAATTTTGTGTTACATTCTTCATTTTGTTCATATTTTGCTTCTATGCTGCTAAATTCTGTGTTTAAACTGTTTTAATCGTAGTAGAGTGTGTGTTTGAGCTGTAATTCTGTGAAGAGGTTTGTGCAGTTGCAGAATTCCATGTTTTAAACATGGAATTCTGCAACTGCACAGAATTTTTTCCCTTTTCTACTTCTTTCTTTGTTTGTGTTATTGTATTCTAGTACTTATTTCATGAATTGTTTTCTGCAGATGGTTATGGCTGTAGTTCGGTTCGGTTCTCAACGTTCTATGCGTTCGTTTGATCTTTTCCCGACTCTTGATTCTATTTTCGATTACGTGTTTCCACGATCCCAAGTAGCATACATTCGGTGGTCACAAATTTTGGTTCTGAAAGCAACCATTGGAGTCAACTAATCATTCACGTCGGTCAATGCCATAAATTGTCAAGTTGCTCTATGATTATTTTTTATGATCATTATATTCTTGTAACAGTTGTTCAATATTCACCAGTTTAACAATTTTTACAGTTTCTATTGTTATGTTTTGGATCCTTTTTGTTTTTATATTGTGTTGTGATTCATTCCTTTATAATTATTATCTTTCTGTATAGGTTTCGATTCGAGTAGCTTAAGTTGTTAGTGTGCAGGTTAGTAAATTTTCATGTTCAAACATGGAATTTACAAGTCATTTTTATGTGTTGCGGATTTTGCCTGCCTTTTTGAGTTTTTTGTTGGTATAAAAAATGTTCTAATCAAATCCTTCACAATATGAAATACTAATCAATTTCCATTTCTAATCAAATTCTTCATAATACTTAATAAACTAACAAGTCATTTAAATATTACAATCTAAAACATTCCAAAATAAGTACAATTAAATACGAAATACTCTTTTCAATACAATAATATAACGTCAACACATTCATCAATATTCTTTTAGATAACTGATTCTTTGATCTTTGTTTTCGCTGAACTGCATATACACTCTTCAATGAACATAATCCACTGAGGGGTTGCTCATCACTTAGAAAAGCTAGTAGTTCTTCCTTTTCACTGCTTGTATTTTATCATCTTCTTGTTCATCAGTGAATCTTCTTCTTGGAGGCATTTTTACTTGTATTTACACAAACTCCAACCACAAGAAACAAATTAGTAGTCTTGACTTGATAACTTTTCTTCTTGGTGCCATTTTCACCTGTTTTACACAAACTCCAAGCACAAGAAAACATATTAGTAGCCTGAATTGAGTTAATTCCATGTTTAATACAGTTATCAAAACATGGAATTTCATGTTTAATTCAGTTATCAAAACATGGAATTTCATGTCTTGATAAATGTATTAAACATGGAATTCCATGTTTAATACAGTTACTAACAACATTCTGCAGAATTCTATATTATGCAATAATTACACTATAAGGTCCCTAAACTACACATTCTATCTATAATACAGTTATCAACACATGGAATTTAATGATTTGATAACTGTATTAAACATGGAATTCCATGTTTAATACAGTTACTAAAAACATTCTGCATAATTCCATATTATGCAGTAATTACACTATAAGGTCCCTAAACTACACATGATGTCTATAATACAGTTATCAAAACATGTAATTTCATGATTTGATAACTGTATTAAACATGGAATTCCATGTTTAATACAGTTACTAAAAACATTATGCAGAATTCCATATTATGCAGTAATTACACTATAAGGTCCCTAAACTACACATGATGTCTATAATACAGTTTTCAAAACATGTAATTTCATGATTTGATAAATGTATTAAACATGGAATTCCATGTTTAATACAGTTACGAAAAACATTCGCGTTTTTAGTATATTTTGACAGTTATACCTCATGTTTTGAAATAATTGCACTATAGGTCCCTGTTTAACACATTATTCACGTTTTATGACTCTTATACATCTTTCATTCATGTTGATCACAGTAAATTGAACACATTCATCAAATAATCCTATTTTAAACCCTAGAAACTTCTAAATTTGGTTTTTATATAGAAATCGGTAAGATTTTGCTTATAAATCATGCGAAATCAGTTTCGAAAGTAAGAAACACTATCAAAAACTTCAAAATAAACATAGAAATTAGATTATATTTGAGTTTTTTTCACTTACGTATGTTTTTTTTTGGGTTTTGGAGTCGAATCTTTAGTTTGATCGACTGATTTTGTTGCCTATTTTGCTCGCCGGAGTAGATTCTCCTGGTTGTGTGCACCCCGTCGCCGTCCGCCGCTTCTCTCGTCGTCGCCGATTCTCTCTCTCTCTCAAAGACCTTTCAGTTTTTGTGTACTGTGTGTTGTGTGTGTGTGTGTGTGTTGTGTTGTGTGTGTGTATATTAATAATCGGTTTTTTTGATATCAGATTGCAATATATGAAAATGCTCTATTTTCTTTTTCTTTTTTTTATTATCATTTGTAAGGGTATTTTGGGGTGGGGCTGTTTTCTATAAAATGTCTTATTGGGGGCACCTTTTTTTAAATAACTTTTCTAATAGGCATTTACCTCTAATTGGCTCTATTTTTTATATCTATACTATCCTTATTATTAAATATGTTATTTTATTTTTAATATAATATTTATTTTTAAATATTAAACAAATAATAGGGTACTTCTACCACCACACCCCACCACCACCACCACAACCATCACCACCTCCACCATCACAACCACCACCACCACCACCACTACAGCCACCACAACCACCACCACCACCACCTACTACTACTAATTTCATCATACGCGCGCGTCCGTGAATTTTTTTTAAAATCGTTATAACTAATTCAAAAAAAATCAGAAAATTAAAAAAAATTGCATTTTTTGATAAAACAAATTAATATTTACGTCTATAATTTTTTTTTATAAATTTTTTGATTTTTTTTCTGCAGACACGAAATTCCATGTTTAAAACATGGAATTCCATATTTTAAACAGTGAATTTCGTGTCTGCTGAAAACAAATTCCTTATTTCAAAACATGGAATTTCATGTTTAAAACATGGAATTCCGTGTCTGCGAATTAAAAAATTTAAAGAAATTCAAAAAAATCAAAAAATTAAAAAAATTCCAAAAAAAATCATCGACGTAAATATTAATTTGCTTTATCCAAATATATAAATTTTTTATTTTTATGATTTTTTTAGAATTAGTTATGACGATTTTAAAAAAAAAATTCACGGACACGCGCGTGTGTTTATTAATTTTTGTTTTGTTTTTTCTAATTTCTTTTTTTTAATTATTAATTATAAGGGTAGTCTGGGATGGGGCTGTTTTCTATAAAGTATCTTATTCTAGACACTTTTTTAAAAATAAGTTTTTTAATAGGCATTAATCTATAATTGGCTCTTTTTATCCCACTACTTCTAACTTCTTTACACGCACTCAATATTTTATTTATCTATTTAACCGACTCCCATTTTACTAATAGATACTACTTTTTATCTATCATCAATAGCATATTTATTTATTTTTGTAATTTGTGATGTAGAACTTTGAATAAGTTTCTCGATTAGGGTTGTATTTTTGTTATTGTAAACTGAAATTAGATATCGGTGGAGCAGGGTTTGATAAATTTGATTATTTTATAGTTATTTATTTACTGTATCATACATTAATAATGGCTAATTGTTAACCTTATATAACCTTAGCATCGCTAATTGTTTAATCATATTTGTAAAGATTATTTTTTTTCGATCTCCATGTTCAGTATCAAAATATTTTACTCAGCATCACAACCACATTTACATGTTCTCTTTATATAGGAAATTACTAACATAGTAAAAAAAAAGAAATACTTCTCCTATTCTATTATTATATAAAATCAACCATATATTCTATATTATTACATGTTCTTAGGGATAACCCGTGTCTGAGGGCATTAAGAAATTTTTAACAATATGAAAGAGAATGGAATGGAATAGTTATAGGTAATCTATTCGTCTAAATAAGTTACATATTATCTTACTTTTTTTATTCGAGATTATCTTTTAAATTATGTTGAATCGATTAAATAACTTTAGGTGGGTCATTTCAGAAGCATAAAGTTGATTAGTAGTGATAAAATCATCTATTTGAATCATTTATTTAGATTTAAGTTTTCAAAGAACTACAATCCATATCGGAGGAGCTGCCGAGAATAATTGATGATAGAAAAGTTTTAGAATTTCAAGAACCAGTGCTAAATTTTTTATGCAATATATATTAAGGTACAAAGGTCATGTATTAATATATTTTTTCTAAACTTATTAATTTTCTACTACTTCTCATAGATAACTATAACACCATACGTTTCAATTGCATATGATAGTAAAAAATATTCATTATGGAGGAACTCGAATAACTTGTTGCAACAAAAATGCTACAAGCGGTTGGTAATTCCGTCTAACACGCAAACCATTATATTCCCGCTACATGACCCTGGTGCACCTGCTAACATATGCTAGTTCAATTAGCTTATTAAATTAAAGTTTCAACTAGAATAAATGAACTTTCTATTTATTAAAAATGCATTTAATTATCTAAATACAATGAATAGTTGTTACAAAACTTAAAATTATCTCTTATTCCATTTCATATATTTATAAAAATAGGACGAAACATAACTATAAAATTTAAAATTTAAATTGATGATATTTAAGTTATCACGTCATGAAAGATAATATTTGTGTCCCGAAAAAAATAGCACTCATTTATGAATTAATATTTATGAAAAATAACGCAATTTATTTATTTTCATGACACCTACATAAGGTGGTCAAGTAATGGAAAACATTCTAATGGTACGAGTAAGATATCTAATTAATTATATCAATGTTGTAATTTCATTTATTTTTTATGGTCAACTTACATTAAGTATAATTTGACTTGTATCACCTTAAATTTGATTTTATATTTGAATTGTATCACTTTTAATGACATTATTCTTTTTTTCTAGTTTATGGTCAAAGTAATTGAACACAAGAAAATTATGGTCAGAATAAATTAACTATAATATTAATTGAATAATAACCTATGAAAATTAATTGCGGACAAGGAAACAACATGTTTATAATGATAAGAGGGTGTATTTATAGGTGTTTTCTAACCCTATGTCGAAATCTTGGAGTGGAAGGCAAGTAATTGGAGTCCAAGTCCAATTCAAATTCGTTTCCTAAAGTATAGGACATGATAAACACTGCTCACTATTTTAGTCATATCTTCTTCGTTACTGGGCTAAATTTCGCCCACTTTATATCAAAACAACTGCATCAAAAATATCTATCTAACCCATTAAAGGCTCGTGCAAATTCGCAGCCGATTTGGAGTTATCTCCACTTTAGTGGACGTAGCTGCAGAATTGGCAGATTTATTTGGCAGCTTTTCCCAAGTGAAGATCCTCTCCTTCGTGCATTTCGAAGCTAATCCAATCTTGAGTTTGAATAGTGGTGATTGTTTGTATGATTAGTGTATAGATAATTTAGTTTTTAATTATTATTATATGAAATTTTCTAAGTAGTTGCTTTAAGTTTATATTCATATTCTTCTATCTTCTTTCTACTTGTGCTTAATTGACTTAGGTGTATTTTTAGAGACTTTCCTATGTTCTTATTCTTTATTGTATCGGGATGATACTACTTTGAGTCTTGATGTCTCCATAATTGTGATATATTAATCTAGGTTTCTGACATAATTTTTGGTGTATTTGATTAATTAATTGGGATTTCCCCCCATTATTAGATAATTTCTTAATACATGTCTTGATTCAAAAGTTTATTACTTTTGGAGCATATTTGGTATAATTTGTGTGTTAATGTGAAGCTCCTAACGTTTAAGAAATATTTAGATGCCAAATAAATTCCAAGGAGTTAAGGAAAGAAGATCCAGGAGGAATCATGAGATAAAAGGAAACAAAGTTGAATTAGGAAAGGAAAAACTGCCAAATAAATCTATCAAATTTCCAGTGACATCCACTAAAGTGAATATAACTACAAATCAGCTATGATTTGGAAGAGCCTTTAAATGGACATATAGATCTTTTAGCTGCGGACTTTTTGATAGGTCGTACACCTATAAATACAGCTATTTACCTCTGTAAACATGGTCCTTGCTTGAATATTAGACCTTAGCATAAAGTTTTATCATCCATAGAAGCAAGACGACCTAGAGAGGAAGACAAGAAGTTGGAGAGTTTCTAACTCATTTTCTCCATCCTATCCCTCTATTATTAGGGTAAATTGTATTGAATTCTTTAGCTTAACTTTATTTCTAATTACTTTTATCCTTAGTTTTGAACTAATTTTCCCATAGCTTTGGTTTGCATATGTATAATATTTCAATTCTAATTCTTTATTTGTTTTCACGTTATTTGGGATTAACCTTTATATTGAATGAGATTCTTAGTTACTTTATATATCTGTTTTATGTGCTTTGACTGAATAATTGTAGTTCTTGCGGTGTACAACGTATAGGATTACCTTAGTAGTTAGATGGTCACCCGGAATGGGTGTCTAATTATTGAAACACCACATAAACGTCTAGTGTGCGGTAGTGATCCTGATGGGCTTGCCTAACTAGATAGTCACTAGGGGTTGATTTAACCACCGATCATTGCGCTGGTCCCCTTACCCAAGTCCCTTGGTAATTGTTACGTTGCCACTTAAGTCAACCCGGAAGGGGGTTAGGAGGAATATAGAATATTGACTATTTACAGAGCTCAATTCACCCCTTATAACTAGAATATTAATTAGAAGGATAAGTGCATGCTAGCAGATCTAAGCTATATCTCTCATCCCCATTCTTTTTTATATTATTTATTTGCATTATAATCTTTTAAATTTGAAAACCAAATTAATTTTGTTTCTTTTATTGTCTTTTTATCGAACAAGTAATTTCTCCTACACTTCTCTATATATACACAAGTATATCTAAAGGATCAAATCCCTGCGAACGAACTTTACTTACTAACTAAACTTGCAAACGATCTGTGATACTTGCAGTGAGTTTTTGTGGTTGTTACGGGTGTGTGTCCATATCTTTATTATTATTTAAATCATTATTTTATCACACCTTTGATCCCACCATACTTTCTTTGAGATTATTATTCATATTCTTCTATCTTCTTTCCATTTGTGCTTGATTGACTTATGTGTATTTTTAGAGACTTCCCTATGTTCTTATTCAGTATTGTATTGGAACGATACAACTTTGAGTTGGGGGTCTTGTTGTCTCCATATTTGTGATATATTAATCTAGTTTTGAGACATAATTTTAGGTGTATTTCATTAATTGTTAAGGGATTCTTCCTCGTTATTAGATAATTTCTTAATTCATGCCTTGATTTGGAGATTTATTACTTTTGTAGCGTTTTTAGTATGATTTGTGTGTTATTGTGAAACTCTTAAGTAGAAGGAAATTATTAGAGGCCAAATCAATGTCAAGGAGTTATGGAAAGAAGATCCAAGGTGAAATATAGAGATAAAAGGAAACAAAGTGGGATTAGGAAAAGAAAAGTTGCCAAATAAATATGTCATGCTAAACAGTCGTCCAGTGTTTTGAAGACTGGAAAAAATATTTTACTTATCTAGAGGAGATATTTTATTAGTATATGGATCCTTGAATTATGGTCGTTTTCATATAAAGTGCGCAAAAATTCGATAAGTAATGAAGGATATATGGTCAAATCATTGAAGTCGTGTTTATCGCGTCCTATACTTTAGGAAACAAATTTGAATTGGAAAAGGACTCCAACCGCTTGCCTTGCACTCCAAGATTTCGACCTAGGGTTATTAAACACCTATAAATACACATACTTATCATTGTAAACATGTCCTTTCTTAATTATTAGTCCATAGTATCAAGTAGCAACATCAGGAGAAGTTAGTTGACATTATGTATCTATCTTTTAGTTTATTTCTTTCTAGTATGAACTAATTCTCCCATATCTTGGGTTTTGCATATGTATAATCTTTGAATTCTATTTCTTTATTAATGTTATTTGGGATTAATCTTTAAATTGATTAAGCTTCTTATTTATTTTATATTTTTTTATGTGCTTTGATTTATTGGTCGTAGTCCTTGCTAGTGCACGAGATTAGGATTACCCCATTAATAGTAGTTGGGATGGTCACCCGGAAGGGGTGTTCAACTATTGAAACACCACATAAACTTCTAGTGTGCGGTAGTGATCCTGACGGGCTTGCCTAACTAGATAGTCACTAGGGTTTGACATTAACCACCGATCATTGCGCAGGGTCCCCTTACCCAAGTCCCATGGTAATTTTAGGTTGCCACCTAACTCCACCCGAACGGGGGTTAGGATGAATATAGATACCCGACTACTTTTATCTAAGATATTTAATCACCTTTAAACCGGAATATAGATTTAGAAGGATAAGTGCATACTAGCAAACCTAAGCTATATCTCTCATCTCTATTCTATTTAGTTTTATTTATTTGCTTTAGTAGTTAATCATTATTTTCTCAATTATCTATCTCTTTTATTATTTATCTTTGGTTTTATCAATTAATCTCTACTACGGGTTTTTCTCTAAACATGACTCTAAGCTAACAAGCTTAATCCCTGCGAACGTATTTTACTTATCAACTAAATTTGCAAACGATCTGTGATACTAACAGTGAGTTTTCGTCGTTGTTAAGGGTGTGAATCCTTATCTTAATTTATCATTATTTATCACACCTTTGCCACCACCAATATTATAGTTAATGTATTTTGACCATAAATTTTGTTTTGTCAATTATTTTGACCATAAACTAGAAAAAAGGAATGGTGTCACTAAAGGTGATAATAACCAAATATAAAATCAATTTTAGGTGATATGAGTCAAATTATACTTAATGTATTTTGACCATGAAATAATGAGATTGATAATAAATTCCTTTTTTAGATTAAAATTCGTAGAATATTATAATGGGATATACGCCTAACAACTAATTGAGAATCAGTAATGATTCTTACATATTCTACCCGTATGTGACTAACAACCTATAATATGACTTCATACACACCCTTATTTTTAGAATATTTGAATTTGAGTTGGATAGTGAATCGAGTCTCCTTTGCCTTAGGAATAATCAATATCATACCTACTCTATTTGTCTCGAGACACGAGTATCCAACCATCTTGATTTTGGCCAACTCCACACAAGAATCGTTCTATACCAACTATACAACCCAATTTAATATTCTTCCAACACCATGGTTTTGGGCCTTTTGGCCAAAGTTTGTCGTAAAAGTAGGTCAATGAACGGTCAAATGGTGTGGTCGTCAAAATGGCACCTTAGTTTGTGAATGACATGGACTCTTGCTATCATAATTCATTTTATGGGGGTATATCGATATTTCAATCCTTCTATATTTTTTGACGTAATATATGTTTTTTTTTACCTAATTATAACACCAGGATGAGAACCACGACTTCTGGATTGTCCAAAGATAGAGGCGTATAATCTATACCTTCGATGATTAGTCAAAGTCATAATTAAGGATAAATATGACTTCAACGTGTTAAATGAATCTTGCATTGTCTAGATCATTGGAGATCCCCTGACATCCAAAGAGTTTTAAATAATGGGACGTAATTTTTAGATGCTTTTAACATGAAGCAGCTTAGGGATGCCATTATACTTTTAATAACTCATGTTCTTCATATATACTTGGAGGGGACATATCTACAATGACCTAGATTTTATCATAATAGATTCAATACCTACGTAATTTACTATAAATCTAAGGAATTTTGGTGACATAACTCCAAAGGCACATTTCTATGGAGTGAGACGAATCATGATATTCCATGTAACCACAAAGGCTTCAGTGATGTACTACAATGCTTCGTCAAAAGTATGAATCTTTTATAAAAAATCATACATATACATATAAGCCTTGTTAACCATCACATGGAAAATGGATTCAACATTTTTAATCCATAAGGCATGATGCTATAACAGTATAACCCTTGTTCAGTGACAAAGGTAGTTTTAACTCCGTCTTTTGGGGCTATCTTGATTTAAATATACTCTTTGAAGACATCCATGAATACAAATAAATGATATCATCCAATTACATCGATGAGTCGATCCATTTTGGGCAACAATAAACAATCTTTTGGGCAAGAACTACTGAGTTTGGTAAAGTTAAATTACATTATCCATCTCCTTTTTGGGCTTTCTACACTCATTAGAGTAGTGACCCACCATGAATAATTGAATTCCCAAATATGCCGAGCTCTGAGCGAACTCTAAATCGACTATTCTATTGTCACATTCTTTTTGTGAGAGGCGTACCTTTTTTTATTGTACGAATCAGAAATTCATGTAAACATTTAGGAACATATTACCACAAATGTGTCAGTCTTAATCACATTCTTGGTTTTCACAAGGGAAAAACGTTTTGTGCTCCTCTAGTTTATGACGTGAGGATCTCATATAGGGTATATATGGTTCTTCAATTCTTGTTTATAGACCCTATGGTTACTTCCATCATTTTTCTATGGAAACTAGCTTGGCCCGAAGTCGATTGTTAATTATATCAAGCCAAGATATGTCAGTACCAAGTAGATATTTTTGGTAACCTAAGCTTGTGGTTGGTTTCAATAAATGGTCATTTTTGTTTATCACAATTCTTAAGAGTATATTAATTCATCACAGGAGGCGAGACATCAACTTTCCAACTTGGAGAGCATAGTAAAAGAATCAAGATTCGTGCTTATCGATGTCATCTTTTAATTGTATCCTCATTTCTTCTATTCGAGAGATAATGAGTATTTTATCTTCCATCCATAGATTCATTATATAAGATTTGTGGGTGAATTAGATCTTTTATTTTGTTAGCTTAGTGTAAGAATTTAGAAGAGTGAATGAGACATAGGGTTTTGGAGACTAGATTTTTGTCCTATAACATCTAATAGAGATCTTATTTCTTTAAATGAACCTCAAGGATGACCAAATTCTAAAATAGCCTTATATAACACAAAAAACACTAAAGACAAAAAAAAGTTATTAAGTGTTGGCACTAAAATACCCGTTTTACCCTTTCTAATTTAAAAGTGCCTCGTACATGCTTATTTAACGAAAAAATTGGACAGAGTCTGTCATCAGCGGTTAACGAGTCGAAAAAAAAAAGTTAGGGGTAAAATTACACTTTATATGATCAAAGGGGTAAGCTGTCAATTCTGTTAAATTACAAGAGATAGCGAATGCATTTACTCAAAACTTTATGTTTAACCATGATTACATTCCTCATGTCGTGATTTATTTTTGTATTTTTATCTCTTACTTCACATGTTGGAATGGAAGGTGAATTTTTTTTTTTTTTGATTCTTACAATAAGATCAATATATAATTATAAAGTGCCCGTTTGGAAGTGTTTTTTTGAAGAAACACTTAAAAGTGCTTCTAGCATTTTAAAAGTTTTTTTGACTTTGAAAATCACTTTTATGAGAAGCACCAAATAGGTGCTTCTTAAAAAAAGCACTTTTTAATAATTTTTTTAAATTTTGAATTTTATTCTAAAAACGTTTTTTTGCTTTAAAATAAGCACTTCCAAACGGGCTCAAAAAAGTTATAGGAGGTGAAAAGAATGAAATGTTATACATTCTGATCCGCCTTTATAAATGGTAAAATTTATATAGGTAAGCATTTGAAAAAAAAAATGATACATACACTACTATTGATGTACTAAGGTACAGATTTAGGGAGCCCTTTAACTCCAGGGTGTAGTGTATATCTGATCCGTCACGCGATGTGCTCTTATATTTCTAATCATTGTTATGGTCAAAATTATCATGCATAAACCCAAAAGACTAATTATTCATAAGAACTTTATGTAGAAAAAGAGAGTCTTGAGAGAGAAAAAGAGAGAGAAATTGCAAGCCAAATTTTAAAAGATAACCCATGTATGGTTTAATTTAGGGGTGAAAAGTTATACGCAACAAAATTTATTTTTACCAAATTCTTCTCTCATAAATAAAAGCATTTCAATTTTTACTAGTTTCATATCCGTAAGTAAATAATAGAAAAAAAACTATTATTTTCTTTTTTTTGATAAAGGGTCATTCAAAAAATTTCTTCATCGTATTGGACAATGATAGTCTTTCCTAATTTTAAAGCGAGTTCACCATTTTAGTATAGTTATCTTTCACAAATCATAGAGAAATAATATATCATGGGTCATTTCTTCAATGAATTTTTGCATTGATCAATAACTTTTACATTATACGACAACGTACAATCATTTTCCTTTACAATAACATTTGTCATCAATACAATCGCTAGAAAAATAACCCTCCATATTACAAAATATAAAACAAAGAACAGAATAACAAACTTGAAGTCTATTCATTTTTTGACCATAATTAACTTCTGCAACCATCATCTTTGTCTCTTTATCTATACCTATTTTTTCACAATTAGTCAAGGATATTACAATTAGGTAGAGAAAAAATAGAGAAATAAAACTTTTCTTGCTTATGGAGTACATAGTTATTTTTTTACAATATTGTTTGTGAGGAACACATGTATTAAAGCTTAGTATTTATAGAAAAAATCAAAATCAACCATAATTAATATTAAAATGAATTAATTAAAGTTTTGAATTTATTATTCAATTAATATTATAGTTAATGCATTTTGACCATAATTTTTTTGGTCAATTATTTTGACCATAAACTACTCCCTCGTCCATTAATTTTTGTCATATCTTTTTTTCCACACAAATTAAGAAAAACAATTAATTTCCTCTATTTCTACTAAACTACCCTCAACCAACTAAGTAAATAAAGTTAATGATGATAAACTTTTGAACATTAAATAAGATTAAAATTGGTAGAAAAGGTAAAAAGATCATTGGTATCTTAAATGGACAGCCTTTTGTGGATATCTACTTTTAAAAATCGTGACAAAAATTGATGGACAAGGGGTGTAGAAAAAAGAATGATGTCACTAAAGATGATAACATTCAAATACAAAATCAAATTTTAGGTGATACAAGTCAAATTATACTTAATGTAATATGACCATAAAATATAAATAAATTTCTTTTTCAGAGTAAAATTCGTAGAGTATTATAATGGGATATACGTCAAACGACTAGTTGAGAGCCGGAGATGACAAGAGGAAATTACAAAATTGAGCTTCAAATCTCAAAACATTTTTTTTGAAGCCTATGTCCTTAGATATTCTTATAAAGTCCTTAGTTGCAAGTATTGGTTGGCCAATTTACCCATACACCCTTTTGATTAAATTTAATTAATTTTATTTACTTTTATTTTTTAATTTTGGGTTTTAGATTCGTTATGTGTACGCGCTTAAGTGGGTACAGACTCACGATCCTTTTTATAATGGGTTTAAATTAGTTTTAGTGTAATTGCATTATAGGTCCCTGTCTAAATCGAAACAACAACAAATTATACGTCCATGTCCAAATAATAATTCTGGTGTAATTGCACTATAGGTCCTCATCTTCCTTTTTGTTTTTGCATAAAATGTAAAAAAAATTGGGTTGAAATAGGCATAGAATATGTTGAATGTACCTATTTGAGCATGATTTAATTAAGTCAATGATAGTAAGTAGTATGTTTTTGAAAGATGTTACAAATATGTTTAGCATGCATGTATGAAAATAGGAAATAAAAGATAGAAAAGGTCACGTTGAAACTTAGGGAGATTTATTTGGTGTGTAGAACGTGAGGTTTGAAATTAGTTGAAAACCCGCTTGTCTATGAACTAGTAGTGAAAAAGTAACAAAATCCGGTAGTTAGAAAAATAAATAAGGCAGTTCTTTCTTATTGAAGCCACTTGAAACCTTTTTATACCTTATCACCCTTTTATTTGATATTTGTTATTATTTATCCGTCTTAGCCCCTCTGAGCCTTTATAAAGCCTTTTATTTAACCACATTATAATCCATACCCTTAGTTTGTAGGATTATTCTATATGACCCGCACTCGAATCGCAAAACCTGAGACAAGTCGTTTTTAGAGCTTGAGTTTGGGGTGGTGGGTTTCATCATTAGGGAACATTGGGTTTGTAAATTGTAATTGTGATTTTATTGATGATGAAAAAAGTTAATATTGTAACCCTTTGTCGGGATAATAGTGAATGAAAAAGAAGCTACGAGCTAAATTTGTGAAAAGGCATAATTTATTAAAATTAGCGTCATATCTCGAACATCAAAAAGAGAGTCATAGCTATACAAAAGAAAAAAATTGATATGAAAAGAATATATATATTCGGACCGGCAAAGTGGAATTTGTATATCATCGTGAAAGGTTTTATTTGGGATTAATTGGGGATGCACATTAAAAGCATAAAAAATTGGGTTGAGTGAGAACATCTTCGAGTGAAAACTCAAGCTCTAGGGCGATTCGTTGATGGAATGTGAGGAGAGAGCCAAAAGCTCACTTTTCATTATCCAAATATACCACACCGTCCCTAAGCCACGTTATAACCAAAGATCTTAGGATGTCTAACTGCTTGGTGGAGAAACAATTGAGCTATTAGGTAGTAGGTGAGTGTACCATTGGATGATATATTAGGACCTATGAACAACCTATAGCCATTAGCACGAACTAAGTTAAGACCTCTCCTTCTAGCATTGCAAAGTTAATCTTGACTTGAATTCATGGATTGTTGATTATATGTATATTAAGCATACGTGTGCATTATTTCTTTAGCATTACTACATGATACTTTTTAGATATTTTGCTCTAGGATCATTCATTATGTTCTGTTCTTATTCTCCTCCTACTTCTTCTATGTGACTACCCTACTGTTCTTTATTTTTATTGTATCGGGACGATACAAATTTGAGTTGGGAGTCTTGATGTCTCCCTATTTTTCATGAATTAATCCTACTTGGAGTCATCATTTGAGGTGTATTTATAAAAGTATAGGTCGATTTTCTCATGATTTAGTACACTTTCCTATTTTGTGTCTTGAATTAATTATTTATTATTTTTAGAGCATATTGGGTTTAATTATTAATCTAGTGTGAAGCTTTAAAGATATATGGTAATTAATTAGAGTCCAAGTTGATTCTAAGAGCTAAAGGAAAGAAGATAAACATGTAAATTTAGTTTTCATATAGAAACATAAAATAACCTAGAATGACTAAAGAGATCATATTACTTTTTTTCAAAGTCGAAAAAGTAACTCATATGGCAAGTTATTTAACAAACTAATGGGGAGGTTACAAATTCTTGTGAATAAGTGTATGATGCATTCATTGACCGCTTTAAGGACTTGTTGTATACTAAATATAACACTTCTAATCTTAATAGTGATGTATTTGATTGGGGTAATATTCTCACGCAAGAACAAGGAGGGGATATGTGTAGAGATGTCTCCGAGATTGAGATTCAAAGGCTATTTTTCGCATTTCTAATGTCAAAACTCCCGGTCCCGATAGATAACGCCCTTTTTTAAACGTCTGTGGGACCTTATTGGGGATGAAGTTTTTCAAGCGGTACTCGAATTTTTATTACAGGATCTTTACATAAACAACTAAATACAACTATTATTGTTCTGATCCTGTTGATGACTGTCATCCTATTTCTTGTTGTAATATGATTTATAAGGAGATCACAACGATTATTGCGGATCGAATAAAACTGGTTCTTGACCAAATTGTGGATAAAGCATAAAATGCATATGTGTCCAGGAGATCGATGGCCAAGAACATACACCTTATGCAAGAATTGTTGAGGCAATATAATAGTAATAGTAGTTCTTCGATATGTACTATTAAGATAGATTTGTGTAAAGCGTATGATTCTATTTCTTGGTATTTCTTTAACAGGTGCTTAAACGGTTGAATTTTCTGAAGAAGGTTGTGGATTAGATTATGGCTTGCGTCATTACTACTTACTATTCAGCGGCTATAAATGGAGAACATGGATTCTTCAAAGGAGAATAAGGCTTAAGACAAGGTGATCATATCTCTTCTTATAGTTTTATTTTTTGTCTTGAATACTTATCTAGGCTCTTAAAGAAAAATACGAATCAAGATTTCAAGTATCATCCAAAGTGTGGCAAGGAAAAAATTACACAGCTTGCATTTGACGATGATTTAATTCTTCTTTCTAAAAGGGATCATTTGCTCGTTAAGATTCTTATGGATAGCTTAAAAGTGTTTGGTGATTGTTCTGGTCTCCATTTAAATGTTAGTAAGTCGAATATTTGTCATGTGGGATCAATAGTGTTAAGCTTGCAGGTATTTTGGCTACTACACACTTGGATAAGATGCCTTTTCAATATATAGGTGTACCTCTTAAAAATTCTGTTGTACTCTCAAGAGATTACAAACCTCTTTTTGATAAATTTGAGGGGTATTTGAGATCTTGTAACACTTCTCCCCTTTATTCTATGGGAATATTGTACTCCCTCTGTTCCTAAAAGGTTCTCACTTATACTAAAAATAGTTGTTCCAAAAAGGTTGTCACTTTAGAAAATCAAGACACTTTTTATTCTTTATACCACTTTTACCCCTAATTAAATGTTATAATATATGTTACCAATACATATTTAAGATATCAAGACACTTTATGGAGGGCATTTTAGTAATCACATGAATAATAAATGACATTTCTTAATTTGTGTGCAAAAGCAAATGTGACAATCTTTCAGGAACAGAGGGAGTAACTTATTAGATCGGTTATCCAAGGTGTGATTTATTTTTGGTTTGCTATATTCCCGGTCTTGATAGGTGGTCAAGATCAAATTGTTAGTATTGTCGGAATTTTTATTGGGATAGGAAGTCGCCACAAGTTAGTTGGAGTAAAATTTGTGTTCCAAAAGAGAAGGGTGGGCTTGGGTTGAAAGAGTTAGGGGCTTGGAATAAAACATTACTTATGAAAGATATTTTGAAAATTGTTTCTAAAAAGGATTTTCTTTGGATCAGATGGATTCATGGGGAATATTTTCAAAATATGAGCTTTTAGACTGGAAACCGAGGAAGGTGGATTCTCCTCTTTTGAAGAATATATGGGAACTAAAAGAGGTGATTTGAGTGCCAGTTGGTCATGATGGTAGGGAGGGTATTTAGGCAAGGTGGTTCTCTTTGGAAAGTTATCATCCTATCATTCATGAGTTATCTAGCAAAATTTTATATACTTTATATAAGAAACCTTATGATTTCTTTAGGCGTATATCTTTTGTGAGGCCTTGGGCTAATATTATTTTTGATTCATGCGTCAACCCTAAGCATGTCATTGTCATTTGGATGACAATAATGGGGAGACTTAAAACAGAAGATCGAATGACTTACTTCGAGTTGGATCCACTTTGTGTTTTATGTGGTAAAGACTTTGAGTTAAATAAGCACATTTACGTTAATTGTCCTTATGGAAAGAAGATATGAGATGAGATAAGAAAATGGTTGGGTATAAATAAGAAGATGAATACTCTCTTGAGCACTTTGAAATGCCTTAAGAAACTCAAAAATTGAGAAAATTGGAGGAGAATAGCTTTTGGAGCCACACTGTATTATATATTATGGGCAAAAAGTTATCTTACCATAAGAGGTGATCCAACTACTCGAGAAATTGTTATAAAAGAGGTTAAGGGGTGCACATATTCTATATTATTTTAATTGTTCCATCAGCATTACTTCTTGGATGATAGTTAGAGATTATCATGTAATAGAATGAGATAGTTACAATTTCTTTTTTGTTGCTACCTTAAGCTTTTGGACTTAAGTAGGTGAATTCTTGTACAATGTACAGTTTCTTAAACTCTCACTAATATAACCGTTTACCCAGCCAAAAACATAAAATTTGAAGTAGCAATTAAAGAAAGCATTTACATATAACTTATGTTATCAAACAAACAAAAATCCATTAAAAGCTCATGATAAATGAGTTTTTATCAGGTAAATGAATATATTAAAATGCGTAAATCATAATATGTACATCATTTCTAGTAAGAACTGATAAAAAATGACATTCCAAATTATTACAATAAGCTAACAATAATCAAGATCTAGTTCACCCACAAAGCTTATACAATGAATTTAGTTGGGAAGAAACAAAGTCATCGAAGAGGCGAGATGAGGATACAATGAAAAGAAGACATCGATAAGCATAAATTCTAATATTTTTCACTATGCTTACCAAGTCGGGTAGCTGATGTCTTGCTTTTTATGATGAATGAATATACTCTTAAGGATTGTGACAAAAAATATGACCATTTAGTGAAACCAACCACAAGCTTAGGTTACCAAAAATATCTAGTTGGTCTTGACATATCTTGGCTCGATAAAATTGGCAATCGACTTCGGGCCAAGCCAGTTTCCATAGAAAAATTTATGGAAGTAACTATAGGGTCGATAAACAAGAAGTGAAGAATCAGAGAATCTTATATACCCTATATGAGAGGAACCCCATGGGATAAACTAGAGGATCACAAAACCCTATTCCCTTTTAACCAAGAATATGATTGGGTCTGACACATTTGTGGTAGTATAATTCCTAAATGGTTATATGAATGTTTGTTTCATACAATATAAATAAAGGTATGCCTCTCAAGAAAAGAATGTGACAGTAGAATAAGAGATTTAGAGTTTGCTAAGAGCTTGGCATATTTTGGGAATTCAATTTTTCAATGTGGGTTGTTACTCTAATGAGTGTAGAAAATCCAAAAAGGATATGGATAATATGATATGACTTTACCAAACGCAGTAGGTCTTGCCCAAGAGATTGTTAATCGTTGCCCGAATGGATCAACTCATCGATGTAATTGGATGATATAATTTCTTTCCAGTCATGGATGCCTTCAAAGAGTATACTTAAATCAAGATGGGCCCAAAAGACGGGGAGAAAACTACCTTCGTCACTGAGCAAGGGTTATACTATTATAGCGTCATGCCTTTTGGATTAAAAAATGTTGAATCCACTTTCCATATGATGCTC
Organism: Nemophila menziesii; assembly: GCA_029959085.1. Classification (NCBI taxonomy): domain Eukaryota; kingdom Viridiplantae; phylum Streptophyta; class Magnoliopsida; order Boraginales; family Hydrophyllaceae; genus Nemophila; species Nemophila menziesii. Next base: position 36,320,519 of record JARWIR010000007.1, on the reverse strand, counting down.
AACAAGGGCTATATGTATGTGTATGATTTTTAGAAAAGAGTCATACTTTAACGAAGTATTGTAGTACATCATTGAAGCCTTTAGGGTGTGGAATATCATGATTTGTCTCATTCCAGAGACGTGTGCCTTTGGAGTTACGCCACCAAAATTCCTTAGATATATAGAAAATTACCGAGGTATTGAAATCAATTATAATAAAATCTAGGCCAACGTAGATATGTACCCCCACGTATGTATAAAAAACAAGAGGTATTAATAGTATGGTGGCATCCATAAGCTGCTTCATTTTAAGAGCATCCAAAAATTGGATCCCATTATTTAAAACTCTGTGGATGTCCGGGGATTTCCAATGGTCTAGACATTGCAAGATTCCTTTAACGTTTAAGTCATATTTATACTAAATTATGATCTTGACTAATTCATCGAAGGTATAAGTTATATGCATCTATCTTTGGACACTCCAAAGGTCATGGTTCTCATCCTGGTTTTAGAAGTAGATATAACTTAACGAAACATATGTCACGTCAAAAAAAATATAGAAGAAGAAAATATTGGTATATATACCCCCATAAAATTAATTACACTGACATGAGTCCATGCCATATCGAGGACCATAACATTTGAGCGCTCACCGACCTACCTGTACGACAACCTTTGGCCATACCATGGTGTTGGAAAAATATCAAATTGAGTTTTGGAGTTGGTATAGAACGATTCTGGTGTAGAGTTGTCCAAAATCAAGATGGATGCATACTAGTGTCTCGAGACAAATGGAGTGGGTCTGATATTGATTAGTTCTATAGGAAAGGAGACTTAGATCACTATCTATCTCAAACTCAAATGTTCTAAAAAGGAGTGTGTACGAGGTTATACTATAGGTTGTTGTTCACATACGAGTAGAATATGTAAAAATCATCACAGACTCTCAACTAGTCGTTAGGCGTATATCCCATTATAGTATTTAACAGATTATAATATTTTACAAATTATAATCTAAAAAAGAAAAACCCACCATGTCCACAACCACCACCACCCGACCACCACCACCTACTACTAATTGCATTACACGCATGCGTTTGAGATTTTTTTTTTTTTTTGAAATCGTCATAATTAATTAAAAAAAAATTCGCATTTTTGGACAAAACATATTATTATATACATCTATGATTTTTTTGTTTTTTTTTAATTTTAATTTTCACAAACATGAAATTCACTGTTTTAAACATGAAATTTCTGCAAAAAATAAATTCAAAAAGTCAAAAGAAAAATCATAGACGTAAATATTAATTTGCTTTGTCCAAAATGCAAATTTTTATTTTTCTGGTTTTTTTGAATTAGTTATGACGAATTTAAAAAAAATTCTGGATGCCTGCATGTGTGATGTAATTATTAGTAGGTGGTGGTGGTGTTGACTGCAGCGGTGGTTGAATTTTTGTACATGGTGGTAGTGGTGGTGGTGGTGGTGGTGGTGGTGTTATGGTAATGGTGATAGAAGTGTCATATTATTTGTTCAATATTAAAAATAAATATTATATTAAAATAATATATTTAATAATAATGGTTGTAAAGATATAAAAATATAAAGGATATATTTTTTATAAATAATTTTTCATTAGGTTTTTTTTATAAAAAAATTATTGAAGATTATTTTTGACAATTAGCTACTTTTATTAGACTTTTTTTTAGCAATAACTCCATGAGAAAATAAAGAAAATGAAAAGTGGTTTAATTTAGCGATGAGAGAGTTATTGGGAAATTAGTGAGCTACTTAGTACTTACTACATCGTGAACAAGGTTTTATATCTTGTAATTATTATTGTTATATTGTTTTTTAGGAAAAATTTCTTCGTAGATACTCACGGTTTTGGAATCCAGACAAATAATACTTAAATTTACAAAAGTGACAAACAAGTATCCAACGTTTTGTTTTTATCTTCCGTTAGTATCTGTCGTGAAATTTAGCGTTAAATAAATAACACAAGAACTCTATTTGAATAAAGAACGTTGAATATCTATTTGTCCATTTGAATAAACTTGGGTGCTTTATTTTAGAAAGAAAATGTAGCTACATTATTGACATGTGATATTTAACGTTAAATTTCATGTCAAGTATTAACAAAAGGAAAAAATCCAAACGTTAGGGTACTTATTTGTTATATTTGTAAATTTAGATATTTATTTATTAGTAAAATTTAAAACAATAGGTATCCTAAGGAATTCCCTTGTTTATATCATTAATCTTTAAGTTTTTTTTAAACTTGTACGTGTTTTTTTTTCAAAGTACTTGTACGTGAAAAAAGAGGGTAAACTATGTTTTAGGGCCCTTATAACATTTGTTTTCTGAAAAAGGGCCCAAATTGGATACCAACTACCTAGTTAGGATCCAACTAAAAAAAACTAATAAAACCCCACCCACCCCATTCATCTTGTCGAGCACCCCCCTGAAAACCACCCACCCTCCCCATTTCTGTCGACGACGAGAAGCCTAAAAACCCCGCCCCCCTAACTGCTCCGAGCCACCCTGCGCCGACGAGATCGAGCCACCACCCTGCTTCTCCTCTCCAGCCCCACCACCCTGCTTCTCCTCTCCAGCACCCCGCCTCTGCCGTGATTTCAAGATCCACCACCACCATCGATCCGTAGCAGCGCAGATCTGCTTCATCTCTGTAGCAACATCACCACGCCAGCAACACCACGAACGCCGTAGCAGCTTACCACCACCACCATCGACCTCCGTTCAAGCGAGCTCCCCATTTCCGGCGAGATCACAGTAACATAACCGCCAACAACCCCACTCCGTTGCGCGAACCCTCTGGTGCGCACCACCAACCATCAACGAGCCACCACCAACCCCACCAGCGAACCACCCCAATCCACTCACCCTCGATCTGTTACCCTCGCCGCCCCCTGTAGATCCACCATCATCAACTTACCCACCAAACCACTCACCACCCCCCATCGCAGTTGTTCCAAACATCAACACCACCACCGAACTAAAATTGGTTGTGTTTGTTTTAATTTTTTTTAATTATATGTTGTTCTCTTTTTTGCAACATGGGCCTGTTTCAGATCACCACCACCCTTTTTCAGATCTGGTTATTAAGGGGGTTTTGCTATTTTAGGGGGTATTGTAGAGTAAAAGCTTGTTTTTTAGGGGGTTAAACATGATTTTTTAGGGGGTAATGTGATAATTTAGGGGGTATATACCCCCCGTTTTGGACTGACCTGCCTATATGGACTGCCTTGGACAATATGGACTCTAAAAAATATGGACTTAACTTAAAAAACGGTAGGCGTGTACCTTCCGAAAAATTAAGATAAGGGGAATTTACCCCCCGAAAAATTAAAAAAAGGGGTCTGTACCCCCTAAAATCGTGAACCTAACCAGAAAATTTATAGTTAGGCCCTTAAAAAACATAAAAAAAAAACTGGGCCCTTAAAAATCACATTTTTTAATTTTAGGCCTTAAAATGTGTATTCCTAAAGAACAAAAACGAAACGTAGACTTCTTTTTTTATTTTTTAACAAAAGAAAACGTAGATTTCAGAGTTTTTTTTTATTTTAGCCTAAAATTACAAAGTATTTAGCAATTTAGCACACATGGGAAAAGTTTTACAACTTTAGCACCCGGGCGGGTTCCCGGTTTCCGCCCTTAGTTAAAATTGGGATTAAAAGGGGGCGGTATAGAGCCGACCGCCCCTAGTTCAAAATTAAAAAAAAAAAGATTAAGGACTTAATTTTTCCGCCAGGAGGGCGGTAGGGAGCTTCACGCCCCTAGTACAAATTTAAAAAAAAAAAGAGGGGCGGTCTCCCGATGACCGCCCCTTGCTGAATATAGTTCTTCCCCCAATTTCTCTAACCCTAATCCGAAAATTCATTGCCCCTCTCCCCATTTCTCTCTTCTACACCCAAATTCATCCTAAAATCTACAACCATTTCATCAAAGTCTTGGATATCTCACCTTAAAGGTAATTACTCTATCCATTTTGTATTATATCATATATATTTAAGTAAGAAAAGTATGGTTTTTTTGTTATAATATTAACTGTAGTATTTTGTGGTTTAAATTGATTTGTTTAAACTAGGCTTTATATATTGTGTTTGATTTAGATTTGATTAGTTTAAAATAGGTTTTATTTATTGTGATTGATTTAGAATTGATTTGGTTGTGTGTTTTATTGGGTTTTAGGAAAAAATGAATGTTGCGTGGTTATGTTTGTATCGGGGTGATATTGTTCAAAGCGGTAACGGTGTTGTTGAATATAACGGGGGAGATTGTAAAGCTTTTATGACCGGATGAGATATTGGGCTACGTGGGTTAAAACAAGCCGTGTGTTCAAATTGCAAGTGGAACGAAAATGAAGTGATTTTCGATTTGAAATGGCGTTGTCCGGTTCCGGCAAACCCTCCACGGTATCATGTGATAGATGTTGGGGAGGAGACAATCAATGCGATGATTGGTGGGGTGAGGAACGGACAATACCAAGCTATCGAGATTTATGCCGTGGTTAAAGATATTCGGAAAACACAAGCGTCCAATTCGTGCGAGAAAGGGAAAAAAAAGATTTACGAGCGTGGTAATACATCCACACCGCTTGAGCCGATTCGCGAGACAATTCGTGATTTTGATAGTGAACATGGTAGTGATAGTGAAACCGATTCGGTGGCATCCAATGAAGAGGGTTATCATGGATATAGTGATGAGGGTGAAGTTAGTGGTGAAGACGTCGATGACGATGATGATTGCTCTAATCCAACTAATTACAATTTTGGTCCTCTTGACATGAGTGAAGGAGTCGAGTGTCATGATTGGGAAAAGAGTCAACCATCGTCCATGGTGAAAGGAGTTAATCTCATGTTGGGTGAGCGGTACGCTTCTAGGCGTGCTCTTTTGTTGGATGTTAGTAGGTGGCACCTTAAAAACCATAAGGAATGTAAATCGGAAAGGACAACAAATAAATATATTACACGATTAAAACGAAATGGATTAATTTCTATTTCCTCGTCTCCTCCTTGATGGTCTCCTAGTCTCTTCAGCTTCGGGTTCCTCTTCGGTGATATTCAAGCCGGGTATGCGATTGATCAAGTCTTGTTCCCCGGAATATACAAGCATTTGTCTCATATGCGCCTTCATGTCGTTCATAGTAACACCCGGCTCACAAACACGGTATGCCCCGTCAATAGAAGCTTGAATCTAGTATTACACAAGACAAATGAATATAAATAAAATAACAAAATAATAAACCAAAGTCTTGGATACTTACAAGTTTGTTAAGTTGAGATCCCCGTGGATGGTACTCTTGTCCTTTCTCATCGGGCAAATTTCGTGCAAAAGGAGGTGCGATAAATAATCGGGAATTCTCGCGATACCATTTCTCATACTCCGGAGTACACCCGTGCCCTTGTGTTAAATCCGTTAGCAAGTAATGAGAAGCGTTATTCCATCTTCTGATTTCGCTCTCGTTCTTTATACTCCAATTATCTCCCGATTTCCCAACACGATCAAATGTTGTATGATATTTATCTTGCTCTTGATTGATGGGTTCGGGAATATCTTGAACGAGCCCGAATTGCCTCAACACTCGATCGGGACGGTACCACTCAACGTTATTGAAATGGATTAGTGGAACGACACATAGATACACCTCGCGCCATTGTAAACAGGTTTCGGAAACAAAATTGATTCTAGCGTTCTCGTACGGTGTCCAATTAACCTATTCGAGAAAAATAAAATAATCAATAAGTGTTTAAATTTCTAATTAATCCAAAAAACACCAACCTGATTTGGTTCTTGCAAGTCTAAGTCATCGCGATATATTCTCAAAGTCCGACCGCAACTTTCCGCCCATGTCTTCGCTCCATTCCAACTAATAATTAATAAACACAGAACCATTAAAAACACATAGATTGATTCGTCTAACAAATAACAATTAACTTACTTTCGAGAAGCGGGACCGTATGGGGTTCACTAAAAAGCGGGGTCTAGTGTGTAGATAATCCCAACACCATAACTATTTAATGAAAACTCAATTAGTAGAATAAAACATTAGGGGAATAACAAATTTGAAAAATACCTGTAATAGTAGCCCGCACCCTTTCAGGGTTGAAAGTTTTCCCTCACATACTTGACAAAGACCACTATATAAGTATGATAACGTGGCCGACCCCCAACTATATCGCTTAATACCCTTTATATCACGCAACAGTGGAAGATATATTGTAGGCACGGTGTTTTGTTTTCCACTTGGAAAAAGAAAAGTACCAATTACATACAAAATGTAGGCCGTTGCGAAGTGACGTAATTCTTCCGGCTCAGCTCCTTCTCGGGGTTTTGTAGTACCAAATGTGGTCTTTAGCCAGTTAACCAATATCACGTTACGCCCATTGCTATCGGGTGCCGGAACTACACCAAATAGATGATGACAAATTTCTTGAAAGTCAAAGTTAGCCCGCTCCGGATCGGTCACCACTTGTCCTCTAATAGGTAATCCCAAGATCATGGATACGTCTCGTAACGTGACGGTCATCTCACCAACGGGCATATGAAAGGTGTGAGTCTCCCGTCTCCACCTTTCGGCCATCGCGGATAGTAGAGCGTGATCCAATACTATCCGCTCAATCTTCCGAATCTCGCCAAACCCGGCTTCTTCGACAAGCGGCACCACCCGTGGGTCCAATTTCCACGGAGTTGTGGTTAATGGTTTTATCAAGGCACCGGCATCTCGTCCCTATAACCCAACAAAAAAATAAGCGATAAAAAAACAAATATATTAAATTAAATTATATAAACACACTAAAAAAACTTACGTTGTTCCAAACTCTTTCACTAAGGTGCTCGTGTTTGGTTTGTCTCCACAAAAGAGTGTTCGAATTGCTACTCGAAGCCATTATACCTATCAAGAAAAAGAATAAAAATATTTTTATTCAATGTATAAGTTTAAATGAAATTGTATAAAACTTCAAGGACCAATTGTGCAATTACCTAAAAAGAACAACTAACACAAATTTCTATTTATATAAAATGTAGGGACTAACTTGCAATTATATAAAACTATAATGCCCAATTATGCAATTATTAAAATTAATAAGGACCATTTGTGCAATTAACTAAAAATATCAATTACATTAGAAATCTAGTTATAATCAATGTGGGGTTTAAATGGAATTACATAATATAACAAGGACTAAAAATGCAAATTTCAAATTTTCACGGATCAATTGTGCAATTACCTAAAAGTATCAATTAACTCAACTTTATATTTACATCAAAATAAATTACAATCTAATCTAACTCATGCATGGATAAATCAAACAAATTAATCGAAATAAAAAAAAAAATAATCTAAGAACCCTAACTTTTAATTTTATGGATTAAAAGTAGTAGAATAAAAAAGGGAGCACTTGGAAGGCATACATACCTTGTTCGGCGATGGTTTAATGGTCTCCTAGGCGGCGGCGGCGGTTCAGGTGGGCTTCTCGGCGGCAGCGGTTTAAGGGTCTTTGGGGTTTTTAGTTTTTCTGCAGAAATGAGTGGGGAAGAACTATATTCAACAAGGGGCGGTCATCGGGAGTCCGCCCCTATTTTTTTTTTAAATTTGAACTAGGGGCGTGAAGCTCCCTACCGCCCTCCTGGCGGAAAAATTAAGTCCGAACTAAAGGCGGTAGGCTCTTTACCGCCCCACTTTTAATCCCAATTTTAACTAAGGGCGGAAACCGGGAACCCGCCCGGGTGCTAAAGTTGTAAAACTTTTCCCATGTGTGCTAAATTGCTAAATACTTTGTAATTTTAGGCTAAAATCAAAAAAAACTCTAGATTTCACCTATTTGGTACTCTGAAGAAGCCAGAATTTCTCGTGTATACTGTTTGGTCTAACACCGACGAATACGACTGCATTAATTGTACTGTATTACTGAAGCAAAATCACCCATCGCTTTCACTTCACCTATAGGGATACTTTTGCCATTTCATGGGTAACCCAACCCAAACGGTCTTCACCAGTGGCTTTTCCGTAATTGTTTTAAATACAATTAAGAGAAGTGGGAGTGGGGCCCATCAGACAATAGTAGCACTAAATAATTACAAATTTTGCCTCTTATATCCGTTGATAAAGAGAAAACAAAATGATCTATTTCTATACTTTGCAAATTACTTGGCGTTCTTCGTTCTCATCAGCAAACTGTGACATCATCACGCACCGTTTGATCTCGTCTCCGAATGGCTGTTTCCAGCAACCATAACAGCTCCAATGATCCTCCGACTAACATTTTAACCTCTGGAACTCCAATCCTAGGGCTTAAACTTTACGTCATCATCGCTGTAACTGCGGTGATCACTATAGCTATTTTCGTTTTGATCTTTTTTCTCGTACGCTCTAAATGTAACTCGAAACGTCGGCGTAATCTGGTAAAGCATAATTCAAGCTTATTGCCTTTGTTTGGTGGCGATGAAATCTCTGTAACTAAACGTTCCGATACTCCTGATAAAGAGCACACGCCGATACTGAGTGAAGCTGAGGTGGTGAAGCGTTCTGATTTCGAGTCCGATGGTAAAAAGGGAAGTTCAGAAAGTATTGAGTCGAGCACAAGCCGGAGTGGCTCATCGTCGGTGATTTCGTCATCAACGTCGATTGGTGAGAGTGTCAACATCGGATGGGGGCGGTGGTACAGCTTTAAGGAGCTCGAGATTGCAACAAATGGATTTTCAAAACGTAATGTGATCGGAGAAGGTGGATACGGCGTAGTATACAGAGGCGTTTTGCAGGACGGCACGGTGGTTGCCGTTAAAAATCTATTAAACAAAAAGTAAGTTTTATTCTATATTATAATAATGAAGCATTATAAAAGACATCTATTTTATTTTCCATTATTGATTAAAAAAATACATACTTAAGTTGTATTTATTCTAGTTGCACCTAATGTTATAAAAATAATACAAAAATTATTATACTGTTTCACCTAATACAATGTATCTTTTGCTAATCGACGTTTAATTTTACCTTCTAAAAAGTAAATATTCCGGTAATGGTTTTACTTTTTATTTTTTGTTATAAAGTGCATATTTCATTTTTAGACCTCTTCAATTAATTTTCAGATCCAGCTACATGTTTTTCTGGTTGATTTTTTTGTTGGAAGGAAGAGTAATTACAGCTTTTCAGATCTAAAATGTGTATGAATTTAGTGTTTGTCTGAGTAATGCTCTTTTGTTATGTGTCATCCAAGTATTATCTAGGCAACGGATACAAAAGAGTAATGATGTTTTGTTTCCTATAATGATTTTTGTCCTTTTGTATCTTTTAATCTTCAACCTCTAATTCTTTTGTCTTTTGCCTTTCTTTAGTTCAACCATCGATGATGGTAGATTGTGTAACGTTGTATAGTCTTTCTTTTGATTGAATCCTCAATTTAGACTCTTCTTTCTATCAGTTACCTTTCAAACTTGTTTTATCATTTACTTATTATAGATTTGTATTTTCTATGATAGACCGACACTCAACTTATTTGTATTTTCTAAATTTGTGCACTTATCTGTATTTTTCTTTTCTTTTTTTGGGTCAACTTTTTCACATCTTTTGACTTCGTTTAATTCAACATTAGTTGGAGCCTAGCATATGGCGTGATCTATGTGAAGTATTTGTAGATTTATTGCATGTGGGTCTGGAATTTAAAGAATGCTAGGTAACTTGCCCCACTTTTTAAGCATTTAAATATTAGTAATTATTAGGATATGTATACTAACATTCTTAGACAAGAGATGCATTTATTAGTCGATTAGGTGCATTGTAGAGCATCTCTTCCCATGTTTGTATTAAATATAGGGAAGTTGTCCGTGATTCTCTATTCAATTTTTGAAAGTTAATTTTATTTTATTTCAAATAATTATTTGAAGTATAGTGTCATTAATAGAGTTCTTTTTAGAATTAAATTTATAGTTAGTGGTGCAAAAATGATGAGGATTAATTGTAATTTATAATCTTTGTCCATGTGTAGAGGTCATGCTGATCAAGAATTTAAGGTGGAAGTTGAAGCCATTGGCAAAGTGAGACATAAGAATCTAGTGGGGTTAGTTGGTTATTGTGCAGATGGTGTGCAAAGGTACTTATTTTTATTAGCATGTCTATTTTATACTTTTAAATCAGAAAAACATTTAAATCTTTCTCCTGGTCTTTGTGCTTTATACATATAATTTCTTATTTAGGTTGCTCTTGTACGAGTATGTTGATAATGGAAATCTTGAGCAATGGTTACATGGTGATCTTGGGGCAGTTAGTCCTCTTACTTGGGACATTCGTATGAAAATTGCGATCGGGACTGCTAGAGGGTAGGTTTTAATAATTATCCGTAAGACAATTTTTTTAGAAACGTAGATTTATTTATCTTTGTCCCTTTGTCACAGGCTCGCGTATTTGCATGAAGGATTAGAACCCAAAGTAGTGCACCGAGATGTTAAATCGAGCAATATTCTTCTCGACACAAAATGGAATGCTAAAGTATCAGATTTTGGACTTGCTAAGCTTCTAGGGTCAGAGAAAAGCTACGTTACAACACGAGTGATGGGAACTTTTGGGTTGGTTCTGTTTTATATTCGCTGAAAATTCCGATTATAGTGCTCTAGTTATATTTGCTTTATATTAGTTATTTGTATCTATCTCCAGGTATGTATCCCCTGACTATGCTAGTACCGGTATGCTTAATGAGGGAAGTGACGTTTATAGTTTTGGGGTTTTACTTATGGAAATAATTACTGGGAGGAGCCCAGTTGATTATTCTAGAGCCCCTGGAGAGGTGAATTTTTTTTTTTTCTTCATAGTCTTTTAATCATTCAAAAATTTACGATTAATGAAAATTACTCATATCTCGGATATTTCAGATGAACTTGATTGATTGGTTTAAAGGAATGGTAGGAAATCGCCGTGGGGAAGAACTACTTGACCCGTTGATTAAAGATCATCCTTCCCCAAGAGCTTTAAAGCGAGTGTTACTGGTTTGTTTGCGCTGTATTGATATGGATGGAATTAAGAGACCAAGGATGGGACAAATAGTACATATGCTCGAGGCGGAAGATTTCACATTCCGTACAGTAAGACTTTCTTATATCCAAAATTAATATATCATAAAGAGAAAGAGAGTAGCTTCGTTGATTCTCAATGTTGTTTATAAACTATTGTTTTTACTATAGGAACCTCGGTCAAGCCATGAAACATCTGCTCTAAAATTGCAAGGAGAACAAGGGAGAGTTCCATTAGCATCCAGGAAAGGGTTTGGTGGAGATGAGCCAAAACCGACTTGGAGATAATTATTATAGATATTGCATAACATATACTTCGTTGTTGTAGAGCACGGAAATTAGACTTTATACATTAATTACGAAGAAACTTACATCAGTTTTTTATTCTTTGTTATCGTCAGACTCATCATCATATATATGGCTTTGTAGTTAGTAATATGTTGTAAATATATATCTTTGGGTTTATCATATATGAGCTTTCTAGTGATGCCCATGATATGATAATTATAGAATTGTACAAGAAAAATGAAACTGGACTTGTATCCTCTGTTACATGTACTTGAGATTATTGATCTGTGTCTCTATTGATTAGTAACCAACAATCTCAACCCTCTCGATGCTTCAGACCCTCTCCCTACTAACGCAGCAAAGTACACTCACCGTTGGTCGGTGGAACGTTTTGCATCACTGGTTTCTTTTACCTGTGAAACTTCAGTTCTTTTCATGCACTTGAAAATATAGTAGTTGATGGATAAAGCCATGAGATTTCATCTGCAATAGTATTTACGCACAAGGTCATTAATCTTTTCTCAATTGACTGAGTATTTTACTGCTGTTAATCTGAAAATTAAAGCACGTCGAAGTATCATAGGTTTGATTTTCACTGTGTTTGGTCTTTGTCACGAAAATATAACGAGAAAACTCACCACCCGTAGCCGGCAAAATATTAATACTACTAAGTTAAATCCAACAACCTCCAAATTATATCCAAAAAATAAAATTGAAAGTTTGAATTCTAAAATTTTAGTCTCTAACAAATTCCTAATTCTGAGGAATTCGATTTCAAAGGAACCCAACCCAATTCATGAATTTCTCTAACCAAATGTACTGAGAGCCCCATCTGTAAAATCTCAATTCACGAAATACAGTAATAATCTTACAAGATATTATAAATAACATAATTATTTTAATAAATATTTTATTATTAAAATTATAATGACATGAAACTATATTTGTTTAAAAAAAATTAGATTATTATATTAATATTAATTATGATTAATCTTATATTAAATTAAAATATAAATATTTACATCAAAAAATAAAAAATTTAACGAGTTAGATTAAAAAAGAAAATTGGAGTAAATTTTAAATAGTGATCTTGAAAATTGGGGGTTGAAACTGGGCGGTTGGACAAAACTATTGTAAGTAGTTAATATTCGAGAGGGAGATAGTGTTTAAACTCCAATTGTATCTAAATAATTGGTAACATTTATAGTTGGTCTAACCAATCCCTATTCTAGAGAAATCGATTATAACATTTACCAGAGTATTCTTACGAAAGTTGCTATATCGTCTAATACTATCAACCAATTTGTTCGTATATCTTGGAATGTGACAAAAGGATTTTGAGGTTGTCGAAGTATATCGCTTTATGAACTCCATGCAGGTCCCCTTGCCTCTTCAGTAGCCTTCAACACATCCATTTCTTCACCTTCTTTCGGTTCTCTACACATCATTACTTATTTGATGGATATTTGCTACTCTGTTGTGTTGTTCCTATTGACTATAACAACTCCCGTAAATTGATTCTTTACGATAAACAAAGCATCACAAAAAAAATCAATTTTATCTATTGATAGTTGACACTTGTTGGACTACTTTAGGCGTTGGTACACGCGTTGTATGTTGATTGTGATTGTCCCAAAATGTACCAAAAAGTTTTATCATCTGGTGTTCGATCCTTATAATTATCTGATCGACTTTTTCCTTCATAGTTACTGACCATGACCTGTTTATCCCATACAACTTTTTCGTAGGTGTGTATTACTCCCAGGATCCATTATATCAGTCGTTTTGACTTTTCTGTCAATTCATTATCCATCAATTCTTACGTATGTTTGGTATTCCCTATCAATTCGTTAACCATCAATTCATTTGTTATTGTTTTGTTTGTCAATTTGTCTCCCGTTAATTCCTTGTCTTCTCCTGGTTTTTTATTAATTCATACTATGTCGAATCATCAATTCTGATATGGGGTGTGGTACCAACCTACACGAGGCAACTCTCATGACATGAGAATAAAAGATGTTCTACTATTACGATTGTCTTTGATCATATAGAACAATTAGTTGTTGATGAGCATTTTCGCTGCCATTGGTAGTGCATTATTACATAATTTTCAAGCAAAAAGATGGATTTTTGTTGGAACATTAATTCTCTAAATTACTTTCCAAATCCTACGATCTTTGTATTCTGACCTTTGTTTCAACATGTCATCGATCTGTGTATGATATCCTGATTTGATTTCTAAATGTTTTTTTTATACACATACTGTATATTGGTTTTGAACATTGCTGATTTGACGTTCAAGGAAGCGATTTCCTTATTTGTGATGGAATAGAAAATGTTATGGAATACTTTAGTTATTAATATTGTAGTTATGAAATTGTTTAGTTATACAATGTTGTAATTGTATAATGTTTTATTTATAAAATATTTTATTTATGGAAAGTTGGTTTTAGTTATGGAATATTTTGTTATTAATTAATGTAGCAAAGACCTTAGTCATTTTATTGGATTAGACTTGTTTGGACAAAATTGTTGGGCCATGGATTTAATGAGTAAATCACCTTAAAAAACAAACAAAACTTGAACATCGTAACTTGAACAAAACTAAAAAAGTACAATCTAAACCCGGGGGTGATCCAGTGAGGTTCGGGGGACATCGACCCGACTTTTTTAGTCTAATTTCTAGTTCGGTGAGGGTTTGGGGGGAGATCAAAACTCCATTTTTATAAGGTTCCTTCATTAAAAAAAAATCCCAGACAAAATGTACACTATGTCCCTGTATCGAGGAGAGGCCCAACACCCTTGCACCCCTCATGTCTAAACCTTAATAGCACATAAAAACAACTGTAAATTAAGAAAAGGTTAATTATAATGTAATGTGAAGGATTTTAAATAAAAAAAAGTGGAAGAGCAAATTAAAATCCATGTTAAAACACTAAAAAACATATCCGAGTAAACTAGAATCACAAAAGGCAGTTGCAATAGAATACGATGCTTAGTGAGTTTCTCTCAATCATAAGTATATAATTTGAAATTTGAAAAACAAATATGAACGAATCAATATAACAATTGCAGTTGATGAAATGTAATGGTAAGAGAACGATGAACGTAACTCTTAGTTTTTTAACATGTTGCTTTAACCTAGTTTAGGGGTAAATTAGGAAATAGTCCCGAAAGAGTATTCCTTTAGGTCCTTTAATGAGAACAATTTAATCCAAGTGTCTATATTGACATTAATATTTTTTTAAATAATTTTTTTGGTCATTATTCCATTTAATAATAGAAATTATATTTGGGTTTAAACAATTTTTTTTTCTTAAATACATTTGAGGCCATTGTCCAAAAAAAAAAATACATTTGAGGCCAAAAGGTTGGTATGAAAACTTACTAAACCCTTAATGGGGTGTTCAAATACGCCCAAGGTATGGATCATCCACGTCTATCTTTAGTAATTAAATTCGATAAATCATCCTATGGGTCTTCGTAGCAAAGCAACCTTGTCAACAGTCTCGGTCCCATCTTGCCCATCCAATCTGCACATGCATTAACTTTACAATAAATATAATTCATTCCAAAATCTTCAAGATTTCCTTGCATCACTTTAATTTCACGTCAATCCGTTTCTCGGAAGTCTCATTGCCCTTCGCATGTAATTCTCGTGAATTCGTCTCAATGGTCATCGTTTCGTATCCTCGTCCAACACATATGTAGCCCGAAAAGTAACGCCTTTAGCTCAGTCTAAAACAATGAACTTACATCACAGGATCCAGGAAATCTGCATAACAAAATACCCGTAGTTTCTCTATAAATCCCTTCAACACCCGCTCTATTTTAGAAGCACCCGTCCACATTAAGTTTGATGTCAGGTATTGATTTAATCCATTTGAATTACTACCCATTGAAAGGATTAGTCCTAGCCACATTCTTTACCCTATGCACGGAAGAAATCTCAGTCATTACTCATCACTTTGCCACAAAAGTTTCCTGGTGTGAGTTGTTGTTCACTCAAACCAAAGTCAACTTCATTTCTATCGAGCTAAAAGGCCCTGCAAGCTGCTAGTGCTATAGTTCTCAATTTCACAACATTTTAGATGTTACGTAATTGCTACTCGCCAATAAGATATTAATAGACACTCGTCCAACATAACACATAGAAGATCAAGAATTATCAAGAGTAAAAGGTTTGATTTGATTAGTCATAACTGATTATCCAAAAATCCATCTTTAATGTCGGGCTTTGAAAAATGTTCCAAACACACCTAGTCAATACTTAAAATGGTCTACTAATGCTTATACAAAACCTAAACAAACCTAGATGAGAATTTTTAAAATACTTTTTGTAACATGTAAGCAACAAAAGAGTCATGGTTTATTTTTTATAAGGGTATCATTTTATGTCAATTGCAATTACTACTCATAATTATATTTGCCAAAGAAAGTTCTTTGGTATGAAATGAAAATTTATAAACTTAGAATGCAATATTTCTTGAAAATGTAACGTACACGAACAACGATCGTAACTTCACCAACAAAAAAAAACATCATGTGCTTTTACAACACGACAACACTATCGAATATGCTCAATCATCTGCCACGTTTAAGAACATCTCCAAGATTTTTTTCTTTTTTCTTTTTTTCTTTTTTTCTTTTTTTCTTTTTTCTTTTTTCTTTTTTCACCTTTCGGCGTTCACCCAAAAACAAGGAACCTATATATACAGATAGATTACATACATACGTTCCAACGACAAACGATAACAGATCTACTCTATCTGAGTAACACATCTTTAGTGAGAGAGTCAACCGAGAGTTCTTCTTTTTTAAGTGATGGATGAGAACCTAATAAAGCGATTAGAGTCGGCAGTGGCTCGTTTGGAGGGACTGTCAGTTGGTGGACTTCAACCGGCGGCGGCGATTGGAGATGATGCGGCGGCATCGAAGGATCCAGCTATTATCGCGTTTGATGATCTTTCCTCGCAGTTCATCGGCAGGTTTACTACTGCTGCTGAGAAGATAGGTGGGCAAGTTTTGGATGTATCCAAGATTATCGCCGAGGCTTTTTCTGTTCAAAAGGAACTTCTCATTAAGATCAAGCAATCTCAGGTCTCGTTTTAGCTTTACTTTAATAAATTTGCACAATATAGATTTAATTTTACATATCAAATATGTCTATCATTATCTATGTGTTGAAATGTAAATTTTCAGCTTATAGAGATTGAGCCAGTTTTGAATTAAAGTGCTAACTATTAGTCTTGAAATGTAGAATGTTTTGATTCTACCTATTAAACTTCGGACAAGTAGCAATACCTAGAAGTCTAATTTGAAGGATTAATTGTATTGTTGTTCCCTGTGTCCGGTTCAAACTATAGTTAAGTTTTCCCTGAAAACTTTGCACCATTGGTCCCTTGCTCCCTGCAGAGGGGGAGATTAGAATTTTTAAGAGTATAAAACGGAAGTATATATTTAATATCTTTAGAAACACATGGTTAAATTTGGGTATTTTGCATAACTCAGGGACCAATTGCGTGATTTACCCTAATTTAAATGTTTTAGTTCAAAAATGATGAAAGTAAATTATTCTATTTACCTGTCTAGGAAATCAATTCCTTTGTTTACCTTCCTGAAGCAAAATTAAGATTGAGAAGAGTGTAAATGACTAATGATGGCCTCTTTAGATAATTGTGTATATCTACTAATCCACATTGAAATCCTTTCATACTGAGTTTATGTGTTTTTGTTATGCAGAAACCTGACATGCAAGGTCTGGGTGAGTTTCTTAAGCCGCTTAATGAAGTTATCACTAAAGCAGGAGTAATGACTGATGGAAAACGATCTTCTTTTTTCAACCACATCAAAAGTGCTGCTGATAGTCTCAGTGCACTAGCATGGATCGCCTACACAGGGAAGGATTGTGGTAAGAAAATCATAAAACAATTCTTCTTCTCATAGACATTTAGTTCAGTTAGTTTCATTCTTTACCTTGTTTTTGTAGGTATGAGCATGCCTATTGCACATGTAGAAGATAGTTGGCAAATGGCTGAGTTTTATTGCAATAAGGTATTATTTATTGTTGATACAGAATTTGAATTTTTCAGTTCATAAATTCTGACACTTTACTTTGTTTGGAGTAGGTTCTTGTTGAATATAGAGGCAAAGATGCAAACCATGTTGAGTGGGCAAAAGCCTTGAAAGAGCTATACATACCTGGCTTAAGAGATTACGTGAAGAGTCACTATCCATTGGGTCCCGTTTGGAGTACCACAGGAAAAGCTATCGTGCCGGAAAAAGCACGTGGTGGTCCAAGTGCACCTGCTCCACCACCTCCTCCACCAGCTTCACTTTTCAGTTCAGAGTGTGTTCCGCCTTCATCATCACGTCCAAAGCAAGGAATGTCTGCTGTTTTTCAGGAAATTAGTTCCGGAAAACCAGTCACTTCCGGTACTTTCATTTCTTCTGCTTGCTTATCATTTTAAAATCGAGACTCTTTTGTTTAATATGTTCGATTTCAGGATTGAAAAAGGTTACAGCGGATATGAAATCGAAAAACCGTACAGACAGATCAGGTGTTGTTACTGCTATTAAAAAAGATGGTCAGGTAAATTCTTCCTCGTTCTCCAAAGCAGGACCTCCGAAACTAGAGCTTCAAATGGGTCGTAAGTGAGTAATCGAAACAAAACAACTATGTGTATATATATATATATATATATATATATATATATATATATATATATATATATTCAATTCTTGGTATCAAAACGGTTTTTAATTGTTTAATAATTGACAGATGGGTGGTTGAAAATCAAATTGGAAAGAAGAATTTAGTAATTGATGACTGTGATTCTAAGCAATCTGTTTACGTATATGGGTGTAAAGATTCTGTATTACAGATCCAAGGTATACTCTCCATAATTTATCACTGCAACTTCTCTTTCACTTCTCAGTCGATAAATCATTGGGTATGTGCAGGAAAAGTGAACAACATAACAGTTGACAAATGCACGAAAACTGGGATTGTATTTAAGGTTCGAGAGAATAATTTTCCAAAATTTTAGACATATATTATGTGACCTAAGGGTGTTATATTTTGTTAATAGGATGTTGTGGCTGCATTTGAGATTGTCAATTGCAATGGTGTTGAAGTGCAATGTCAGGTATTCATTCGTAT
Organism: Nemophila menziesii; assembly: GCA_029959085.1. Classification (NCBI taxonomy): domain Eukaryota; kingdom Viridiplantae; phylum Streptophyta; class Magnoliopsida; order Boraginales; family Hydrophyllaceae; genus Nemophila; species Nemophila menziesii. The sequence goes on along the minus strand of JARWIR010000007.1, from coordinate 36,302,064 downwards.
ATAATGTTTGTTCATTAATTCGATGTTCAAGTTAATTTCACAAAGTTTAATGTTTTGGAAATAATAGGGATCAGCTCCGACAATTTCAATTGATAATACATCAGGTTGTCAATTGTATTTAAGCAAGGAATCTTTGGAGGCGATTATAACAACAGCAAAATCTAGCGAAATTAACATAATGGTACCTGGTGCTGGTCCAAATGATGATTGGGTAACACTTCTTTTTATATTTTCTAGTATAATAGTTTTGTACACTCCATAGATATCTAGAACTCGGACCTTTTGTTGCAGGGGGAGCATTCGTTGCCACAGCAGTATATTCACGCGTATACAGATGGACAATTTGTTACCACTCCAGCATCACATTCTGCAGGGTAAATTCGGAAGATTTATCACGTGGTTTCTTTTGAGTTTCTTCTTTCTTTACCCATTCTTTTTCTTGGGGGAACATTGAGCGTGGAGATTATTTTGTTTCACTATTTGGTACTTGAAAATTTGTTGTCCTATTGTTTCACAGAGTTGTTGTAATTTGGCATGTTTTTTTGTTGGGAGTGTGATCTAGTAGTGTGTGTATGTGTAATGTTTGTGACATTTGTATAAGAGAAGATGAATGTTTTGCTGTATCATGAAAAGTACTATGAGTTGGAGAAAAACCATATCAATTGTTTTAATGTGTCGTGTTATACAATATTGAATTTGGTTGATCGTATTGGCTGTTTGGTACCCCGTAATTTTGTAGGGTGTTTTAGGGTTGTTTGACGGTTTTCCATGTTTTAGACTTTTATGTAGTTGTGTAGCTTGTTAAGTTCTCTGGTTTCTTGCCCATTCACATTTGGCTTAAAGTCATTTCTATACTGTGTTCAATAAGATCCATGAAATCACTAAGCTCTACTTTCAAATATGCAAATGAGCAAAACCGAGTCTCCAAATTAGTATGCAAGTTAAGGAAACTCCTGTCTTCAGCACCACTGTACTAGCTCTGCCGGCTGGGTATAGTGGAGGCGATGTCTGGTTATTGTGGTGGTGCTTTGGCGGCTTCTCCATGCATGGTGACTGAATATGTTGTTGCAAAACAACTTAGTTATTGTGGGGATGCTTTGGCGGCCTCTCCGTGCATGGTGACTGAGTTTGTTATTGCAAAACAACTCATCCAAGATTTTTTAATTTTATAAAAATTGATTTCAAAATTTCAAATCCACTTTTTTTTGGAATTAGTTGCATTTTTTACAAAATTCTTGAGCTTTTACTGAATGAATATCAAATCTCGAATCCAGTAAAATTATATTTTTCCAGTTTTGCTAAATACTTGTGATATTCCTAAATTTTCTAAGTTTTTTTAATGTGGAGAGCGTGTTCAATATTTGTGCGGTTTGTTTTTATGTCTTCGTATTTTACTATTACAAGTATTTTGTCATTATTCTTAAAGAATGTATTAATAAAATAAATTTTAGGAGATCTATGATCTCTGTAAATCAGTTTCATATAATATTCTCTTAATATAAAAATGATTAAAAAAGTAGAAAAAGTGATATCTAATTTATATAAAGTATCTTACATATATAAATTATCTTACGATAATCTTTTTGACACCATGAATATACATAAAAACAAAATTGTTCAAGAAATATGAAACAATAAACACAGTAAATAGATATTGATTCTAAGAATTTGAAGATTTTGGACGAAAGTTTAAATTGAATTATTTGTATAAATGATATTAAAAATTTAAGAAATGTGACAAATATCTGTTTTGGAACAAAAAGAAAAAGACAAATATCTATGAAAGATAATTAATTAAGTAAATGTAATTAAAATGAAACAGAGAATAAATAACGGGACTAAAAAATCCGAGTTAAGGATTTGATATTCATGAAAAATTATTGAGAATATTTTTAATATATTCTTTAAAATTTTGATTTCACTTATATAATAAAATTTTATTTATACTTCATATAAAAAAAGTAAGATTTGTCTTAAATTTATAACTTACAAAAAACATATATGAAACTAATATAATACTATAGATATTTTTAATATCTTTTAATTATATGGAATTTTTTACCCAACGAGTATTGATGAGCCATGCTCAAGACCCAAAATACTCTACAAGATCTAAGATTCTACAAAAGGGACCGATCTAATTATTAAAAATAAATAAAATTTATATACCCCATCACCTTTATAGATAGCATATTATATCCTCTTTAAACCCTAAACTTAAAAAAAATACTAAAATTATACACACACAAACACTCCATCCCCGAAACTTGTAGTGGCTCGTGGAATAGTTGGAGGTGGTTCAACTAATGATAGTTGAAAGCTAATAGATTAGAGGCTAGGTGGTTCGTGGTTCTAATCTCCAACAATGGTGGATGGTTCAAGTTTCTAAGCTCTAATGGTGGTGGCTCAAGCTTCGAGTTCCAATGGTGGTGGCTCAAGGTTCGAGCTCCAATGGTGGTGGTTCAAGGTTCATATATTTTATGGTGGTGGTTCCGTAGTGGTGACACGAAACACAACTCGCATCCATTTTAGTGGAGTTGGTTCAAGTGGTGACGTGAAACAGAATTTAGAGTTGTGGTAGTTCAAGAACTAGTTCAGAGATATTTTCATGGTGGTGGTTGGAGATTAGCATGGCAAATTTGGTTAAAAAAGCTCAGAGTTGTTTATGGTGTCTGAATCTAGAACCTGGTTATGGAGCTCGTGATGGCGGCATGGAGGTTGATATCTACTCGGAGATGGTGATGCATGTTGAGAAGACGACGTTGACATCATGCTGCTAACGTCAACACATTGCAAATATAGGTTTTTTTCTAAGTAAAGATATATATTACCCATATATTATCCCTTACGCGGAGGGTTTAATTACCAATCAAATTGTTTTTCTTTCCTAATTTTTTTCCTCGGTTTTATTTAATGTCACATAGGATGACACATAAGATGTGAAATAAGGGTGAAGCAAATAGGGGTGATATATAGCAATGCTCTTTTTTCCCTCCTCAGTTGTCAATGTAGGCTCAGAGGTATTTTAATTCTTTTCATATACAATAATTATTTTACCTTTTTGTAACTAATTGAGACGGTGTTATGTGATTAATTTATTTATGAGAGTAAAAGAAACAACTAAAATTATGTTTATGAGAGTAGAAAAGAGTAAGATAAAGTGTTCGATATAAAAAAAAATGAGTTCGAGACCGAATTTTACATTTTATGCATTATGGAATATGCTATAGATCTCGGTTTTGGGCGCTATGCGGTCGACCGGTGCCTAGCGCCTAGCGCCTAGGCGGGATTACACGGGGCCTAGGCAGAATTGTACGGTTTTGAATCTCGATGTGTAATATTGTATATTTGTAATATATATGTAGTAATTATAGCAATATTAACTATTTAAGTCATAAAAGTCATCTAACAACAATATAGTAAATATAAAAATACTAAAAATTGAGTTATAATATCAACTAAAGAATTCTCGATAATAAGAAAAATAACTAAAAGGTTTATGCTGGCATGTTTAACTATTAATCGGCGCCTAGGTGGCCATTTTTGCCAATAATCGGTGCTTAGACGGGCTAGGCACCTATTCCTCGGCGACTAAGGCGCTAGGCAAAAACGCCTAAAATTTTAACTAGGCGTAAGCGACTGAGGGGGGAGTTGGCGCCTAGGTGGGGAGATCTACAACATAGGTTGGAAACACAAAAATCAGTAGTTTTGGGTGTTTATGTAACACACAAAATCAAAAAGAAAGAGGACTAATATGACGAGGAATGTGATTTTGTGTGTTCCACGTATACATAAAACTCTGTTTTGTGTATTACTGGAATATACAAAATAACATAGAAGGAAGAAATATGATTAATATGATAGGGTCAGTCACTTTAGCATTAGAGACCCTAAGCACTAAAAAGTATAAAAGTTCAACACTAAAAACCATAAAACCTCAACCCTAAAAACCATAAGCCCTAAAAACAATAAACTCTAAATCTAAAAATTCTAAACCCTAAACCTTAAGCCTTAAACCATAACGCTAAATCTAAAAACACTAACCCTATCCTAACCCCTAAATTTAAAAACATTAACCTGAAATCCTAAGCCCTGAACATTAAATCTAAAATCACTAACCCTAAGCCTAAAAACCCAAAACCCTAAATTTTAAAAGAAGAAAAATGTTTTATATGACAGAGTTTGTAATTTTGTGTTAGAGGAATACAAAAATACTAAGTTTTGTGTATTTCTGTAATATACACAATCACACAGAAGGGTAAGAAGGAGTAGTATGATGAGGTCTATGATATTGTGTGTTCCATGAATAAACAAAATGGAACACACAAAACCACATGAATATACAAATATCTAATATTATATTTTTCCAACTTTTATAAATACTGGTGACATTTCAAAATTTTCTAATTTTTTAATGTGGATAGCGTGTTATTATTTTGTATAATAATTGTGCGGTTTGTCTTCTGTCTTCAAATACGTATATTTTAATATTGTGTCATTAGATGGTATTTTTAAAGAATGTCTATATAAAAAAATTATGAGATCATATATCAAGATCTTTGTAAATTATTTTTTATTTAATATTTTTAATATAAAAATGATCTACAAAATAGGAAATAAAAAAAAGTGATATCTAATTTATGAGATTATTACCCAAGAAGTTTTGAACACACCACCCCAAAACCCAACAATACCGGTTGGATTTACTCTTCTTACTAAAGGCCACAAATCAATTTTAACACTATAAACCTAATTTCCCAATTACTACTATACCCTATTTTGTTTTTTCCTCCTATATATACTAATTATCCTATTTATAAAACCTAAAAGTCCTATTCTCTTTCCACACTCCCGTCAAAACATAATCTCTCATCACTCACCTCTCTTTCTCCACTCACCGGATCTCTCTCTCTCTCTCTCTCTCCCCACTCACCGGAGCTCCTTTCCTTACCCTCTCAACCTCACAACAGAACTCCTCTCCGCTCAAGAGATGCTCGTAGCCATGAAAGACGGTTGTTCGAGCTCCATTTCTGGTGCATACTCGAAGCTCTGTTCGAGTCCAGCAGCGACGCTTTTTCAGCAGATCCGGGCGACCTAGCTTTTTCAGTAGTTGTTCGTATTTGTGGTGGAGATCCGTCCGACCACTATTTCACCCTCTTTCTTAATCTCCATTCAAACCTCCCAGCAAAGCACAACGAATCTCCGGTGTATTCTTCACGACCCGCGAAACCCTAGCTCGCGGCAGTGGTAGCTGGTGAGTCGCCGACTTATTTTTTCACGGCGGAACCCTAGCTCCGTCAAGACTTTGCCTGCTACCTTTTTTCAGCTTCTCTTAATGTGTGCTGAAGCAGAAGAATTTGAAGTTGTTTGTAATCCGATTATTACGGCTGTTTATTAGAGATCTGGTGGTGCTCATGGTAGGGCTGGTGCTAGTGGTGGTGCGAGGTGGTGTGTGGTGGTGTATAGGGAAGTTGCAATTACTTGTAAAATCTGTTCTTTATTTTAATTTTAGTTGTGTTTTTTTATTATAAATCAATTCTAATTAAGAAAATAATAACTTTTCTTTGAATTCTTAATAAAATTCTAAAAAAATCAATGATATTTCTCGATACTCAGCAAAGTTATCGAGTATACGAGCATACGCAGTAAAGTTACTCAGTAAACGTATTGAGAGTACTCAGTAAACTTACTGAGCATACGAGCATGCTCAGTAAAGTTATTGAGCATACAAGCATGCTCAGTAAAATATGCTCAGAAAAATATGCTCAGAAAAATATGCTCAGTACTTTTTCTGGCGGTGGTCGATGGTTGTGGCCGGAACTGAAAATTATTGATTGTTAATGAAGGACGAGAGAGAAAAAATGATAAAGGGGGTGAGAGATTAATTGTACTGAAAGAGAGAGAATAATGGTAATAGAGGAGAGAGAATAATATAATTTTTTGTCTTACATACACTATAAGGGTAGTAATGACATTTGTCAATTTTGAGTCCTCTAATTAGGAGATGGCAATAAGATGCTCCCCAAGACCCTATAGGTAATTGAACCCTAATTTATACTTTCTTCGTTCCAAAAGGTTGTCACATTTGTTTTTTCATACAAAATAAAAAATGTTATTTATCATCCATGTGATTATTGAAATACCCTCCGTAAAGTGTTTTGAATCTAAATATATATTAAAAACATAAATTATAATATATTTTAGGAGTAAAATTGGTATAAAAAATAAAAAAAAGTGATAATCTTTTAAAAATAACTAAATTTAGTATAAATGACAACTTTTTATAGACGGAGGAGAAAATATAAAGTATCTTACAAATGTATATCATCTTACAATATCTCCTTGATATCATGAATATAATGATAGAGTAATGATATATACCAAAAAAAAAAGATAACATTTTTTTGGTAATTGTTATAGAAATATGTAATAAAATAATGATGATTAAAGATTGATTCTAAGAATTTGAACATATTGGACGAAAATTTAAATTGAATTATTTGTAAAAATAATATTAAAAAATTGAAAAAGTGTGACAAATATTTGTGAAAGATATTTAGTTAAGTAATGTGATGAAAATAAAAGAGATAATCAATAACTGGGTTAACAAATTGAGTTAAGGATTTGATATTCATAAAAAATTATTGAGAATATTTTAATATATATTCTTCAAAATTTTGAATTCACTTATATAGGGTGATAAAAAAGATATTAAATTTTTTCTTAACCTGAAATTTCATTTTTATTTAAGAGTCAATTAGAGGTAAATGCCTATTAAAGAAGTTATTTAAAAAAAGATGCCTCCAATAAAACATTTTAGAGAAAACAGCCTCTCCCAAAACTACCCCTAACTACCAATTTTAAAAAAAAAACGTGTATATATCTTTTGTTAAAATAAAAAATAAAAAAAAATAAAAAACAAAACCTGAAGCGTTTAAAACACACACACAACACACACAAATACACACAACACACACGCAAACACACACAACAAAGCTCTAAGCGGCGAAAGATGAAAATCACGCAGGAGAAATCGACGACAAAGGAAACAAGCAACGGAAATGGTGAATATCAAGCACTCAAACCAATAACAAGTGTAAAATATCAACAACAACAAAGAATTGTCATACAAAATCAAAAAACCGTAAGCATTAAACCCAAAATTTTGTGTTATTCTGATATTTTTTAGAGTGATTTATGATTCCGAATTGATTATTGTGTGATTCATGAACAAAATCAAAACGAAAATTGATTTCATGTTGATTTCGATTGATTTTTACTGATTTTTGTTTGATTAAGTAAAATAGTAACGATTTTGGTAGTTTCTAGGGTTTATAATGGGATTTTTTGATGAATATGATTGAATAATGTGATTAATATGAAAGAAAATAAGATTAGAGTGATAAAGATGACTAGTCTGTAAAACAGGGACCTATATTGCAATTATATCCAAACATTTGATGTAATACTGTAAAATATAGATAAACAAGGACAAATTGTGTAATTTAGGGACCTTATAGTGTAATTATTGCATAATGTAGAATTTTGCATAATGTTTTTCGTAACTGTATTAAACATGGAATTCCATGTTTAATACAGTTATCAAATCATGATATTACATGTTTTGAAAACTGTATTATAGACATAATGTGTAGTTTAGGGACCTTATAGTGTAATTACTGCATAATATGGAATTTAATGATTTGATAATTGTATTAAACATGGAATTCCATGTTTAATACAGTTATCAAATCATTAAATTCCATGTGTTGATAACTGTATTAAGATAGAATGTGTAGTTTAGGGACCTTAAGTGTAATTACAGTATAGTTCGGAATTCTGTAGAATGTTGTTAGTAACTGTATCAAACATGGAATTCCATGTTTAATACAGTTATCAAATCATTAAATTCCATGTGTTGATAACTGTATTAAGATAGAATGTGTAGTTTAGGGACCTTAAGTGTAATTATAGTATAGTTTGAAATTCTGCAGAATGTTGTTAGTAACTGTATCAAACATGGAATTCCATGTTTAATACAGTTATCAAATCATTAAATTCCATGTGTTGATAACTGTATTAAGATAGAATGTGTAGTTTAGGGACCTTATAGTGTAATTACTGCATAATATAGAATTCTGCAGAATGTTGTTAGTAACTGTATCAAACATGGAATTCCATGTTTAATACATTTATCAAAACATGAAATTCTATATTTTGATAATTGTATTAAACATGAAATTCCATGTTTTGATAACTGTATTAAACATGGAATTAACTCAATTCAGGCTACTAATATGTTTTCTTGTGCTTGGAGTTTGTGTAAAAACAGGTGAAAATGGCACCAAGAAGAAAAGTTATCAAGTCAAGACTACTAATTTGTTTCTTGTGGTTGGAGTTTGTGTAAATACAAGTAAAAATGCCTCCAAGAAGAAGATTTACTGATGAACAAGAAGATGATAAGATACAAGCAGTGAAAAGGAAGAACTACTAGCTTTTCTAAGTGATGAGCAACCCCTCAGTGGATTATGTTCATTGAAGAGTGTATATGCAGTTCAAAGATTAAAGAACCAGTTATCTAAAAGAATATTGATGAATGTGTTGACGTTTCTATTATTGTATTGAAAAGAGTATTTCGTATTTAATTATACTTATTTTGGAATGTTTTAAATTGTAATGTTTAAAATGACTTGTTAGTTTATTAAGTATTATGAAGAATTTGATTAGAAATGAAAATTGATTAGTATTTCATATTGTGAAGGATTTGATTAGAATAGTTTTGATACCAACAACAAACTCAAAAAGGCAGGCAAAATCCGCAACACATAAAAATGACTTGTAAATTCCATGATTGAAAACATGGAATTCCATGTTTGAAAACATGAAATTCCATGTTTGAACATGAAAATTTACTAACCTACACACTAACAACTTAAGCTACTCGAATCAAAACCTATACAAAAAGATAATAATTATAAAGGAATGAATCACAACACAATATAAAAACAAAAAGGATCCAAAACATAACAATAGAAACTGTAAAAATTGTTAAACCGGTGAATATTAAACTGTTACAAGAATATAATGATCATAAAAAATAATCATAGAGCAACTTGACAATTTTTGGCATTGACCGACGTGACTGATTAGTTGACTCCAACGGTTGCTTTTCAGAACCAAATCTTTGTGACTACCAAATGTATGCTACTTGGGATCGTGGAAACACGTAATCGAAAACAGAATCGAGAGTCGGAAAAGATCAAACGAACACATATAACGTTGAGAACCGAACTTTACTACAACCATAACCATCTGCAGAAAACAAGTCATGAAATAAGTACTAGAATACAATAACACAAACAAAGGAAGAAGTAGAAAAGGGAAAAAATTCTGTGCATGCGCAGAATTCCATGTTTTAAACATGGAATTCCATGTTTCATACAGTTTCATACAGTTTCATACTGTATAAAACATGGAATTCCATGTTTAAAGCATGGAATTCTTTAACTGCACAAACCTCTTCACAGAATTCCATGTTTAAAACATGGAATTATGCAACTGCACAAACCTCTTCACAGAATTACAGCTCAAACACATAATTTACTGCGAGTAAAACAGTTTAAACACAGAATCTAGCAGTAAAGAAGCAAAAAATGAACAAAATGAAGAATGTAACACATAATTTACAGAAAAGTAAGCAAAATATGAAGAAATGAAGAGTGTAAACACATTATCATAACAAAAAGAGCTTAAACACAAAATTTTGCTAATATCAAAGCAAAATATGAACAAAACTAAGAATATAAACACAAAATCAACACAAAACAAGCAATTAGAAGAGAAAAAGCTTCAAAACAGTAGATTTGGTACAAGTTGTAAAATGTGAATGAAAATGCTTTAAAAACAGAGAATACATACACATGTATACGTATATATAAAAACTAAAACCTGCAAATCAGCAAAACAACAAAATGAAATCAAAAATTCAAAAAAAAAGAGCCGAGAGAGATAGAGAGCGTGAGAGGTAGAAGAGAGGTTAGTTTACCTTTAGAGAAGAAGAAAAAACCGAGTTAGATTCGTGAGTTAGCTTCGTGAGTGAGCTGCGTGAGCTTCGCGTAGCTTATCAATGGAGGAGCTGCGTGAGTGAGATGCGTGAGATAGAATAAAACTGTTAGAGGAGAGAGAAAGAGAGAGAGAGAAAATAGATAGAGAGGATTGTGTGATAATAATTGGGGAATTAATTACCTAGTTTATAATAAGTAGTATTTATATTGGGTAAAAAGGGAAAAGAAATAATTAAGGGGAGTTTTTCTCTAATTACTTAATTAGGAAGGCATTTATCTCTAAATAAAAAAGTTAGAGGCTTAAAAAAATTAGTAGCCTCATTAAGGAGGCATTTTTCTCCAATTACCCCTTTATTTAAAATAAAAGTAAATTTGTCTAACTTACGATAAACTTATACAAAACTAATATAATATTATAGTTTTTTCTAATTAGTTTTATATATCTTTTAATTATATAGAATTTAGTACGTAACGAGTTTTGAAGAGTCGTGCTCAAGACCCAAAAGACTCTATAGGATATAAGATTCTACGAAAGAGACGGATCTAATTATAAAAAAAATCAAAATTTATATACCCCAACACCTCTATATATGTCATATTATACCCCCTTTAAACCTTAAACTTTAAAAAAATCACACACACAAACCTTCCAACCCTAAAACTTGGCAGAGGTTCGTTACAAAGTTGGAAGTGGTTCTAGATAATGGTGGTTGAAAGCTAACAGATTGGAGGCTGATGTCTCCCTATTTGTTCTAATTATTAGCCCTCTGGAGACATCCTTTTAGGTGAATAAATGACTTATTTGATAGACTTTTAGGCTTAATTGATCATATTTCACTTTCTCCCCTTGGAAATTAACTATTTGCAGAATCTAAGCTTTTATGCGTAAATGTGACTATTTTCAATGCAAAGTTAATCGGTTCTTAAATTTCATGAAAGACCAATCCAAGGAGAAGAAGTGAGAATAAAGTCTTAGTGTATTTTAGAGTGTTAGGAAATGTTTTTACTAGACTTTCTATTTTAGAGTGCACTTTCCTATTTCTATCTCTTGATTTATTGATTTATTCTTTTTAAGCATATGCGGTTTAATTATTTATTTAATGTGAAGCTTTAAAAGATAAATGGTAATTACTTAGAGACCAAGTCAAGATAAATAAGTAAAGGAAAGAAGATTTACATGGAAATAAGAAGATTTAGGAAAGATATATGCAAAGAAGGAAAAGATAAAGCTGCCTTATGAATCTGAAATTCCAGCCACGTTTTAAAGATTAATTCATAACTTACGATTGGCTAGGAATCTGGACGAGTGGTCTGCACCAATAGAAAGCTCTTTCCAAGACAAACAGTTTCATATATTGGAACTCCTCAAACGGGTAAGTATTGAAAAAGATATGACCAAATCAAATCAGCAGCAGAATCTTACCTTTCATAGAATTTAGGGCTACGAATTAAAGAGTTCTTAACTTGTCTTCCACTCCAAGTAAATTCCACCTAGGGTCCCCTAACACCTATAAATACACCCATTAACCTCCTCTTTTCATACATTTCATAGAATTACACAAGAGGCTTAAGGTTTTCAAGTCAGAGCAAGAAGGCAAGGAGAAGCTAGTGATGGAGGAGTCCTGTTCTTCCATCATCAGTCATCTTAACCTTTAGGTTCTTTATTTTCTTTCTGTAATTCGAAACTATGTCTTTTATTTCTTTAAATTTATTTTTCCATTCCGTTATGAACTAATTTCTTTAGTACTTGAGAATCGCTATATGGGTTGAACTTAATTCTGTTTAATTTATGTTTTCTGATTTGGGATTTAATGGTTTAAATTAGACTAGGTATTTTGTGTTGACTATTATTTTGTTTTAATCACTAATTTTGAAGTCATGAATCAAACTTAGCTCATAGTAATTAAGCTATTCCATATAGTGGCGTATGGATCACCTTGACGGGGGGTTTAATTGCAGACTTAGATAATAGACGCATAGTATCTGTTATTGACCTTGACAGGCTTAACTAACCATGCAGCCAATGAGATAAATTAGTATTCATCTGAAAGTAGCTTATATTCACCCTGACGGGGTTTGTAATACCGTAGGATAGCTCTTAGGTCCACCCTGACAGGGGCTAGGAGATATTAGAGTCCCGACTATCACAATAATACCAGTTTAGCCCTTAAACAGAAGCATGAATTAGATAGGTTAGGTGAAACCCTTGCGAGGATCAAGTACCCTTTCTCATCTGAAGTTTAAAGTCTCTTTTATTTGCTTTCTTTTATTTCCGTAATTTATTTTCTTGCATCTTTTAATTTATAAAACCAAACAAAAATCTTTACTTTATTTTTCTGTTAAGCAATTATTCTTACTTTTCGATTAATACCTGAGTTGTGCCTAATCAGTCCCTGCGAACGAACTCGATTTATCGAATATTACTTGGACAACCGTACACTTGCGGTTAAGTAGTTCCTTTATTTTTGCACTTTATTTTATAACACACCAGGACCTACCAAGTTTTTGGCGCCGCTGCCGGGGACGGTAGCGTGTGACCCCGGTGTTAATCTTTTAGTAGTTTAATTGTTAGTTTAGTTTTAGTTTTATTTTTCAGTTTTACGCTTTGGGTTGTCTTTCTTTCTCAGGTTTACAGGTTTTGGTTTATGCGTGAAGATATCGTGATTCTTGCAAATCCCGAAAACCTAGTTCGAGAAGCAAATAAAAGAAAGAGAGAAGCTAAAGCAAAAGAGTTAGAGGAGCAATTAGCAAGAGAAACGATGGCTGAAGATCAAATCAACCCTCCTCTTGTTCCTTCTGTTCCCCAAGCTCAAAACAATGATCCGTGGTTCATCAATGGCCCTGAAGAATCTCCGTTTCGAGCTCTTGCCCTCGGAATTGGCCCTGCAGATATTAATGTCGAGAGATTCAGACCCGATCCTGGTATGTTATCTCAGTTTCAGAGTTATGGCAATTTCCGAGGAGCACCTAGCGAAGATCCAATCCGTGTTGTACATAAGTTCATGCAAATTTGCGATTCTTATATTACGCAAGGAGTAACTAAAGAGCAAATGTATTTTGCTAATTTTAGATACTTCGTTATTGATGGAGCAAGTGAGTGGCATGATTCTCAAGAACCCGGAACAATTACAACATGGGACGAATTACAAACCGCATTCTTCGATAGATACTACCCAACGAATATGATATTAGATGCGCAAGTTGAGATAACTTCATTCAAACAAGATCAAGACAAGACTTTGGGTAGAAGTTGGAAGAGATTTCAGATTTGCTTAAGAAGAGTCCCTAATCATGGCCTCACAGAAGTTCAACAGCTGAAGATATTTTACCGAGGACTTGATGGCTCTTCAAGAAAGGATCTAGATTTGCTTTGTGGTGGTGCATTTCTACAGGTACAACCAGTCTATGCTAAAATTATTTTAAATAGAACAGTTACGAATAAACTAGGTTGGAATACTGTAAGAACACATATTCGAGGTGGAAATAGTGCACTAATTGAAGAAAAATTCACTGCCATGGAAAATAAACTTGAGCAACAATTAAAACAGCTTACTCTCGCTGTTACAAAGAGTGTTGCTGGTAGAAGAGCAGATGTTAATGCTACACAAGAAGTCCATAGGTGTTCTAATTGCGGCACACAAGATCATGATTGGGAGACCTATCCACACAATACGGAAACCGTAATGTTTGTTTCAAACCGAGGAAATTATAACTCAAGTGGTCAAGGTTATCAACCAAATAGAAACCATCCGGGTTTCCAAAATTCGAATCCAAATGGGGCTGCTAATCCACAACATGCATATCAACCGCGTCCCCAAGGAAACAACTTTCAACCAAGACCTCAGAACAACTACCAAGGTGGACAAGCTTACGGAAATCAAGCTCAGAGACAACCTCTGCAAGATGCTTATGCCAACACCATGAATCAGAAAGATCTACCTTCTCAACCTCAAGAAGGTGCATTAGATGTTCAGCAAACCTTGACAACACTAATCAACATTCAACAATCTACAGCCGCAGCACTTAAATTGATGGAAATTCAGATAGCTCAGATGGCAAAGCAATTAAATCAGTGTCCACAGGGACAATTACCAAGTGATACTGAAGAACCTAAACCATATGAAGAATGTAACGCGATCTCTCTTAGAAGTGGTAAGAATCTTCCACCCCCACCTTTTCCCGTTATGAAAGAAAAAGAAACAACTATGAAAGAGAAATCGGTAAAAGATGTGGAAGAAAAAGAAGATGGACCTGAAATAATTGAAGTGGAGAAGATTCCGGAAAAGCCAAAATCCAAGGATGTTATCGAAACCCGTCCTCCTCCACCATTCCCTTCAAGAGTCCAGAAGAAAGGAGATACTGCGGAATATCAGAGATTCATGACCATGGTGAGTAAGCTTAACATTAATATACCTTTCTTAGAGGCTATCAAAGGTGTACCGAAATACATGAAATTCTTAAAAAGAGCTATCGCCAGCAAGCGTCAGTATCTTGAGAATGAAATGGTGGGTTTGCCAGAAGAGTGTAGTGCTATATGCCAAAGTAAGTTGCCACCCAAATTACTTGATCCTGGAAGTTTTACTATCCCGATTTTCATTGGTGCTAAGTGGCAAGGGAAAGCTTTGTGTGATTTGGGAGCAAGTATTAATCTCATGCCCAAATCCGTGTTTGAAAAGTTGAAGATAGGAAACGCAAAACCCACCTCTATGGTTTTGCAAATGGCTGACAGATCCCTCGTACATCCAGAGGGAAGACTAGAAGATGTCCTCGTCAAGGCTAGTACGTTAATCTTTCCTGTTGATTTTGTTATACTTGATTACGACGCGGATAGGAATGTCCCCATTATTTTGGGAAGACCAATCCTCGCCACGGGGCGTACTTTGATTGATGTAGAAAACGGTGAATTGATTATGCGTATTCAAGACGAGGAGGAAAAATTTAACGTGTTTAAGCCAATGAAGTTTCCGGATCCCAAGGAGGATTGCTTCCGGATTGATGTGATTGAACAAACAGACAAGGAACCAACTAAGGTAGTGGAAACCTTAGGAATGGAGGAAGAAGAGCTAAAAAAGAAACCACCAAATCCGTGGTTTCTCCATTCAGATCCTGAGGAAAATCCACCAAATCTGTGGTTCCTTGACGGTGCGAAGATAAAAGAGAAGGGGCGAGCTATGAAGGTTCCTAAAGAACCTAAGAAAAAAAGAAAGAAAAGGGGGTTCAGAGTAAGCGAAGAGGTTGCAATGAAGAAGCCTGGTCCTCCTCCGAAGACGCGCAAAGCCAAGAGTTCTTGGCAAGGACCGTTCATGGTCACAAAGGTTATTTCGAATCAACTAGTGGTCATAAAAGCGAAGGGATGCAAATTCCGTGTAGAAAACGTTGATAACCTCACTCACTGCTGGGGAGGTTATGTGAAAAAATGATTCGAGAGGTAACCCGTCGAGCTTAACGACGTTAAACAAAAGCCAACTCATTGTATATTAGTTTATTGCTTTAAGTTTTTCTATTTCTAGTGTATAATTCTAAGTTAGTGTCGAGTTTTAGTGTCTATTTTTAAAATAAATGAGAAAGATAATGTGTTAATGGTGCAGGAATTGAGTTTGGGATGCTAGGAAACGTGGTTATAATTCTTTTTTTACTTCATATTATTCTCAAGCCCACCTTTTTCACTATTTCTAATTTAATTTCAGAGCCAGTAGCAGTAGCAGTAGCAGTAGCTCACGTGGTTGATACTCCAGCTGTTGACGTGGCAGCTTCTCATGCAAAAGAGGTTCAAAATGGTGAACCAGTGGAGATTGAACGAGAAATAGTAGTTGTTGAAGTTGTACCTGAATCACAAGAGAAGAATCTTAACTCACCAATTACTGAGTGGAGATTGAACGAGAAATAGTAGTTGTTGAAGTTGTACCTGAATCACAAGAGAAGAATCTTAACTCACCAATTACTGAACCTGCTACTTTAGTTTCTCAAGATGATGCTCCTAAGAAAATATATGCATCAATTGTAAGCTCTCTTAAGAAGGGTCCCACAAGAATTTATGTACCTTCTTCAAATCCACCTAAAATGGCTCCTGAAAAGATTGAGAAGAAATTAATTCCTTCAGTAACAGAGTCATCTCCAGCACTTCCTACTCCCCCTCCTAATGAAATTATTACTGACAGTAACAAAGATGCTCAAGATGAAGGTAATATTTAATAATTATAAAAATTCATCGTGTCCTATTATTAATTTTGTCGGGTTTCTTATTGTTTTAACGGTTATTGTGGTGGTGCTTTGGCGGCTTCTCCATGCATGGTGACTGAATTTGTTGTTGCAAAACAACTTCGTTATTGTGGTGATGCTTTGGCGGCCTCTCAGTGCATGGTGACTGAGTTTGTTATTGCAAAACAACTTATCCAAGATTTTTTTTTTATAAAAACTGATTTCAAAATTTCAAATCCACTTTTTTTTTTGAATTAGTTACATTTTTTAAAAAATTCTTGAGTTTTTATTGAATGAATATCAAATCTCGAATCAAGTAAAATTATATTTTTCCAGTTTTGCTAAATACTTGTGATATTCCTAAATTTTCTAAAGTTTTTTAATGTGGAGAGCGTGTTCTTATTTTGTTTTATTTTTTTGTGCGGTTTGGCTTATGTCTTCGTATTTTACTATTACAAGTATTTTATCATTATATGGTATTCTTAAAGAATGTCTTAATAAAATAAATTTTAGGAGATCATATATCAAGATTTTGTAAATCAGTTTCATATAATATTCTTTTAATATAAAAATGATTAAAAAATAGGAAAAGTGATATCTAATATATATAAAGTATCTTACATATATAAATTATCTTACGATAATCTTTTTGACACCATGAATATAAATGAAAACAAAATTGTTAAAGAAATTTGAAACAGATCACAGTGATAGGAGATTGATTCTAAAAATTTGAAAGTTTTGAACAAAAATTTAAATTAAATTATTTGTATAAATGATATTAAAAATTTGAGAAGCGTGACAAATATCTGTTTAGGAATAAAAAGAAAAAGACAAATATCTAAAAAGACAAAAACAAAAAGACAAATATCTATGAAAGATATTTAGTTAAGTAAATGTAATGAAAATAAAACAGATAATAAATAACGGGATTAAAAAATCTGAGTTAAGGATTTGATATTCATGAAAAATTATTGAGAATATTTTTAATATATTCTTTAAAATTTTGATTTCACTTATATAATGAAATTTTATTTTTACTTCAAATAAGAAAAGTAAGATTTGTCTCAAATTTATAACTTACAAAAACATATATAAAACTAATATAATACTATAAATATTTCTAATATCTTTTGATTATATGAAATTTATTACCCAACGAGTATTAAAGAGCCATGCTCAAGACCCAAAACACTCTACAAGATCTAAGATTCTACAAAAAATACCGATCTAATTATTAGAAAAAAAAATTAAATTTATATACCCCAACACCTTTATAGATAGCATATTATATCCTCTTTAAACCCTAAACTTAAAAAAAAATACTAAAAATATACACACACACAAACATTCCATCCCCGAAACTTTTAGTGGCTCGTGGCAAAGCTGGAGGTGGTTCAACTAATGGTGGTTGAAAGCTAATAGATTGGAGGCTAGGTGGTTCGTGGTTCTGATCTCCAACACTGGTGGATGGTTCAAGTTTCTAAGCTCTAATAGTGGTGGCTCAAGCTTCGAGTTCCAATGGTGGTGGCTCAAGGTTCGAGCTCCAATGGTGGTGGTTCAAGATTCAGATATTTAATGGTGGTGGTTTCGTAGTGGTGACACGAAACACAACTCGCAGCCATTTTAGCGGAACTGGTTCAAGTGGTGACGTGAAACAGAATTTAGAGTTGTGGTGGTTCAAGAACTATTTCAGAGATATTTTCATGGTGATGGTTGGAGATTAGCATGGCAAATTTGGTTAAAAAAAGCTCAGAGTTGTTTATGGTGTCTGAATCTATAACCTGGTTATGGAGCCCGTGATGGCGGCATGGAGGTTGGTATCTACTCGGAGATGGTGATGCATGTTGAGAAGACGATGTTGACATCATGCTGCTAACGTCAACACATTGCAAATATAGGTTTTTTTCCTAAGTAAAGATATATATCACCCCTATATCATCCATTACGCGGAGGGTTTAATTACCAATCAAATTGTTTCTCCTTCCTAATTTTTTTCTCTGTTTTATTTAATGCCACAGAGGGTGACACATTAGAGGTGAAATAAGTGTGAAGCAAATAGGGGTGATATATAGCAATGCTCTTTTTCCCTCCTCAGTTGTCAATGTAGGCTCAGAGGTATTTTATTTTTTTCCATATGCAATAATTATTTTACCTTTTTGTAACTAATTGAGACGCTGTTATGTGATTAATTTATTTATGAGTGTAAAATAAACAACTAAAATTATGTTTCTGAGAGTAGAAAAGAGTAAGACAAAGTGTTTCATATAAAAAAAATATGATTTCGAGACCGATTTTTACATTTTATGTATTACAGAAACACAAAAATCAATAGTTTTGGGTGTTTATGTAACACACAAAATCAAAAGGAAAGAGGACTAATATGACGAGGAATGTGATTTTGTGTGTTCCACGTATACATAAAACTTTGTTTTGTGTATTACTGAAATACACAAAATAACAGAGAAAGAAGAAATATGATTAATATGACAGGGTCGGTCACTTTAGCATTAGAGACCTTAAGCACTAAAAAGTGTAAAAGTTCAACACTAAAAACCATAGAACCTCAACCCTAAAAACCATAAGCCCTAAAAACCATAAGCCCTAAAAACAATAAACTCTAAACCTAAAAATTCTAAACCTTAAACCTTAAGCCTTAAACCATAACGCTAAATCTAAAACACTAACCCTAACCCTAACCCCTAAATTTAAAAACATTAACCTGGAATCCTAAGCCCTAAAACCCTAAAATCACTAACCCTAAACCTAAAAACCCAAAATCCTAAATTTTAAAAGAAAAATGTTTTATAAGACGGAGTTTGTGATTTTGTGTTAGAGGAATACAAAAATACTGAGTTTTGTGTATTTCCATAATATACACAATGACACAGAAGGGTAAGAAGGAGTAGTATGATGAGGTCTATGATATTGTGTGTTCCATGAGGACTACACACAACTGAATTTTGTGTGTTCTTGTAACATCCAAAAATCACAGAGAAGGAGAAAAAGGTCTAGTAAGGAATATCGTTTTGTGTGTTACAGTACTACACAAACTGACTTTTGTGTATTACTAAAATCCTAAAAACGCTAATATTAGACCCTAAAACCCCAACACCATAATCCTAGAGATTGTAAAAAAGTAATTAGAATAAACCAAAATGATTTTTGTGAGAGTATAAAACTGCAAAAACCCTAAACCCTAACCCTATAAAAGCCAAACCCTTAAAACTCTGGACGGTTTCCTTTGGGAGACTAGAGAAGATGCCTGGAGAAAGACTTGTAATAGGCACATAAATTTTTTAGACATGGAACGTAATAC
Source organism: Nemophila menziesii (assembly GCA_029959085.1). Lineage (NCBI taxonomy): Eukaryota > Viridiplantae > Streptophyta > Magnoliopsida > Boraginales > Hydrophyllaceae > Nemophila > Nemophila menziesii. The sequence continues at coordinate 36,282,483 of JARWIR010000007.1, read as the reverse complement.
ATCTCATGTCCATGGTTTGGGGAATTTCGGTGGACAACATAAATGATGGTTAATTCCGGGAACGAAATGCTGCATCAGCAGCCTCCTTTGAGTGGACTGAACAGATGGAAGGCATTAGTTGGTGACTTTATTATATTGCAAGGTAGTAGTTAATGGCCTTGAATTAATGACAATGGCCTTAGCTATATGTTGGATTGTATGAATCACTCTAAATGACTTGGATTTCGAGGGGAACGGACATGCAACACCGACACGAGTGTTAAAAAGCTTGGTTAGAAATACAGCAGAGTGATGTATCCGGGTTTTGGGAAAAGAGTGTGACGGAGGGGTCTCGGTAATAAGTACGATATGTAAATGGGTCAAGCCGACATTTGGGTTTAAACTCGGTGTGGATGGATTCTTAGCTCATGGGGCCATTAATGGGGAAGTAGAAAGTCTTTTCCAAGATAGCAATGGCAATTACATAGAAGGTTTTGCTGGGGCGTGTAAGGTAAAGTCCGATTTCCAGGCTGAGCTATTTGTGTTACACTTCTGGCTATGTATGCCGATTAATAGAGACTATAATACGGTGTTCATTGAAACTGGTTCACTTGAGGTACACGCGCTAGTGAAGGGTGGTGGGAACAAGGGAGATTGGTCGGATGAAATAATCGTTGAGTGTAGGAATATATTAGCAAGGAAAGCCAGTTTATCACAAGTCGAATTCGTGCGCGGATTGGTTAGCTAAGATGGGAGCATCATTAAGGGAGGAGTCGTGTCTGTATAAGGATCCACTTGATGGTTTATGGGAACTCGTGTCGCGAGATAGAAGTGGGTGGGCCACATCATGTACTATAGTGAGCGCATTGTCAGAAGTTTTAGTAAGTTCGAGATATACTTATCGGTCTTTTATTTAGGCCTCAGATGTAATCCCAAAAAAATTTACTTTCCTAGAAATAAAAAAATATAAATTTATCATTAGCTATGCATTATCTCTTACTTTAAAATTAATTTTTTTTCTTTTAAATAAGTTTAAAAGGATCTGCATACTCGGTGTAAGCAACATTTGAAGAGCCAAAAATCTTAGCAAAAATTATATGCAACAAAACTATTATCTTCAACTTCTATAGAAATACCATCTACATTTGTTGGGGTTTGAAAGAATCGGTTACTACTAAAATATATGGCTTTAATTCTTGCTTGATTACTTGCTCTAACAAAGGGGATTATGATTTGATTCTCAGAAAACAACCATGGAACTTAGCGGGTAAACATGTGTTAGTAAAGGAATGGAACCATACCGATGAGAATAACAAGGGTGAGCAAGTAAAAACTCTCTTTTGGATGCACATTCATGGATTACCTGGGAATTTCATCTTGAAAGATGATGCAAGATCTATTGCTATAAGCTATTGTAAAGTGTATAAAATTCAACTTCCCCCTATTGAATCCATTGAAGAAATTAACCACATCAGAGCTAGGGTTGAGTGGGATTTAAATCAACCTCCTAGTGCAGTTTATGCTTTCAACATCAATCAAACACGTAACCTTACCAGTATGTTTATATATGAAAGATTAGGTGAGTTCTGTTTTGCTTGTGGTTTATTGGATCACTCCGAGGATGAATGTAGTAACAAGAGAAAGCTTAAAATACGCCTTGGAAAGTGGGTTCACGAAATTGAACGTGAATTTGTGAAATCCTCATCGGTCCCACAACCTTTTGTCTTGACGGCGATGGAAAAAACAGTCACAACCAACAAACGTGTCGAAACAAAGAAATGAGTCACGGTTCTTGACCCGGTAAGAGAAAAGCGAACACGACTCGGTACTAATGAGAAGGGAAGACGTAGAGAAGAAAATAAAATACGAAAAAATGGAGGACGATGGTACAATGGTAGTGGGAGAGATAATGGATTTTAACTCTTCAATTAATCCAACTAAGAATATGTTTGGGGAACTTCTGACTTTTCAAAATAATAGTGAGATGGGTTGTCTCTCTCCTACTCGGGTGGGGCACCTTGATGTGTCATTCGGGTGATTTAAAAAACAAGACCGTGTGGAGGCTATGTCATCTGATAAGAATAAAAGGGTAATTATTAAACCTAATTCTATTTAATCTCCTACATCATCCCTTCTTCTCTCTGCATCCCCTAATGAACACCTTACTCAAAACACTACACCGGTCAAGAAATCTTCTCAACTTCTGCGAAGAATTACAATTTATGACAAGACCATGGCGATGGTTATAGAGAAAGGTGGATTACGAGTACTGATAAACTGGAATTTAAGCATATGATTCACAATACAAGATAAATAGTGAAAAGGCTAAAAGTTTGGTAATTTGGAGGGCTAGGTGGACTCCTGCTATGGGTACGATGAATCTCGAAAAGCTGATTAAAAATGAATCAGATGAAAATGCTGGGACTGAAGGTATGGTTATAAATGAAGGGTTTTGCGGGGTTGAACCACGTCAACCCCAAAGCTCTCAGGGACACAAATCAATTGGAACTTCCAAGGTCTTGGCTCTGCTTTGGCAGATCTGACTCTAAAGGATATTGTTGTTCAGTATCGACCCAATGTACTCTTTCTTACTGAATCAAAAAATTCTTTTGAGTATGTGAAAAGTATAACATCTGACTTAAGATATGAAATTAGTTGCATTATAGACCCTAAGGCGCTAAAGGTGGTCTTGCCCTTTTTAAATTATTTCATATAGATATAGAAATATATGAATTTACTGAGTTCTATATTCATTGCTTAATTTATGTGATAAAATGAATAAGTATTGTACTACTTATGTGCATATCCCTTCATATGATAACCTGAAAGATGCAGTTTTAAATGCTATAAAAGATTGTATAATATTTTACCCTTCTATGCCCTGGAATATAATAGGGGATTTGAATATTTATAGATTCTCCTCTGAAAAATTAGGTGGATTGGGACCTAATAGAACAAATATTAATAGATTAAACAAATGGCTAGTTAAACTGAAAATGACTAATTTGCATGCTAAAGGTTGTAAGTTCACATGGTCTAATAAAAGGAGTAATTCTAAGCTAATCAAACAAGTGATTGATAGGTGTTGTGTTAATCTAGAATGGAACACTATGTTTCCTAACTCATGGGTGGCTATTCTTGCCCCCGTGGGTTCTGAGCACTCAATACTTGTTCTGATTGAATATGCTAAGGAAATTCCTATTTTTGAAAAGATTCATCTTCTGTAAAACTTGGAATGATAATGAATATTTTATCAAGATAATCACACATCGCTAGTTTGGAATGATCTACCTGAGGGGTAAAGGTATTAACAAATTTGGTAAGAAATTAAACTCCCTTACTGGTAAGTTAACTAATAAGCCAAAAAAATTAGATAAGGAAAAGAAAGATGTTCTTTAAAAAGATAATGAGGAGTTAAAAAGACGATTAACTCTAGTGACCCTATTAACTGGGATAATTATAATATTGTAGTGAATAGAATGGAACAACGATGGGAAAATGAAGATATTTATTGGAAACTAAAATCTAGAATTAAGTGGCTTAAACTTGGTGATAAAAATACAACCTACTTTCATTCTATAGCTAATTCTAGAAGAAAAAGGAACAAAATCACTAGTATACTTACTCAAACTGACATGTTGATTGATAAAAAATGTGATATGGAGAATGAGATTAAAGTTATTTTAATTCTATTTTTGTACTAAAGGCCCGAGAAATTATACCCACGGTCATAGACTCTCTTAATAGATGCATAACTTAATATAATTCATCTCTAACTAATCCTGTTAATTTAAATGAGATAAAAAATGCCTTATGGGAAATAGGGAGTGATAGGGCCCCTAACCCTGATGGATGCTCTGTATACTTTTATAAAAAACATTGAGATCTTATTAAATTTGATATACTTAGGTGTATATCGGTTTTCCTTTGGAATGATGGTGATATTTATGAGAAAAACAAAAAAATTATTAATTAAATTCCTAAGGTAGAAAAACCAGCAAAAATTGTTCATTGCAGACTAATAAGATGAAAGATTACAACACCTTATGCCTCTTATTATTAGCGAGAACCAGTGTGCTTTTATTCGTGGAAGAGAAACTACGTAAAACATATTGTTAGCTCATGAAGTAATTCACTTCTTAAAGAGAAAAAGAACAATTAAAACACATTATATGGCCATTAAGGCAGATGTTTCTAAAGCTTATGAAATGTAGAATGAGATATTTTGAATGATACTCTTATTAAAATAGGATTCTGTGATAAATGGGTTAAATGGATGATGGGATGTGTTACCTCATTCAATTATAGTGTACTTTTGAATGATGACTAGATTCCCCTATCCAACCCCTCTTAAGGCCTTAGGCAGGGGGACCCCTTCTCACCCTTCCTCTTTTATATTATAACACAATCTTTAACCTCTCTTATGAATGATAAAGTTAATAAGAATCTGGTTAGAGGCTTGAGGATTAATAAACACTGCCCTACTCTGAGCCATATATTATTTGCGGATGATAGTCTTTTTTCATTAGAGCTGAAATAGAGGATGTTAAACACTTTAAAAATATGCTTAATGAATATAGTCATGCCTCAGGTCAATGCATTAACCTTTATAAAAGTTGTATTGTTTATTTTCAAAAATACCCTAGTGAATAAAATTCATTACTTACTTGATATTTGAGGATGAATAAACTAGAGAAATTAGGCAAATATTTGGGGCTATCTGTAGATTGGGGTAGATCCAATGTGAAATCTCTTACTGGGTGATGGATTTAATATATAGTAAACTTGATAAATGGAATACTATTTTTCTATCAGAAGCTGGGAAAAAGACTCTTATTAAGGTTGTGATCAATGTTATACCCTTTTATACTATGGAAGCCTTCTTGATCCCTATAAGTATATGTGATAAAATTGATTCTCTTATAGCTCAATTTTGGTGGAATAAAAACAATAGTAAAAGGTACCCCTTGATAAAATGGAAGGACATGACCCTTAATAAACGTAATGGGGGTATGGGTTTTAAAAGCATGAGACTCAAAAATATTGCCATTCTTGCTAGAAATGCTTGGAAAATCTTTAATAAACCAAACTCTCTCTTGGCTAGAACACTAAAAGGAATATATTTTAAAAATTCTAGCTTCCTTGAAGCTAATCTAGGCTACAATCCCTCTTGGGGTTGGAGAAGTTTACTTGAGGGAAAACATAAATTTAAGAAAGGATTAATTTGGAAGGTTGGAAATGGAAATTCTATAAATATATGACACAATAGCTGGATTCCAGGTATTAAATCTCTTACAAACACTAGGAACTATCCTTTTACTTATGTCTCGGGACTATTTTATAAAGGTTCTAACATTTGGGATCATAATTTGATCGCTGAATGGTTTGATAAAGATACTACAGAGAAAATATTAACAATAGTGACACCTATTTCTATATGTGATGATAATGATTTCTAGGCTTTCTCTAAACATGGTGAGATTAGATCTACAGCTATATATGGTTATTTGAAGGAAAAAGAGATGGAAAAAGAAATAAGGAAAAGGAAAGGTTACCTAGTGGCTCCTATACCACCCCAAACTCAGTTTGGAAGGAGGTTTGGAGCCTAAAGGTACCCCACCCCCACCCCCCTCCCAAATTAGAGATTTTGTATGGAAATTATGTAAAAGAAAAATTCCTACTGAGGAGCTAAAATTTTAAAAGAAAATGATCCACTTCTCCTCTGTGTAATGTATGTGGGATAGATCCTGAACAGGTTCTATTGAACACCTCTTGTTTAATTGTTCATGGACCAGAGCCTTATGGCTCATTTCTCCGTTACAGATGTTTTCTAATTCAAACTGGACTTCTAGAATTGAATCATGGTTTACTGAGTTAAAAAGTATGAAAAATTATAAAGATATAGCTGGTATAAATATATATGACCTCATTTTTGTGATACTTTGGCATATATGGAAATCAAGAAACAAAGATTGCTTTAAAGGTGTTACACTAGTCCCTCTACAGGTTTTAAATCAGTCCCTAACTGCCTATGATGAGTAATTCAATTATAATAAGAATTCCTCTGAGGCAAAAAAAATTAACAAAAACTAAGGTATTGTAATCCATTTCCAATAGATACAATACGAGGAGGTAAATGTTTAAATACTAACTCTAAACGAGTAAAGAACATAAAGAAACATAGTTGTGAGATATGGAATACACATTTGATTTCTGATTCAATTGTTTTATATACAGATGCTTCCTTTACTAATGACTTTAATGCTTCTTCTACGAGTGTCCTTAAGGATAAAAATAATGCGCTAATACATGGTCATGCTTGGTCTTTTACTTGTAACAGTCCTGAAGAAGCCCAGTTGATTGGAGTGCGCGATGGCCTTAATTCAGCTATTAATTTTAACAGCGAAGACATTAGGATCTTTAGTGACAACAAGGTTTAAAGATGTTGAAACTATCCAAAACTCCTTTAATGCTAGGCATAAGTTGTTTTATATTGATATCAAGAATCTGAGTTGTAATAGATTAGTTGTAATAGATTAGTGTCTTACTATTTTATTTCTAGGAAAGACAATATTTTTGCGGATTGGGCCGTAAGACAAAAACTCTTGGGTGTTTTGCCTCGTTATTGGGATTCTAACCCTCCCTCCAATTTGCTAGTTTTTTTTAACTCTCCACCCCTTAGTGGTATTGGATGAGATCTATATGTTTGTAATAACTATTATTTCATTTTAATATCATATGTTTTTGACAAAAAAAAAGTTTGTCATAGTACAAATAAGTTTTGAAGTCTAGATGTTAAAAGAAAAGAGTAATGATATATACCACTCAAATTCATACCATCCAATTACCACCCATGATGTGCCGTGAATTGGTTGGAAGTAAATCTTTAATTAAATCAAGAAAATAAATTGATTAACGATTTTTAACCAACCAATTCATGCCACGTTATGAGTGGTATACTTGGGTGGTATAATTTTAGACGGTATATATCATTACTCAAAGAAAAAATATCGAAACAGAAAGAGTAGATTAGTAGCGAGCTTAATTAATGGATACTTTTAGTCCACATTAATATTCTTTCCCCATATCCAAAGTTTTCACTTGCTCCTCCTGGTTACGATTTGAATCCAGAGTAGCAGCATCTAAGAAACTCAACCTATCAGCAATCTTTCAATATTTCATTTCTCAAAATCTTTCTACTACCATCTTATTAATTTGCTATAATACTAGTAAGAGCAGCAGCAGCTATAAGCCATGAACATGGCGGCGCCGGCGCCGGTACTTCTTTCAACATCTCTCTTCCTAATTACTACGTTCCTTCTACTACTTCACTTCTCTCACCTCACACGTAAGTCATTGCACCATATATCTTTTCTTTATACCAAAATATCTTTTACTTTTGTTTTCTTAATAATTCATATATTATTGTAATCAATTATATAAAATGCTACACCAATTCCTATGTTAATTACCAATTAAAAACGATCTATGTAGTCTAAAATATGTTTGCAAAAAATCCTAACACTTAATTTACCGGTTAAAGGCATTGCTTAAGAAAACTTTTGCATGCATGCACAGCTCAATTACAATGACTAACTGGTTTCTCTCTTTGATCGGTAACTAATTGCAGAGTCAGAACCATTTATTGGAGTGAATTACGGACAAGTAGCAGACAACTTGCCGCCGGTGACGGATACGGCGAGGCTGCTACAGTCAACAACCATAGAGAAAGTGAGATTGTACGGCGCTGATCCAGCTATTATCACCGCCTTGGCCAATACTGGCATCGGAATTGTCATCGGGGCGACAAACGCTGATATTCCGGCATTAGCCACCGACCCAAACTTCGCGGGTCAGTGGGTCGCCAGTAACATCTTACCTTATTATCCAGCTAGTAATATCATAGTCGTTACAGTTGGGAATGAAGTCATTACCTTAAAAGATCCCAACCTTATTTCTCAGCTCTTGCCCGCTATGCAAAATGTCCAAAATGCCCTTGATGGAGGTTCGTTCTTCTCTTTATATTACTTCTATGTATCTTTAAGAGTAGTTTATTTTTAATTAAAGAGTGGTAACAATTTGTGTTTGCAGCATCAGTAGGTGGCAAAATCAAGGTGTCGACAGTACATGCTATGGCGGTGTTAAGTCAATCTGAGCCACCCTCATCAGGGGCTTTTGACCCGGGATTCGGTGATACCTTGAAATCGTTACTAGAGTTTCAAAAATCTACAGGTTCGCCATTTATGATCAATCCATACCCTTTCTTTGCATACCAAAGTGATCCAAGGCCAGATACATTAGCATTCTGTCTCTTTCAACCCAACACTGGTCGAGTCGATTCACGAAACGGTATTACATACACAAACATGTTTGATGCTCAGGTAAATTTATCATAAATAAAGATTGGTCATTATATTATGTGCCCAGTTAATTAGCTTGCAATTGTTGGGTTTTAGGTTGATGCAGTAAGGTCCGCCTTAAATGCAATTGGATCCAATGATATTGAGATTGTGGTTGCTGAAACAGGGTGGCCTTACAAAGGAGATCCAAATGAAGTCGGGCCAAGTATAGACAATGCCAAGTCCTATAATGGAAACTTGATAAACCACCTTAGATCAATGGTTGGGACACCATTAATGCCAGGAAAATCTATCGATACATACATCTTTGCGCTCTATGATGAGAATTTGAAACCAGGGCCGGGCTCTGAACGATCTTTTGGACTTTTTAAGCCGGATCTTTCCATGGCTTATGATGCAGGGCTTTCAAGGAATGGTCAGGTAAAACCTAATTCTTAAATCTTATGTGTTTTGAACTATATTTTTCTGTATACATTTTGACCTATTTTCCTTTTCGATTGGTTTGCTAAGACAAGTCCGATACCTCCTTCTCCATTATCGGTGGCAAATCCTCCACCTCCTCAGACAAGTCTATATCCTCCCGTAGCTCCTCGGACATCAACACAGAAACCTCCAGGTTGGTGTGTACCCAAGCCCGGAGTCTCTGATGCTCAATTACAAGCAAATCTTGATTATGCATGTGGACAAGGGATTGATTGTAGTTCAATTGAACCCAATGGTGTCTGTTTTGAACCAAATACTATAACATCACATGCTTCTTATGCAATGAATCTACTTTATAATATTGATGACAGGGATCCACGGAACTGCGACTTCTTGCAGACCGCCACTCTCACAACTATTAACCCTAGTGAGTATATTTCTCCTATTCCCCCATTCCCATAACTATTATTACCTTTATATATTTTAATACATCGGAGAACCAATTTGAAGCTTTTTAATTCCAATGAAATTCGATGTCAAGACCAAAAAGTCACTGGCAAAATAATTACTTGTCATGAATTTGAATCTTTCTACAGGTTATAGTGGTTGCATCTATCCTGGTAGTGCCTGAAGACATAGACAAGTTCTTTAGATAGCTAACTCATTCACAAATTGAAATGTACATTCTTATAATAAAAGAATTCTTGTGAAATGTGTCCATGTAATTAGTTTTAATAAAAGAAATACTTGATTTTGTTTGTAGAGTTTTATAGTTTCATAAATATGTATTGTTAGCCATCCATCATCCCATCTTTTAGTGATGACAAGCAAATGCCGTTATTATGTTGTTTATTATAGCTTGCTGAATGTGATTCTTAAAGAATATTCAATAACATGTTGAAAAAAGATTTTTTTTTTTTTTTCTGAATACATTGAAGAGTGTCTTTAAATTCGCGGTACAAAGTACGAACCTTATATCTTTTAAAACAAAAAATAAGGTCGGGCTAGTTGGGTTTAAGTTAGACTAAGACTAAATTATAGAGCTCATTTTTATTTATTTTTTTGTCTTCTCTATAAGGACATTTTTTGGTTTAATTACTTTTTAACTTTTTCTTCATATGTTTTTTCAACCACCTCTTCGAGAATAGGGGTTGGTTCTTCTGGTTGTTCTGTTTCTTCAACTCTAGATGGAGGTAATTGCTTTCCACTCTACATAAAATAGTTAAATACTATTAAAAATAGTGTATACGTGATTAATAAAGAGAAAAGGTAATTTTGTTAAAAAAGAAAAAATATTAGATTAAAACTATAATTTTGTGTATTATAATAATTCATAAAATTATTTTTTTATACTCAAGAAATACATAAAACTGAATATCAAAATTTTAAAAAGATCAAAAAAGTTCAAAAAAATTCGCAAGTACAGGTATGAACTTACCCAATCCAAAAATATATATATTTTTCCTGATATTTTTGTAATTAATTAAAAAAAAATTGGAGGAACGCGTCTTTATATGGGAATTGGTATATCTATTTTTGTGTATTGTACAAATACATAAACTAAATATCAAAATTTAAATTAAAAAAAACCAAAAAAAAAATCATATATATATATATATATATATATGAACTTGTCTCATCCAAAAATGCAATATTTTTTTTTGGAATTTAATTATGATATTTTTTTAAAATTAACGGACGCCAACGTGTGGCGGAATTACTTGGTGGTGATTGGTGGCGGTGGAGGCAACGGAGCTAGTGGTGGTTGTGAGCAAAGCGGTGGTGGTCGTCGTAGAATGTCGGATGTGATAGTGGTGGTCGGTGGAGAATGGAGGAGGTGGTGGTGGTGGTTAGCGGCGGTCAGAATATAAAAGAAAAATAAAATAAAATAAATAATAGGGTTAATGCTAAATAAACACATGCAGTGTTGTGCACTATCTCAAAAAAGACACTGTCTTTTTTAACCTCCAAACAAATCTTAAGTTTGCTTCCAGTTGACGGCAACAATTTAACTTAAATAGATATATCAAGAAATTGTAAAAAATATCATAAAAAACGAGCCATTAATTATTTTAACTACTAAACAATGAAATGATATGCATCAAAAAAACTTAAAATACAAAAATACAGCAAAAAAGGACAATTTAAGTTCTGGTAAAATTCCCAAAAATAGATTCTCAAACTGTTCTTCAAATCAAAAGGTAAAATACATAAAAATATGATATTGTCATAGCGAAGGACTTGGTAAGTACCTTCGAGTGTCGATTCTTTCAGGGAGGAGACCTAAGGGATTCTATGAAATATGATTAATGGGCTAGAGGTAAACTTGCAAGATGGACAGGGAAAACTCTATCCCTCGCTAGGAGGATAACCTTGGCACAATCTGTTCTTTGTGTTATGCATGTTTATCTTATGCATGTAGAAATATTACAAAATATATTTGTGAGGAGATAGATTGCATTGTGCGCGACTTTATCTGGGGTTCATCAGTTGATCAAAGGAAGATTAGTTGGATAGCGTGGGAGAGAGTCTGTTCGTCTAAGAATATAAAGGAGGCGGAAGATATGAATCAAGCTCTCGTGGGTAAGTTGGGGTGGAAACTTTTACATGACGAATTGACTTTATGGGCTTAGGCACTTCACCAAAAGTACTAAAAGGAAAATATCCTCCATTACACGAACAAATCTCATGACTCGCAAAATAGTCGTGTCATCGTGGAAGGTATTGTCGTAGTTAGGCGGGGATCCCAGTGGGTACTACAAAACAGAGTTAGCATTGCCTTTTGGTTTGATATTCGGATAGGCGATGAGCCTTTGATCGAGAATGTATGCAATCTAGTAAGTAGATATAACTTGTTCGACAGAGTGAGTGATTACGTTTGGAGGATAGTTCATGGATCTAGGACCGTTTTCAATACGTTTTACCTATTCAAAAACTAATGCAAATAGAAAAGTTTAGAGTTTCTTCTCTAAATGCAGAACGAGATATTTTATCATGGTCTGGTGAAACTCGTGGTATTTACTCTGTCAAATCAACTCTTGAAGATATATCAGAAGAAGTGCTAGAGGTGGGATCGCATTTAAAATATTTTTTGCCCTCAAAAAATTCGAGTCCTTCTTTGGAGGGCGGTACATGAGAGGTTAGCAACGGGGTGAACCTCGTCTGAAGGGGTATGAGTGTGTCGGGTTTATGTCCGTCGTACGGAGTGTTGGAAGAAACGATAATTCATTTGTTTCGTAAATTTACCAAGGCGAAAACCTTGTGGTAAAAAATCGGGAAACAAGAGCAATACAACACGAACAACAGCTGGAATTTGGAGCCGGCATTGCAAGAACAGTTGAGAAAGGTGTGTTGGATCAAGCTTTGAATCTGCTGGATTTGTCCACTAGTGTATTGTGGATCCTAATGTTGCAGTTGAGACTTCAGAGGATTACACATATTTTACACAAAGGTTAGGTACATGTATATGCAATTACCGAAACTTAGCAATGCATTAGCAAGAATATCTCCTCGATGGGGTGCTTTCGTCTCCAGCTTGCGATTATTCCAGGTCAACAATAGAGGACCATCATTTGGATGATCAGATCTTTGTGGGAATAACAACTCAGACTTCATCGCAGTCGCGTCTTTCTCAAGATGGGATCAACAGTACAGAGAAGGTTCATTGGTGGAATAATAATCTTAAAGCTTCTGGTTTATTCGCAGGGATCAGTTGGAATATATTCTTTGGTGCTCTTATCGGCGCTATCTGGGGAGAGAGAAACAAAGCAATTTTTAACAATAAAATGTTTTACTAATGAGGAAGGTATTATTAAAAAAGCTAAATTCTTAGCTTCAGAGTATTTAAGAGTCTCGATCTGTCATCCAAACAAGACGATAAGCATCAATAATCGAGTAGGATGGGTTGGATGGAGCAAACCGCCTTCGGGTTTGGAACTCAACACGGATGGTAGTTTTGTAAGGACAAAGGGAATTGGGGGTGCGCGAGGTGTTTTGTGAGATAAGGAGGGCGTTTGGGTGTGTGGGTTTACTATGGAGTGTAAGTGTTATTCTCCATTGGGTATGGAATTTATAGCTTTGTACGAGGGCTTATGTATGGTGCTCGAGGTGGGGCTAATAGATATATGGGTAGAGGCCCTTGACGCGATAGAGCAAGTGGGGTCAAGAAGAGGTCCATTCTCTTCTAGATAGAAAGTATAAGGGAGATCATGGAAAGAAATAGTTTATTCAAAATCCAAAAAATATATTTGAAGAAGGTAATGCCTGTGTCGATTGGTTAATTAGATTTGGCCTTAGACAAAAAAATATGTACTCTACATTTATAAATCCACCGGACGAGTTATGGGTATACTTGCAAAGGATAAAGTCAAGTTGAAGATTCCTTGAAATATTTTGACATCGGATATCCGAATGATCCTACGATAAGTTTTTCTTTGTTCTATTTACCACGGTCTATCGACCTCCTATGTAACAAAAAAATACATGACGCGAGAATATATAAATATATATATATATATATATATATAAATCAAATAAAATCAATATTTTTTTCAAACTGGTGTATCTATTAAATAATAATAGTTAAATAAAATATATTATTGGTGATAATATCCAATATTAATCCGACTAAATTCATGTGTATCTGATCAAGTTTGACAACAAATAATAATTTGTGAATTAATCGTTTATTTGTGTATAGTTTGCAATAAAAGACTAAAAAAATTAATTATGAAAAGGACCTAAATTTTAATTCTTGTCTATCTTTCTAAAAGTTTAGAGATTATCCTGATTCTTGTGAACTGTATTGTTTGATAGGAAAATTTAAATATTATTAAATAATGTGTTTAGAATTTAATAAATGATAGAACTTTTATTGTAGTAATATTTACTGGAAAATAATAAAATTATTATGGTAATTTTGAGTTTTTGAGTTTAATAATAGTTAGATATTAATCGATCAGAGATGTTATAAAAAAAAGATTAATAGTTATTTTAGTGGCTAAATTATTTTGCAAAGTTTAAAAGATTATAAGATCAAATCTTAACGAATTAAATAATGCCCCAATGTCATAAAAAATGTGTTTTTATTATAAAGGACTAGTAAAATTTCTGTTATTATTTTTATGGAGGACATACAACTCTAAAGGAACATATGCCTGGGTTTGTATCTGGCATGCAATAGCAATCCCCGACGAACTGGTCTCCATAGCGAAGTTTTGCTTCTTTTATGCATTCCCAATCACTTTCTATACCACACACACCACCACCTAATTTAATGAAACTTGCCCGACATTCCTTTGGATTATCACCTAATTCAATACAAGCAAATATTGTCAAAAAAATATCAAAAGATCAAATATCATACTCAAGAAATGAGGGATAAGGTAATAAGGACAAAAGGATGTACAATATTAAATTTATAAAACTAATAATCGTTCCAATCAAGAAAATAAAAATTGTAAGGATAATAATAGCATAGAAGATATATATTACACCTAGAGTGGTGGTAATCAAACCCAACAAGAGTATCAAAGAAAGAATACTAGAAGGAAGGGAGTTCTTCATGTTAATATTGAACACCATTCTTTAAATTGTGTGATATTTCATTATATCAATATCCTTATATAGTACTCAATATCAAAGTGAAATAATTTCAATAAATATGTATTGGTTGAACTTGTTTAATAAATATGTATTCATTAAAATAAACGACGGTTACTAAATTGACTTATATATTTTCCTTTAACTCTTATAATTATATATGTTTAATGTGTAAAAGATAGAATTTATTATATTTTGTTTTTTATCCTAGTTATAATTTTAGTGTTAGTATATAAAATTTTTAATGAAATTAATGTATATATTATTGTATATCTCAAATTTAAAAATAATTTGAACATATTCGTAATGATATAAATAAAATGGATTGTAAAAGAATTGTCGTAGTAGCTATCCTAATTGTAAAAGACTTTCTCGATAATTTAAATTTTTTATTAAGGGAAAAATATTTGAAAATTTATTTGGGTCCCAAAAAATGTGAGAAATATATATATATATATATATTAATTGATAAGAAACAAAAAAGAATTGTTACAATGGAGGTTCTCGGACTATTTTAAATAAAACAAATTAAACCTCTAGCACGATATTATCGTTCGTGTAAATTCTCCTAGGAGTCGTATATCCGAACCGATCCTTCTTCAACACTTTCCATGCCAATCTGGTGGGTCCTCAAGTGGCATGTATGATAGCTCTTGTCTCGCTCCCAAGTGTGCTAGATAGTCTGCACTCATGTTATGTTAGCTTCACGAAATATTTGTCTAAGCGTAAACCCGTTGTTTGGCCCAAGATCTGACAGATCCCACTGAGCAACTCTATAGTCGGCCCTCTCTCATTATTCAAGTGATGAATCACGTTTATCACCTCCCCGGAATCTACCTCCACCATTGGCTCTTCAACACCCAAAGCAACTGCCATTTTAAAGCCCTCATAAAGCGCACTCAGCTCAGCTATTACCACAAGGCTGCACTTTAAGTTCATATATAAAAAATCTCACCCAATTTCCTTCGCCATCTCTTAGTAAACCCTTGCTCCACCCTTGCATGTCCGCATGTTTAGACTTCCATCTGTATTAAGCGTTAGACCCCTGTTAGGTTGGCACCATCCGATCCATTCCTCATGATTTCTCACTCTTTCGGATTTACACTTATGAAGTTGCCACGCTTTCATGTAATCGATCGTCCCGTTTTTTGCCTTCTTGATTATCACTTCCCTACAAGGAAATGTAACCACACTAAAAATGGCGGCGTTCCTTTTTAACCATATCACATTAATCATTAAAGCAAAAAAATCCCAATTCAAACCTGCAAAAAACCCCCTTTGCACCAAGGTTCTTGTTCCACCAGGCCTTGTCCTCTTGCTGAGCTGTTTCGACCACCTGAATCACCTGCTGCCGTAAAGGAAGCTGACCTTGTATATTCGTTAGATGTGTTCCGTCACGCAATTCTCCACTTAAATTGTCAACCGCAGCAATTCCATCAAGTTGTGAGCTGTCACTGTACAAGTTTTGTTCGAAACAGCTGCAGCCCTCAATTTCTTCGTCATTATTTTTCATTCCCTCACATTTCCAACATACCCCATCTTCTGCAGCAGTAATCTGCCTCCCATTTTCAAGCCTCTGACCGATTCCAGCTACTGAAACACCTCACTCCAAACCTTGAATTCATTCGCAAATCACCCCCATGTACTTCCGCTACCATTCAACCAACCCCTCCTAAATTCCTTCCCCACTAACCTCCACATTACCTGAACCTTGATGCAATCACAGAATAAGTGTAAAGCGCTTTCTTTGTCGGTCTCACACCACGGTATCGGCTCGAAATTTCCATACCTCTCGTCACCAGATTTTGACATGTGGCTAATCGTTCACTAACCGCCCGCCGAATCCATACCCTTATTTTTTGCGGAACCCGAAGTTGCCAAATATTCCCCCAGTCCAAATCCCCATCAGTCTCCTGTGTTACTACCCCTCTAGGAGCATATTTCACTGAGTAGATCCCATTCAATTCATTTTGACATGATAAGATGTCCATCTCCCTCGTTTAACCAGAGACGCTGATACATCCTATTTATTGAAGCTTTTGATAAGGTAAAACGTCTATGAACTTCACCCAATTCCAGGATCCATTCTTTGTTAAATAATCACACACCCTATCTGAACATCTAGCCCACTCAAAATGTCTATTGACGTAATTAATCAGCAACTCATCACCAATCCATATATCCATCCAAAAAGTAATACTCACTCAATTCTTAACCGTCTATCAGGATTCCCGTCTAACCACGGGAATACCTTCCACGATGGCACGGAAAACCTTAGAATCATAAGGTTTTTCACTATAGTGTTGCCCTTTATTTTAGAAATATTTCTGTCTTAAGGCCACCACCCATAAGGTTGAAGTGTCGTGAAGAATCTTCCACCCTAGCATACCTAAAAGAGCCTTATTCATGTATGTTGCCATACGTAATACTAAACCACTGGTGGTGGCTAGGGTGTGATAAAATAATGATAAATTAAGGTAAGAACTAACAACACCCTAAACCAGTCACGGAAACTCACTGCAAGTATCACAGACCCTTCCGGGTGGACTTAGGTGGTGAACTAAAAATTACCAAGGGACTTGGGTAAGGGGACCCTGCGCAACGATCGGTGGTTAATCTCAAACCCTAGTGACTATCTAGTTAGGCAAGCACGTCAGGATCACTCCCGCAGACTAGACGTTTATGTGGTGTATCCACAACCCCTTCCGGGTGACCATCCAACTGCTATGGTAATCCTACACTCGTGCACTAGTAATAACTACGGTCAATACATGAAAACACATAAATAAATATAAAGGTTAAGAAGCTCAATCGATTTAAAAAGGTTTTTCCCAAACAAAATTAGATAGAAGAAAATAGAATTCAAAGATTATACATATGCAAAACCCAAGCTATGGGAAATTTAGTTTATGCTAATATGAAATAAATTAAAATAAAGATACATACGATCAACTTGCATCTCCTGATGTTGCTACTTGATACTATGGACTCATAATTAAGCAAGGGCATGTTTATAATGATAAGAGGGTGTATTTATAGGTGTTTTCTAACCCTAGGTCGAAATCTTGGAGTGGAAATCCATGTGATTGGCATTGATCATACCCACTTGCTACAGTACCTGCAAAATATCCATGAGGAAAATAAGTGACATAATATACACCAATAAAAACTAACATGAACACGAAATTCTTATTTGCTTAAGCAAAAACCGAGCATAACCTTAAGATGAAGACCATCATTTTTCTCTTGAAAAAGAGCCATCAACGAGTGTCCCACTATCACCAATTTTGAATGGAATAGACGGTAAAAAGCTTGAAAACCTTGGATTTTATGGAATGTATTAACTCTAGAACGTGATTAGAGTTGATAAAGAGCTTGAACTTGAAATAATTGCGAGGGTTTCTTTCAAAGGCTTAAGCGTGAAAAAGAAGAAGACCTTGAGTTTTTGTTTGAAATGTAATGGAGTCGAGCCACGTGTTGTTCTAGGGTTTGAATTTTTTTAAATCGGGTATAAGATTTGACGAAATTTCCCTTCATCTTGAAGAGAAAGCCCTTCCACACAAGCGTCACGTGGCAGTTAACGTTAAAAGTAACGATAGGTACTAACAAGAAACATAAAATGAGGTTCGAGTCCCCTCCCTGAACATGGGTAACTTGTTCTGATTAAATGAGAGTATGCATGAGGAGGCGTGTATATTTCCTATGGGAATAGTCGTGGTGCGTAAGCTGGCCCGGACACCCATACATCTAAAAAAAAAACATAAAATGAATTTTTAAAAACTTGTACACTTATTTGTCAAATTTTAAAACGTTGAGTATCGGTTGTATTTTCTAACACTCCTTTCTTCCTTTATTGTTTTATTTCATCAATTTAATCAGAATTGTTTTTATCCCATACGTGTCAACCATAATTTTTTTTTTTTTTTTGTTCGAAAGTCTATACGGTCATATAGTCACTCAAATTTTATTCGACGTAAGATCTTAAATTACTTCAGAACCACCCGACTTGACCACGCGCTGACGCATTTATCCGTCTTCCACCGGCATCCATCAGCTCCACAACTTTTATTTTCACATTCCAGTACCAAAAATCAATTCAATAGCTGTATAAAAAAATCTGAGAAAAAAAAAAGAGATAAAAATGTCAGTCACGGAGCTGAAAGAGCGTCACAAGACTGCCACTGAAACCGTGAATGCTCTCCGTGAACGTTTGAAGCAGAAGCGTCTCCTTCTTCTCGATACTGATGGTAATTGACTCTAATTTTTGTTGAGTAAATGATATAAATTGGAATAGTTGATGGAACTTATTGTAAACTTGTGATTTATTTTTAAATTTCATTTGCAGTTGCTAACTATGCTAAATCGCAAGGGAAAACTCCGGTGACTTTTGGTCCCACCGATCTAGTTTGTTGTAGGACTTTACAAGGTCATACTGGCAAGGTTAGGGTTTCTAATTTCGCCCAATTAAGTTCCATTTATGTGTTCTTTACTATTATTATGATGTATGATCAGTTTTATTACTTTTATAATGTTTATTGTCAAAAGATTTAGTATGTGAAGTCTGGATTTATAAATGGTTTCAGGTATATTCACTAGACTGGACTCCTGAAAAGAATCGCATTGTGAGTGCCTCACAAGATGGTAGGTTAATAGTGTGGAATGCTCTAACAAGTCAGAAAACACACTCAATTAAGTTACCATGTGCATGGGTTATGGCTTGTGCTTTCTCTCCAAGTGGCCAATCTGTTGCTTGTGGTGGTCTTGATAGTGTTTGCTCCATCTTTAACCTAAATTCTCCCTCTGAAAAGGACGGTACTTTGCCTGTTTCAAGAATGCTTAGCGGACATAAAGGTTACGTTTCATCTTGTCAATACGTTCCTGATGAAGATACACACCTAATCACTAGCTCTGGAGATCAAACATGCATTTTATGGGATATCACTACAGGTCTCAGAACATCTGTTTTTGGTGGTGAATTTCAATCTGGACATACAGCTGATGTAGTCAGGTATATTTTATTTCACATTTATATTTCTCTCATTCATATCTTGATGATTTTTTCAATTTAGTGTTTCGATAAATGGAACAAACTCGAGAATGTTTGTATCTGGATCATGTGATACAACTGCGCGATTGTGGGATACGCGTGTGGCTAGTAGAGCTGTTCGGACATTTTATGGTCATGAAGGAGATGTTAATTCTGTGAAATTTTTTCCTGATGGGAATAGATTTGGTACTGGTTCAGATGATGGGACGTGTAGATTGTTTGATATTAGGACTGGGCATCAGTTACAAATGTATTATCAACAACATGCTGATGGTGGGGTCCCTCAAGTTACTTCTATTGCGTTTTCTATCTCGGGAAGGCTTCTTTTTGCTTCGTACTCTAATGGAGATTGCTATGTTTGGGATACTTTGTTGGCAAAGGTATTTATTATATTGGAATACATTTAAGTTTGTTATGTTCATTACTGAATTTATGGTTATTGTATGATTTGTGTTAAGATGGTTTTGAATTTGGGATCTCTACAAAACTCTCATGAAGCTCGGATCAGTTGTTTGGGATTATCAGCTGATGGGAGTGCTTTGTGTACAGGAAGTTATGATACGAACTTGAAGGTTTGTTTCGATTTAAATATGTTGCTCATATGCAATTTCTGTATCCACCTTTTCTAATCATTTTTCCTAAACATGGATTTTACATTGTCTTTGCAGATATGGGCATTTGGAGGGCATAGGAGAGTGATCTAGGCAAGTCTCAAGGAATTTTATCGAGCCTTTGTTTTCCTCGTTTGCTCTTCATTCTTAATCTGTACATTTTCCTTTCTCCATGCCATCAATCAATCTACTGTGATTTGTGAAAAACGTAAATTGGTACTCTTTTGTAATTGTAATCCTTGTGAATCCTCCACTTTTTTTTTGTTAATTAGAGAAATGCAAATGTTTTTCGTAAATTTAATTTGAATGTGAGCGTTGTAGTTGTCTTCTGTTACTTGCTTCGTCAAAAATCAACCTTAGTAGAATAGCTGAACCTCTTATTGTGGATAGAGATCTTAGAATTGCTATATAATATCATTACTAGAAGAAGAGGTAGAACTTAGAAGCCATGAGGGGAAAGTAGAGTATATATTCAATTCCCACCTATTAGCCAACCTCAAACTATCGGCATTCCTCCTGAACTTTTTCTGCAACATATTGTCTCTCACATCCTTAACAATCAACTCTCTCATCTGCAATTCAGTAGAGCTGCTTACTTAATTTAATCTGATGTTTTTATCGCTCCATAGAAATCCCTATAGTGCTTTCCTCAAAAACCATCTGAACGGAACTCCTAATTTTAGAATATGCTCCCTATCGAATCTAACAAGCCAGTCCAGATTCCTGCAAAAAATCTATACTTCACAAACAAATGCACAAGATTCTCATAGCTTATCAAGCATAATTTGCAATATGGCCACATGTTAATTCTCCTACCTCAATAGCCTATCTTTAGTAGTCCTTTTCTGTAAACAAGCAAGCGCGCAGGTATATTGATTGCAAACCTTACCAGCTTTGCCTAAAGAATTCAAGGATAATTATTTTTTTATTCATAATTTAAGGATAATGCACTCTCATTTGCTTTTCGCTTCTGTGAGAAACAAATTTGCCTTTTTTCTACTACAAATGATTTTCATCATCTCCATCCATTGGATATCACCTTGATGGATAAATTGGGACGTTATTCATATGCCTATTTGTGCCCCCACCTTATGATAATTGACGAGAAACACTGACCATCACAGCATTCGGTCATACTGATCAGGACACATAAAATGTGAGGTAATTAGGAGTACTAAATTAGTTTGACATGGGGGTATTCTCCACGTTTTTAACTAACTCCTACATGTTTTCTTATATGCATGGCATCTCGGACATATGGACGAGTACAATCAAATATATGACATACACTGCGTTTGCCCACCTACGCAATTTGGAGTTGGAGTGTCCCCTTATTGTCATGATCTTCGATAAGTGCATATTTATGGGTGTGGCTGCTATAAGGTTTGTTGACGATTCTTGGTTTATATAAACCTTGATTTGAAAACGGTCAAAATAATTGATTCATTCATAATCTATTTTGTAGTGCAACTTTGCTTCCTAACATCTTATCTTCTTAGGTTCTAATTATGGGGAATTATATCACACACTTACTAACTTAAGTGTCCGTATTATCATCGTGAGCCTTGCTCTTGTATGGTCCTAACACACATATTTGATTGGTGCATGTGATAGTTACAATTTTCGATAAACATGAAGAGGTTTTGTATCAACCTAGGTGGTTCCATACTCACACCACACGTGGAGGAGGTGATTTTTTACCTTATCCACTTGATATCATTTGTGAGAGTGTAACAGTTTTCTGAATTGACTCGATGAGAGCTCATCACCATGTCAGCACAACATGGACAAGGGGGTTTGTTGGCGCTATCACTATTTCAAGTGTTCTTTATGATGCACTAAATATTATTAAAACTCATGTGTTACTAATCAATACACATTCTTGAGTTATGTCGATAGATTGCCAGCAGTTGACATTAGCATGCAAGTCTCGAAGGCAAAATCTCATGGAAACAAAAGAAAGATGTTATGCGGAAACTGCATAAAACAGGCACTTGTATACAAAGAGGGAGTACGTTGTGTAGTGGATGTGTTGTCAAAAGTGACTACCAACCTAATTTCATCACATGAGAAATGTCAAATGGTAAGGTCACAAAAATAACAGGCACTCGCCAAACAAGACTGACTACACATCACGGGTACCATCCTCTACATCTACTCAGTGGGCACCCAAGAAGGGCTAAAGCTGTAACAGTCACTCGCCATCATTAAATGCAAAATCGTGAAGAATCGTTGGAGGATTAGGCTATATATACAAACCTTCACTCTTTATCTCTTAACTTACCTCTACAAACAAACATATAAGCTTACATTGATATCACTCAAGAGAAGAAGAGATTCAAGACACTTGCAAGTTTAACTAAGTTATCAAACCATCTAATTTGAAGTTTCTTGTGCTCACAATAGAAGAAGAAGCTCAACCAAATCATAGCTTGATTTTTCTTTAAAACTTATTGCATTATTCATTATTTTAAGTCATCACTTGAATCGGATATATCCGATTAATCTCACCTTATTTGTTAGGGGATTACTTGACGAATTCGGTACATGAAGATGTAATAACGTTTCAAACATTTTGTACCATTAATGCAAGTTAAATTGTCAAACGAAAATAAATTGTGTAAATAATTTCAAACAATCCAAAAAAGTTTTCATTTTATTCTTTATCATAGTGTTATCTCTACTTGTTCTCATACGATTTATATATTGAGCTTTGTTGGCAAAACTTTAAATTCAAAAACACCGTTGATTAAAATATAAAGCGCCTATGATTCACTCTCATTGATGACAAGTTTAAACAAAACATATAATAATATATATCCAGAAAATATGAAATAAATGCTAGACAATGATCCTTGAAAATCCAAAATTCCAACTTGAATGCAACTATCAATCCGCCAAATTTTAGAAATGGCAAGTTTCACAAGTCCTCATAACTCTCTTTCACATTTAGTATGATGTAACAAACAAAAGTAGGTCTCAGCTTTAACCTAACATTAAAACCAACGATATCTCGCTCTTAGCCGTTAGCAACAATCTCATGAATAGCCTCACTAACAGAAATATCTTCAGATCTAACAGTCAGCTTCATGGCAACTTCCTTAGGCCCATCCATTCCAAACGCTGCACGCACCAATACCTTCGCATTGCCTATGTACACCCCAGATAATAAACACGTGTGTGATCTTGAGTTGCTTGGAACAGCCTCTGTACCCTGATTTTTTTGTAATAAAAAAAACATTGCATCAGTAAAGATAAACTAATTAATAAAGCATGCATGTAAAAAGTGATGAAAAGACTTACCTCACAAGGCTGCATCCCAAGAAGGCTAGTGACTGCACTAACAGCCTCTGACAAGCTTTCCCTTGGGCCAAGCCCATATTCATCCATCCGTTCATTCTCCACGTCAATACTCTCCCATGCATTTCTGAAATTAGAGACTCCTACTCTTAGCATGTAATCTGCTGCCACTACTTCAGAATCCTCTAGCTGATATTCATCTTCCACACCATCATCATCAGCATCACCTGTACTTGGATCAACCTGGTTTTACCACAAGTAAAACACATCAATCATACTATATAACAAAGATATTCATTCATTTATTCATACCTCTTTAACAATGAATCTCAATGTGTTTGAAAATTTTCCAACTGCAGGGACTCCTTCAGGTATCTCGAATGCCACGTATGTCTGTCCTGGAGTATCGTATGGAAGCGATTTCAAGGGTTTGATTGCAAATTCTGAGAATTCTTCAGCGTCAGATGCATCCACTACAACAGTTACCTAGACGAAACCACATACAGATATTATTAGGTCAAAAGTAAGAATTTCTTAAGTAAAAAGGTCCTTACATTTTCCAATAATTGCTCAGGGATGGTGTTGGTGATATTGTACTGGAAAACTACATGCTTATCGAAAATATGCTTCACAACATTAACTGCGTATTCAGTTTCAGCTTCCGTGAGCTCCACTGGAGCAGATGACTAACAATATAGCAAATAGAAAGAGTGAGCACTTTATTGATCAGTATAATCATTAGAGGTAATAGATGATTAAATAACCTTGAAAAGCTTCCCAAAGCTTGCAAATTCTGGGATAGAGAGAAGTGTTTTTTCATAACTATCGACTGTGGAAGTTGGAGTTGGAGGTGCGCCCAAACCAGTTGGCTTTTTACCTGTAGCTTTCTTCTCAGCAAGGGGTTGAGATTTAACCTCCCTTGGTACAGAGTTGATATCAAAAGGCTCATCTGAGGGATCCTGTGTAGTATATATACATGGGAAACAAAATTCATTAATATATCTATAAACAAAAAGTATATAAAGCAATGAAATAGCAAGATTACTTACATAATTCTTTAGACTTATCTCTAGGTTGGCCAAAGGAATATCAAGTGAACCAAACAAAAACTCTTTCACAGATTTGTCTGTTTCCACAACCGAGCCATCTCCCCCAAGAGTATTCAAATATAGTGTAGCTCTATCCCGTACCTGTAAGAGATGGGCATATAGAAATTAAAATTCCAAAACACAAAAAGTAAATAATACATATCAGGTTACAATGACATAATAGAGAAAAAAAAGTGAAGCATAGGGAATGAAATGTGAGATCACCTCATCATCGATGTCAAAGACACAACGCCTCAACAAGATAAATATACGTGGCTGCAGCACATAAATGAAAAAGTTAATACTCCAGTTAAAAAATTATCTAACATTGAAAGTAATATTGTTCAGGAGAAACAGTAATTTTTACCTTCAAGGAATCCACCATAGCACCAAACTTAGCTAATGTGCTCACAGCAGCAGCTCGAACAGTTGCATTCTCAAGTATCACACGATTGTAGATATATCTAATGTACTTGCTTGGATCTGCTGTCTTTGGGCCCTCATTTCCAAGAAAGTGAAGAATCTAACAATAAAAATTGATCAAATTCAAGAAAATAGGACTATTAAAGGGGGAAAGTATGGGCACAAACACGTATAATGGTGAAAATTTTGTACCTGAGTGGAAAGATATGTGAATTCACAATCTTCGATGAATTCACATAAATGAAGAAGCCCATTCTCTTTAGCATCTGGAATATCACTAATAAGAATCACAATCGAATCAACAATAGCCTTCTTGTAATCAAATCCACCTTCCTCCCTCAATATATTACTCAAGAAATTCATCCTACACCACAGCAAATTTACACATTATTTATCAATGAAGTACAACATGAAACACAATGTAAATTCAAGGGAAATCAAGTTTCACTTACAAAGATCTGTATTTGAGGGGGAATTTCAAACAAAGAGATCTAATAGCTTCAACAACAACAATCTTGAACTCATCAGCAATGTCAGACATGAAATTTGTGATCTGTTTCATTAATCGATCAACACTTGATTCATTCCCAGTTTTAAGCAAAGTAGTAATAGCAAGAGTAGCTATACTCCTATTTTGATCCGAAATCAAGCTCTCCATATCTATGTTACAATTTGTTACAGCCATTGGATGTGTCATCGCAACCTGCACATATTTTACAAGAAGAATAGTGTTAAAATTCATCTTAAACCAAAAAAAAAAAACAGTTTTTGAAATAAAGTTCTGAGAGGAATCACCTTATTTAATGTACGAACAGCAGCAAATCGAAGCACAGGTTTTGAAGAGCTTAAGAAGAGTTGAAGAACAGTAATAGCAGGAGTTAATTCTCTAGTAGTGACATTACTTAGTTCAGTGATAGCTCTTGCTGCTTCAAAAATAACCATCTCTGCTTTATGACGAAGACAACTTTCCAAGTAGTCATAGAAAGGTCGATCACCCGTTTGACTCACACCCGACTCTCTAATAACCTGAGATATATATACATATATATCAATTTTAGAGTGTTCGAGGAACATATACATCAATTCATATTAAGAAAAATTCAACTTACTTGGCTAGTATATCGAATCAAAAGGCATTGAGCCAAAGGTGAACGCACAGTCCCTTTTGTCAAGCTGGTAACAAGCTTGCTAACAGCTAAACGATCGTTTTGCCGGATCTGAAAGTTTATCACATAGATGTTTTTACTTTTTAGACCAAATAATAGATAATCATAGTTTGATTAAATCAGTCTTTATACCTGTTGAAGCAAGCCAAGAGCATGAAACTGCACAAGAGCAGATCTTGATTGAACAGCCTCTTGTACCTCACTGCTCCACCTTTTCACTATCTCTGGGTTTGTCTATATCAAGCAGGTAATAATAAAGTAAGATAAAACCAAATAATATCGGAAAAACAATTATGTAAACTCTTATTAGTACCTGAAGCAAATGAATTCCACTAACAAGAGCAGCACTAGCAACAACAGGGTTCTTATCAACAATAGCTTGTTTCAAGTATCTTTCGATTTGTGTAAGAAGTGTTCCATCTATGATCCGACATAGTACACGAATAGCATTGGCTCGATACATATCAGTTCTACTACTCATGTCCTTCATAAGTGAGCTAGTGACGATAATAACCTTTAAAGCATAATAAAAGCAGATCGTTATTTTGGATCCTCGTGAAAAAATATAATTAATTAGTAATAAAACAATTAGATCTATGCATACCTCATCAGCACAGGGAGAGAGCTCCTTTATTATCAGATAAACCATTCTCCTTAAACCAACATCTTTCGATTGGAAAAGTTTTGTAACAGCAAAGAACACTTCTGTTGCTTCAGTCTGATATAAAGATAGCATAAGAGGAGATTAGGGATTGTCCAAACAAGAAGTTGAGCATAAAATACAAAGTTATAATATACAGTACACCACTAAATATATGATAAAAGGGTGATATAACATCTTCTTTCTACAATTAAGTTACAATGTAAAAATGAATGTATTGTTCAACAAGACAATACCTACTATTTTTAATAGCACTCAAGTGCCGAGTAAACCGATATTTTAGTGTACTGTTACTGTTTGACTATGATTAGAGTTAATCTACTTTAACTAGATCATCCTTTAAAATAAGTAATACTAAGAGCAAACCAAAATTCTTATGAAGAAGCGAAGTGTGACCGGTAAAAGAAGAAAGGAGAAATTATGAATTTATATTAAATTTTTTAGCTACTAAGTATCTAACCATAAGATATTATGAATAACAATGAAGCAACTAACAACCAAATGGAAAACATAATGCTACCACGATTATCAACTAATCCTCTTATCATAAACTGACCTTTGTGAATGACTCGCCCTGGTTAAGAAGGTATAGCAGCTTTGTAATAACCTACATCCATGAAAAATGAATACAAAATTAGCTACTTGGTTCCTGCAAAAATAATGATTAAGCAAATTGAAAAACAATGGAAGACAATTATACAAAGGGAAATTGCACCATTGATCACTGCATTGTGTGAAATAACAAAATAACCCTGTTTTGAAAGAAGTAGCAAATATACCAATGTTATTCCAAAAGAACGTTGATGTATATATAACACAGGTATATTTGCTACTTTCTCATACATGTGGGTATATTTGGCTATCTAGATAATACAGTAACCACAGTAACCAATGGTGTAATTAACCCTTATGTAAATGGAATGATTAAACACACCTGAGAGCACCTCCTAGCATCCAACTGAGGGTCATTAAAAACTCGAGCTTCCTGAAGAACAGCACCTTTCTCGATCCCCAAAAATGGAGAATATTCAGCTGTTGAACAAAATGATAAACATCAAAATAATGTATTTCAGAAGATTTCCTAACTGTAATTCACATTATACATTAATCACACAGATCTATATCTTAGCTTACTTATCACCACGACGCTTATAAGCTAAACAATTGTAAATTGCACTATTGGTCCCTATGCGATGCGACATAGTTTAAAGATATAGAAAATAGCATATGTACCCGTGTTATTCCAAAACGTGCTCGCCAGGAACCAATGGCTCAATGTTTTCTAATAACACTGGAGTATATATTTGGCTATTCGGTAAAACTAAGGGACTAATAGTACAACCTATTAGCTAATCTAAAACAATTACGTTAACGACCCCTAATTATAACGAATTATTAAAGGAAGATGATCATGTTAATTGATAGTATTACTTGAAATTAGAAAGACAAAGATTGATGCAAATGTAGATCTGGTAAACAAGATAACAGATCGGAAATGATAGCAAATCAAGATGAAAACTGAAGAAAAAAATATGATAATTGAAATCGAAATCGAATATAGTGAGGTGGCGGACCTTCATCATCGCGATCGTCGTCTTTCTTCACAAGAGGCTGAGCCATTTTGATTCAGAAATAAGAAATTGCTGAAATCGATCTGTGAATTGAAGATCTCTTTCTCTTAATAAAACATAAGCAAACGCACCCTCTCTCTTTATATGTGTGTATATATATGTAATGTTAGTGAAGTTGAATAGCGGATCTCTCTCTCTACGTACGAGTGATGTCTCAGAAGAGGGTTACGAAGGTGAAAATGAGAACGGGTTAGAGGTAAAAGATATTATTTAGCTGTGACCAGAACGGCTTTACTGTTTCGTGAAGCTGACGGGTTATAGCCACTAAAATATTTACACATCATATTAAGTAAGAGTAATGATTTTATATTCCCTATTTTCTCATTTTCTATTATATCGGTAATATGTTTTGATTTCCTTGAAACGAAAATTAAAAAAAATTTAGTCCAATAGAAAACTCAAATCACTGGGTCATGTTAATAAACATATGGGAGGGGATAAAAGAGGATACCAAAAGTGTGATATCTATCCATACTTAATAAATAACTTGATTATAAATAATAAATACACTTAATTCCACTTTGTATCCCTAATAAACAAAAAAACATTGTATTCTCAATGTCGGTTTTGTTAGAGAAGTGCTATAATTGTACCTATAATATATAATAGGGACGTTACTATGTCCGAAAGTAAAACTTTCTAAGGTACTCTAGTGCTAAAGTCAGAGGAGGTTTATCATGAATGTGTCCGAGAGTGAGGCTTATGAAGGTACACAACACTTGTAACCACGTTGTGTACCGTAGGATACGACTTGATTTGGTTGAAACCCAGTAAGCATGATTAACACATGGAAGATTATCATAAGTGTTAAGTACAACCATTGTATGCTTGAGTTAATTATACCTTTTGATATGACCGAGGTATATTACCTGCTTGAGTCTTTAATTAAACGCTTGGCGCGTTTGTTAACTAGGCATATCAATTACTCCATCGGGTTTAAGGGTTATGGCTTGAGGTTAGAGATCTTTAATATTTTACCTGGACTAGGACTTGACTCATGCATTGGGTGCATTATTCAAATTTTAGTATTTGCTTGCACAAGCATTGAGTGTTACATGTGTGGCATATTAACGTTAAAGAAATGTTAGCAATTGACCAGTATTCTCGAGAGGTTGCAATATTTATGCCTAGATCTTCGACACCATATGATGATATTATGATAGGGTCACTATCAGGCATGGTTCCTACGGAGGCTTTCCCAATTTTTACACATCTTTGTTTTTGTAGGGTGCACATATAAATAGCTATACCGTCTACAATGATTTATTCACCAAGAAGGAGTTGAGCTAAGAATTTTATGCTTGAAGTCCCATGAAGTAAAAGTGTATCGCTTCCAACCTTAAGACAGAGATAAGTAGTAACTAGATAATTACTATGGAAAAAGATGTGCGTAAGGGAGAAATTGAGGGTGTCTGTCGAGGATCCAATCATATTTACATATATTTCAATATGATCAAGTGGGAAGAATTGTTCCTACTATATCATACCCTCTCATGGATTTCATTCACTCTTTCAATAACCCCTACCTTTTTAGAAGATATGGTATGACTTTGAAGATGAATTCCTTGTATAGGCTTGATACCATTTTTTGTTTAAAAAAACTAATTTCATATTATTTAAATATCTTATTACGTCGTTGTTCAAACCAAAAAATATTTTGAGACTCTTAACTTATAATAAACTCATAACAAATTACAAGACCTTGTAACATATTAATACTTAATACTAATGTTGTGATGGGTGAAAAGAGTATTATCTAATTGTTAATTGACTGGGATGTAAGCCAGAATGTTTTAAATAATAAGATAAGTAGCTTGTACGAAAAAGTTTGAACAAGACTGATAATCCATATGTCGATAAAATGATATGGACCAAAGTATATGT
Source organism: Nemophila menziesii (assembly GCA_029959085.1). Lineage (NCBI taxonomy): Eukaryota > Viridiplantae > Streptophyta > Magnoliopsida > Boraginales > Hydrophyllaceae > Nemophila > Nemophila menziesii. Next base: position 36,252,309 of record JARWIR010000007.1, on the reverse strand, counting down.
TTAGCAAATTGGCTCATAAAAACTTTAAATGATGGAATGATATGTTACTGAAGTAAGTTTTTATTCTCTGAGCATCGAGTATAATGAATGAATAAAGTTAAGCAATATCAGTCTTCTTCCATACTTAGCACGGATTTTACATTATGTAAGGGACAAAAAGTGTACTTTACTTTAACTAATTTTGTGAATGTTTGGAAGCCAAACAAAGTCACCTCTAAACATGTACCCGAAAATTCCAAAAATAGATGATTTTTATGATTGGTGATGGTAATGACTTAGGGGTTTGCAGATAAAAATGTGTAGTCTTAGTATACCTAGAAGTAATTACCTGGATATTTTAGGCGTAAGCGATACCTTTGCTCTAAAGAACCTCAGAGAATGACCCATATCATTGTTATAAAGAAAGAAAATGAGGTTATGTCATGTCGTTTGTTTTAATTGTAAGTGTGGAATTCCCATGTGATAGAAGTAAGTAAATTGGCACAACACTTGTGTCTCTTACCCTAAAGTAATTGGACGCTTTGCTAAACCATTCTATTGGGTGGTTTAGACATTAAGTAATGTCCTAAGAATGACTAGATGATCCCTTGACGACCAAAATCTTGACATTCTGATGTCTCCTTAATTGTTCTTATTTTCAACCCTTAGGAGACATCATTTTTTGTGTTTATTTAATCAATTTGATAGACTTTTGGACTAAATATGCAATAATATGATTTTCCTCTTTTATTTCTAGCATTTTTAATTTATTAAGCTTTTGCGCGTAATATTGGTATTTTTAGTGTAAAGTTTACAGGTTTTAGATGTTAGCTAGAAGAGGAATCCAAGGAGAAAGTCAAAGATCAAGAGATAGAGTCAAGACTTGAAGATAAATCCCGAAGATATTATTTTTAGAGCTGAAAATCCATTTTCCAGACCATAGATTGCTGATTTCGAGGTGCTTAAGCGATGATTTAGCCGCTGACCTTTGAAGTGAAAACATTCCTTATCGAGTTACGGAACTTTAGCAACTGGAATGAGGTCAATCGGAGTCATAACGAGTCGGGAAAAGCCGTTTTGGTGAAGGCATATCAGCAGTTACGGGATTTTGGGCTAAGTTAGTGGACTTGGGCCTTTTATATTTCATTTAATTAAAAGCCTAGGTCCAAGTCCGAATTTGCACTTATAAAAGGAGGTCTGGACTTCTATTTTACATATAATTCACATTCTGCAAGATTAAAACACCAGAGAGAAGCAACAGAAGGAAGAAAGAAGAAGCTACAAGAGTTGGAGAGGGTCTATATCTCCGTTCGTAGTCATTCCTATTCCGGAAATTAGGTTCTTTTATCTTTTAATTTTGTAATCAATATGAATTCCTTTACATTTAATTTAGTTTTTCTTTTTAATATGAGCTAAGCTTTTCATAGTGCTTGAGAACAATTAATGGGTGAATCCCAATCGTATTGAATAACGAATGTTGAATTTGGGTTTCTGTTAAATTAAACTAGATTGTGTCTTTTACTCTTTTCGATAAATTGAGAATATTTACTGTTTTTAGCGTCATGAACTAGGAACAGGTGTTAGTATTTAGGCTATTCCAATTAGTGGCGATTGGATCATCCTGACGGAGGGTTTAGATACAGAACCATTTATTCAATCTAGGATAGAAGCTATTGATTCTGACGAACTTAGCTAATTCTAGGGCCAATGAGGTAATAAAACTTAAACATCCAAAAGTGGATCATATTTACCCTGACGGGACTAGTGACACTTTAGGATCGCCTTATAGTCCACCCTGACGGGGGTATAGGGAATTTAGAATCCCGACCATTGTAATTGACCAATTTAGCCCTTAAACAACATAAGTTAGGAAATAAGATTGAGAGGATCCTTGCGTTCTCAAGTGCTACTTCTCATATTGCGTTTTACATCGTTTTACTTGCGTCTTAACTTTTATTTGCATTTTAATAATTGTCTTTCATTTATTTAGCATTAATACAAAATCAAACAAACATATTACTTTTATTTGCTTTCATAAGTGCATCAATCATTAATAGATAAGCATTGTAGTCAACCATCCCGTCCTTGGAACGAATCTGTTTTATCAGTTATACTACTTGGGACAACCGTACACTTGCGGTTGTGGTTCGATTATTTATTGCATTTATTTAGAACACACAAAGGACCACCACAATCTAATGTCAAACTTATATGTGAATGTACTTTCCACTCACCTAGATTTTTCGCAATTGAATGAATGAATTTTTGGCGTGTTAAATTTATGTAGTACACTTCCTAAGAACAATACTCAAAGATTAACTTGTATAGTCTTTGTGGAGACGATACTCTACTTACATACTTTATTACTTGTCAACGATTCGTACACTTGCGAAAAGTCTCATTCTCTCGAGGTGTGTGTTTTATCTGCATTATTCCATCACACCTTGGGAGATGACAGGGTTTGAGAATCGGAATATCTAAACTAGTTAGATAATCACATAGAGTTTGAACTTTAGGCGTCAAGATAACATGCATAGGATTTGCTCGGAAGAGGTTCATAGGGTTAGATAAAGCCCCTTACTTATCTGGAAGGAACTTAGGGAGACTTTAGAATCCGGATTATCAAGTACGATTCCCAATTTACCCATATATAACATATAGTCCTAAATCATGTTAGTGGTGAGTACACAATCTTGAGTTATACCTGTTTTTGCGTATAATCTTATATCTTGATCAATGAGTAGTTTCCTAGTTTCGCCGCCTAGTTCTCACGATGAAACAACTTCATCAGCCGATGATGTTTGATGATCGTCTTGGACTGTATAAGTTTGTTCTTATCTTCAATTACACTATCATCTTTGTAAGGAGGTAGGTATTCACCCCTCCTTGCAGTCTTTCTTTTGTGGTGTAACACCTTGTTCCCATGGTATTTGTTGACTAATTCTTCTAATACACATCGATCTTCAACGAATTTTGCTCTAACTTCCTTTAACACTCTAGATGGTTATAGTAATGGGAAAATTATTGTGGTGGAGGTTCAACTTCTGATTTCTTTAGCAACCTTGGTGCTTCTACTGGCTTCTCGACGACTTCCTCTTCCACTTTGTCGTCAACCTAGTCTTACATTATCACCTCAGCCAAATTTGGCTTAAGAAGCTCTTTATCCTCAACTTCCTTCTCTTGATTGTATGTGAATTCAATGGAGATAACATTTAATTATATATTGTTTTGTATACTCTCAACTACCCATTTATCTACCATGCTAACCAAATATGCACCCACATATTGATCTTCAACCATATTCGACAAAATCTACGCATCACCTACGCAATTTTCTTCTATCACTATGTCTTCCACATTTACTTCTCACGGTTAATCTATTTCATGTATCGGTTGAGGAGGAATTTTATCCCTTATAAGAATGGAATCATGATATAGCTCCTCACAACTTGCGGTAATGTTATACTCTTGTTTTACGGCATTTAAGGAGTTTCTAATTTGTGTCAGTTGCCCTTATATTTTTTCTAACATGGCCTTAGATTCCGACTTGTTTGCCTCTTTTCTTTCCTTTCACTCTTAGCACACCCGTATGAATTTTGCAAGCGTTTTGTTCAATCAGGAAGCTTGTGGTCCCCTTGGAGGTTGTTGAATATTCTCGGCCCATTGATTGCTCTAACATTTCTCTTGTGGATGTTGATAGGGTGTTTGGTAGTAGTTATTGCCCCATTCTTAATATACCAAAGAGTCTTACACATAGATGAATGGAATGGGGTTCTAATAATACCCGTCATACAGCTTCAAAGAAATCAATGACCTTGCTCCATTTCTCCACGTATAGTATATGTGAAGAACGAAAAAAAAGAACAAGCGTAAAATCTAAAAACTAAAATTCTAAAACAAAATTAAAACTAAAATTAACTTACTATTACCCAACAACGACACCAAAAATTTATTGTCTCCGGAGTTGTGATATAAAATTGACACTCGAAAGATCAAAACTCGCAAGTTTATGGGTAGTCACAAGTAATAAGAGTGAGTAAATATGTTCATCTCCAAAGGATTAATAAAATAATATGTAATCTCTTGGACACCCATGATATAAAAAAAAAGATTATATGTAATCTAGCTTCGATTAGTTAATTCATTGGCAATTAAAAAGATTAAAAAGTATAGTTTTTCTTCTGGTTTTGTTTAATATTGATACTAAGCTAATAATGTCACAATTAAATTAACTAAGCGAAATAAACCAAAGGTTTTGAACGGATGGGGAAAAACATATCTCGAGGCAGTCATACTCACCACTACTCGAGAAAGGGACTTAATTGTAATTCTAAAGGAAAAATGGGAAGTTGTATCTAATTAGGATTCAATTGTACACCCCAAGTCTCTTACGAGTAAATAGGGTTTGTTATTTTATACTATCAGCCTCTCTCGAGTGAACCTATAATATTACATATTGTTAAAACCAATTTTCCCCCTGCACGAATGCCCAATTAGTTTAGCTCTTCCGAGTCTTCAACTCCAGAAAGAGTAAATTATCCTAGGTCCACTACTAAATCCCTCCAGAGTGTAATCTAATTGCTAATTAACATTATGCATCTAGGCATCATACAAGAATTAAGCATGGAGAACAAATATAATTACAACAACAATTTCTATTTTATTTAAATTAAAATTTCTAAATTTATACAATTCAATCCAAATCAATAACTAGGATTCATACTTTGATTATCTCAAGCTACTAATGAATTAGTTCATAATGGAATAAAAGGAAACAAAATCTAAAAGAGTCGTAATTAAAGAAAAATGGAAAATTAATGACAATTACACCAATTATGATGACAAAGGTGTGAAATAAGGCGTTATAGAGGATCTCGGTGCTTCTTGCTTCTCTCAATGTTCCAAGTTGTAAAAAAGGATAAGTGGTATGTTTCGAGGATATATATAAGTTATTAGCCTATTAGGTCCAAAGATTGATACAGAGATGTCATCTTGCTCTCTTGAATAACTCTAATGATAATAAACCTAAGGACTAATTAATGGGAGGCAGTGATTACTTTACAAAGGTTTAAGGGTATATTTATAGGTGTTTAGAAGACCTAATTCGTTTTATTGGAGTGGAAGACAAGTAACTTGGACTCCAAGCCCAAGTCAAATTCGTAACCCTAAAATATAGAAAAGGTAATAATCTGCCGCTGTTTTGTTTTTGCCATAACTGCTTCAATACTTATCTGTTTGACGCGTTCCAATAGTCGAAACTTATCGTCTCGGAAAGCTCTTTAAATTTGCTTCAGACCATTCTTCCAAATTGCTAACCAATCTTGAGTTATGAGCCATTTTGTGGTCGTGGGTGCTGAAATTCGGATTTATTTGGCAACTTTATCTTTCCATATCTTAGTTTTTTTTCCCTATCTCCAATTCCCATACATATCTTATTTCCTTTATCTCTTAGGATTGACTTGGCATCTAATTAATCTTCATATATATCTTTAAAGTTTCACACTAAATAAATAATTAAACCCAATATGCTCTAAAAATAATAAATCATTAAATCAAGACAAGAAATAAGAAAGTTCAATATATCATGGGAAATCCGACTGAATGACTTCCTAAAACACAAAAAATGATGTCTCTAACTAATATTAAATCATCACAAATGGGGAGACATTAATCATATTAAAGCTGATTCGAATTTGGTATTCGTCTTATAAAATTAAGTTTGCGGCTTAGAAGAAGGACCCTAGTGGACACTATGAAAGTCCTAGAGGGGGGGTGAATAGGATTACTAATAAGATTAATACCTAATTAAAAATCTTTTGGACAATTATAAGTTTAAGAGAAAACTTCTAAGTCAACTAATATATCAAATACTTATGGGATCATGCAAAGGATAAGTTAAAGGCTTGATATATAAGTTTAACAAGTAAATCGACTATCTAATCTCTTACTACTCTAGATGACAATATGTTAGATAAACTAGATAATCAATATCACAATATTCATACTAGCATATTATCAAACATATAAAGTGCAGAAAGTAAATAGAGTAGGGATAGAAAGATACACACGATTTATAGTGGTTCGGTTTCCCTACATCCACTACCTAAGGAAGCCTCCTTAGGATTTCAAGCTTTTCACTAAGCTCCCGTGTCTCTCTTAACCGGGTCGAGAACACAATAACCCTTACAACCTCTTCGATAACACGAAGGACAAACTCTTGTGTAATCACAACACAAGGACACCAAGTATACTCTCTATACTTGAATTCTCTCTTAATCTATCTATTACAAGACCTAGACTTAAGAGGATAGATACAAAGTGTTTAAAGGGGTGAAACTACTTTGCTAGATAATCTCCTAAAGAGTAGATATAACTATAAGCATGTAAACTCCTCTTGAGTAGATAATACTTTGTGGCTTATTTGATTAACTCCTTGAATGAGTTGGATAGGACTTATAAGCTCACTAAGATTGATTTTGACAATGTATAGCTCTTGACACCTTCTTGAATGATAACAATTAAGCTCCTTAATGTTTGTAATTAGTTGGTGTAGTTGTAGCTTTGAAAGACCTTCATTTTATAGCTGAAAATTGCTTCCAACGGTCATAAGGCTTGAGTCCAACGGATCTATTAATCTCCTAACGGATATATTTCTTATGACATAAACTTTGTGCAAAAAAACCTTCCTTGCGGTGTACCGCACCTCAACGGTTAGATTTTCTATCTCTCTAACGAGCTAGCCATGCACCGTGCCCTGGTCCGCATTCTTGGTCCGGTGTACCGCGCCATAGGTCGGTGTACCACACCAAACATCTTTGATAGAATTGACCTATGCTTTGATGCTCGGATCAATAAATCTTCTTCACGAAAGTTGTAGGTAACATCATTCTTATAAACATTGCAGTTGATCATTAAGGCTATATCTCAAAGTATATAAAGATATGAATAAAAGTATATGTAATGAGATATAATAAGAATGGTATGTAAAGTGTTTTTGATGAACAATAGTGCAAGTTAGGATGTATATAACAAGAGTAATTAGCACACTAATCATAAGAGGATTTGTCATATTAAAACAACCTTTTAAGGGAGGCTATATGCCAACAATCTCCCCCTTTTTGATGATGACAAATCCTTCACTAAAACACCTTAGGAATGATATGAAAATTTAAGCTCTAAAGAAATTAAGCTCCCCCTCACAATAAGCATATAAGATATGAGATGCATTTGTGAGAATTTAAAAAGTGCAATTTTTGAAAGTTTTAGTGCACATATTTCTCCCCCTTTGTCTTCATCAAAAAGACGGGGTAATAAAAATAACTAAAATAAAAGAGCTAAAACTCAAGTGAATAGATTTTAAACAACGATTTTAAGGGTGTGCAAGAGTTTAGGGATTAAAACAATTTTAGAATGAGATGCACAAAGATAGATAATTGTAAAGCAAGAGCTAAGAGATAGAGACATTTTACCAACTCCTTGATCGATAGATTTTCATTTCATATGCTTTCTAATGACACAAACGATTAGTTGCAATATATGAGATAAATGATTAGCCTAAGCATTTGAGGTTTTAAATATGATTTAACAAAAACTCCCCCTTACACAATGCATAGAGTTTGTTTCAATTTAGTAAAAGTTTGATCTACAATTTCTCCCTAATATTTGAAATCATTTTTAAAAGATTTAGGGGTAAAAAGTAATTTTTTGAAAAGTATAGGTGACAAAAATTATTTTTCAAAAAGTTTAAGGGACTCAAAAGCAATTTGAAAAATCTTTTAGGGACCTAAGTGCAATTTTCAACCATTTTAAGAACTAAGACAAATAGAACAAACTATAGGGACTAAAGAGCAAAATTGAATAAGATCAAGGATTATAGATGCAATAGTACCTATATCATCAAAGAAAATGTTAGCAACATCAATATCCGAAGCATAAAATTTAAGCATCTAACATTCAAGATAAAAACATGACAAACTGAACCAATTATCCAAATTAAACACAAAGCATCCTAAAACATTATCCAAATTAAACCAAGTAGCAATAACATCCTAAATGTCCAAAACACGGACCCAAAAGCAATTAAAGCATAAACAAAGCAAATACCACAATAAGACACATAAAAACCAAGTTGGATAAAATGAAGATTAAAAAACACCCAAACACGACCAATTAACGATTTTCACGGGGAGAGCGGCTTCTAGAACGGTGACGGGAATGTGACACATCATCTTTAATGCATGAAACATCGTTTTTCACACAAGTCAACTCACTAGCAAGATATCCCAATTTCTCTTCTAAAACCCCAAATTTTCTTTCTAATTTCTCTTCCAAAACCTCGAATTTTCTTCCCATATAATCCATAAACCGAGTTATTGTGCTTTCAAAACGAGAGGGATTAGGAGGATCCTCATGAATGGGTTGGCTTTGAGTAGGCTCATTAGGGATAGGATTTTGTTGGGCCGGGTTATCCAAGAGTTCAAGCGAGTTAAGATCCAGACCCAAAGTTCCTTCTTTTGCTTGTAAGATACGATTACGAATTGAAGCATCTGAAATACGATTAATATGTGAGCACGTAACATAGGAGTTATTATAGATAGCAAATGTCATTCTCTTAATCGTGCTATAATCAAAACACCAAGCTCTATCTATTGGTCTCACATTAGTTCCTCCTAAAGAAATTCCACTTGCATCAAAGAGTTTGGTTAGAAAAATACCGTATGGAACTTTATCCCTAGATGCTCTAGCATGGTTCATCCATTTGAACATTATCGCAATAATGTTAATCCGTTGTTTAGCAAAGATCAAAAATAAGAGATAAGTTTCGTAAGGGATTAATTTAGCATCATGTTTATCTTTTGGAATCACGGCCGAAGTTAGAAATTTGTGAGCCACTATGAACTCCGGATCAAAATTACGTAAATTCCAATTTCCATCACGAATAAGCATTCTACCATTAACGAATTCATTAACCTCGTTTTGAGCTACCACATCAAGACTTGAACCATCCCAACCACTGGACCAAAAGCCACTAAACCCATCCGAAGGAATATCATAGCGAGCACACAATTCATTTAACTTTAATCGTAAAGAAATACACGAAACTTTTGATTTTATCGAATTATTAGCAAAATTATATTCAAAGTTTGAGTAAAATTCTTCAATTAACCCACTAGCTAAATGACTACCCGAATATTGAAAGATATTGTGACAACCTTGAAAAGAAAGGAGTTGAAAGAGAGAATCATCACCGGAAGGAAAAGCTGAAGCATTTATGGTTCTGCCCGGGAGAGGATCGAATGGCCGGAGTGGAGGTGGTGTTGGTGACCTCGCCGGAGATGGTGCACGGCGGCGGCTGGAGGAGGCTCCGGCGGTGGCTTTCTTCCTTGGAGCGGATTTCTTTTCTCTAACCATGGTGAAAAGAAGTGGGTAATGAAGGAGGAATGAAGGAGAGTGATTTGGTGGAGAAACTAGACTTTTAGGCGGCGGAAATGGGGTGGTTAGGTCGCCGGAAATCGTAGCAGTGGAGGAGGAGCGGGTAGGTTTATTTTTAAAAGAGAGGAATGAAGATAGAAAGAAGACTGACGGGTTTAAAACACGAACAAAAACCTAACTCGCGGTGTACCGCACTGCAGAAATAAACTGGGCGAAAAAATAAAGGAAAAATGAAAAGGCTGAAACCCTGGATCGCGGTGTACCGCGGAGTGGTCCGGTGCACCGCAAAAACGTTCGGCAAAGTGAACAAGAAGGAAATTTTTGGTTCTTTTAAAAACACCCGAAACACATTCGAAACTTCCCCAAAAGATTCGGAATGGTATAAAACTAATAAGATAATTTTTGTTTTGAAAAGAAACCACAAGGAAAACCCGAAAAACACATAAAACAGTTTATTTCACAAATACCCCTATATTTTCTAAAAAGTACAAAAAGACCCAATGTAAAAACAAAGCAATATTAAGCATGAAAAAGGTCAAGAATCACAAGATATTAGCACATAGAGGATAAAGCATATAAACACATAAAAACACATAAAAAAAAGAAGAAAGGAAAGAATTCACCGTATTTTCCTTTTACGAGGTTTGAGCGTCTTTTTGCATATAATTCCATTTTCTTGACGCTCAACACCTACAATGAATATTACTATGGTATCCGAGGTGGAATGGATCCGGAAATGTTATCAGCATTTGTCACGATCTATATTGGCTTTTCCCACGAGGGTATCAAAGATCCGCTTTCAAGTTGTTCGTGGTAATGGCACGTAGAAGCATGATGACCGGGTTTACCACAATAATTGCAAGAACTTCTTTTTCGAATAGAACTATCATGTGAGGGTTTTGAACACGAATTTTCCTCATTCTTTTCAATATCCAAATTATCACTCAAATACAATTTTTCTTTAAAAAGACCATTTGGATCAAAAGGAGTGACATTTAAAAAGGGATGATTTTCTAAGGTTTTAAGAGCGAGGGAAAAAGCTTCATCCAATTTTTTAAAACCTTCTATATTTTTCTTCATAGGATGTTGACTTTTATTTGAAGAAAAAATGTTTTCAAAACAAGGGTTTTTAGTATTACCTAGAATATCATCTAAAGTGATACAACATTTAAAACAATTCTTTTGCTCAACTTTAGCCTTTTTTAACATAAGGTTATTCAAATGGATTTGAGAATCAAGAATTTTGAGAAGGGATGAAATTTGCCTAATATCATCATAATTATAAGGAAGAGATAAAGAGTTAGGATAGATTGCTACCTCATGGTTTGGTTTAGAATTGTCATGAGATTCATCATGGATTAAGATTTCTTTTTCTTCGTCATTCTCGACAATTCCATATAGAAACTCCAAACGATCCCAAAGCTCTTTTGCGGAATTACAATCTAACATTTGTGAGAAAATTTCTTCAGAAATTCCACAAATTAGAGTGTACATCGGTTTTGCATTTTGAGTGAGCTTAGCCTTATCCTCAACGGTGAGTTCATCATAATCTTTTTCTTCTTGATTTAGCTTAAGAACTCCCGCTTTATTTAACTCCTCTTTATATGGAACGAATGGACCTTCCATAACGATTCTCCATTGATCGGGATCTTCGGCTTTGATAAATTCCTCCATTTTTGTTCTCCAAGCAAAATAGTAAGTTCCTACAAAAAGTGGAGGTCGGGTAGAAGACGACTCTTCCAAAAGATTAAATTCCATATCGTTTACTCTACTAACGATTAAGCTATTCACGTAGAGTTAGGCTCTGATACCAATTGAAAGTCCTAGAGGGGGGGGGGGGGGTGAATAGGATTACTAATAAGATTAATGCCTAATTAAAAATCTTTTGGGCAATTATAAGTTTAAGAGAAAACTTCTAAGTCAACTAATATATCAAATACTTATGGGATCATGCAAAGGATAAGTTAAAGGCTTGATATATAAGTTTAACAAGTAAATCGACTATCTAATCTCTTACTACTCTAGATGACAATATGTTAGATAAACTAGATAATCAATATCACAATATTCATACTAGCATATTATCAAACATATAAAGTGCGGAAAGTAAATAGAGTAGGGATAGAAAGATACACACGATTTATAGTGGTTCGGTTTCCCTACATCCACTACCTAAGGAAGCCTCCTTAGGATTTCAAGCTTTTCACTAAGCTCCCGTGTCTCTCTTAACCGGGTCGAGAACACAATAACCCTTACAACCTCTTCGATAACACGAAGGACAAACTCTTGTGTAATCACAACACAAGGACACCAAGTATACTCCCTATACTTGAATTCTCTCTTAATCTATCTATTACAAGACCTAGACTTAAGAGGATAGATACAAAGTGTTTAAAGGGGTGAAACTACTTTGCTAGATAATCTCCTAAAGAGTAGATATAACTATAAGCATGTAAACTCCTCTTGAGTAGATAATACTTTGTGGCTTATTTGATTAACTCCTTGAATGAGTTGGATAGGACTTATAAGCTCACTAAGATTGATTTTGACAATGTATAGCTCTTGACACCTTCTTGAATGATAACAATTAAGCTCCTTAATGTTTGTAATTAGTTGGTGTAGTTGTAGCTTTGAAAGACCTTTATTTTATAGCTGAAAATTGCTTCCAACGGTCATAAGGCTTGAGTCCAACGGATCTATTAATCTCCCAACGGATATATTTCTTATGACATAAACTTTGTGCAGAAAAACCTTCCTTGCGGTGTACCGCAAGTATCGTGCGGTGTACCGCACCTCACCGGTTAGATTTTCTATCTCTCTAACGGGCTAGCCATGCACCGTGCCCTGGTCCGCATTCTTGGTCCGGTGTACCGCGCCATAGGTCCGGTGTACCGCACCAAACATCTTTGATAGAATTGACCTATGCTTTGATGCTCGGATCAATAAATCTTCTTCACGAAAGTTGTAGGTAACATCATTCTTATAAACATTGCAGTTGATCATTAAGGCTATATCTCAAAGTATATAAAGATATGAATAAAAGTATATGTAATGAGATATAATAAGAATGGTATGTAAAGTGTTTTTGATGAACAATAGTGCAAGTTAGGATGTATATAACAAGAGTAATTAGCACACTAATCATAAGAGGATTTGTCATATTAAAACAACCTTTTAAGGGAGGCTATATACCAACACACTATCACACCCAAATTGAACAAAACACATAAACATCTACGTCCCGTCTGGTGAATTTGAAAACCCTGACCAAAACATTCAATTGGACCCCCGATATTAGTTGTATTATTTTCTATTAAATTTTAATAATTGGTCAAAATCTTGTGAAATGGATTAACGTTCAGACTATAAAGTTCGAGTTAAAGAGACTTGATATCTATGAAAAACTGACCCTGCCCTTATTATTTTTTAACCACTTAGATCTTTTCTACTTGGTGGAATTACATATTTTTAAAATAAACATTAATACGACATTTCGTTGCTATTTTAAATAAAAAATTATTTTGTCTTAAACTCACAACTTATTAAAAATTTACATGAAATTACTACAAATTCATAGAATTTCATGATATATTTTAAATACATATCATTCTCTTAAATATATATACATATAATTATACTTATATGCTTGTATAAAGATTTATAAAAAAAATATACATATAAATATAAATATAATTTATATTTATATTTACGATAAATAAGTATTATCATGGACATATATAAACTAGTGTTTTGCCAATCATAATTACACTTTATATAAAAAAACATAATAATTTTAACTTTTTTTAATATTATTTTTATACACATAAACAGTGAAACTTGTTAATTTATTTTATTATAAGAATTATTATGTTTTAGATATTAATAAGGTTTTTTATTTTGTAAAATTATACATGATACATATATTTTGAAGAAAAATTTAACCTTTGTCCTTAACTAAATACGAGATGAATCATTTGATTCTCTTTACATATAAAATATCAAATTATTTTATGAATTCTTTTATCATAGGGATCAAACTCAATCCTAATTATTATTAAGGGGTACACCAATTTGCTATTTAGTACTAAAAGGTTCAAAATAGATTATTATTTTTTAAAATTAATGAGGGACTAATAACAAAAACTTAATTGAACCTCCTCTTATACCCTCATTCTCAATTTATAAAAAAATAAATTATAAATTATTAGCCATAACTAAATCAATCGTTCAATCCATCTTTTTTCTCTCTCTCTCTCTCTCTCTCTCTCTCTCTCTCTCTCTCTCTCTCTCTCTCTCTCTCTCTCTCTCTCTCTCTCTCTCTCTGGTGTGTGTGAGAGAAACAAGCTCGTATAAACTATTATGACACAATACTGAAGTTTTGATGCTCTGTTATTGCCTTTGGTCAAACAAGGAAAAGCATGTCCATTTAGTTGATACAAGTAGTCGAGATAGTGATCCTTCAAGGCGATAGGATGTTGATAACTATGTAGGTAAGCTAGATGGAGACAATTCAAATAGATCATTTACAATAAACATCGAGAGAAAAATTGAGTGAAACGTGTAGAAGTTTCAACAAACTTCTCTGCAAAATTGTAATCAACGAATACACCGAGCACCCAAGTGGCTATATTCTATTATAGCTTGGTGTATGAATCTCTTGAACAACTCGGTGAATCTTCTTTAGTGGGTTTCATGTCAATACTACCAAGGGAGAGACATTGATTTATTGATCGGGCCCTTATAAATAAAAAGTGGTGGATATTGAAAGGGGATGAATACTACCAAGGGAGAGACATTGATTTATTGATCGGGCCCTTATAAATAAAAAGTGGTGGATATTGAAAGGGGATGATCTAGTTAAGTAAAGATATTTCAAGAGGTTAAAAAGCGGTTTTGGGATTATCAATTCAAAATAAAGAACGAGGTAAGGTTTGAAACCATACATATGGGTACCAATCACTCAAGGTGGAAAAATGGTTGGGGTAAAGGCCCAGTAGAAATGGAGTCTCAAGTTAGATTAGATAAGGTAACATATGAAGTGAAAATGTGTATAATATGCACGTTGGATACGAATATGGAATAACTAAGGAAACCTATTAAGTGAGTCAAGAAATATGCTGTAGATTTCGGTTTCGGTGCCTAGGCGGTCGACCGAGGCCTAGCGCTTAGGCGTGGTTATACGGGGCTTAGGCGGAATTAGGCGGTTTTATTCCCTCTGTGTAATTTTATATATTTAGTAATATTATACGTAAAATTATAACAATTTTAACTATTTAAAAGAATTCTCGAGAATAATAAAATTAAAAAGAACAACTAGGCGGTCATTTTTTGCCATTAATCGCCCCCTAGGCGGACAAGGCGCCTCTTCCACAACGACTGAGGCGTCAGGCAAAAATTAGATAGGTGTTTAAAAAGAAAATCACTTAAGATGATTTTAGATCTCAAGATATTTTTTAATAAAAAAATGTTATAATTTTTATTAAAAAGTTCTTTTTTCCTTTTTGAATAAGCTATACCAAACGGGCTTTTATTCTTTCATTCTTCTTCTTCTCTTTCTTATTCTTTATTGTCTTTTTGGACTATTTTTCCTTCTTTTTTGATGGGAATTTCAACCGTAAGGGCCTATGAGGGCTAAATTTATCCTTTTCTTGGCCCATGTTGGTTCATCACTTGTTTTTTTAATCTATAACAACTTCTTTTTTTCTTTTTTTTTGTCAACCATCTATAACAACTTCTAAAATTATTGTTTTCTAATTTAACTATAATATCTATAATTGTCTAAGAAGTTTTGAAAGTCTCTTCCCAAGACCTAAGCACCCAACACTTTGCATTTTTCTTGCTAGGCCACACAAAAATAAAGATAATAAACGTAAATAGAAAATAAAAAACACTAAAATCTATTCCCAATTATCCCTTATAAACACCTAATTATAACCCCACAAATTATAAAGTACAATTGTCAACTGCTATCACAGCTTGTGCTCGTATTCATATGTATAAATACATTTCCAGAGATGATTGCTACTACACAGATACAGACTCTCGATATGGTTTTATTTAGTTTATCGTATCGGAGGTTATGTTCTTTTTTGCTTGTTTTTGGGCTTCTTCTCATTCTTCTTTGGCACCTACGGTAGAGATCGGAGGTATTGGCCCCCAAAAGGGTATAGATAAACCATACTCACAATCCTGAAAATCCTCTCGACCGCTCCTCTCCCTGACTAACCATAGTGGTGTGACTAGTCGAAGCTAGGTTTGCAGAGCAAAAATAGTGTTGCAACTCGTGGCTTGATGATTCACGACGTGGCTCCTCTCTTGACTAACCATAGTGGTGCGACTAGTCTAAGCTAGGGTTTGTGGAGAAAAGATAGTGTTGCAACTCGTGGCTTGGTGATTCACGACGTGGTGTTGGTGGTGAAGGTGATGGATTTGAGCTTATTTTCCAAATGTAGGTGGTGGTGGCTTTCTCAGGCGATTCAGGTAATGTTGGAGCAACTCTGGATGTGTAATAGATATTAGATCTCCTGGTGGTATTTTTTTCAAGTCATGGATTTGAGCGCCATTTTCAGGTTGCAACGGAGTAGATTCGCGGCATGGTATTCAAGATCTTAGAGCTCCATGACTAGGGTTTCTTAAAAAAAAAACAGATTCCGACATTTAGGTACAATGACGACGTCAGCGACGTCATCATGCTAATGTCATCCCTAGGTTTACAGTTTTTCATCTCCATTTTTAGTATTTGGTGTAGTTTTTACAATTTATGTAATATTTAAATAAATTGAGTTATTTTAATTTTTTTTATCAAAAAGTTTTTTTCCTTTTATATAATCTGATATCAACAAAAAATGCATTTATTTCATTTATTTTACGTTATAGTTTAATTTAGAATGTTAGAGTTAACAAAAATGCTTAACTGCTCAGTAAAAAAAACTTAGAGACTTTCTAAGTATGCTCGGTGACTTTCATGTTCTCTCAGAGATTCTACGCTTACTCAAAGGTTTTTTTGAGATGTTAAGAGACTTTTTCAACTCAGTGATTTTGCTTGCTCAGAGACTTTTTGAGCGGTGTCAGCAATGGTGCACCGTGATGATGACTTGACGATTAGTAGATAATGATAAACAATGTTAGTGCTTACTGATTTTATCCTTTTAATTATGAACTAAACTCCTCATCGCTTGATAACAACAATTATGTAAAAACCCTAGTTTTCTTATTTACATTTTATTAAATTTTAGGATGGTAAATTGAACTGAATTGTTTAATTTATGCTTTATTATGTATTTGACTTATTGAATTCAGAACCTTCTCTAATCAAGTAGTTTACCTTAGTAATTAGGACTTTTTTCCCAATAGGGGGTTTGGGTTACGAAAAACAATCATAAGCGTCCGGTGTGTGTTAGGGAATCAGGAGGCCTTGAATAACTATATAGTCTATATGGTAAGGACTTAGGCGGCAAACATTTACTTAGTGGTATTAGGTAGCTTCCTAAGCTATCCGGGAGGGAGTTAGGAAGAGTTTTGAATCCTGACTATTGCAATAATACTCAATTCACTCTTAAAATGACTTGCATATTCTCGAGGTATACTTTCTCATCATATATTCATCTTGTTTTCAATTTAGTCCTCTATTGTTTATATTGTTAGTTTAATTTAAATATTTTTACTCTAGTCCTTTTGCATTGAAACCCGAAATTAAATATTATTTTACTTTTGTTAATTGCAACTTAACCCTTATTCGCTTTATAAACCACAAAAATATTAACCTCATAGTCCCTGTAGATATTTCTAATTCATATACTTACCTGATTATTACTTGTCAACGACCCATACACCTACATGGAGTGTTTTTTCTGGTGTTTATTTATTTATCACACCTTTAAAGATGACAAATGCCTGCTCATGACAGTCAATTAAAGCACTGATAAGAAGTCTTGTTTAATAACCCAAGTTGGAGGATATAATAATGTGGGATGAGACAAC
Organism: Nemophila menziesii; assembly: GCA_029959085.1. NCBI lineage: Eukaryota > Viridiplantae > Streptophyta > Magnoliopsida > Boraginales > Hydrophyllaceae > Nemophila > Nemophila menziesii. Next base: position 36,234,918 of record JARWIR010000007.1, on the reverse strand, counting down.
AATTTATTGGTTTGATCATTCACGTCTACTACAATATAGCAATACCCACTTCAAGACTTGGATCAAGAAGATGAGATAGTATGGCCTCATACAACCCCATGTAACTATTCAACAAAACCAGGTTATTACTTCATTTGCAATGAGGGAAGAGGTACCAAACAATATATTGCCTCCTCGTCCAAAGGAAAAAAAGATTAGGGGTTGGTGGAAATCCTATTTGGCATAGTAAGACCCAACAAAGATCTACACCTTTACATGGAACTAAGTAATGCTTTACTTACAAGCGCCAACTTGTTTAAGAAAAAAATTGATATTTTTTATCGGGAAATCTTCCGCCTGATTAATAATGAAAACATTGATCATCTCATTTTATCTTGTTCGGATTACCAAAGATATATGAATAGATCGATCCTTCAGCTTCACATTGATCATGACTCATTCTCTACCTTTGATGAGTGGTTCTTCAAAGTTGTTCATGTTAACAAGGGAAACAACTAGATGAATAAGTTTAATGAGACCTTTCTCACGGTATTGTGTTGGAATATATGGAAAGGTATGTTCGAAATGTTCTTTGATGATATGTTATGGAATGAGGAAGGAGTCAATATGGCTATATGGTCATCAATGATAGATTAATTCATGATAGAGCCTAGGAATAATGATTTGGGCCATAATCATAATTTTTTTTATCTCCTAACCTTCTGAGCTGGCATATAGCCTTAATGGTTTAACCATATAGTGTGATGCTTAGTTTTCATTTCCTTTTAAAGACACTAGTGGCTTTTCCATTGGTAGAGGCACTAATGATGTTAGCATAGATAGATTTTCTAGAACCTATCATTGTGATTCTCAATTGATGGAGGAAGATGTTGTGTTTTGGCCTGTGATGCAAATCTTGACTCGGCAACTATCAAGTTAGATTGCCTATAAGTCGCTATGGGCTTCTCAAACGCGCTTAAAATTATGTAAAGTATTTGCCTACTCCTGATTAAAGCTATCAGCCTTTTTGTTAAAATAGATAACTTTACTCATATCTTTTGCTCGATAAATTGGTGGCAAATTTCCTCCCTAATTCTGTTAGACACGGTTACTAATTCATCACTTGTCTCCCCCGCTTTATAATTCATCATTTATCTTTTGGGTAAAACAATTTCTTACATAAGTTTAGATCGAGAAACCTTCCTTTGTTGTAAGTTGTAACGGTTCCTTTCTAGCATGAGTAATGATATTTGTCACCCTTTTTGTATCACCTTTTTATCACCTCCTACGTGTATGCCTACATGGACCAATGAATTGATTTCTCTATCCTATTTAATTTTTCTCTATCTTCTATTCAAGGAAATCAATACATATATATAAAAGGGTGATAAAAAGGTGACATGAAAAGGAGTGACATATATCATTACTCTTCTAGCATTATACGTGTTCCTAAAAAAAGAAAAATATATATATATCTCATAAATAGTTGGGGGAAAGGAAAAGATCCGTCCAGCTAAGAAAAAAATACATTTACTAGAGGAAGACGTCTATTGCCAACTTGTCTATCTGTCCACCTATCGTGTTTGTGTCTCGTAGTTATAGAGATTAGAGAGAGAAAGTGAGATTAATCCAAATCCCATTTTTCTCTCCCTATTTCTCTCTCTAAAAAGTTGTATCGCTTTTTTCGTGTGTATCGTCGTCTCTACTCACTCTCTCACCAGATCGATTGCACACACAGAATCTTCTTTGAGCTTCTCAAAAGATGCCTTCTCGCCGACGTACTCTTTTGAAAGTCATCATCCTCGGCGATAGCGGGTTCACTCTCTACTCTACTTACATATACATATACATATATACCTGCTTCACTATGATTAGGGCTTTTCAACCTTTACTTTAGATTTCTTCATTTCAAGTCAACCTTTTAGTCTTACTGTATGATCTAAATTGCGCTCAATTTTAACTGATCCGATTCCCGTAGATCTTATACTTTATATATGTATGTAAAGATAGTCGGTGATAATCATATGCTTAGAGAATCTTGTAGTCTACTAATTGATCAAATTGCGATCAACTAAAATGGGGTTAGTTGCACAATTGGTAGCTGTATGGTTTGAAACAGTCAAAACATACCCGTGCTTTGAAAGTTTGCAATTATACTCGATTCATTAAAATTGCAAATCTACCGCAGGGGTGTATTTGCTTTTGTTTGTAATGAAACAGGGGTATATTTGCTACTTTTTGATATTGGGTATACTTGACTATTTCTCATAACAACTACCAAACTCCATTTTACCCTTACAAATGATTTGATTTCTTACAAATGATTTGATTTCTTGATTTCTTGAGTCGAGTACTATGCGTTCAAGCGTTTTGTTTTAATTTAAACTTTAATTGAGACTAGCTTAGAATCAGCTTTCAAGCTTGAGCTCTTTAAAATCGATCAAGTTTGAGCCCTAACTCAAATAGGTAATTTGAATGTTTTTTGAGCTTGAGCTTGGCTCATTTATATCATCAAAAAATCTTTTGAACAAGGGGATGGGGTTGGTTTAATTATAGTATATTAAAATTTCATTTTGTAAATCATTTGAATCTTTTATACAAGTTTGATACTAAAATTAAAAGGTTACATTTCGTAAACATAAAATAGTAGCTTCGATTAAAGCTTGGCTTAAAACGGGATTTTCTTGTGCTTGTTTTGGTTATTATATCACATGATCTCGAACTAGCTTTTTTGAGCAGAGCCTGAGCTCTTCATATTGGCTTTATTTAATTCATGCACTATATGCATATACATACCCCTGTCTGTGTGACTGTAAAATTAATATGGTTAATAAAATTATACTTAGTGAAGTTGCTTTTGTGTGATTTGCAGGGTGGGAAAGACATCATTGATGAATCAGTATCCTTTACATTGTTTGTTCTTTATATATTTATTTAGCGTTAATTGCACCAATGGTCCCTGTTTTATGTGAAGTAGCAAATATTCCTATGTTTTATACTTCAACGTTGCAAATCAACCAAATAACACGGGTATATTTACTACTTATTGAAACACAACAGTATATTTGGATATACGCATAACACAGGGCCAATAGTGCAATTTACCCTCTTACTTAATTTGTTTAACTGCTTAATATGAACAGCTTGTGAGTAGTTTTTTAAGTATGAAGGTTGTTATGGTATTTTGTTTGTTTGCCTTGAACGATTAATTTCTTTAGATATGTAAACAAGAAGTTTAGCAATCAATACAAGGCCACTATTGGAGCTGATTTCTTGACAAAGGAAGTTCAGTTTGAAGATAGGCTATTTACTTTGCAGGTTTGTTTTGTATCCTTTAATTTAATATGCGAACTTGCAATTAGTCAGTTGTAATGTAAAAGCAACAATATTGTAGCCTTAAGTGAGTCCTAATAGTTAATTTAAATCAACAATATTTTTTATAATTTGTTTTTTGTTGTACTCTAATATATAGTTTTCATTTAATGATAGATTTGGGATACAGCTGGACAGGAAAGATTCCAAAGCCTGGGTGTTGCTTTTTACCGTGGTGCTGATTGCTGTGTCCTTTGTTATGATGTGAATGTTGCTAAATCTTTTGATAATCTTAACAATTGGAGGGAAGAATTTCTTATTCAGGTATTTATTAATCAAATCTTTAGCTTTTCTCTGTTAATGAGAAACATAATGTTGAGTTTTAATTGCAGGCTAGTCCCTCAGATCCAGAGAATTTTCCTTTTGTTGTGCTTGGAAACAAGGTTGATGTAGATGGGGGAAATAGTAGAGTGGTATGTATTTTTTTTTTCTTTTCTCTTTTCTTCTTCTCTCCTTGTGTTATAACAATGTACGTGGGGTCCACAGGTGTCTGAGAAAAAGGCGCGAGCTTGGTGTGCTTCAAAAGGAAATATTCCATACTTTGAAACTTCAGCTAAGGAAGGTATTAATGTTGAAGAAGCTTTTCAAATCATTGCAAAGAATGCGCTCAAGAGTGGAGAAGAAGAGGAAATGTAAGTTTAATTTTTAAATATCTTCTTCTGTCTTTTTAATTTCAAGTTTATTGTGTGTAACATTTTGTTGTTTTGTTTTGTATGATTGAAGATACATGCCTGACACCATTGATGTGGGAAACAATAGTCAACAAAGGTCAACTGGATGTGAGTGTTAGAGAGTGGGGGTTCTTTGTTATCTGAGTGATGAAATGGAAAACAATTTGAATACTATGTATGTCTCTCTCAATTGTATTGATTTGTGTGATGTGATGTGATGTGATATGATGGTATTATACATGTACATTAGTATTTTGCATGGAGCGGATTGGTTGTGATGCGCTAGTCTAGACATGCTTCGTTTTCATTAAGTGTTGTCTACTTTAGTTGCTTAGATATGAATTTGAATACTTATCTGCACTAGTACATGTTTTCTCTGGGTATTATTGTTCTATCTATGTTTTGATCCTTACGTACTATTGCTTGTTAACTTTCGTAACATACATACATTACGTGTTTAAGTGAGACATTGGATGGGTAGCTCAAATTATAGCTCATGGTGAAAAACTTCTAAATCTCAAATTTACAATACCCCTATGGAGAGTTCTGGCCTCCAAAGCTAATTAGGTGGGTCCTCATATCGGATCCTGCTCTTCTCTTTGCCGTCACGTGTTAGTTTCACGATACAAAAATGTTTAACTTGAAAAGAAGGCTGCCTTTGAACGGTCACTAAATACAAATCCATGAATCCACACTCATTTGCCAATCTTAGACCATAATGTAGTAGTGCTGATAATACAAAATAAAAAGTCAGAGATCCAACAATACAAGACCCAGCAAACCCAAATTAGAAACACACCATTGGTATCACGAAAGAGACAGAATTTGCAAGTGGCGATTGGCCACCTCCAGAAAGTTTTTGGTTCCTACAGGTCATATGACCCATAACAAATATTAGTGACCAAGGTAGGCCTTCACTTACCTCATCTGATGAAAGGTGTAGCCATTGTGCTCGTTTGTACTTTTTGTGGGAGTTTTGCAATGCCGGATAACTTTCCAAAGTTGCTGTGAGATTCCATTAACATTGCCTAATCCAGATGCCAACTGGGCTACCCTTATCTTTTAAGGGAAGGATGTAGTAGCCCGATTAATGGTGTATTGTCTAGAAGTCGTATAAGGCCGAACCATGTTATCTTCTTGATCACTAACATGAAAAGGTTTATTTAGGTTGATATCCACAATGCGTGAATCAAATAGACGAGTAATCAAGGATTCATCCCATTGTGTTTTGTCATCACTAAATAGTTGTTTAACCATGGTCAGTACCGTACACCTAGGTTTGGTTTTCAGTGCGAAATCACCCAAATGTTCATCTGATCACCTTTTTACTTCCCTGTTTGATGACTTCTCGTCCGGCCAAAAGGCTAGCCTATACCGGGAGCATTAGTTTTTCTTTCATGCAAACATGAAAGAATTATTTGGATAATATATACTTTTGGGAGTTCGCAACGAGACTATATGGTTTGAAAGATCAATTACTCTTCGTGCTTTGTCAGCAGATGAGTTCAATACATCCTGTTTAGCAGAAAGACGGTTGAAAAAGTAATAAGAATGAGAGGTGTTAAGCTTTTTATCATCCTGGCGTCGAGCTATTTTTCCGTCCATTGAAATATGGTATGCTACAAGTGAATATATCACTGATGGCTCGGGCCCCCCCGGAAGGAGGCCTTCTTCGCCTTCTCTATGAAATACGAATCGCAGTCTGAAGGAGGGGAGGAGTGGGAGAGAAGGGATGGCATAATTGCTGGGTCAATTGATATGTTTCCACAAATAATTGAAATTGGTTCCTTCCCCTTATTTATGAAGGCTGGGAGATGCAACTTCCCTCAGTTGGTTTGGGTAGCGAAGGCTTCTTATTTCACAACAACGAAATCACATACATCAGAAGAATCATTTATAGTGACTTGATTATCCATAAAAGCTTTATTAACTTATGAAAGTCTCAAAAGCCTTAGACTCCTTGAGGTTTTGGTTTGGTAATAGAATCAACTTGCCTAATGAATTTGCTTTTTTAAATTAATTCTTCATCAACACTTAGTCACCAAACTACACAAAACCTGACAAGTCTTCTTTGAGAGAATGGATTCACATTAGGTTTTTTGTCAAATAACAAAACCAAATAACATTAGGTTTTTTGACACGTCTTCCAAATAACAAAACAGTTTAACAAACTCAAAACACCTTAGGTTCAAAATCTCAAGTCAGTTTTCTTTTCCTTTTTGTGTCAAAACAACACCAGAATCTTAAGTGAACAAGACAAGAAATGCATGTGGAGAAAATGAGCTCCAATGTGGTCTCTGAAAATTAAAGATAAATAAATATACATAAGTTAAGTCGATAATCATTTAGTGGTGGTTACTGAAGAAAGCTTTTCCTGATCCCCAGTTTGCACAGAAGTGCCTGCAACAGGAGGTGACCCCATCATGGTTCTTGAACCTGAACCTGAACCTGGTGGCCTCAAAGCGGACCCACTACTAAGAGGAGGCCTTGGTGCTGAGTTACCACCAACTCTATTACCTACTGCTACTGATTGTGGCCTTAATTGAGGACCACCACCCATACCTAGTCTTGTAGCTATTATCTGTGCACGCTCATGATAAAGCTTCTGCTTTGACCTCTCAAACTGTTCCCTTACCTTCATTACCACACTGTCCATTTCATTGAAGAACGCTAGCTTTGTCTCCAACTTGTTCAACTACAGATAAAGACAACAGGTTATAATTATTATTTGTACAAAATAAGAAAATTACTATAAATTATACCTGTTTTTCAATTAGTAACGCAGAAAGCTTTCGGATTTGATCTTCTTCTTCCTTTGCCAAAATCTTTGCCTTCACTGCTGCAGCGGATAAAGCAGTCACTGCTGCATGCTTTAGTTTATCAAGACTAGTCTCTTTTTTCGCATATTTTTTCTCATCTTTAGCCTCCTCAATACCTGTATAGTATAGCAAAGCTGAATTAATTTTTTGCTTCTTTTGTAATAAAACATTATAAAGAATCACACCTTTTGCTTTTTCAACAACAACAGGATTTGATGTATTGAGTTGACCAGTTTCAGTTTCAGATATCATATCTTCATCCTTTGAAGCCTCTGCAGGTTGAGTAGTCTCTCCTATAGCTGTAGTATCTGAGATCTGTTCACTTGCCAGCTCGTGATTCTCTGATTCACTTACATTGGAAGGCTCAGCTCCATTAGAATCCTTCATGGGATCAGATTTGTCAGTAGATAAAAGCACAACCTCATCTTTTTCTGATACAGGATCCTTGTCCTTATCCTTCTCGTTACTCTCATCTGTAACAGGTGTCAGTTTCTCTTCATTCTGTTTATCATCAGTTACAGATTCAGACTTCTCTTCTACTTCTTCTATCTGTGTGCTTTTGTTCTGATCCTCCTCATCTTTCTGATCTCCTTGCTCAGCCATTTCAATAGTAACACTGCATATTCTATCCCCATATAAGATAACACAATTTTATCCATGAATTTTACTATACAAGCTATATTTAGTTATTTACCTACCTTTCATTTTCATCTGGTGGATCCTCCAAGAAAAAACAATGTCTAGCTGCTAAATGCTCACCAGCAGAATGTTCAGAAATTGATTTTAACGACCCATGCACTGAAGCAGTAGTTGTGTTTGGTTCCACTAATCGAACCAAGAATGATGCCTAGTTTATAAATTCAACATAAACATAAACTAAATCCAACTTCTTACAGTATAAGTTTGAGAAAAAGGCTAAATTATACATACCAATGTCATGACAGGGTTACTAGCATCAGCAAATGAGAGTTTTTCTTTTGGTGAAGGAAGATATCCAACACCTTCAAACGCTTCCTTGAGTGCCTTTACTGCAAAACTCTCACTTTCTTCCACCATATCCTTTGATTTATTCCCATTTTCAGGCTTTGAAGTTTCAATCGGGGAAGATAAAGGCTGATTTTCATTCGTACCTTCCTTAACCTCTGTTATCTTAGAGGGCCCATCTTTAGAAGCGGAAGTTTCATTATTGTTACTAGGAGGAGGAGCTTCAGTTACATCATCAGAATCCAAGAATGTATCTTCAATAGGCATTTCGATAAAATGCAAAATACATTGAGATTTAGTCTTTGTAGCAACATGTTCAGCTATTTCAGTCCAGTTTTCTTTATAAAGCTCAAGTGCTTCAAGAAGTAAAAGAGTCTCCTGATCTGTCCATTTTCCACCACTTGCACCTCCAGATTCACCAGGCTCCATTAAAATGAAATCTGATGGTGACATATCAGACCCAAACTTCCCATTGTTGAAACACTCACTACATAAATCAAAATCTGCCTGTTTAACAAAGAAAAAAAGTAAGAAATCAAGACAAGATAATTCCTGTTTAACACACACACACACACACACACACCTGTTTCTGACAATGATAACGCTTCCTCGAGCAATCACCAGAGCAGGAATTACAATGATACTCAACACCTTGTCCTTCAGATTTCACTAACTCCTCATTAATAGCAGATTCTGGAAACAAACCAGATGGTAAAGAAGGTGTAGCTAAATTTGAGCTAGGGACAATAGGTACAAAGAATTCCTCTTTCTCAAAGCGAAATAAACTCTCGATTAAAGATTTTTCCTTGGAATCTTTATCAATATCATTATCATTATTATCAGCATCAGCATCAGTTTCAATGCTCATAGGGGTGGAGTTAGTTTGTGGGAAGGGGTGGAAATTAATTAAACCCCAGTAGTCCAAAAACTCCATCACTTCTTGCTTTGCTTCTTCATCTCCCACGGAAAGCTCAGAAAGATCTTTCAACTCAATTTGTGTAGTCGGATTTGAATGATACTTTTTCATGATCCAATCACGTATCTCCTTGTAGATTTCACGAGTCCTATTCTCTGACTTCCCGTTGAAAAAAGATGGTAACATTCTCTCCTCTAGTTGATGAAGTTTCGTCCATGAAAACCAACCTGTAAACTCGGGACTGGTTAGAGAAATAGATGTAATAGATCCATTCTCCTATATCAAATGGCTAAAATCTAAATTTCACATAAAACAGACTCAATTTTGTCATATAAAAGCCCTAATTCCTTTTTCCCCAAAGTGGACAGCAAAATGCACATTTACATTTATGGACAATAAAGATTAACAATATTTTGCACCTCACTCCTAGCTAGGGTTTCGTTTACTTGCACCTAAACCCTAATTAATTACAATTTCTGAAAAGACGCAGAATTAGATATCAAAATAACCCCAATTATAAAGCATCTAAAGCTTCACCTTGTGGGAAAAAAACATATAACTTAATAATGTCATAAGCTAAAATTGAAAATGGAAGAACTATGTAAAGTAGATGAGTTTTTTGTACTAAAATTAACAAAATTTCTAGCTTTTCTTCGAATCAAATGCTAAGAGCATAAAATTAACTATTTTATTAAAGTAAATTAGCATAATTTTAGTTAAATTGCAATATATTCACAGGTTTAACTTAAATTGAAGTTCAATTTTGCAGCTGAAAACATATAAGCATAATTGATCTAGGGTTTCTATAACAACATACCGGCATGAGTTGGTACCACATGCGAATTAGCATCTCGTGATTTAATTACTTCATACGCCGCTTCGATTTTCGCTTCAAGAGCTTCCCAAGCTTCTTTTGCTTCTTTAGCCTTCACGGCAGCAGCGTCCGGCTGTGGCGCAACCGCTGTATCCTTAACCGCAGAAACAGAAGGAGGCGAAGTAGTAGCTGCTGCAGCTATGCTCGGCTGCTGTCGAGCCCTAGTGAGTGGACCGTTGTGGATCGGAAGGAATGGATTTGAAGGTGACTTCTCGCGAGCCTGCCGCTTCGACGACGTCGTCGGAGAAGCAGAAGTGTTGCCACCACCGATTGCACTCGCTTTTCGCTTCTGCCCTGGGCCTCTCCCTCGCCGTGGGGGAGGTGGTTCCGACACTGGAGGCTCTGACGCAGAGGCTGGAATGTTCTCCAGCGGTGGAGTGGTGGCATCCTTGCGTTTCTCTTCCATGTCGACGGGTTTGTTTCAGAAACTGTACTCAAATGCTATTATTTTGCTTGGCTGCTCACTTGCTACTTTACATATATATAGTATATATAAATAAATAATTTATATTTGTATAATTTTTTTATTTTTTTTGTTCAAAGCATAATAGTAAATATATAAAGATAATTCAAAGGTTACCACATCGTCCAAAAAAAAAAAAAAAAAAAAAAAGGTTACCACATTAACCTACCACCACCACCTTCACTTATGATTCAAATAGTGGCCAATTGGGAAGGAATTGCCTAAAAAAAGAAGAAACTAGAAAGGAATACATGTATTCCAATTACTAAACAACGTGCTTAAGAGCTTATGTTTAATAACCCAATCGGCAGTCTCATTTTTACTCCTAAAAATAAAAGCAAAACTAAGGATTTTTTAATAATTTGTTTAACTATTTTTGTACATTGTCGATTTAATGGATTTCTTTTATTTTGAGTTGTTGATGAAAAAAAAATTGCTGGAACTATGAGTTTCACCATAAAAAAATCTACGTGTAATAGATTATAATAACTTTAGGTGTTCTAGCGATCCGCACTTATGAAAACAAGATTTGAATAATAACTTATGTTAAATATTTGATACATGATAGTTGGTAAAATTACTCTTCACTAATAAAGATCTTGATATTAAATTGTATCTCAGATAAAATAACTTTGAATCAAAATGTTTCTCAAATATATGTAAAAGAACTTTTCATACAATTTACAACTCATAAAGAAGTTTTGATAAAAAAGAATCTACCTATATTTGAAAATCTAAAATTATATCTAAGTAAACAAATTATTCAAAAAACAAAATGAAAGAATTGATAATTGAATAAAAATCATTGTATTTTAATGTATTTGTTTAACTTAAATATTAGATGTTTCGTTTATGTATTATAAAAAAATCATAACAAATTAGCAAAGATATTTTGATACACTTGTTAGGTCAAAGTCTAAAAATATCTTTGAAGATTTAAGTAATGGTTGGACAAGTAAACATGATCACTATAAGTGAAAGATAATAGTAGACTAAAGTCCAACTTTTAAACCTTTGACTAGACAAGTGTATAAAACTTTGAAAATCGTGCGACAACGATATAAAAGTGAATCACTAACAGTCTTTTGAAACTCTGTTTTTGTTTGAAAATAGTTTTTTTTTCAACACAAACAAACATTTCAAAGTAAACAAACCAACGAAATAATCAACACTTGATTACAAGCATAAAACGAGGATCAAAATAAGGAGAAAATATCACAAAATCATCTTTACCAGTAAACCAACCAACAACACATCTTTCGAAAAAGTTGTCATTTAAACCACGTGGATAAAACATCCCCAACTTTGAATAATAATTCAAACAAGACCTGCAACAGTCGAAACTGTCCGTTCTCAGTCAAACATATCAATAAAAGGGGTACCTGAAAAAACAAGAGAAGAAGTTTATTCCACTGACAACGACCATAAAGAATAACATCGAAGTACCCGCCTTGTTCAAGATCCGAATAACGAAAAAAAATATCACACTTAACTTAGAGACAAATGAGATCTTCTCTCACTATTTTTTTTCACAGATCCATTTCAATATGAACAAAACATCATCAAATAAAGAGATACCACCTTAGTCTCAATTAATAATAAATTTATTGAATAAAATTGAGATTAAATTTTTTCAGCATATTTGACAAAAATCTGATTTTCAATTACAAAAATGTAAACTCCTTCACCATATCTGGCAAAAATCAAATTTCCAAAAAAAATAGCGAAAGTGCCAAAAAAGTAAAATTAAAACTAAAGCATTTTTATAAATGATAAAATTACAATTGAAATTTTAGTTCAAAGATAACCTTGAATTTATCTATATATACATGGACAAAGTTATACCAGTTCAACATTCAATTCATCATATAATAAACAAAAGGTAAATATTTACTACTATATCTACTTTTAAAAAATTATACATATTTATATAGAGATACTTCGATGAAGAAGGTAGAATTGGAGATAAGCAAAGACAAAAGAATGATGTGTGTGTGAAAGTGAGCGAGAGATCTGTTTGTTCTTTATTGTCGATCGAGGGTGTTGCGGCGTGGAAGGAGAATGAAATGTTGAATGGACTGATAATGGGCTTATAAAGTTTTAGTGATGGGTTAGGGTTTTCTGAAGTTTATCGTTTAGATTTATTTACTTTTTAATCCTTTTAATTCATTTAACTTAATAAGTTGTCTAAATGGTTTTAAAGCAATTATGATTATGAGATTTTAATCTTATACTTATTTTTGTAAAATATAATTATTATTTTTGGAGTCTTCTATTACATGGCGTAGTAATTTTTGAGAGCAAGAGGATATAACCATCATTTGGACTTATTTGGCTATTGGTGAAATTGTTAAAATAGGTTGTAATCAATCACAAGGAAACAATATTACCTTTACTTAGTCGTTAATTGCAAATCAATAAAGATACAAAGAAACACACACATCATTGTTGTGTCTTTTTTTATCTCCATTTCTACCTTCTTCACTGTAATTCTCTCTCTCTCTCTCTCTCTCTCTCTCTCTATATATATATATATATATATATATATATGTGTGTGTGTGTGTGTGTGTGTGTGTGTGTGTGTGTGTGTGTGTGTGTGTGTGTGTGTGTGTGTGTGTGTGTGTGTGTGTGTGTGTGTGTGTGTGTGTGTGTGTGTGTGTGTGTGTGTGTGAAAGAGAGAGAGTGTGTGTGTGTATGTGTGTGTGTGTTAAGTTAGGCTAAATTCTAATTCTGATTGATGATTGGTGATAAAATAATGTAACTTGAACATGTTTGATCTTACGATGACACTTATATTAATAGTGTGTTATTTGTAGGTTCAAGTAAGTATGAAGATAATGAAATTTGAAGATGATTGGAGATTGTGCATGAGAGCCAAACAGATAAGAGATATTGAGATAGGTGGATGAACTCAAGAAGATGATAGAGTTGATAAAGAAAAGAAGATCTATATGAAGATTAAGGAGACAAATAAGTGATAAGATTGAAGATGATATGAATACTAAAAGATGTTAGAAGAATGGATAAATATGGGTGCTTAGAAGAAGAAGTTTGGAGGTATACGAAGATGTTAAGAAGATGGAAATAGAGTTTGAGATGAAGAAGGGGATGATCGAAATAGAGAAGACGGCTCTCTGAATGAGTAACTAGACATAATGCCTAAATATATTAGAGAATAAAGTTGAAACTGAGTGAAGTTCCGGACCTCTAGACGAATGCTAGGTGGAATGCCTATACCCATTAGAGATTGAAACTATAAAGAACTGAAGACCGGACCTTCGAGTAGCATACTAGGCAGAATGCCTAAATCTATTTAGGGATGACAACGGATTGGATATCCTCGAAAAATAGCATAACCACATCCACATCCATTAAGAAAAACAATAACCAAATCCGCATCCGCAATCGTTTAATAGGCTTTAAATAAAATAATCTAATAAAATATTTTTAAAATTCTAAATTAGCTACAAAAAAATTATTGGGAGACCATAAATAGGTATTATGCAATATAGTGATAAACTAAAAAATAATTAAGTTATAGACTTTATGCATGAAATAACTTTATTTGATCGATAGAAATTGTACATATAGAATAACTTTATATATATATATATATATTGGTGTCGCCTAGGGTGTGATAAAAATAAGATAAAATTAAGTCAAGAAAACTACGCACTCTCACCCTAGACAGGCACAGTACTGCAAGTATTACAGGACGTATGCAAGTTTTAGTTTGATAAGTTGAGTTCGTTCTCAGGGACTTAGTGTGCTAGTCGAATGGGTAGCAATAACGAGTAAGAAGTAAATAATTAAAAGACAGAAAATTAAAGGAATGAATTCGAAATTCTTAAATTAAACTAAAGAAAATAAAGACAATAAAATAAAATACGAAGAATATGAGATGAGAAGTATAGCTTAGGTTTTGCTAGTATGCACTAATCCTTCTAATTCTTTCTATTAGATCTAGTTAATAAGGGAGATAATTAGCTCTTGTATATTTAGTCAGGATTCTAAATTCCCATACCTTAGACCTTGAGAGCGACTAAGGGGGCTACGGACACACCACGAGGCTGGTTCAAATAGGGTTATCAAACGCTACTAAGGCCCTAAGCAATCAATTTCCATACATGGTGATAGTGATTAATTCATACCCTAATGACTATCTAGTTGGAATCAGTTTTGTCAGGACTAATATCGACACTAGACGTTATGTGGTGTTTCAATAATTAGACACCCATCTAAGGTGATCATCCAACTAATATTAAGGTAATCCTATACTCGTGCACTAGCAAGGAAAACAGTCATTAAATTAAAACACATAAACAAATATAAAGGTAAGCAGCTAATATCAGATTAAAACATGTAATTCCCAAAGAAACTTAGATAGAAAGAAATTAGAATTCATAGATCATACATGATGCAAAACCCAAGCTATGGGAGGTTTAGTTCATACCTGAAGGAAATAAACTAAAGTAAATAAATAAAGACATCATCTTGCTCTCTACAATATCTTAGAAGAATAAAACCTTAAGAACTAATTACTATGAGGCAAGGATCATTTACAAGTGATATAAGGGTGTATTTATAGGTGTTTAGAAGACCTAATTCGTTTTCTTGAAGGAAAATATAAGTAATGGACTCCAAGCCCAACTCAAATTCGTAACCCTAAAAACATGAAATCAGGCCCGTTTTTCTTTTGGTCCTAGCAGCTTCAATATTCATCCGTTTGACGCGTATGATTACACCAAATTCATCGTCTCGGAAAGATCTTCAACTTTGCTCTTGACCGTTTCTCCAAATTCCACACTGCTTTTGAGATATAAGCTGATTTGTGGTCGTAGGTGCAGAAATTCAGGATTAAGGCAACCTTTCCTTTTCCATGTTTTTAGCTTTTGTTTCCTTATCTCCAATTTCCATGCTTATCTCTTTCCATATCTTGTAGTCTTTGACTTGGACTCTAATTAATCTCCATAATTATTTTTAAAACTTCACACTAAATAAATAATTAAACCCAATATGCTCTAAAAATATTATTTTACCAAATTAAGACTCAAAATAGGAAAGTGCACTATTTCTCAAGAAAATCGACTATTACGACTTCTAAATCACTAAAAATGATGTCGCATCCTAGTATAAATCTATCACAAATGAGCAGACATCATATATATATATTTAATGTTTTATTCGAATTTTGGATTATCCGTTTTGGATTATTGTAAAAAACTAAATCCTAACGGATAATCCACCGGTTACCTTTTGTGACAACCAAACCCTCATGTATGCACCATCAATTCCACTAACGGATTTTTTATCGGATCGGATATCTACTGGTTACGGCTAATATTTGAACCATTGTCATCCCTAAATCTATTGGAGTTTGGATCCGCAAAAAAGTGACGTCTGGACCTCCGAAGCTAGAACCAAGTCGAATGTCATTGTTACTTGAGGTGTGATATAAATCAACACTTGGAGAAGACTTTCCACAAGCGTACGAGTCGTCACAAGTAATAAATTGATAAGAAAGGTATTGCCTTCATAGGGAATAAGAAGTTAATGGTGTAGTTTTAATTTAATCTAGACAAAGTTGAGAAAACTTAGCTAAAATTATTTATTTGGTTTTAGAAAAAATTATCTATTAAGCTATAAATTGAAAGACTGATTATTAAGTACAACAAATAAGCGAAAGAGTTGTGAAAAGATGGAGAAGAGGCGTAATTCGAGACACTTGTAAGCACCACTAGCTAAGACTTGGACTTACTTGTAATTAAGGGAAAATGAGACATTATTGCTAATCGGGACTCTAATTTCACCCTAACCCTTTTTTGAGCAATTAGGGTTTCTATTTATTACTAGAAACCTCTATCGAGCGATCCTACAATACTATCTAACGACAAGGATCATAAAAAATGCATAATTATATACAAGCGTAATACCCACCCAATGTATCCTAAAACCATGAAAACCCACCACCGGCAACTCAAGTTCAAGACGACTAGTCCCAAGTAATTGTGACTCGAGGAAAGGTCATATAGTAAAGTCCTAGACATTAAGGGGTATCGACTTATAATAAGGGTTAATAATAAAACGGCTTAAGGCGCAGAGGGGCGAAGAATGATAATCAATGTTATTTGGTCATAAAGCTAAAGGGAACAAGGCTAAAATAGATCTGGCCTATTCATTTTCCTAGCTATATGATCTCATTAACTTGTTTACATCAAAGTCGCAAGTGTAGTAGGTTTTAAACTAGGTTATATCCCACGTTAAACACACCTACTCGGTCCTCGCTTAGTTTCTACACCCTTATACGCATATTTCACTAAATACTCTTTCTATACTAACATGTTTTCATACGAGCATTCAAGTACAAATATGGACAATTCAATAATCAAGTACCTAATTACTATCATCGACTCATTTTACATGCTTTCAAGGGAAATTAACTAGTTCACACCTATTTTCTTAACTAATCTTTTTCAATTTTTTTTGGTTTTTCATTTTTATGCCCATAATATTTCCCGTATCACTTATAATGTTATTCCTCAAAATGGAGGCAAAACCATTGGGAAATTTTTGTGCCTTCAACTAATCGAAAGCCATATTGCTTGTCTGGGGGCATGACAAACTTTACGAGTGGCTGCATCAATCTACCCTGATCCTCAAACAACTGTAATTCTCCTCTAATACTCAAATATTTCAAACCTTTATGGCTTTCTCATTATCTTTCTCCACTTTCCCATTAGTTCAACTACTATACCTAGTAAACTATCACACAAATTCTTCTTGCAATGCATAACATCAATATTATGTGTCAACAAGTTTTCTAACCAATATGGTAAATTATAAATGGTACTTTTTTTTCTTTCGGTTAAACTCTCGAGTCCCTATTTACTTTCTCATCTTACCACCAAAGTCACTATGTTTAATCGGGAAACATAAAATTCAACCCATTAAGATGCGTCTAAATATCTGCATGGCGATACTTTCTAGGCAGGGCCATGTGCTCGCTATTACCGTAAAACCGTACGTCATTTCTAATCTGATTTTGTATAGGTAATCAATGTTTATATCAAAATACACTACATCTTTACTCACCCGCAAGGACGGTGTAGAATCCATGCATTTGGGGCATGCTTTGTACCTATGATAAATCTATGATAGTAAATAGTGGACTTTAGGGATTGATATAAAACGCATTTAGAATTGCATGCAAACATAGGTAATTAATAGAAAAAATTAATGAACAATGCAAATGAAGTAAGCTTGTACTTAAGGAATATGTTTGGTGTGTAGAACGTGAAATCCTAATTAGTAGAGAACCCACCTAGATATGAACTAAAGACAAGCTATGTACTTAGGAAAATTGTTGCGTATATGGGTGAGTGAGAACATCTTTTTGAGCGTTAACTCAAGCTCGAGGACACTGTTGATGGTAAGTGAGGAGAGAGCCAAAAGCTCACTTCAAATTTACCAAATATACATCCATACCGTCCTTAAGCCATTATTATAACCGTAAAGACCTCGTGTATCCTAAGTGCATAGTGAACTTATAATTCTGTTGATAGGGAATACACTAAGTGGAGCGTTCAAAGCAAGGTAGGATTAATGACCACCCTATAGCCATCATACAGAGATGAGTACAAGTGTAACCTTCAAGCATTGCGACTTTAATTTTATGATTGAGATTATTTATGTTTGATGTTGCATGATTAGTGTATGTGTATATTAGTTTCTAGAGTTTGCTATATGAGATTTATTTTGAGAATTGCTTTAGGGTTTATTTGCTAGCTTCTAGTTGTTTATACGCTTACTTCCACCCCTTTGTTTTGTTTTACTTTGTCGGGACGACAAAGGTTTGAGTTGGGGGTCTTGATGTCTCCCTAATTGTTCTTATTTTCGACCCTTGGGAGACATCATTTTTTGTGTTTATTTAATTAATTTGATAGACTTTTGGACTAAATATGCAATAATATGATTTTCCTCTTTTATTTCTAGCATTTTTAGTTTATTAAGCTTTTGCGCGTAATATTGGTATTTTTAGTGTAAAGTTTACAGGTTTTAGATGTTAGCTAGGAGAGGAATCCGAGGAGAAAGTCAAAGATCGTGAATTAGAGTCAAGACTTGAAGATAAATCCCGAAGATATTATTTTTAGAGCTGAAAATCAATTTTCCAGGCCATAGATTGCTGATTTCGAGGTGCTTAAGCGATGATTTAGCCGCTGACCTTTAAAGAGAAAACATTCCTTATCGAGTTACGGAACTTTAGCAACTGGAATGAGGTCAATCGGAGTCATAACGCATCGGGAAAAGCCGTTTTAGTAAAGGTGTATCAGCAGTTACGGGATTTTGGGCTTAGAATTTGGGCTTGGACATTTAATTAGTGTTTTATTTTCTGGTCCAAGCCCTAATCCGTTTTTATGCTTATAAAAGGAGGTCTGGACTTCTATTTTACAGACAATTCATTCTTTTACAATTAAAAACATCAGAGAGAAGCAACAGAAGGAAGGAAGAAGAAGCTGCTAGAGCTGGAGTGGGTCTATAGCTCCGTTCTCAGTCATTCCAATTCCGGAAATTAGGTTTCTTTTATCTTTTATTTGTAATCAGTTAGGAATTCCATTTATTTTAATTTAGTATTTCGTTTTAATATGAGCTAAACAATTCATAGTGCTTGAGAACAAACAATGGGCGAATCCTAATTTTATGAAATAACGAATGTTGAATTTGGGTTTCTGTTAAATTAAACTAGATTAGGGCTTTTACTCTTTTCAATAAATTGAGATTATTTTACTGTTTTTAGCGTCATGAACTAGGAACAGGTGTTAGTATTTAGGCTATTCCAATTAGTGGCAATTGGATCATCTTGACGGATGGTTTAGATACAGAACCATTTATTCAATCTAGGATAGAAGCTATTGATTCTGACGAACTTAGCTAATTCTAGGGCCAATGAGGTAAAACACTTAATCATCCAACGGTGGATCATATTTACCCTGACGGGACTAGTGACACTTTAGGATCGCCTTATAGTCCACCCTGACGGGGGTATAAGGAATTTAGAATCCCGACCATTGTAATTGACCGATTTAGCCCTTAAGCAACATAAGTTAGGAAGTAAGATTAGGAGGATCCTTGCGTTCTCAAGTACTACATCTCATATTGCGTTTTCACTTATTTTACTTGCGTCTTAGCTTTTACTTGCATTTATAATTTGTCTTTCATTTAGTAGTTTTAATAAACAAAACCAAACAAACATTTTATTATCTTTTACTTTCATAAGTGCATCAATCACTACATGCTAAACATTGTGATCAACCATCCGTCCTTGGAACGAATCTGTATTATCATACATACTACTTGGGACAACCGTACACTTGCGGTTGTGGTTCGATTAGCATTTGCATTTATTTTTAGAACACACAAAGGACCACCAATGCCTTACTGGAAAAATGCGACACAATAATTGTAGTTTTTTGGTGAAAGAGGCGTCCGTCCACTTGTTCTTCACTTTGATGTGTATCAAATTATCAATAAAATTCAAAGAACCCATTGTAGTGGAACCAAGGTCCAACTCACTCTCTATAATTTCAAACAAAGCGTCGAAACATCTGCGACTTCTTTTTGGACAATTCTCGTCACATATCTCGGTGTCACTAGAAAAACCTCCATTAATCGTGGCTCTCAAATCATCTAGCACATTCATCAATTCTTCATTTAGAATAGGGTTAGAGTTATTTACGGGAATTTATAGATTTTCACCTTATTTTGTCTAAACTTGAAAAAAAACTAAACCTTAAAATATGCCCACTAACTTCGTCAATACAAAACTTTTGATTATTCATACAACGTTTACACTAACAACAAATGTAACATGTACTTTTATCATCAACTTCGTAAATTCTCGAGTAGCCGTATCCTTTGATTTGATTCAACTTTTCTTAATTAGCGAATTCATTGACTATATTTATTCAATTATGTAATATATAAATGCGTACACTATATAAAATTAATACATTTTTTTACAATTAGGGGCCGAATTTGTAAAATAAAAAGATATATATATATATATATATATATAGAGAGAGAGAGAGAGAGAGAGTTTATTACTATTTACACCCCAAATCTAACATTAGTATCCTTTTCCCAAGTCCCATCTCCACTTTTAATATTTTCTTTAAAAGTCCTTTAAGAAATTGTTATACCAAATATACCCTTTTTTAAATTTAATATAACTTAACCCAAAAAAACAGATGAAAAGGCAGCTTCATCTCTCTCCTCTATGAAGAACCACCAGCTGCTGCCGCCACCACCACTACCACCATCAACATAGACATCATCACCACCGCTCTTCCGCGCATCTCTGATTGAGCGCGACCTCCGACCCAACACAGAAAATCAAAGCCCACGCCACACATAACAATATTTTTCCTCCTTCCTCAACACAAAGAGTCCAAGGTTAATTGACGGATGAGACTCCAGATTTGGCTTACAACCTTTAAAAAGATGAAGAATAGGCTCTATCCTCTTCCGATTCTGAATCTTCTCTCACTTAGTTAGTTCAGGTTACTATAGAAAATTGGTTGCATCAATTCTCTATATATTCAAAGCAAGTAACTCCCATGTATATATCCTACTTTGTTGGTATAGTAGCATTATTAATGGGTTGGATTTCTACTTTTGAGTGTGTAATATCGTTGATATTGCAGGTTGTGGTGCAGATAACGAATAGTGAAAATTGAATCATTAATGCATCTGATGGAGTAACTATCTGAATTTTTTTTCATTTCTTTTTCTGCAACTAATGGATTGTATTGTATTGAATTTTGATAGGCGATGGTTGCAAGAGGAGATCTTGGTGCTGAGTGGCCAATTGAAGAGGTTCCATTGTTGTTGGTATGAAGTTTGGTTATTTTGTAATCCAAAAAAAGGAAATAAATATAATTATGATGAAATGTAGCAAGAAATAATTAGATTATGACAGAGTATGGGGAAAGCAGTTATTGTGGTAACGAATATGCTAGATAGTATGATTGTTCATCCAACATCAACTCGTGCAAAGGTCTTAGATATTGCAATTTCAGTTAGAGAAGGTGCTAATCCAGTTATGTTTTTTGGGGAAACTGCTCATGGAAAGTAAGTCTCTTTCCTTAAAAACTTGAAATATGTAATTAATTATCTTTATTTATTGATTTGTTTATTATTGGTGTTTGGAAGGAGTACAATAATTCATGTTAAAGCCTCTCAAACAATCAGATCTCAAGAAACTGAGATGTCATATGAATTAATCCAACCATGTAACTGAAATTTTGGTAGAGAAATGTGTTAAACTTATATAATCAACTCCTTGTTTTCTCAACTGATTCCTGGAAAAGAAATAGATGATAGTTCATAAAAGATTAGTCAACTCCACTACTAGCATATCTAGAAATACAAACTTGAAACTAACTCATCCCAGAATTATTATAAATGGATATTTTATTGTAAAACAATTAAAAAAAAACAGTATAAGACCAAATTGCTCACTTCAAGTTCTTAAATTGTCAACTCAATCAAAGTCTGAACCATTAGGAGAAGGCATTATATTAATGAGACATTACACTCCAACACGCCCCTTTACGTGTAAGCCATAGAAGGCTTAGGAGAGAGTAGATAGAGCTAAGCTTGCACGTGCAGATTTAAAGTGGGTGGCGGTGGAGAGACTCGAATCCGTGACCACGGTCTACCGTGGAGCTCTGATACCATCTTAAATTGCCAACTCAACCAAAAAATCTCTACCATTAGGAGAAGACATTATATTAATGAGATATTACACTCCAACACAAGTGTCTCAGTGGGAAGGTGGGTGTGAAGGGATTTCTTCTTGTTTTTTGTTCCAGTGCTAGTGTGAAGAGATGGGGTTTTAGGTTTAATCATGTTTCATTGTTTTTCTTTTCGAACATAAAAAAATGTTTCATTACTTTTCATCTCTAGTTGTATACTATTTTTATCTTAAACATCATTATTTATTTCAATACTCAGAAGGTAAAATAAAAAAAAAACCAGATCAAAATACCAGACGTAGTTCAATTCTAATCCGAATTTTTTGGAAAAATCAGAAATCAGAATTTCGGAACATTAAAAATGTAATTTGATGGGTTTTTTCTGTCAAATAATAAATACTTAAATGCATCCTTGTAGAGCTTGTCACACCAAACAACAATATAAATCCATGTAGTTCAGATTGTTTGGTGGGATATTTTCCACCAAACAACAATATAAACCCAAATGTAATTTGGTTGGGTTTTTCTATCAAACAACATGTACTTAAATGCATCCTTGTAGGATTTATCACTCCAAACAACAATATAAACCTAAATGTAGTTTGGTGAGATTTGTCCCACCAAACAATATACACCAAAAGTAGGTTGTGGTATTTGATTCACCAAATGTATAAATCGAAAAATAGTTTGGTGGTCAATATCAATATAAACCAAAATGTAATTTGGTGGAATTCTCCTACCAAATGAATAACATGAACCTTCAAATATAGTTTGGTGGGATTCGATTCACCAAACAACATAAACCCTAATGTATAAACTCAAAAATAATTTGGTGGAAAATAACAAAATAAACCAAAATATAGTTCGGTAAAATTTTTGTCTACCAAACAACATAAACCTCTAAATATAATTTGGTGGGATTTTCCCCACCAAATAACAACATAAAAATTTGGTGGAAAAAAAATTGACGTGAATTTTTTTGGTGGAAAAAAAATGTGGTCGAAAAAATTTAGCCAGTAAAATTTTGTGGGAAAAAAATTTGGCCGAAAAAATTTGACGGGAAAAAAATTTGGTCGGAAAATTTGCCGGGAAAAAAATTGGCAGGAAAAGTTTGTCAGAAATTTTTTGGAGGGAAAATTTAGTGACAATACAAGGGTATTATTGTCTATTATGTCATATATTAGACATGACTTTTAAAGACATTATCACCTCCTTCTAAGGTGGTATTGGTAATTGCCCCCCCCCCCCCCTCCCACATATATATATGTAGAGACGGTGGAATTCAAGAGGGGGAAGCTGAGGTTGATTCTTGGGAGGCGGGGGAAGCAATTCATAGATTCGAAACGGGGAGAGGAACGGCATCGAGATGGATACAACAAATTAGAACATTTCTTGATAGGAATAAGGGGTTTAAACTAAGGGAAATATACCGTGAAGCTAATAAATATGCGGATTGGTTAGCACATATGGGAGCGGCGCAAGAGGGGGACTTTTGTTATCATATTGATCCTCCAGATGGAATTTGGAGCTTAATTATGTGGAATAGGATGGGATGGAAGACTCCCCGTACCACTTATAGTCCGAATTTGCTTATTGATGTACTAGACTAGCGTACCACGATCCATTGGATCTCCATTGTAATTAAAAAAAAAAATCAGAATTTGTAGCTTCCAAATAACCCACATTAATACAAATTATATATCTATAATCTAAGTATAAACATATACGTATTTAAAATAAATAGAATTGCAAAAGATTGAAATTTAAAAAATACCAAGTTTTTGCAAAATTAATGGATACTTTGATGTTGTAGTGGGCTCCACATATGTATGTTGAGGTTGTGGTCCTCCAGTGATGACGTACCGGAACTCCAGTATCGGTTGGTGGTGGTTCGATAGTTGAAATTTCGACATAAAATTTGAGATTGGGGATGAGAAAATTTAGATAAGTATTATATATGTAAACTATCCAATCTACTATATTTATTTCGTGTAGATCATTAACGACGATATTTGTCGTGGCTTTTGATAAATAATTTTGTTATTAATAACATCAATAGCGATGGCATAATTTTGTCGCTAGTAGACGTTATCAATATTTGTGACGACACGTGACGTCGTTAAAAGGTATTTTAATTTCTTTAGTTGCCATTAATGACAGAAAACTTGAAATGTATTAAATGATCGATCATTAGCGACGATACAACATGTTATCATCAAAGAAGCGCATGTTAGTCTAGCTAATATTTACAGGCTTATGGAGCGACCTGCTTAGAATCGCTTTTAGCATCTAGGTAGGCTAAATATGTAATAGTTGTTCGAGATCAATTTGATTATTTTGTATGTAATAGTGTAGGTCTTTTGATACTTAATAATTTCATTACTTGAGAAAAAAATACACGTTAAACTTCAAATTCTGCAAATAATCAAACCTAATGTCTTTCAACTGATATCTTTCAACCATCAGTGAAGTTATTAATACGCACCATAAAGACAACTTGTTGGAAACAATAACCCCATAATATATATATATATGCTTCACGATCATACCCGAACAACTTAGTCGTGGTACATAGAAATATTTGGCCTAGGTTCAAATTCCTCATCGAATGACTTCTTTCCTTCTAAACCAACATCATCATTATAAGCTGAGATATTAGGTCTTGGCTCAAAGTCTTTAATAAAAGTATTGTCTTCTTTTAATTTTTCATCATCGTGGTAGCTTGAGATATTTGGCCTTGGTTCAAAATCTTTAACAAATTGCTTCTGATGGTCCCTATTGTCTCCCCCATTTATCATAGTGTGACAATCATTCTTTTCATTGACAAGGCCTTGAATTGCTTCCGGCATAGGTTGATTATGCGTGTCGCTTTGCCAATACTCTCCAGGGCCTTTTCTGCCATCTATGGAGATCACAAGCTGCTCGAGAAAGAAATAAATATATCTTGAGAATTTCTACTCTTATGCAGACATATTCTATCTTCTAAGAAATAAGTAATTTGTGATAGAGGTAATTCTTTATATAATTAATAGACAATCTAGTTTTATTATTTTAGTTTTCATCTGATTATTTCTACTATATCTATTTATAAAAAATGTACAAGAAACAAAATTATATAATGTTTAAGTTAATCAATTAAATATTTCAAATCAATATGAGCTCAGTTCTTTTTAATTTATATGTACATAAAAAAAAAATTAAGACTACACATCAATATTATCAATGAGGGATTGATCCCGGTTATGGTTTAGTAATCGTTGTTAAAGTAAATTTATGCTAAGCTAGACGGAAATAGATAATATGTTTTGCAATTAATTAATTGCATTAATGTGCTTACCAGAGAAAGTGATAAGAAGAGGACGAAAGTTAGAGTTGATGCCATCACCATGACTATATATCAAAACTGATCTTCTTGCCTTTCATTTGTGTCTCAGCAGGTGCTCTTATAAGAATATTCTGTCGGTTTATAATATTTTTCTATACTGAAAGGTGAATATACCTTTCTTCATTTAGGTATTTTCTGGTAGTATATTTCACGGTACGTAACATTAATATTTTATCAAAAAATATATTTAAAATTGGCTGTGAAAATGATATTCTCTTTAATAATGCAATGTGATCAATAAGCATCTATTCAGAGCTTGCCATATCTGACCTATATCTCTATATATTTCTAACTATTTCAAATAAAGATGGCCCATTGGCCACTAATTTAACATATAAGATTAAATACAGGACGCATATTTTTTAGATGGGGGACTTCTAGTGACAATAATACAACAATAATATATTGATGGTTCATCATTTATACTTGTTGAAAATGAGATAAAATGTTTTAAAACTTCTTGAACAATTAACTCAACAATTATAAAGTTGAGTATTTTTTATTTCTCAAAAGACATGTTATAAAAAAGGAAGTAGAAATAGGGTCACAATAAAAAAAAATTAAGTATAAATTTAGTGATCATAGATTAGTTTAAGTGATATTAAAATGATAATGTTATAAAATAAAAGAAAAATACATCCATGGATACTTAGGGCCCGTTTGGAAGTGTTTATTTTAGAGTAAAAAACGCTTTTAGAATAAAATTCAAAATTTAAAAAAATTATTAAAAATAATTTTGAAATCTAAAATTTTTTTAAGTGTTTTTTTTTAAGAAGCACCTATTTGGTTCTTTTCAAAAAAGTGCTTTTCAAAGTCAAAAAAACTTTTAAAATGCTAAAAGCACTTTTAAGTGCTTCTTTAAAAAAGCACTTCCAAACGGGCACTTAGTGTTTCAAATTTTGACTTTTGGGTATTCAAGGTTTTAAAACTGACAAATCAGTTACCAAGGTTTCATTTTTGTGACTCCGTTAAGACCCACCGTCAATTTCTCTGTTAAGTGTCACGTGGCGCATACGTGACATGTGTGTGACAGATTTCCACTTGCCACGTAGGCACCATGTGGCACTTAACGGAGAAACTTGCGACGGGTATTAACGGAGTCACAAAGATAAAACCTTTGGTACTAATTTGTCACTTTTAAAATGTTGAACATCCAGAAGTCAAAAATCGGGTCCGGTGGGTACCCCCCAAGGGATTATCCCTAAAAGAAATTATAGAAAGGTTTGCCATGTCATTCAAGAAGAAATAGTTTTTTGTTAAAAGTTTTGGAGTATGTAACATGTGGGACAGTTTATGGATTGACATTAAGGGAGAAAGTCCCACCTTGCAACAAGAAGTGGTTCGAAGTACCACCACAAATGATGCGACATGTCCGCAACAGATTGAGGATAATTACCTTTGTCATATCGTTTAATTTTATTTTGTGAACAATGTTTAAGGGTGACAAAAGTTGACGTGTTGACATTTGGTTACAGATTTCTTTGGAATTATGCAGAGGTCGGACTAGGACAAAATATTAGGACGTCTATCGAGGATTTGTGCCGACAGGTATAGTAACTTCAACCATAGAGTTAAGAGGGATTACTACATAAATGGCCTAAGATTTGATGATGCGTCGGCAAAAAATTAGGAGAACTGCTGCAAAGTATGGGATGCCAAATTAGCAGAGTACTAGTTCTTCAAGTTAGAAGATATTAGTATTCTTTATTTATTTAATTCATATTTTTAAAAATACTGAACCAGGACGAAGCAAACTAGGGCAATAGGGCAAAGCAAGATTGTTTAAGTGGAGAAGGACCGGAGAATTACTCCCAGAGGCGGAAGGATATATATGAGGTATGTATTATGTTTAATTACATATCATTATTGTGATGTGTTAATACTTTGACAATTGTATAAAAAAGATTGGGAAGAATCCACCAGTATTCCGCGTACAGGCTGAGGAAGATGATGCGGAGTTGGCCCGTCCTTGTATGGCTGAATTCTTTAATGAGATTGGTTATGCCACAGTTGCTAAAGAGTGGAGGACGGGATGTTATAAAAAATTCGATGTAAGTTCCACTTAAATAAGTTCAATATGTGATATCATGTATTATGTTTTAATATCTTTAACCTCCACCCCTTCATTAACACAAAAGTAACAAGTTAAAATAGTGATCAGTGTCGCTCGAAAGGCAATGGACCCAAGTTCTTAGAGTTAGGTGGCTAATGTTGGCTCACCTATGAAGAGAAAAGTTTATAGAGCTGTTGGGTCCCACATACCACCTATTGTGTGGGATTTTAATGGAATGATGGAGGCCATCATATGATTATTTGATTTCCAATGACATGCCACCATACTATCCTGACACCTGCCAATCTATGAGTTCTATAGCTACCACCAATCCTGCTTATAGTCTCGAGCAAATGAGTGGAGCACTTACCTGGATCAATCAAACCAGGGAAACCGAGAGCCTCTTGAATTACGATCCCACCCGACATCCCATTCCTCCTTCCAGTCTTCTACTGGTCCTACTTCCGGTCTCACTCATCCCAAACTCTGAGACAAGTAAGAATATGAAAATATTGTTAACGAGTAATATTATCTTTTCAGACTCTATTTTAATTATATTTCTCTTTGTAATGTTTATTTATATTTTGAATGTCTATGTTTTGTATATTTTCATCATTCACACTTTTAGTTTTATCTATTTAAGTTGTATTTTTATTAAGTTGGAATTCTACTTTTTAATTTTTTTAGTAAATAATCATTAATAATATCTTCAGTACTAAAAATAACATTGTTGTAAATACATAAGTAACATTAAAAGAAAAATTTAAAACATAACTAATATAAATAAATAATTTTAAAAAAGCACACAATAGCTACGACATTGTAGTTGCTAATAACAAAGCAACGTCGTCGCAAATAACACGATAGTGTCGTCGCAAACATCAAGTTACCAATTGTGGTAACAAATCAAGATTCATCACTAATACACTAATACACTAATACGTATATTTAGTTACGATAAACCGTGCGATATATTAGCGATAACATGTAGTTGTTGATGAAGTATATAAATTTGTCGTCGCTAATAAAGATATTGTAGTTGTGTAAGTGTAAACATAATGACTAAAAAAATACATTCTTAAATAATATTATATATTTTGACTAAAAATATACAAGATATTATGTTACTTTATTTAGAACTAGTTCATTAATATGTGTCACTTTATGTATAAATCAAGAAAAGTACGCAAGAGTGATGATTTGAAGTCTTCTCATGCTTTTCATTATTTACGTCTCGTTTGACATTGTTAACATATATATAGTGTTTTTATGTGATTCTTCCTTTAGCGAGGCATACAAACCTACGGGTTTAGGCATTGTGCAGATACATAAGTCCTCGGTACTCAGGATCAATAAAACAAAGGTAACTCACATTGACTTTATGTGGAGATTTTCTTAACGAGGGGAAGACTATTTTTTCCGACAACCTTGAATTTATTTAAGGAATCACACAACTGTCACCACAAAGTTGAAAAATCCATCAGACTTTTAGGAAGACTGGAGAGTTGGCAGAGCTATTCGACCCAGTTTATTTTCAACACATCCCTAGGCAGCACAACAGAATGTCTAATAGCTTTGCAAAAAAATGCTAGACAGAGACTTTTGCAACGCCCTAAAGACTCGGAGTCCGTTTTGATAAACAGGCTCAACAAAGTGGGGATCAATTAATTTATGTTGTGTCTTTTGTCCGTTTTTCTTCCGGTTTCCTTTCTTTTGTTTTCCCTCTCTATGTTTTTTCTCAACAAAAAAAACATTTTTATATGAGCAAATATAAAAAATAAGTCATTACTTATATCTTAATAAATATTTTTAGGCTAATTATTTTAAAAGTGTTATTTTTAAACCAAATATATTTGAACGGCTAGTTTTAGGCTATTTCATTAAGTCCACTAGATTTTTCATAAATTTTAAAGGTAATTTGGATATTTTAAATAAAAATTTAAATTTGTAAGTCACGATATAGTTTATTTGATATGTTAAAATTAGCTTTAAAATTTATGAGATAATAAAATTAATAAAAAATAACATAAAATTGATATTTTAAATATGTTTAACCTAAAAATAATATTTTTAAAATGTTTGGCATAAAAAAAAATTAATTTATAAATGAAGGTCTTTTTTTTTTCAAAAATGAAGGCCTAAAAATAAAATTTACTCGTGTTATATCTTATGAAATAACGGCTCAAGAAACTAAAATATATTAAGTTACCTAAAATAAAAAAATCTAAATATTTTGTAAATATAAGATATTTGTTTAGATAAAATTGAGATTTTTTTAATAAAAAAATATGAATATTACATCGATACTTTACAATAAAACTAAAGTTTTTTTTTTTTTTTTAGTTCTACTTCTAGGTGACAAAATATACTTCGTACAATAATGCAATGTGATAAGAATCTTTACAGAGCTTATCTGACGCAAATGTCTATAATAATTTCTTATCATGTCATGAAACAAGACACCAACAACTTATAAAATTGGTTGTCCAGAAAAAAGAAAAAACTTATAAAATCTTTTTTTTTTCTTTTTGTTGTTGTTAGAGAATTAAATAAGATTTAATTACACATAAGGTTAAGAAAATTAAAAGTTCCAAAAACAGAAAATTCAACCCACTGGTCAAGGTTAATATTGCAACGAATGCATTTGGTAAGGGCATCCGCCATCCCATTCAGTTTCCTATTAATATAAACAACTTTCCAAGTCAGGAATTTGGAAAGCTAGTTCTTCATTTCGGCAATAAACGTGTAAATTTGTCATCGAAGACCTGAAACCTGAGAAATACCTTGGACAAGTTTAAGGTTATCGGATTAAAAAGAAATACTCTGGTGCTTGAGGGTGACTGACTTCCTCATAACGAGTAAGACAACCCAACATTCTCACTCGATTGGGCTTTTGACCAAACATCTTCTAGCTATTCTTTCAGTAATGGTTCCTTCTTTATAAAACAACAACTTATAAAATCAGCCACAAAAATCTACTTTCTTTTTCGAACAGTTCAGCTATTCTTTTGTTGTCAATAGACAATATAGACAACCTAAACAACATGTAATTTATGTGTTGATATATATCAAGAATTGTGTGCACGGACCCAAACCTCGTAGATTTTGACAAGATTCGATTCGGGTTTGTCTAATGATGGGTCTATTTTCTAAAAACCCGATATAGCAAGATTTTGACGAATTTTAACCGGCGGGTTTTTGGTGAGTTCTCGACGAGTTCCAACTATCTTTGGATCCTTCGTTGACCTCTAGGTTGAGAGTGTAGGTGTAAGAGCGTTGGGATCGGTCCATATCTTTGGCTGGGCATTTCTCCTCGAGGTCCTACAAAACAACAAATCATGAGTTAGTGATACAATTTTTTTTTTTTTACAAAGTAAACGATAAAAATATACGATAAACATTAATGAGCTTGAATGAAAACTTGGAAAAACCTTTAGAAATTGATGAAATTTGGAAAGCAATCAATGAGCTTGGGGCCCACAAGTCACCTGGACCTGATGGGTATCCAGGTTTCTTTTATATAAAGTATTGGGAGATAATTAAACTTGATGTTATTAAAACCATTAACAACTTTTGGTATAATGGAGATTCGCTTAAAGATTTGTATAACACCTTTATATCTCTTATACCGAAAATCAAAAATCCTAAAAATATCAAACACTTTCGACTAATAAGTTGTTCGGATTTTATATATAAAATCATTGCAAAAATTATTGTAAATAGAATGCAACCATATATGAACTGTCTGATTGATGAAAATCAACCAGCTTTTATCGTGGGTAGACATATACAGGATAACACATATATTGCCCATGCAATTATAAATTATATCAAAGGAAATAGGTATACAAAAACCTCATATATGGCTATAAAAGCGGATATTCAGAAAGCTTACGAAAACGTAGAATGGGATTGCCTTAAAACCATTCTATTAAACATGGGATTTAGTGAGAATTGGGTTAATAAAATTATGGACTGTGTCACAACAGTCTCTTATTCAGTGTTTATAAATGGAACACCTTGTCCCTTAAAGAAACCGAAAAGGGGACTAAGGCAGGGTGATCCATTATCACCCTTCCTCTTTACCCTTGTAACTCAACTCCTCTCGGTTTTGATAAAAGATAAAGTTAATAAAAATATGATGGAAGGTATTAAAATTGCGAAACAATCACCATGTGTAACACACTTATTATTTGATGATGATAGTATTTTCTTTATGAAAGCAAATGGTATTGAAATTGACAGTTTTAATGATGTGATAAATAAGTATGGGTATGCAACAGGTATGAAGTTTAACTATAACAGACGTGGAATTAAATTCAGTCTCAACACACCTGACTTCATACAAAATATGTTTGCTAATAAACTAAATATGAGAATTATGGAGGATTTGGGTATTTATTTGGGCCTTCCCACTGAATGGGGTAGATCAAAAATTAAAGAACTCAATAACTTAGTGGAAAGAACTATAAATAGAATTGAAAATTGGAAAAATTTGTACCTATCAAATGCTGGTAAAGATATACTTATTAAAGCTATTCTCTCAAGCATCCCTAATTATTATATGTCTTCTTTCATTCAACCAAAGAGAATTTGTGATTTGATTTAATCACAAATCACAAAATTCTGGTGGGGTAGTAGAGGAAATAAGAAAATACATTGGGGTTCTTGGGATTCACTTACTAAGAGTAAATTCAGTGGAGGTCTCGGTTTTAGCGACTTACACCTTATGAATATATCTCTCCTTAGTAAACAAGCTTGGAACTTATTAAATAATACCAATTCACTTTTATATAAAATCCTTAAAGGCAAGTACTTCCCTAATTCCTCATTCTCAAAGGCCAAAATTAGAAACTCTCCCTCATGGGGATGGAGAAGTCTAATTAAGGGCAAATATGCAATTATTGATGAGGTAAAATGGAGAATAGGGAATGGGAAAAGTATTTGCCTACACTCGCGAAATTGGATTACTAATAGTAAGGAGATTATACCCACTTACTGATAAAAACCTAAATACATTATCTGATCTTATGTTAAAAGGAAAGAGAGATTGGAATATTGGAATATTGATATAATAAAGAAAAATTATACTGAAGAGATTGCTAGTCTTATTTTGAAAACTTTTATACCCCTTTTAGAAGGAAATGATACCCCTATATGGAAAAATAGTAAAGATGGAAACTATGAAGTTAAAACAGGATATCAAATACTTAAAAAAGATTTAGAGTTGAAAAATGAAATTAAATGTAAAAATAAAGGATCAACATCTCATTATGTGGACCCTAAAATATGGAAATTGATGTGGAACCTTAATATTTCTCCAAAAGTTAAGAACTTTATGTGGAGAGCTTTTAAGAATATTCTACCAACAAATGTGAATTTATGTAAGAAAAGAGTAATAAACTCGGCTATTTGTGACATTTGTAATACGGCATCTGAATCTGTGGATCACTTATTAATAGATTGTGAGTGGGTTAGAGATGTGTGGTATGCCTCCCCACTTAATTTATATGCTAGCAACCAGTACTCCAATAAATTGGATACTTGGATGGCTAGCATTTATGAAACATGTTTGAAAATGAATAGCAAAATAGCAAAAGAAACAGTTGAAATTTTTTGCTATATTGCGTGGCAAAGTTGGAAAGAAAGGAATGAATATAAGTATAAAAACACAAAGTTAGATCCTATTCTAACTGTTGAAAAAGCAATGATCAGCTGGAGTAAATATAAAAATGCAAATATCCCTAAGGATGACACTAATGTACCGAAGGGATCTTTAGTCCCTACTTATGAAAGTAAAGCTGATAACCATGGTATGAATCAAAACAGTGAGAATTGCGAAGAAAATAAGAAATTAAAATGGGAACCTCCACCCATTAACATGTTAAAAATTAACAGTGATGCAGCGTTTAATAATAATGTTGCTACTATTTCTTGTATTACCAGGGACCACTTTGGAAATACTAAAAGTTACAATGCGTGGGACATAGCATCAGAATCATCCTTAGAAGCTGAAGCATTAGGAGTCCTTAAAGCTTGCCTTCTTGCGCGAGAAGAAAAAGCCAAAGTGATTATTGAAAGTGATAGTCTCCTAGTGATGAAGTCTCAAGATTTTGTATTTGTCTAGTCCTTCTATTTGTAATGTAATTAATAGTATCTATTATATCTCGGAATTTTGTAAACCATCTTTTAGATGGTGTAAGCGAGAATGTAATAGGGCAGCAGATTGATTAGCGAAACATAAGCTTAATGGCAACATGTTTAGTCTTAGCCTAGATAGTATCCCTCGTGGATTAGCTGTAATATTGTGTGAAGAAGCGATTCCCTCGGCTATTGGCTAAAACACTATTTTATATTATTAATGATATCCTATTTAGAACAAAAAAAAAATGAAATCTGCACCATTAGTCCAAAGACTTCATTAAATATTTATTTTTCTTTTTTTGTAATTTAGAGCACATAACTAGGGATGTCAATGGGGCGCGGGTTTACGGGTACCCGCCCCACCTCACTTTAAACGGGGCAGGTTTTAAGGTACTAAATGGGGGTTGGGGCGGGTTGTGGGGATGAATTTTCAAAACCCGCACGAGACGGGGCGGGTTGTGGGGATAAGTATTCCCCACCCCGCAAACCCTCCCCGCATGTATATAATTAATATATTTCATTTATAATGTATATTTTAATTTCATTAATTATTCAAATCAATGTGCAACTCTAAGGGCAGAATTTGTTTAAAAATCAAAATACGAATGCAAATTCTGAAAAATGGAATATTTGAGAGTTTAAAAGTAATAAAATTTGTAGTAATAAAAAAAATTTGAACGATCAAATTGAAACCTGCAGGTAGAACCCACACCCTGCGGGGAATAAATGAGCGAGACAGGGCAGGGTGTGGGGAAAAATAACGCAGGGCCGGAACGGGGCATGGAACTTCTATTTTTTTGTGGGGCAGAATGTGGAGATAGGTACACCCACCCCAAACCCGCCCCATTGACATCCCTACACATAACTCAAGGATTGTATACGCGCTATAACTAGTTATACTATATCCTAAGATATTTCCACGCATAGGAAGGATTTTTTTGTAATACAATAGAGAGCCATTTTAGAAAAGACAAGGCCCTACTCATTTAAGAGGCCAGTTGAAATTATCTTTTTCATCGAAATGATTATCATTGCATGTAATTGACTAATCGGGACAACAAAATACATAAATACACAATATAATAAACTTACAAGCTTCTCAGGATCACGAAATTCCAGTCAGCATATCCAATAGTAATTCATTAAAATAACTAAAAAACGTACTATATACTAAAAATTTAAGATCTCATATCTCCAGAAAATAGACTACATGATGTGACTATTGAGCATAGTAATACTGATTTCTATTGCAAGCTTATTTCTTCTTAGTAGCTTGAATATTGAAGCATTATTCGAAGAAATTAACTAGCTATGGATATCAAACTTGCTCTTTCTTGTCTCTTCCTTCATCTTTTGATTCTCCTGGTAACTTTTCATCCTTTAAAAGCCTTGAATAATTGGTTCTTGTGTTATATTAACTGTTTAATTAGTTCATGAATTATGACAAATAATTCAAAGAAGTAACAAATATACTCATGTGCTATATACAGTGACTTTGCAAATCTATCCATCTCCGGAGATGTATATTTGCTACTTCCTGTAACACAAGTGTATATCTGGCTATTTTGTGTAACTACATAGACCAATTTTGCAATTTATCGACCCTTTAGATAATTTTTGTACAGATTTAGAGATTCTGCTGTTGTTGCTAGTTTATTTCGATTGAGTCACTACTCATATTATATATTTTTGTTTCATATTATATATGTATGTGTCGACCAAGCAGTGACTACTTTCATCTATAAGATGTTGCTTGTTCAAAGCAAAAGAAAAACTATAAATTGTTCAGGATTGATTTGCAGGGTGCTCATGGAAGTGAAGGCTTGGAAAGTAGTCTCTTGCAACTTCATTCCATGGATAAAGAGGATGGATCTCAAAATATTCACTCAAAACATGAGCAAACACATTCATCATCTCACCATATGAATCACATGGATCCTTCACTGATTGTGTTCTTTCTTATAGATGATCTACAGAAAGGAAACTCAATGCCTATATCGTTTAGAAAAGTTTCTTCATCTCCTCATTTTCTGCCTAAGGAAGAAGCTGATTTGATCCCTTTTTCGTCACATGAGCTTCAAAATCTTCTTAAGATCTATTCTTTTTCTCATGGTTCTCCACAAGCTAAAGCTATGGAAGATACATTAAGGCAATGTGAAGTTGAACCCATTAAAGGAGAGATTAAAACATGTCCAACATCTTTAGAATCTATGCTTGAATTCGTACAAAGGATATTCGAAACAAAGAATGACATCACAGCCTTGTCCACGTCTCATCTCACAAAATCTACAGGCGTTTTACAGAGGTATTGTTAAGTTATCATCACATCTAAAAGTTTTTAAGTGGTTAGAGAATGTTTTATTAATTATTGTTTATATTAATATAGGTATACTATACTAGAAGTCCCGGAAGAAATTTTGGCTCCAAAAACCGTAGCATGTCATACTATGCCATACCCTTATGCAGTTTTCTATTGCCATTACCAAGTGAGCAAGAGCAAGGTTTTTAAGGTTTCCCTAAGAAGCGACCATGGTGATAGGGTGGAGGCAGTGGCTGTGTGTCATATGGATACGTCCCAGTGGAGCCGTAACCACGTGTCCTTTAGTGTTCTTGCTATTGAACCAGGGTCATCTCCAGTTTGTCATTTCTTTCCAGCTGATAACCTTGTCTGGATTCCAACTATTTAAGTCTAGCTGTATAAGTCAAGTAATTAAAAGACAATGAATTGTCCTTCATTGTCATTGTGGGAAGAAATATATATTAATATGTATGACAAGTAGTAGTCAAATGAGTCTTTTTTACATCAACAGTACACTAACTACTCCAATTATATATTAATCGAAAACCACCATAAAGGACAATAAACTCATAGCAAAGATAAATGGACCTAATTTAATACGAAAAACACAAGTTATATAAGAAATATCAGCACTAGTTAATGAGCAAGCTATTGATCTCCTATGGAGTCTTGTACACGGGCTAAACTTTTTCTCCTTCCTCAGTTGCTTTCACTGGATCATGATCATGGGTGTGATAAATTATGATATTAGGTCTGGTATCAAAATGTCTAGAGAAACGTTTCATATTTGAATTTTTGTAATCTGGGAGTTGCTCTTGATTTCCCGTGGATTGAGATGGTGTATTGTGATGGAGAAGATCGATAAGAGCTTTGGGCATCGGTTCATCATTCGTGATAGTCTTCCAGTACTTTTCTGGGTTGTTTCTTGCATTGATAGAATACACAACCTGATACACATAAAATATTTGTAAATCCTCATTCAAAGATAATATAATATATTTCACACTCGTATAGTGATAATTCTTGTATAATGAATATTATATATATATATAGAGTAAGAAGTTTTAAGGTGAAAAGTGTAAATATAATTACCAGAAGAAGGGATAAGAAACGGAATATGAAAGCTAACGGAGATCTCATGGCTTCTCTGGGGAGTGGTTTCTGTTCAGATGTAGTGATTTACTATATAATTTCTGGCATGGGTCTCGGTTGGTGTTAGTCTTGTGTTTTTTTTTTTTTTTTTTTTGGACAAGAAGTCTTGTGTTTGTATTAGGCATTTGTGTGTTTATAAGTCAAATTTATAGTCTATTTCTGAGTAAGGTTTCTTTTGTCAAAAGTGTTCAATGCTTTCGGCCTAATGCCCTATGGAATGTGGCCCCCCAGTATATAGAGTATACACTGTTCTAAAAGTCTCGCCTACTTAGTGCTTTAGGCCTCGCCTAACTATTAGTAGAAAGAAATTGGCCGTTTAACAAAAAAAGTAGGATTATTTATTTTCTAAAGTATTTAGCCTGATTTAAATTTTATTTTATTATAAATCAAATTTTGTATCATTTTTTTATAGAAATCTATGGTAAATTTCGTAATGTATTAACAACAATTTTAAAAATAATGTTAAATACCATTCTCTTCAAACGATTCTCGTACCACACTCTTACAACCATGTGAGATGCTTAGTGGGCTCCATTTTAAGCTCTTAATGGTGAGACTCCGTGAACTTCGAAGTTGATATGAAGCTACTGTGCTTCTATAAATTTATGGTGTTGTTTTGAAGTTATGATTTGGAACTTTTTTAGATGGTGAAACTCAAAATAGTGGTCGTGCGTAGAGACATGTGGTGGTCGAACTGTTGTTGCAGCAGCCAAGGTGGTCGAGTTGTTGTTTCAGCTATGGTGCTCGATCTTCAAGTGTTGATCTGCGGGCATCATCATTAGAAGTTGTTATAAACAAGTAAAATTTTGATTCAAAGTTGTTGACGTTAATGAAGATAGTGGTAAGATCTTGTATTACAAAAATAAAAATCCATATCTGAATGAAGGCGATGAAGAGGTCACGAATGACATTTCCGTTGATATCAAGCACGTGATGTCAGCAATGTCTTTTTTCTACAAGTTTAATGGTACATTATTGACCAATACAATTGTTTCATAATTTTGTTTTAAGTTAGTGGTTAGCTTTTGTGTTTTAATAAAAAAAATATTAGTGGTTAACTTTTCATTTATCTTTACTTTTTTATATTATTCTCTCGACAAAAAAAAATTGTTACCGTTATTCAATTGATTATTAGTTCTTAAAATTAATTAATAAACTGATATGATAAGTACACACTGAACATCTCAAAATATACATTGAGCATTAAATTACACGATGCACACTAAGCATTATATTGAAAATGATACATTTAGAATTGAACTACCAACACACAATGCACACAACACACTAATCGTAGTACATTAAGTATCGTGAACAGTGTATGCGGTGCCGAAAAAGGCTTAGTGTCGGGAAGTGTTTAAGCCCAAAAGTCTGGCTGTTACAGTACCCAGAGATTTTATTTCTTCCAAAATATAAGAGAATTAATAAAATAAATCATCTTTTAATTCCAACAATAAATTTATTTACGAACTTTACAAACAATATATACATTTACAAACAATATATACTAGACAATATGGTGTGTTAAGAAGTATCTAAGTTGTAGCTGTAAGAAGGAAAGTGTTTATTATCACAAAATCTCTAAAACTCAAACTATTGTATTTATTGGTCTTAGTAATTTTTCCCAAACTTTTCATGAATATGTTTTCTGACCTCCTGAACTCCATTAAAAAGGCGTTACCGTGACATAATTTTTTGACTATTTTCGGGAATGAGTATCACCACTGACTACTAAAGTCTTCAAACGCTCCACAAAAAACGCGCCTAACTAACAACTCTTGAACGGCTATGGCAACGCCGCCGCACCAACTGGTGGGCGAAACACCACCACCGGAGCCTCTTCCTCCGGAGAACACAAACAACACCATGATCATAACTGAAACGCACGCTGCGGTGCAAACTCAACAGATTAATGAAACTCAAAACACAGATATTTACATGGAAGATTTCCCTGTGCTGTCCGCTGCAACAATGGATGCTCGCGCAGGGAAGAGACCTCGGGCTTCGTTGGCTTCTGAAACAGATGCAGCCATTAACAGACCTACCGCGGTGGAAAATTCATTCGTCCAAGCTCAACCCGCCCCTGCAAGCGCTACAATGAACACACAAGCTCCGAATACAGGTAATAATTCTGGTGTGTTTACTAGGCCTAAATTGTTTGGTTGGAAAGGTACATTAACTGGCAATAACTTAGTTATACCGATAATTGAGGATAGTGATGAAATGAAAGTTAATCCGGTAATGGGGGAGGATGATTTCCTAGAACTAGAAGGCCTAGTTGAGGATGATGAGGATGGTATAATAGACTCGATTCCAACGGTTATTAGGACTAGAGATGAGATACAAGAAGGTATTAGGTTGTGGCGGAATACAGCGGTTATTAGATTACTTGGTAGAGAAGTCGGTTTCACCTACCTATCAACTAAGCTTAGACAAATTTGGTCACCTAAGGGACTCTTCGAATTAGTAGATGTGGGGCACGGCTATTACATGGTTAAATTCGAAAAGAGAGAGGATTTCGATTTCGCTATTTCGGGTGGTCCGTGGATGGTTCTCGATCATTACCTAGTTGTTAGAGAGTGGACACCAAGCTTCAACGCAATAACCAATTCTATAACAACGACAACTGCGTGGGTTAGAATTTCGAATGTGGGAATGCAAAATTATACCGCGAGAATTTTAAGGAAAATAGGTGACAAACTTGGTCGAACAGTGAGAATTGATCCCATGACAAAGGGGAGGCTGAGAGGCAACTATGCAAGGCTGGCTATAGAACTTGATTTAAAGAAACCACTTGAGCCGGAAGTTAGAATTGGGACAGATATATGTAAGGTAGAATATGAAGGCTTGCATCTAATCTGTTTCGATTGTGGTAAATTTGGACATAGAAAGGAAAGTTGCCTTCCGAATATAGCAAGTAGAATGGATGAAGACATGAATACCACAAAGGGTAAAGAGATCATGTTGGAAAAGGAGGTAGAAGCCACCACTAATAAAGCTAAATATGGGGAATGGATGACAGTGAGACGTGGGAATAGGGGACAAGGTAGAGGGTCTACGAATAACACGGTAAAATCACATAACCAAAGTGCATGGGGTACTCGATTCGAGGCGCTAAGGATGGAGGAAAATAACTCGGAAAAAAGAAGTATGGTGCAAAGTGTGTATAGTAAGGGACAAAGTTCGGGAGTAAAATCGACTAATAATAAGGGTAAAAATGGAACAGGACCTACTATGAACAATAAAAGAAGCGGGGGTGCAAAACACAATATAATTGCAACTCCGAATTTCGAACAAAGAAGGGTCTTGATAGATGAAGTTGATGTGCAAGATGTGGATATATTGGAGGTTAATACTGAGATTAATGGGAGTGGGAAAGTTACAGGAAAAAAGGGATCAAAAGGGGCTAAGAAAAATGGGGTCAGTGGCGGTATTAATGTGAAGAAAGTAAAAGAAAATAGTGGTGGGGCAGAGGCTTCTATTGAGCCAAGGGAGGATTGTGAATTGGTTGGATTAGTTGATATTAATGTGGAGGAAATTGGGAGCAGGGACCATGCAGCAAATTTTCGAAATTTGCATCAGGCTAATGAGGAAGCTACACCAAAGCATGCAAAAATTTCCGCTGCAGAAATAAGTGAGGCGCTGGACAGCAGCTTTGTGACCCCAGCAACTACTGACGTGGCACCAATGCCTCCTGAGTTCGTGTGGGACTTAGAGGAAGGCGAGGTGCCCACGTGGCATGCTAATGAGAACCAAGAACAAATCGAGGCGGCACAACAGCAACTCGAAATTAGAGGAGAGAACGGAGATGAGAACACGAATATGATTTCTCGCGCCTAATGCGCCTCGAGGTACTTTCTTTTAAATTTATTTATTTAATGAATTATTTAGATATTTCAGGTATAAGTTGGAGGAATTCCAAGCAACCAATAAATATTTTAATATGGAATTGCTATGGCGCGGCTAAGCCGAGATTTCGTCAAGTTTTGCGGGAAATGATGACTACTAATAACGTGTGGTTAACGGTGATAGTTGAACCTCGCGTTAGCGGGGTAAACGCGAACAATATTATTAACTCGCTTCAAAAGGATAATTCAGTGAGGGTAGATTCGGAATGTTACAGTGGAGGAATATGGCTGTTATGGAACGATTCGAATATAAATGTGAAAGTGCTCTCAGCGGGTCGCCAGGTAATAAATGTTGAGGTTTCTCAAAAGGGGTGTACATCATGGACTTTTTCAGCAATTTATGCGAGCCCAGACTATAAGAAAAGGGAAATGTTATGGGATGCACTTCATCAAGCGTTTCATAATATACAAACCCCCTGGATTATAGCGGGCGATTTCAATCAAGTAGGTTTAGAAATTGATAAGAGAGGGGGTGTCCCCGGGGTTTCGAGAAGAATGAGAAGTTCGAAGAGTGGAGACATAGCTGCAATTTGATTGATTTGGGATTTGAGGGACCTCGCTACACGTGGTGTGATTCTTGGAATACGGGTCAATGTATTTTGGAACGGCTTGACAGGGCGTATGGTAATGTGGAATGGATGGATTTATTTCCGAATACACGGGTTATACATTTAGCAAGAGTGCACTCGGACCACATGCCCATTCTTATACAGGTGTGTCCGAATCAAAGGTTGAAATTAAACTCTAGACGGTTCAGATTCGAGACGGCTTGGTGTCTTCATAAGGGATTTCAGGATTTCGTGAAGAATAATTGGCAGGGTAATAGCGTTGGTATTGGGGAAGGAGTGATGGCGATTCAAGAACAAATTAATAAATGGAAGACTGAAGTGTTTGGGGATTTGAATCGAAGGAAAAGAGAGTTATGTGCGAGAATTAGAGGCATCCAGAAATCGTTACAAGTGTCTTATAATTCCTCGCTTCGGAATTTGGGTGCCCAGCTCACGAAAGAGTATGAAGATGTGCTTGATCAAGAAGAGGCTATACAGTTTCAAAAATCAAGAGAAAAATGGATTGAGTCGGGAGATAGGAATACAAGGTTTTACCAACTAGCAGCTTCAATCAAGAAAAAGAAAGCTGTTTGTACAAGATTACTGAATGAATTAGATAATTGGATAGAAGAGGAGGAGGTGTTGAAACAAATGGTGAGGGAGTATTTCGAGGTACTTTACGAGGAGCCTTCTGAATTGGTGATGGACTTTTTATTACCGCAAGTGGGTCCTATTGAAAGGACCGAGACCATTGGACTAGGGCAGCCGTTTACCGATGAAGAAATTCGTGAGGTTGTGTTCCGATCAAACCCATCTAAAGCCCCTGGCCCTGATGGTATGTCAGCTGCGTTTTATCAGAAATGTTGGTCGACTGTTGGCCCCGCAGTTTGTAAGATGATTCAAGAGGCATTACAGACAGGTCAGCTACCTTCGGGTCTAAATGGTACGCTTATACACTTGATTCCTAAAGTACCAGATCCGAACCGGGTATGTTTATTTCGTCCTATTAGTCTTATAAATTCTCCGATTAAATTTATTATGAAGGCTATGGTCAGCAGACTAAGGCCTATATTGTCTAACATGATTGGCCCTTGCCAAAGTAGTTTTTTGCCAGGTCGCTCCACGATTGATAATGTGGTTCTAGTTCGTGAGGTGGATCATAAGATGCGGCACCAAAAAGGAAAGAGAGGAATAATGGCTATTAAGATTGATCTTGCTAAAGCGTATGACAAAATTAGGTGGGAGTTTATTGAGGATACGATCAGTCATTTTGGCTTTCCGGAGAAATGGGTTCAGATTGTCATGTCCAGTATGAAGGAGAATGAGATGCGGGTCCTATGGAATGGAGAACCTCTACCGCCAATTACACCTCACCGTGGTATCCGACAAGGGGACCCTCTCTCACCATACATATTCGTTATGTGTATGGAGAGATTATCCCTCCAAATTCAGGGTTTATGTTCCGAGGGGAAATGGAAAGAGATTCAAGTTGGTCGAAATGGCCCGAAATTGTCTCATTTATTTTTCGCTGATGATTTAATACTTTTCAGCGAAGCTTCCCTATCGCAGGTACATCTAATACATGAGACTATGGATATGTTCTGTAAAGAGGCAGGGCAGACGATTAGTGCGGAGAAGTCTTTGATTTATTTTTTGAAAAACGTTCCAAGTCATATCCAACAGGGACTAGCTCTAGCAAGCGGGTTTTGTCATAGTGATTCTTTTGGAAATTATCTTGGGGTTCCTATTCTTTCGGGAAGATTACCAAAAGGTTTTTACAAAGGGATAGTTGAGAAAATGAGAGGTAAATTAGCTACGTGGAAAACAAAGACTTTATCGTTAGCTGGCCGTGTCACGTTAGCCCAATCGGTATTGAATACGATGCCTGTTTACCAAATGCAAGTACTAAAGCTACCCAAATATGTTTGTAATGAAATAGATAGAGTTGTTCGTGGTTTTATCTGGGGTTCCTCTATGATGGAGAGAAAGGTTCACTGGGTAGCGTGGGGTCAAATTTGCAAATCAAAGGGTAATGGGGGTATTGGTATAAGAAGCGCGGAGAAATATAATTTAGCCTTGTTAGCTAAACTTGGTTGGAAGATGTTACAAAATGAGGAACCCGTTGCGTGGATAGAAGTACTTAAGAAAAAATATTTCGAGGGTGGAATACTTAATCGTGTTTGCAATGGGAATGAATCCAGTGTGTGTAAAGCTATTTTAATTGGAATTGAGGCCATTCGTGAGGGTATTGTTGAATCTAATGATGAAGAGGAGATGGGAGCATCATGGAGTTTAGAAAATTCGGGGCGTTTTTCCGTGAAATCCGCTTTCGAGATGATAAATGAGAGTGATGTGGATTCATCATTTAACTGGAGTTTGATATGGAAGATTAAGTGTTCGCAAAATATTAAGCTTTTTCTTTGGAGAGTCGTTCTTAATCGGATTGCAACATCGGACAATTTATATGCTAGGAACATAATCGAGTCACGAAGATGTGGAGTGTGCGGAGCGGAAAGGGAAGATCTTTTCCATTTGTTTTTAAAATGTAAACTTCCTAGTAGAGTTTGGAACTTATTTGGTCTTCATGCAGGGTCTAGGTTCGTGGCTACTATAGCGGGTTCGAGGGCGGATGTTCAAGGATCAGGGGCTGCTGGAGGAGCCGAGCGCGAACCTGCTGCTGGGTGGAGGATTGGAACAGCTACCGTGTGGAACCAGGGGGCTGCTGCTGCGCGGAGTTCAGGATCAGCTGCTGCTGCGCCGTTCGAGGAAGTGGAATTGCAGCAGGAAGAAGCCGAACAGCTACTGGAATCAGATCGATCCATGTTGCTGTCATGGAATAGAAATTGGGAGAAGTCGCGATCAATGCTATTTTCTGCAGCAAGCCATGTTCGAGACAGTAATCAAGATGGAATTAGTTTGAATGCTACAGGAACCGAGCCTGGAACAACTCTTGCAACACCAATCAATGTGAAAGTATGGATGGAGGCCCATCTTAATTCCAAAGCGCGAATCTGGGGGCTGGACTGGCCATTAGTTTTCGTAGCTGCTCTCTGGACTATATGGGTAAAGCGTAATCACTTGTTATTTAACGAAACGATTAACATTCCTCATGCA
This sequence comes from Nemophila menziesii, assembly GCA_029959085.1. Lineage (NCBI taxonomy): Eukaryota > Viridiplantae > Streptophyta > Magnoliopsida > Boraginales > Hydrophyllaceae > Nemophila > Nemophila menziesii. The sequence continues at coordinate 36,190,484 of JARWIR010000007.1, read as the reverse complement.
TTGGAACTTAAGAGAGAAATAACCACCCTTGCAAAAAATTTTGTTTTAGCATGGGGGAAGAGTTTCGATGGAGGTATAACACGAATGGCAAAAAATATATTGGTTAAATGGGTTAAGCCGTCCTTGGGTCTTAAATTAAATATTGACGGTAGCTTTTTTCCAGAGAATAAGACCGTCGGAATTGGTGGTATCGTGAGGGATAGTTTTGGCTCATGCATTGATGGTTTTGTAGGTAATTGTATACCTGTTTCTTCCTTCTTTTCAGAACTTTTTGCTATGTATTATGGGCTAAGATGGGCTATCAATAAGGGTTATACTATGTTGTGTATTGAAACGGATTCGGAGGAGCTCCACGCGCTAGTGAAGGGCGGTGGGAGCTCAACTCGTTATGAGATAGACTCGGGGAAGTTTCACGCGCTAGTGAAGGGCGGTGGAAACTTAGGTAGTCAAATGGTTTCAATCACTAAAGAATGCCGCGCTTTACTGAAGGATTATCCTGGTTTTGAAGTTAACCACATATTTAGTGAAGCGAATTTTTGCGCCGATAAATTAGCAAAAGTTGGAGCATCTATGATCACACAACCCATGGACTTTAATGAGCCTCCAGAGTACTTAAAGAAGCTGATAATGAAAGATAGAAAAGAGCGGACAACAGCGAGAGTTGTTTTAGTTTCTGAATAAGGACTTTTGTCCATCGTGTAATATTTGTTTCTGAACGGCTTTAAAGCCTCTTATGTATGAAAAAAAGAGAATGTAATTACAGCTCGTGTAAATGTCAATTGAAGCTTCTTTGAAATAAACGTGAGACTTGACCCTTAATAAACTTATTGTCATCGAGGGACCAAAAGCAATATGTTTGGATTAATAAATAAAAGGAAGACAAAGTAAAAGTAGGAGAATGAAATTCCTCCCCTTTAAGGATAAAGCAGTCAAAAAAGAATGAAAGTGAAAATGCTTTTTTGGGTAAGTCTTTAAAAGTCCTACGCATGCAATTGATCACCAGAATACTTTGTCAAAATTGAAAACGTGGTTTTGCTTAAAGATCTCCTAACTTCTTTCTTAAATTGGTTTCTTAGTTTTTTACAACACAATTAATAAAAGAAAGATTAATATTTGCTAGAATGATTGTATTCTGTAGTGAAAAAAATAATACCACAAGTATTATCTAATATATGGTGAATCTAGATGGGATTCGAAGAAAAGTAAGCAAATACCGCATAAGAAACTCTGTTATTTCCCGATTGCGCCGAGATTGCAGTGACTATACTCTTCGAGACACACCTCCAAAGACATGATTTAACACCATACAGGAAATAATAGCGATCCATATGTGTTACGCTATCCTGTTGATGGTGATACCTGGAAGAGATATGTAGAGCTATATCCTGAGTTTGCGAGTGAAACTCGGATTATATTCTTAGGCCCAGGTATCGATGGTTTTTGTCCATTCTCTACACAAAACAATTCATATAGCATGTGGTCAATTATATTGACTGTCTAAAACTTGTCTATGTGGTTATGCATGAAAGAATTCATACTTCAACATTGTTTGTTGATTTCGGTCTGCGATAACTAGGTAAGGATATGTATGTCTTTCTCAACCCTGTTATAGATGAGTTGGACATGTTGTGGGATACATGAATCCTTACGCATGATGCTCATACTAAGGAAAAGATTATAATGAAGGTTTATCTATTGTCCACGGCTAATGATTACCTGGTCAGGTCATAAACATCATGTGGGAGGTTCAAGGTTACTTAGCGTGACTAAAATGCATGAATTCTACTCCGTCGAAGAAGGTGAATAAATGGGTAGTTTATTTTGATTATAGACGATGTTTACCTATGAGGCACCGGTTTAGAAAAGACGCATCTTTGTACGTGAATACCGAGCATTGGGCCCTGTTTAGGAAATATAGTCCCGCCGATATTCAGTCGCAGTTAGATGGGTTGCTTATTGTGTTTCCCGATAAACAGGATGATGGTCGCCTTGAATGAATTTCCCGTTTCGTAGAAATGTCTAGCGTACATTCCTCCAGACAACCGATCCACGAGTTCAACTGCTAGCACTCACTCCCTTGTTTTTATGACGACCGACATTACCACTCGAGTGTGGTTTGTTAATGAGTATAGGACATTCGCTGGACTTTCAATTTTAACTCCACGCCAACCTAACAACCCTCTAACAAGTCCCTCCTCCTCTGGTGCATGTGGTAGCCGACAACTCAAAGAAGAAGAAGAAGAAGAAGAAGAAGAAGAAGAAGAAGAAGAAAATCTTTAGATTGTGTTGTGTGATCTATTTTTGTTAACTTTATTTTGTATTTTCAGTTGATTTTATTTTATATTACTCGAAGTTTTATAGAGATATATTAATATTAGTTGTTTCTATTAATTTATACGTTATTTTTATCAGTTTCAAAAGTTTAAATACAAAAAAGAAATACAAGCTAAAATTTTTGTAAAGAAAAATTAAATTAAATATAATTTTTGTTCAAAAAAAAAATTTAAAAATTATTGGCGACTACATTATCGTCGCAAATGATAGAAACAATTTAGTCTCTAATTATAGAGTTAATACTGACGACAAATATGTCGTCGAAAAACACAAACATAATAGCGACTACAAGTATAGTCGTTAGGAAAAGAAAATAACAACGACAAAGAAGTGGTCGCTAGAACTCTATTACTGGCGAGGACAAACGTCGTCGCTTGTAAAATAGTCTTTTAACGAAGACAAACCAAAAAATAGTCGTCAATAATAATTTCTATATACGTGACCAAAAACTATATAGGAAGTTAACCGTAAAAAATCTATTCCAATAAAATCTCTACTTTAACAAAAATAAGAATTGAGGGGTCAAAATAAATAAATTTTGTAGGTAGATTTGGGCACAAATTTAACTCCATGTCATTATATTTTTTAATTTTATTTTAATTTTTTAAAATTCCCATTAATAAAAATAACTAAAAAAGTAACAAATTAAATATAAAATTATCTAAATATAATTTTAGTAGAATAGAGACCATTATTATAAAGAGTTAATAAATCAAAAGAAATGATAGTTGATTCCTAATAAAATTGTAAGAATTTGTTGGAATTATGTAATGAATTTGAATGAACATGCATATTTTATTGTTGGATTAAACTATAATATATATCTAAACACAATAATTATTTTCTAGATTTTTTATCTTGTCTTTATATGGATCTATATATAGATTATAAGCTAATGGTAACCTAGCGTATAAGAAGAAACTGTTATCATTCTTCGGCTTCTACATGGCTTTGGATCCTTCTTAGGTTTCCACGTATCTTCTCTGCTGCCATGTATATTCTCCTTCATGAAGAACCTTGTCCTCAAGGTTCAAGTTAATATATATTTTCATACCTTTTATTTTAAAATTGATCCTAATTTTATCGTACAAAAGAAGAAAAACTAAAAAAAATATTACTGTACCCAAAGATTTTTTTGAAGGATGAATGATTTTATATTTTTTATCTTCATATCCATCACAACTCTTGGAAATAATATTTTTTAACATTTATTTCATATAGTTTCTAGATTTCTTTTTCTCAGATATTCTAAAATAAATTGTGCCTTCACTTGCGAATGATTGTCCATTCCTTAGAGCAAGAGGTACTACAATATCTTAATTCTCCATAATAGTGTGAGGGCTATGTACAAATTCAAGTGCCACCGTAGAATAGACATTTGTTGCTGATTAAGAATCCAATTGGGGAAAAACATTTGATGAATAGCTTGTTGATAAACATGAACTTGTGTGTGGATAAACTGACTTGACTTGTGCATCCGTCAATTAAATTTGGTCACAAATATTTTAGATAGAGGAGGAACCTTTTTGCGGAAACACTGAATTGTTCGTATCAGACGGCTTTATTTGGTCAAAACTTTTTTGAAGTAATTTACAAAATGTTTCAATTGTATTTTGTAATGTTCCAACTTTATTTTCTAGGGTTGTGAATTTCAGGGCAGTTTCATCTTGAAATTTTTTGAGAGTCTCATCCATCAACTTGAGTAAAGTACCATCCGTCATTGAAACTTAATGAAAACACCAAATTTATAATGAATTTAGATGAACACGTATATTTTATTGTTGGATAATTTATGTACAGAGATAATGAAAATTTACAGGAATATAATAGACCGATTAAACTATAAAATAAAACTAAAGACAATAATTATTTTTTGGATTTTTTATCATATTTTCATATGGATCCTTTTGGACTTTCACGTATTTTCTCTGCTGCCACGTATCTTCTCTATCTCGTTAAGAAGTTACTCTAAAAATTTGTTTATTTGGTCACTTACTCTAATATAGGTTCTTGAGGTTAGATAAAAAGAAAAAGACTAAACATTCTTCATTGGCTAATTGACCAAATTTAATAAAAGCCCTGACTTCTGACTAATCAATACAATATGCCTGAAAGAGATATCCTTGAGTATTTTATAAGACAAAAGTGATTAAAACCCAACTTCAACTTTTATCATGCTTATTCTGCTACTCAGACTAGCCCACTTTCCTATATTTTCTCTCATTCCAAAAGCAAACCAGAACGAAATAAACAAAAAGTAGAGAGATGGCTTGCAACTCTGCCCTCATTTTCCTTTTGCTTCTGTTTTCAGTTTCACAGGTAAAATTTTCCCATCTCTCATTTGACTGTTGTCAATTATATTTTTACTCTTAGAATAGTAAATCGTAGTGATTTAATTCCATTTTATATATGATATAGTTAAATCTCGTATCTGAGATCGCTTTTTGAGAAAATAATATTAATTAAAATATGTATGCACTTATTATATTTATTTTAAATTAAGTTATATTTCAAAGATACTTGCCAATTTTCGTAGATTAGTTTGAAATAATGTGAATATGATATCTTGCAGTGTCTTGCCAATAGCGTGAGAAATGAGAACATACATGATCATTTATCACGTATGAAGAATATGAAGTATATGGATCCTGCTTTAAATGTATTTTTCAATTTAAATGATCTAAAAATTGGGAAAAAGTTGCCTATTTACTTTCCCATCAAGAACTCTTCAGCATCTCCTCATCTACTATCTAAAGAAGAAGCCGATTCAATTCCTTTCTCGTTATCTCACCTTCCATATCTTCTCGAATTCTTCTCCTTCTCCGAGGACTCGCCTCAAGCCAAAGCCATGAAAGAAACACTCAAACACTGTGAACACACACCCTTAAAAGGAGAAACCAAGTTTTGTGCCACTTCATTAGAATCCATGCTCGATTCAGCCCTCACCATCTTTGGATCAAACACGAAACTAAAGGTTCTGACCACAAATCATCTTACAAATCCAACCACCCTTTTGCAAAACTACACTGTATATGAAAACCCTGACGAAATTTTTGCTCCGAGGATTGTAGCGTGTCATAGCTTACCGTATCCTTATGCAGTGTTTTATTGTCATAGCCAAGAAAGTGATAGTAAATTGTTGATGGTTTCTTTAGTTGGTGAAAATGGAGGAAGAGTAGAAGCTATTGCTATTTGTCATATGGATACTTCACAATGGGATCCTAATCATTTGGCATTTCAGGTTATGGGAACTAAGCCTGGAGGATCCCCTGTTTGTCACTTTTTTCCACCTGATAATCTTATTTGGATTCCTTCATCTTCGGTCTTGAAGTAATGTTCGTTAATCATCTCATATATCTTGAATTAGTAATAAGTGATTTATGAATGAAAAGTCTTAGTTAATCTAGTTGTTTGTACATTATGGACCATGTCTATTTTAATTTTGGGAAAGAAAATGCAGCCAATGTATAATATGTATAAGATTATAAATTAATAACAGCGGAACATTTATCTAAATACAAATTTGACCTGAAAGTGAAGGAGGTTTAGGGCTGCAAAATACTAATATAGTATGGAAAGGGCTGTATGGTGGCCTAAACACAGTTTTAGTCTTTGGTTGTGTTGTCTAAAAGACTTCCGACTAAAGCAAAGCCTCTTGGAAGGGGTATTACTATTGCAAATCCTATGTGTGAGCTTCGTTTTGGCTAAATGTAAGTGATTTGAAGAGTGTGGAATTGGGATAAGTGGATTCAATTCATGATTAAGCATTCGCTTGGCAAGAATTTTAAGGCAAATGTATTTGTTGTAGCTTTTGCAGCTGCAATTTATATTCTACGGATTAAATGTGTAATTATGGTTATCTGCTGTTGAAATAAATTTTGATGCTTGTATGACAAAAAAGTAACTTAGAAATGCAAATAAGGTTGATTATCTACAGACAAGAAGAATTATAATCTGATTGAAATACTTCAGAGCACTGTTGTCTTCAGGTGTACATGTTTTTCACGAGCTAGATTTTAACTCATTCAGTAAGATAGACAATGAAATTACTAAAAAGGGAAAAAGATCGTAAGATTTCTAAACCAAATGAAATTATACTACGTTTCCGCTTTTCTTCATCTTTCTTTATCTCAATAATTAACCAAATGAATTAGTGACGATGCCTTAAGTTTGGGTAAATTTTTTACTTACACTCCTTGCGTTTTGGTTAAATGGGACTTAGATCCAACACGTTTAAAAAACGAAATACATCTCCCCTCTTTTAAGGACGCGTTAAGATTATTACCCTCATCATATATGTTTTAAAAAGAAAAAGTCACATTTAGCTGGTAAAAGAACATAAATTTCAAGCAACCCTGAACTTTATATTTCAAACAACAAAAAGATAGAAATATCACCCAATTCTCATATTTTCTACCAAGCACCCAATTAACCACAAAAATGACTAATCAAAAACAATATATTATCCCTTTAAAATAAAATAATCATGTAAGATCCAAAACCGACTACATTTCAATAGGTTTCATAAGAAGACCCTGCAACACAAAAAGCTTCGTTACAGTTTAAACATTAACATGATGATACAAACAAATTCATAAGATTGGCTAATAATTATCGATTGAAAAGTATTTCACTCTAAAGTCTAATTTAATAAAAGTTTATCGTAACATCTTGAATCAAACATTTACTAGCCAAACAAAATACCCTATTGAGCATTATCTTCAGTAAATCTAGCATCAAAAGGAGCAGAAAGATGTGAATGAGACGAAGCACCCGCAATTCCAGAACCATGTTGAAGTTCAATAACTAACCACCTAACAGCTTTACTCATCTGCTCTAAACGTACAGCACTAATGGGTGGAAGACCATTTGAAGCCACAGAAGAAGCAGATTGACCTGGTGTTACCACAGTACAACCTGTAGCTTCATCCACAAGACACTCAGATCCTATTCTTTGCTTAACTGATTCAACAAACTCTTCAGCTTGATCACACGCTACTTTAAACATTTCCCATTTTTGTTTAAAGTTCTCTAAAGCAACATCAGTAGCTGTTGTCTTTTGGGCCCCTGAAGCCTCCTTGGTTTCAAGTACAGTAGCTGCTGCTGTAACAAACTCTTGATATGCAGTATTGAGTGCATCTACTATGCTGTCCATTTAATTAAATCCCCTGTGCAAAGTACAAACTCGTATAAACAAGTAGAATTGATTCGCTAATTCGATTCAATGTGAATTGAAGTCATATAGCTATGAGTGTGTCCTAAATGCATATATGATTTCCTCCATTTTACTAAAATTGAAGTGAAAAATTAAATCGAAGATAACATGGATATGTTTACATTTTTCTGACAAATGGTGATCTTTCTAATTACAAGCACAGTGTTTTGGCATCCACAATATTAAACTCTGATCTTACTTAAACAGAATAAGTGTTTTAGAAGAATAATACACATACTAAAAGAAAGAATATCACATTAAAGGTACACCTCAAATCCGTAAGTTTCTTCTAACCAATGGCTAGGTTTAATCTTCTGGACTACCTTAAATTTCACTGGAAGTAACAGAAGTACTCGCATACTAATATAATTTCTTTTAAACATCTCCAACAGTTGCGACAAAGACCAGATTACTGGGGAAAAAATCGAATAAAAATGCCTTAAAACTCTAAAGCTCTAATCGTTGCTGCAATTTATGGCCCCAAAAAACTCATACGTCATCCCTAACTCGGCAAAATTCTCAACGGTCATGTGTTTATGACCGATGGGGGATTTGTTACGAAAAAAAAATTAACACTATAAAAAATCATAAAAAACGAACAATTGTATGGAAATCTGAAAAATAGAAAATATCTGTTTTTAATAAATCAAAATCAATCTTTTCGTATTTTTAGGTTCAATTGCAAAAGAAAATGATTTTTTTACCTTAAGATTTGATTGGTGCAGCGATTGGTGGAGAATGATCTCAATACGGCAGCGGTGATGGATGCCGGGGTTGGACTGCGACTGTGTGGAGGTATGTGTGAGGAGTTTGAATTTTTGTGTTTTAATTAATATTTTACACCGTTTCCTTTATTATTTTTTTTCAGACACGGAAGAAATTTCTAAGTTTATTAGCCGATACCCAGTCTCGAGAACCTTTCCTTCATCGTTTCCAGTGAGTCGTATTCCGTAGTCGCCCTGTGTGTCTGGCTTCCTTAGCTAATCTGTTTGCTCGCTCATTGAATCATCACGGGATATGTTGAAAGAAAACCGGTCCAACCTCCATGTGTCTAATCCACGGTCTGAGTCGTCAGTTAGCAACCGACACTTGTTATATACCTTGAATAATTTCAAGGTTGTCCGAGAAAATGGTTACCCCCTCGTGTGTACTGTGAGTTGCCCTGTCCAAAGTATAAAGAATCGCCTGCGCTTCCCCTTGAATGCTCGAGTTACAGTTGGTGACGTGTGAAAAGTCGGTTCTATGTCATGTAGCTTTATCAATCTGGACCACCCCGATACCTGTTGTTGTGTGTGGCTGATCAAACGAAGCATCACACATAAATGCCATATCTGTCATAATCTCCATATCAACAATGTTGTCACTCATGTGACTTGTATGTGTGTTCCTTGTCACTTAACTATTGACCCACTCATTTCCAAAATGTTCCGCCATACTTCGATTCGCAGTTCTTATAATGTCAGTAGGCTCGAACTGATAGTTACTATGACTGATTTTCATTTTGGAATTCCAAATATTCCAAATAATTAAAAGTATATATGAGGTAACGGCGTCCCTACTCCATCCCCCCAGTAACAAAAGTCTCTATGATCTTAAGAATCCAGCTCCCCAGATCATCAATCTCTGGTTGAATGTTGATTTGGAGTGCCGATCCTGTCCATACCAATTTTTCCATATTACACCTCAAAAGTAGGTGTTCCCCTGTTTCATGTTCTACCTTACACCATAGACATCCCACTTCAACGTCACAGTGTCTCTTTACAGATTTTTTCCAGTTGGTATCGCATTATTACAAGCTTTCCAGCTGAAAATTCTGACCTTGGTTGGAATATTTGAGTGCCAAATGGTCCTCCAGAGTGAACTCCCGGTTGGAACAGTACTTGATTGTCGTGGCTTGTCGTAAAGTTCGGCCTCCGTGAGAACCTTATATCCTGTCTTGGTTACGTAATCGCCGTTTGTTGCATATGGACAAATAAACCTATCTGGTTAATCTCGGTGAAATATATTTTCCTTCAAAATAATCAGAATACTAGGTTCCGGGAAAACTTCATGTAATAATTTCGCGTTCCATTCTGTTGAATCTGCCTTCCGGAGGTCCTTTACTTTATAAATGTCACAACTTATCGGCTTTTCCAGTTTCCACTGCGTATCAAGCCATTAGTCGGTCCAAATGTTAATAGTTTCTCCATTTCCAATTTGATACCTCCCATATTTCCGTAACATATCCCATCCCTCAATTAAACTTTCCCAAGACCATGTTCGAGATTGTCGCAGTTTAACATTGAGAAAGTTAGATTTCGGGAAATATATACCTTTTAGAATTCTCGCCGCCAGCGTGTCTGGATTATTGAGGAGTCTCCAGGCTTGCGCTGCCAGTAAGGCTGTGTTCATCCGTTTAAAGTCTTTGAAACCCATGCCTCCAATCAATTTGCTCATCGCCAGTTTTTCCCATGCCACCCAATGTATTCGAGAATTTTCTCCTGAGTTCCACCAAAAATTCGAGACAGCGGAAATTAGTTTGTTGCAAAAGGCAATAGGAAAGGAAAAAATAGACATCGCATAAATCGGTATAGCCTGTAAGACACCTTTGATAAGAACTTCCTTCACCCCGTCCGATAAGAGTTGTGCTTTCCACCCTTAGGTGTGTTTGAACAATTTCTAAGCTATCCATTGCAACAATTGCACCTTCGACCTTTTATGACAAAACGGGATGCCTAAATATTTCCCAAGATCATCCTTTTCTTGTATTCCATTTGTTTGAGTCACCAGTATTCTGCATCATTTTCCGTATCCTTACTAAAACATATTGAAGATTTAGCGAGATTAATTCGTTGACCTGAACCTGCACAGTATGTGGAGATGCATTCTTGAAACTGCTATATTTCATAGTCGTCGAGAGTTAGAAAGAAAAGGGAATCATCTGCAAATAATAAGTGCGTGATAGCTGGGCAATTTTTAGTTATTTGTATTCCTTTGAGTTACCCTTGGTCCACTTTCTGATCTATCAAACTAATTAAGGATTCCGTCATTAAAGAGAACAAAAAGGGTGATAAGGTGTCCCCTTGTCTAATGCCTCTTTCAGGTTTAAATTTCATTAATCTATCCCTATTAAAATTAAGCCGGAACGTAACGGAAGATAAACAATTCGAGATCCACGAGATCCATTTTCGTTAAAACAATAAAAGGATCATAATTTTGTGCGTAAAAGGAAAATTAAAAAAAAAGTAACAAAATTCTTAAACATGTAAACACGTTAAATGGTAATTTGATTTTTTGATTATTACTAACCATTCGTTACAAATTAGAAATGTGTAGGTGTAAAAACCGTTTAGAGAGTTCGTATTTGTTTTTATAACCAGTCTTCTAAAATAAGGCCGCCTAGGCGCTCCGTCTAAGCGTTCCATAGTGCGATCCACCTCGAATTCCTCTCGAAAGTGGGTAGAAGGTTTGTCTACACATAATCTAATTAATAAACTACCCAATCAGATTAATAGGTCGTCCAACCCGAATACTACCTAATATGCTAGCCCTAAATAACTAATTTATCTAATCCAACCCAATATACAAGCAAAATATAAATAAAACTACTTGGGTTAATGTTTGATAGAAAAAAAAGGTAGAACTTTTCAAATTTTAAGTCTAAATTTCTTGAATTAGCCATTTTTTTAGGTTAATAATAAATTATTTTTATTTTATAGTTAAATATATATTATTTATATTAAATTGATCTAGTTTAGATATATATAGATGTAAAAATTATACAAACCAATGTATTAATAATATAAAATACTATAAAAACCTTTAAGTAAAAGCCACTTAAATTTTGATTAATGAGCTATCTAACTATCTAAGTGCTTGAATGTGTTTAATTGTTCTAATAGAACTTAGCGTATTTTAGAAGGGTAAAAGAGGTTTAGAGGCCCTTTTAACCTCAGTTTTCTGAAAAAGGGCCTCAATTGGATACCAAATATATTAGTTAGGATCCAACTAAAAAATATCAATAAAACCCCACCCCCACCCCCTATTTATCCATCGAGAAACCCCACCCCCCCTCCCTATTTGTTTCTATCTCCCTGCAGCCACCCTCCGTCGCCGCCCCACCTCCCCTCAACCTTCTTTCTCGACGGCGCCACCACCACCACCACCCTGCTTCTCCTCTCCAGCCCCATCACCACCACCTTGATTGTCTTTTCCGAGCCACCACCACCACCCCCTCTGCTATGATTTCGAGATCCACCACCACCATGGCCTTCTGCACCAGATCTGCACCACCGAGGCCACGATCTGGCCTTCTCTTCTCCGTTGCTGCTGTGATGTCGAGCACCACCACGAAGCCCTCGCCGCGAATCAAATCAGATCCACCAAGCCCTCGCCGCGAATCAGATCCACCACCCTCTGCTATGATTTTCGCCGCCCCCCGTCGAGGTCTACCAACACCACCACCAAGCCCTAGCCGCCAGTTCGAGGTCACATCCACCGTCGCACCTACCCCGCAACCGCCACGTATCAACTACACCACCTCTGTGAACTGCAACCCCACCAGGCAAGGGCGGATCCTTAGTGGGACCAGGGGGGGCTCAAGCCCCCCCTGAACTCGTGAATTTTATGATACGTAAATGTAATTTTGTCTCGAAAAATAATTAGTTTCTTCTGAACGTTTATGTACAACATGCATGTTCTAAGAAAGACATGAGTTATTGTGGCTTAGTGGTTGAGTATCTTTACATATTAGAGTTTAGAATGGAGGTTAGGTGTTCGAATCTTAGCATTTGTTTTATCTTTTTCCCAAATACACACATAATGGTAAATCATTTCGATACTAAATTTAAACTTGATTTGATTCGAAAATAAGTTCAATATAAAATAAGAATAAGATTTCAACTTTATTATTATATTTTAATTTTTTACGAAAAAATTTCTTATTTTTTAATATACTAGATTAAAGTTATAAATTTTCCATGTTTCATAAGATCGACTTCGTAAATATTGCATTTATTGTATACGAGTACGTGTCTATATTTTGAATTTGAGGGTAATAATACTTAGTAATTTATTATTTACATTACTTCAATGTTTAGTTTTTGTAGATAATTTATTCATCATATTTTTAAATTAGAATATTAATATAAGATATAGTATATTAACATAACATACAGTTTATTAATAGAATCTTAACAAATACTATATAAATTAAGTGTAATGGTGTTGATTTGTATATTTTTTGGATAAATACTAACAACTAAGTTCATCAACTAAAGCGACGATGAACGTAATGCTGTTAGATTCTCATATTTGCATTTTGATATTGGTAGTTATATATTTATGTATTATATTTTTACTTTAAAGATTTCGGAAAAATTGACCCCGAACTCTTATATATTTCAAGCCCCTCCTCAATTTATTGTCTGGATCCGCCCCTGCCACCAGGTCTCACTTTTCCCACCACCACCACCACCTGCTGGTCTTCACTTCGATCCCCACCACCACCACCCTCATTCTCTTCACTCCGAGCCCCACCACCAACTACAGGTCAAGATTCCCACGAAGCCCCACTCATCAGATCTGTGTTTTTTTTTTGTTCAGGGGTGGCTTTTGGCAGAATCAGATAATCAGGGGGTATATACCCCTTGTTTTGATATTGTAGGGGGTAATTAGAGGATATTTTAGGGGGTAATGTGATATTTTAGGGGGTAAAATGAAAAATTAGTGGGGTATATCCCCCGTTTTGGACTAGCCCGTTATTTTGGACAATATGGACTTATTGGACTTAACTAAAAAATGGAATTAACTTAAAAAACGGTGGGCGTGTACCCCTAAAAAATAAAATAGGGGGATCTACCCCCAAAAAATAAAAAAATAGCGGGTGCGAACCCCCTAAAACGTGACCCTAACCAGCCAAAAAATCTAGTTAGACCCTTAAAAAACATAAGATCTAACTAGGCCCTTAAAATTCTTATTTTTAAATTTTAGGCCTAAAAATGTATATTCCTTAGAATCATGACTATAATATCATATTTGTTAGATAGTTACTCTAATAAAAAGAGGAGGGTATTTCAAGTTATGGCCAATAGTTCAGGGGTCCTTTTTAACTTTTCTTTTTTCCACGCGAAGATTAAAGAGAATTCTCGAGATTCCTTTTCAGCATGCACAGACATTAACTAGACGAGTTAAACGGTTGAGTTGAACAACTCAACTTATACAACCAAAATTCGAACAAAAAAAAAAACTTATAGTACAACCAACTGTTGATATAAACGTTTTAGGAAAAACAAATCGAAACAATTAGAAAATAAAACAAAAAAGGATCTGCGAGAGGCGCGAGAATGCGGCCTCATCATCATTCCCATTTTTCAACAACAGCGACGTAACATTAACATCGATTTTTCATCTCCAATTTCCCCCCTTCTATCAACCCTAATTTCACACACCTAAACTATACTTTCTATACATGTTCGTATATTCTTCGTATTTGACTCCTTCGGAATTTACATTTTTGGTCATCGCTCCTTGATCGATTCTAAGCTCAAATTGCCGAAATTCAAACGCTAGTGAGCTATATTCATTTTCCATTTTCATTTATTATATGAATTATGGATACATTATATTTATATTGTGCAAACAATGGAGTTAGAAATTAATTTTTGAATTTGAGCTTCTTTTTATATTTCATTTTAAATATAGATTGGGAGCATTTTTATTTTGTATTGGCAATGGAGGCGTTGATGGAGCTATGCGATTTGATCGCTCAAAACCCTGCGCAATTTGGTGAGAAGCTAGTGTGGATATGCGGTAGATGTCCCCCTGCGGAGGTGCTTATGGTCGGATCTCCTAGGGTTTCGAGATCACAGCTCAATGGTGTTCTTGCTGTAGCTCGATTCCTCTCCAAATGTAAAAATCACGCTGATGAACGAGCTAAATCGCTCATCCTTGCATTCTATCGGACAATTCCATCCTCGTTCAACCCATCATTTTGGCCCCAATCCTTCGGGAATGATTCTATTGCTTCCTTTTATAATGATTATTTGCGTTACATTTGCAAAGCTACAGAAATATCAGCTGATTTCGCAACAGATGTTGCTGGATTCACAGGGGATATTGTGATCTCTGCTATAAACAATGAGAAGGCAGAAGAATTAGGAATTTCTAGGGTTTTTTTAAACGCATTGGCTCAGAATTTTCCTCCTCTTGTACCTTCTGATGCAAATAAGTTGGTTTTAACCCTTATTGATCGTTTGGATATTCCTCTTCCAAGCTCCCCTGAAACAGCATCTTTTACAAGCTCGCCATTAAGTATGAGCTATTCCCAGTCCAATGAGAAGGCAAGTCCTGGAAATGAAATTAGCATTGCCTCTGGGTCATCAAGTAGTGGGTCAATTTCAAAGCCCAATGGGAACAGTGTTGCTTGGAAGAGTAATATGGACATATTGATTGGAAATGGTGGGTTCAATGATGGGGGAGGTGGTGGGACCACACCTACTAAGCGAGCTTTTGAGGAAGAATCCGTTGAGAGCTTCGAGAAACACGAAATTGTGTTCAATCTAATAGGACATGTATTGGAAAAAGCACCGATTGATCCTAAGCTTTTGGAACATGTGAGACTTATTGGTAGGGAACAACTTCAGTCAATGGTGGCATTTCTGAGGGTAATTTTATTCAACTTTTGTCCAATTTTCCCTTTTCTCTTAATTTTCATTATCATGTATAGGGGGTTATGCAAAAAAGTTGCACATAGACAATGACCAATGCTGTGGTTAACCGAAGCATTGAAACTCAATTGACTTACTTCATTTGACAGATAAGGAAGCGTGACTGGTCAGAACAAGGGCAGGCGCTAATAAAAAAAGTCAATGCTAAGCTAGCTGTTTACCAAGCTGTATCTAAATTGCAAATTAGAACCCTCGCATCTCTAAATTTAGATGGAAAGTCCTCAAAGAGGCTATTACATGGGACTCTTGCAATACTAATAGAATCTGCCGAGGCTTGTTTATTCTCTGTATGGCGAAAATTTAGAACTTGTGAGGAGCTATTCAGCTCTTTGCTAGCAGGCATTTCCCAAGCAGCTGTAGCTCGTGGTGGGCAGCTGTTACGTGTTCTGCTAATTCGTTTTAAACCCCTTGTGCTCGCAACGTGTGCTCAGGTATATTTTCTCTAATTTGGATTGTTTTCTGAATAATTTATACATTTAATTGACGATGGTTTTGCACATTGAATATCATAAACAGGCCGAGACCTTGGGTAACAGTCAGGGATCTATGTTTGAGAATGTGTTGAGAACATGCTGTGAGATAATTGAATTTGGATGGACAAAAGATAGATCTCCTGTGGATACTTTTGTTATGGGATTAGCTACAAGCATTCGTGAACGCAAAGATTATGAGCAAGAGGTTAGTATTAGTGTTATTCTTTTCTTGTTAGGATTAGGAGAAGAGATTTGATATAGTATCTGTACTTAATCTTGTTCATTTATGAACTCAGGATGGGAAAGAGAAGCAGGCAGTTCCCTCTGTACAGCTAAATGTTATACGCTTGCTTGCTAATTTGACTGTTTCTGTTAACAAATCTGAAGTTGTTGACATGATATTGCCATTATTCATTGAATGTTTAGAAGAGGGTGATGCTTCAACTACTGGAATATTGAGACTCCGAGTATGATCTCCTCTCATTTATTTGCCTCTTAAACTTATAGTTTCAGTGGCTTAATTTCTTTCATTACTGCAGCTTCTTGATGCGGTTTCTCGTATGGCAAGTTTAGGGTTTGAGAAATCTTATCGTGAAGCTGTAGTTTTAATGACTCGGAGCTATTTGAGTAAACTCTCTAATGTTGATTCTGCTGAAAGTCAAACACTCCCACCAGAAGCTACAACTGAGCGTGTTGAGGTATTATGCTTTAACTCTTTAATATGATTTAAGATATTTTAATTTGATCTAAGAATTTCATTACTAAATGACATGCTCACTGGTTCAATCACATTCTAGACTCTTCCTGCAGGATTTCTTCTCATTGCTAGTGGTCTCACCAAGTCTAAGCTGCGTTTAGACTATCGTCATCGTATACTTTCCTTATGCTCAGATGTAGGATTGGCTGCTGAATCCAAAAGTGGAAGGTATCAATTTGCTTCACTTGCTCATTTTTAGTTTAAATATGATGAGATTTTTTCCAATTAAAAATAGCCTCTTTTTGTCTTTTTCCAGGAGTGGGGCAGACTTTCTTGGGCCTTTACTCCCTGCAGTAGCTGAAATGTGTTCGGATTTTGATCCCAGCACTGATGTGGAACCTTCAATGTTGAAACTATTTCGTAACTTGTGGTTTTACATAGCACTATTTGGGTTGGCACCTCCCATACAAAAAGCTCCGGTTTCTACAAAACCTGTTTCAACTGCTCTCAATAGTGCGGGTGGCACGGGAGCTATTGCTCTTCAGGCAGTGAGTGGGCCCTACATGTGGAATTCTCAGTGGTCTATTGCTGTTCAGCGCATCTCACAAGGGACCCCACCTCTTGTAAGTAGACCAAACATTTTGCATCTTTTTACATTTCTTGTGAGTGAATATTTGTTTGGCAGGTTGTGAGTTCTGTGAAATGGCTTGAGGATGAGTTAGAATTGAATGCTCTACATAACCCTGGTAATCGAAAAGGAACTGGTAACGAGAAAGAGAAAGCTGCGGTAAGCCAGAGAGCTGCTCTTTCTGCTGCTTTAGGAGGCCGTGTAGAGGTCTCAGCCATGAGCACAATATCAGGTGCATAAAAATATTGGTTCTAAAACAAATATAAATTTCCTTTGTTATGTACTATTTAGCAAGCCCAAGTGGTATGGTGTGTCTTTCAGGTGTTAAGGCAACGTATCTCCTAGCAGTAGCATTTCTAGAGATAATACGATTTACTAGCAATGGAGGCATCCTAAATGGAGACACTAGTTCAAATGCTTCACGAAGTGCCTTCAGTTGTGTCTTTGAGTATCTGAAAAGTCCCAATCTTTTGCCAGCTGTCTCTCAATGCTTAACAGCTATAGTATATCAGGCTTCTGAAGCAGCAACCACATGGCTGGTACTTTTCTTCATATCATGCTAGTTTCTTTATACCATATGTCTCTCATGGATTATAACTTGGTACAGGAGCAACGAATGTCTGAGTCTGGAATTGAAGCTGAAGGTAGAGAGTTCACACTTTCTATCCATGCTTGTTTTCTCGTGAAAAACTTGTCTCAGAGGGATGACCACATAAGAGATATATCAGTTAATTTGTTAACTCAACTCAGAGATCGCTTTCCTCAGGTAAAAGCAATTGCTTGGTGATTTGTTGGTATTTAATTAGCCTACCCTAACAAACAAATCTCTCATGTACAGGTCCTATGGAATTCTTCTTGTCTAGATTCCCTGCTATTTTCAGTTCATAATGATCCACCTTCAGCTCTTGTAAATGATCCTGCTTGGGTCGCTACGATTCGCTCTTTGTACCAGAAGATTGTTCGAGAATGGATAATCACATCACTTTCACATGCTCCATGCACAACTCAGGGTCTTCTTCAGGTTTGTTCTCCTTATAGGTTTAAGCTGTTTCTTGTTTCATCTCCTTATTCAAGTTGTTGTTTCATCAGGAGAAGCTGTGTAAAGTAAACACATGGCAAAAACAGCCTACTACTGATGTAGTATCTCTTCTATCAGAGATACGGATTGGATCAGGGAAAAATGATTGGACGGGAACAAGAACTGCAAATATTCCGGCAGTTATGGCTGCTGCTGCGGCAGCATCTGGTGGTAACTTGAAATTGACTGAGTCATTCAATTTGGAGGTGCTAAGTACTGGTATAGTTAGTGCCACTGTGAAGAGCAATCACGCAGGTGAAATAGCTGGAATGAGAAGATTATATGAGAGCATTGGTGGTTTGGATCCTACAGCTAATCAAAATGGAGGTGGTGACCTTAGCCTTGAGCTTTCAGCTCCAGGACTTGGGGGTGGGCCCACTCAGGGTTCACAATCCAACTCATTTAGTGAAATATTGCTCAACAAATTTGTGAAACTCCTTCAAAAATTCGTCAATGCTGCTGAACTTGGTGGAGAAGTGGAAAAAAAATCGTTTCGCGAAACATGTTCTCAAGCAACTGCGTTACTTCTTGCTAATTTGGTGAGTCTTTCTCTTTTTCTCTCTCTTTTCCATTGAGAGAGAAAATGATTATGTTAATATGTTTTGGTTTGTACAGGGTTCAGATACGAAATCGAATGTAGAAAGCTTTTCGCAACTCCTTAGACTTCTTTGTTGGTGTCCAGCTTACATATTAACGCATGATGCTATGGAAACTGGTGTGTTTATATGGACATGGTTAGTTTCAGCTGCCCCACAATTGGGTGCTCTGGTACTTGCTGAGCTTGTGGATGCATGGTTATGGACAATCGACACTAAAAGAGGACTCTTTGCATCTGAACCAAGATATTTTGGACCTGCTGCAAGATTAAGGCCTCACCTTTGTCCAGGAGAGCCTCAGTTACCGCCTGAGAAAGACCCTGTTGAACAATTAATGGCTCACAGATTATGGCTCGGTTTTTTAATTGACCGATTTGAGGTGGGACATCTTAACATTTCCTTAACTCAATTCTTTGTTTTGATACAATGTTGTCTGTTTAGGTTGTTCGGCATGACAGTGTTGAGCAGCTTTTATTACTTGGTCGGCTGCTTCAAGGGACAACTAGAAATCCGTCAAATTTTTCACAACACCCAGCAGCTACTGGAACTTTTTTCACTGTCATGCTTCTAGGGTTAAAATTCTGCTCATGCAGGGCCCAGGGTAACCTACAGAATTTTAAAACTGGACTTCAGCTACTTGAAGACAGGGTTTACCGGTAAGGACTAATTTGTGAATACGCATTATTTTCTTCATCTTCCTGGCATATACAATGTCTTTTTCTTGGGTTTGCAGTGCCTCTTTAGGGTGGTTTGCTCATGAACCTGATTGGTATGATATGAATAACAACAATTTTGCCCAGACTGAGGCTCAGTCTGTTTCTGCATTTGTTCATCATCTTCTTAATGAAAAGGGGGATGCCCCTCAACAGCTTGATTCAAAAGGACGAGCAATTGAAAATGGGAGCTCTTCCGGTGATATGGTAAGATTATTATATCCCTAGGATTTAGTAGCTTGTGATAAATCGTGTCTTGTTAATGTGTGTCATTTCCTTTTAGCCGAAAGAACAATATCACCCTATATGGGGCCAGATGGACAACTATGCCCTTGGACGAGAAAAGCGAAAACAACTGCTTCTGATGCTATGCCAACTCGAGACTGATAGACTTGAAGTTTGGGCAACACCTGTGAACACCAAGTAATAAATGATCCGTTCATCAACTTCTTATTTATTAAGTCAAAAAGCAAATTAATGACACTACATTTGTCTTATATATTACAGAGATAGTGGTTCTCGAGTTAAAACAAGCTCCGACAAATGGATTGAATATACAAGGATTAGCTTCTCTGTTGATCCTCGAATTGCTTTTTGCTTGGCTGCAAGGTTTCCTACTAACACTACGCTCAAGTCTGAAGTCACTCAGCTTGTTCAAGTATGTTTTTATTAATCACATTACTTTTTCCATGTCTTGATTAATCTGTAAAATTCATTGGATTGTATGTTTTTTGTTTGCAGACTCATATATTGGAGATTCGCAGTATACCCGAGGCATTGCCTTATTTTGTTACTCCTAAAGCTATTGATGAGAACTCATCACTTTTACAGCAACTACCACATTGGGCTGCTTGCTCAATTGCACAGGCTCTGGAATTTCTTACACCAGCTTATAAAGGTCATCCACGTGTCATGGCTTATGTACTAAGAGTTTTAGAATCTTATCCACCAGATCGAGTCACCTTCTTCATGCCTCAGCTGGTCCAGGCTTTACGATTTGATGATGAGGTGTGTCCTCTAGCTATTATTTGGTTCTTTGGTCATGTAATTGTAAACACCTAATATTACTTGTACAAAACCTTAAACTTGCAGAAACTAGTAGAAGGATACTTGCTTAGAGCTGCTCAACGGAGTGACATATTTTCTCATATATTAATATGGCATCTACAGGTGGGTGATACATTGCAAGATTTATTATTATTATGTATTCTTTGCTTTAGCTACCTTGTGATTATTTATTTGGCTTTGACATTTTGCAGGGAGAAACTTGTGAGCCAGAGGGTGGGAAAGATACACCAGCCCCTCCTATGGTGGGTTTTCTGTTTCGTAATGCATATTTTTGGATTTGGGAATGTGAAATTCATTTTTGTATGGGTTAATTTTGCAGAATAGTGCGTTTTTAGAACTATTGCCTGCAGTGAGGCAGAAAATTATTGATGGTTTCACCCCAAGGGCCCTGGAAATATTTCAAAGGGAATTTGATTTCTTTGACAAAGTGACTTCTATATCTGGTGTGTTATATCCAGTTCCTAAAGAAGAAAGACGTGCTGGAATCCGAAAGTAAATAACTTATAATTAAATAGACACTTTGATTATGGAAATTTATATAATGTGATTTTGACTCACACAATTTGACAGAGAGCTGGAGAAAATAGAGGTGGATGGAGATCAACTATATTTACCTACGGATACAAATAGACTTGTTAGAGGTATTCAGGTTGATAGTGGAATTCCTTTACAATCAGCAGCTAAAGTTCCTATTATGATCACTTTTAATGTCGTGGATCGTGATGGTGATCCAAATGACATTAAGCCCCAGGCTTGCATTTTTAAGGTTCTTTCTTCTCTATTTGCTTCTCCTCTAGTTAACACTAACACAAAATATTAACTTTATTTGGTATAATAATAGGTTGGAGATGATTGTAGGCAAGATGTGCTTGCACTGCAAGTTATTTCAATTCTGAAAGATATCTTTGCAGCTGTTGGAATTAATCTTTATTTATATCCTTATGGTGTTCTTCCAACTGGTCCAGAACGAGGAATTATTGAGGTTAATATATATTAATAATAATACCCCACTTCATATTAGCTGGATGGGATGACTCATTCTCTGATTCGTATAGGTTGTGCCTAATTCAAGGAGCAGAAGTCAGATGGGTGAGATAAATGATGGTGGTTTATACGAGATATTCCAACAAGATTTCGGGTCTGTGGGCTCCGCTAGTTTTGAAACTGCTCGTGAGAATTTCATTACTAGCAGTGCTGGTTATGCAGTTGCTAGTCTTTTACTTCAACCCAAGGACAGACATAACGGAAATCTTTTGTTTGACAAGTAACTAACTACACTCGATTTACTTTTAAGTAATGGTTATAAAATAATAACGTTTCTTATTCTTTGTTTATACAGTGTGGGGCATCTTGTACATATTGATTTTGGTTTTATACTGGAAACATCTCCTGGTAATAACATGAGATTCGAGAGTGCTCATTTCAAACTGAGTCATGAAATGACTCAACTTCTTGACCCTTCGGGAGTAATGAAAAGTGAAGCTTGGCATCAATTTGTGAGGTGAGAAATAATGGTTTTATCCTCAGTTTCAGGAGCAAAATAAATGTGATTAATTTGGTTTTGTTATTGCAATATTGTTGCAGCTTGTGTGTGAAAGGTTACCTTGCTGCTCGTCGCTACACTGACGAAATTCTGACAACAGTGGCATTAATGTTGGACAGTGGATTACCATGCTTTAGTAGAGGTGATCCTATTGGCAATCTTCGCAAGAGATTACACCCTGAAATGAATGAACGTGAGGCTGCAAATTTCATGATCCGTATATGCACTGATGCGTATAATAAGTGGACTACTGCTGGTTATGATTTGATACAGTATTTGCAGCAGGGTATTGAGAAGTAAAAAAACTTAGTAAAACT
Organism: Nemophila menziesii; assembly: GCA_029959085.1. NCBI lineage: Eukaryota > Viridiplantae > Streptophyta > Magnoliopsida > Boraginales > Hydrophyllaceae > Nemophila > Nemophila menziesii. The sequence goes on along the minus strand of JARWIR010000007.1, from coordinate 36,168,116 downwards.
CGAGTGGTATATGTAAATCTGAATTTGTTGCGATTTTTTTACAACATTTAGTTCTCTTCTCTTCTCGTAGATTGTTGTTTTAGGTTGCCATTTTTCGGATGAGGCTTGCCACTAATAGAGATGTATGTAACACAGTTCTTGCGATTTAAATGGTGGAAGAGAGATAATAGATAAGATAGGAAGGAGAGCTGTTTTTAACCGTGAGGTGGTGAATTTCTCGAAATTTTAGCTTGTAAATTCTTCTTTTCATTGAAAATATCTCTTTGTGATGTGTTAATATTAATATATTATCGTTTGTTGAATGTGTACAATGAGAAATTCTCTGTGCTCAGAGTAAGGTATATGATATTGTTTGGATGTGCTGTGGTCCCGTTAAATCGGCACATAAATTATAAGAAATTAAGGATGACCCAGATACGGTGAAATGTATTAATGGATATATAATCAACAGAAATTCGATCATGACAACACCACCAAAAGTAAATGAGAACGAAACAAAAATTAAATAGTGCAGTGGTTGTCTAATATCAAAAGAAAATAAATTAATACAGAGACATGAAAATGAAAAAAATATCAAATAATGGTGAAATATATACACAGAAATATGAAATATCTTTTATTTTCGTATGGAGTTTTGAATGAATGTTATGAATTCTGTTCGAAAAACAAATTGAACAAACTTGGGTAACCGCTCTCTCTGTTAAGATTGATTTGGGAAGACAGGGTCGAAATGCAGTTCACTATCCATTGTATCCATTTATGATGAAAACCAAACTGGTCAAGAATAATGTAAAAAAATTCCATTTAACCTTGTTGTATGCCTTTGCCATGTTGAGCTTTTAACACAGGTGATGAGAGATTTCCTTTTTTGCACAAAAAAAAAATACACTTCCTGTGAATAGCTCGACTACATTGTGGCCGTCAAATCGTCCATAAATCCCTGCAATCGATTAGCAAAAACTTTTGAAAATAATTTTATAACCAAAAGTTAACACATGATATAAGTCTAATCGTCCATACCTTTCTGGAATTCATCTTTACGGATCAAATTAATCAAAGTACCGTTAAACTTGTCCAAAGAGTATTATTATTATAGAAATCCCGAACTATTAAAAACACGTTTCATTTAATAATGTCTCAGTATTGTTCGTAGAAATTTTCGTTTAATCCATACAGTCTCAATACCTTTGAGGGTGCCATGTCAAACACTTCCTTTTAAACTTCCTCCATGGTTGGCTTCTTTATTAAAATGTCATTCATTTCAACTGTGACTTATAGGGTGATAAATTTGTTTACATTCATCATGATTCCCTCTGTATTCGTAAAGTGGTCCATGTAAAAACTCGAGAAATTATATTTTATACCTTGGGTGAATCGACCCCGTTTTCCTTTCTTATATTTAATACTCAAGATTATATCATTATTTCTCCGTTGTGTCGTTGACGCAAACAAATTTTTTGTATTTCTATCATCACATTTGATCCAGAGTTGCCTCACCCTGTCCGGCCGACATTCTTCTTCGTTTGCCTATACTTGGTTAAGATGGGTTCTAATAATCTGTTCCTCATCTTAGAATCTCTGTGAGTGGGACCTATTACTAATCTTAGTTTTTTTTTTTTGTTCTAAACGCTTGTAATTAGTAATCTTAGTGAGTTCCTTTTCCATTTCTTTAATACGTTCTTTATTATTAGGGAAAGTAGTTTTATTCCAGATAATCAACACTTCCGTTATGTCGTTCCTTTTATCAAAAAATTTATCCAAGGACTCCCAGTGCCTAAGCAACCCCATGCTTCCTATATCACTCCTCTACAGTCCTAGGCGTCCATCCAAAGAGATTCAAATCTGAAAAAATTCTTTGCCTATGTAGTTCTCCGATCCAACTGTAAGATAAACAGGGAGTGATTTGAACCAACAACCATTATTACTTGATTATTACTTGCTAGTTTATATAGCTTGTTAAGTAGTATGCGTCACCTAGTTTGCGTTATACACTTATCTAAATTATTTATCATTCTATGAATGTTTAATTCTATATTTATGACCTATATATGTTCAATGATAACGTTTTGAAAATAATTATTTCTCTAAAATGAACATCTGGCCATTATTTATAATTTTCTCACTAAATCAGGTGACTCACCCCTCAATTCCCCTATCTTTTTCAGTTGAAGATAATTTAAGGACTTAGGTAGTGATAATTAGCATATGATTGTGTTGCAAAGAAAAAATAGATATTTATACCTATTACTTTGTATTTATTTAAATTTAATTAATATAATAGAATAAAGAGTTATTTGATTTTTTTTTTGGTCGGCAGTTATTTGATTATTACATATACTTTTGTTTATTTTATATTAGTTAAAGTTAGTTGTGTTTTCGGGCAAGATCATCCTTAATATCTTCTAGCTTATGTTGATTTACCAAACGAGATATTGAAATTGGTCACATGAGATGGATGTGTATGGAAAATTCCGATGAATACTTATAACGCAGGATAAAAAGTTTTTTTTTTTTCAAATGCATAATAATATATAGATGAGGTTATTGTTGATAACATCTTTATTAAATTTTTTACTTGTTTTTTTATGTCTTCAATAATCTTATTTATAAAAAAATGCCTAATGAAGTAATTATTTATAGAAAACATCCCCTTTATATTTTCTATACCTTTACTAATTCCATCACATGCACGCGTCCGTGAAATTTTTTTAAAATCGTCATAACTAATTCAAAAAAAATCAGAAAATTAAAAAAAATATATTTTTGAATAAATCTAATTCATATTTACGTCTATGAATTTTTTTTTCGCAGATGTTTTGAACCGTGAAATAAACATGAAATTCCATGTTTTAAACATGACATGAAATTTCGTGTCTGAGAAAAAAAAAAATTTAAAAAAAAAAAAAATCAAAAAATTCAGAAAATTCCGAAAAAAATCATAGACGTAAATATTAATTTGATTTATCCAAATATAATTTTTTTTGATTTTTTTGATTTTTTTTGAATTAGTTATGACGATTTTAAAAAAATTTCACGGACGCGTGCGTGTTTATTAGTTTTTTTCTTATTTTTTAATTGTTAATTATAAGGGTAATTTGGGATGTGGCTGTTTTCAATAAATATTTTTTTCTAAACACCTTTTTTCTAAACACCTTTTTTAATAGAAATCAATCAACAATTGACTCTATATAGATAGTAGAAGAGGTTACAAGGATAAAAAGCTTACGTTGTACTACTAATCTAGTTTTTTCATTTATCATCTATCACGGTCTAACTACCTCATTATGTAAAAGAAAAGAAAAACAACCAAGCTTCTAAATATTTCGCCAGCCAAATCTTGTCCTTAAGTTTGTGCCTTTGTGGATATGAATAAAAATAAGAAAAAAAATCCCTAATTTGCTCGTTTTTTCAATACGTACACTACCCATTTACTACTAACAATCTTACAAATTGATCTGTTAGCACAAAATATATTACAAAACTTGTATATTCATCAATACTGAATCAGTGAAACATGAATCTAAACCCAAGTACACCGTGAAGTTTTACCATATCTACCATGAGATTACTTACTTAGGTTGTTAGATTATATATTACCCCTTTGAGAAGTTCTTGTTGATCATCAATCTGTACCATCAGGTAAAGATTCCAAAGCATCATCAATACCATCAAAATAATGCTCTACAACTGCTTTCATTCTTGGTAACTTATCAGGATGATAGTTCACATGAACAATCACCGGCTTTTCCTTGCTTAACGTTTCATCATCTCTCACAATCTTGAATAATACTTTACTATTCATGAAAAGAAAGTAATCCATGGTTCTTCTAGAAGCATGAAGCCCATCGTACCCCGGATGAGAAGGGTAAAAGAGCTCCTCGTTAAAAACAGATTGGTCCCACGCATCAGGATCAATTGCTAGCCGACTCCTAACACGATCCAAAAGCTCGATCGAAGGAATAGTCGGTCTTATATAGAAGAACCCCGAATTATACACCCATATCCTCATTGTATGAACGTAACGAGCCCAACCCATTGAAGGATCATCGAAAACTTCATCATATCCATAAGCGGTCATGTTATCGTGACCATCAGTCATTGACTCCACATCCGAGTCTCGATAGAGAAAGTTAAAAGGGTTTTGCAAGTAAACTATATCGATATCCGAGAGAATAACACTATAACCAAGCTGAAGAAATTCCCTCAAGACCGCGAATTTTAATCCCGAAACTGCGTGATTCCCACCTTCCCTTCCCACGCCATCGATCCGTTCATCTGGGTCCCGCTTGTAGACGGGAACGTCATTCTCCTGGCAAAAAGTTACCATTTCGTCATCCAAAGCAATAACAAGGTAGTTGGGAATTCCCACTTTCTTTATACTCTGGAACCACACCTCTAACATCTCCTTTACATTTGAATTTGCAAGTGCGACAATAAGCTCTCGGTCAACAGCAACTTTTTTTAAAATCTCAGATAGTCTTGGGTTTAGTGACTCGTCGGGAATAACAGTTGGAGAGGTTCGTGTGCCTTTCACGGTACCAAAGGGACCAGCTTTACGCTTTTGATTCATAGACTCCCCACCTTTTAGCTCTAGCTCTCTATTTAAACCTCGTATCTTTCTTTCCAGTTCCGCTATTCTAAGAGAAGCTTGTTTGGACTGCGCCTCTAGCTTTTTGATGACTTCAGTTGAATCGCTCTTAGATGAAGCAACCTGATGTCAATATACACAAAAGCCATATAAATTAACTTGATAGAAACTTATGCTAATTTATTCGGATAGCTAGTTCCATAACGCTTTGGTCTTGCAAGACCAACTAATTCAGTAAGTGTTCCCTTTAATTCTCGAAAACAAAAAGGGGCAGTTGTACAAAGTTACGTTTATTGCTATCTAGCTTACATTCAAGAGCTTATAAGCCTCGGCCATTTGTAATCAGAAAATAAGACCTTATAAGCCTGTGAATTTTGATCAGGAAATTTATAATTTCACAACCTGTACATTTATTCGCCGCTCTCATTACATTTGAGAGAGCAATTAATAAATGAAGAATACATCATCTAAAGAGAAAATTCGGGCCAAGAATACCCGGATCTATCGAACTATCGCACTCGATATAAGTGAAAGTTGTGAAATTGATTAATAACTAAACTATCTGTTTGAAGTTTAAATACGAGCGTGAAAACATGAAACATCTATTTTTTTTACATGCATACAAGCAAGAAAAGAAAGTATTATTCCTCATACATACATATGTTATAGAGAGTATTAAGTATAGTGGGAGCCACAAACCTGGGAATCGGATTTTGAAACGGAGGTTGGAATGGTATCAGGAGACTGAGAGGGACTAATGAAAGCGAAAACCAAACCGAAGATTACGCCTATGCCGATAGCCCACCCTATTAAGTTTTTGAATTCCCACTGTCCTCCTCCTGCACCAACTCTCATCAGTGGAATATTGTCTCTTCTCACGCCTATCATTTTCTCTTCTTCTGCCTCCTCCTTCTACCACCGTTTCTGTATTCAACAAATCATGAAAACAAGGAGTTTTTTTTTCTTCACAAGGTGACGACTTAGGTACGAGGCCTAGTTGACCCAAAACAGAAAATGTAGTAAGTTAATTAAGTTGATTATCGTTTGATTTATTCTTTTGTTCGAAGTGTTGAGTTTATTCATCATAAAGGATTTTATGATTGTTTCATCTTTGTAGAGTAGCATGTTTTTAGGGAGTGTTGGGGAGCGAGAAAATTGTGGATACTTTGGCGAGTGGGAGTGGATAAAAAGAATTATTAAGAATATAACATATATTGTGGGGTGATAGTTTTTCAATGTTAACATTCACTTGTCTTTCCTTCATTAACACGATGTTTTTTTCCAAGGGAAATACATTAAAAAAAAAAAAAAAAGAATAGATACATGAACCGAACAAAAATCGACCTATTATTAACCGATACCACTATGCTATACAATGTTAGCATGTACTTGATACCATTTACCATAGATTTATACACCCAACTATAGGTAGGTCGATGTTTCATCTAATGCATTTCGCAATAATATCAACAACACCATTATCAGATATGTAGATACACGGCTGGAGTTCTAGTATTAACGACTATATTTGTAATTGTTAATAGTTAAAATATTAGTCGCGAAAGACCATTTTGACCATTAGCCACGACATGCCGACGTCACTGTCTTTTCGCTAGTAATTTGTCATGAAAGATGTTTTTAATGACTAATTTAGACATGTAGTCGCTAATGATCAACATCTATTAGGGACTACTTAATTAGTCACGAATGATACTAATACTATTAATAGCGATTATATCTTTGTAGTCGTTGATATCTATTAATAGTGATTTTTTTTTGAGTAATGATATATACAACCCAAAATCATACCATCCAATGATGTGGCATGAGTTGGTTGGTTATAAATCGTTAATATATAACACCCAAAATCATACCATTAGATTCTTGTAAAGAGTGAGAAGTTTTGTCCAGGACTCTTTCCATACTCGGTTTTGTGTTTTGTTTGCTTCCGGAGACACAAGGAAAAACTCTTGAAGAAATGGGGACGGGACTTTCTTCAAGTGGAGATCAACAATAAAAAAAATTAAATAAAAACCATTCTCCCAATGTTGATAACAATGATCGAATAGAGATGGAATGAGGGGTGGCACATTATCGAGGATGATTGTTTGAGCGATTTATCGTTTGATCACGTACGTTACTAAAATTGGAATCAGATTGTTCACATATATGAATCATCTTGCTACTCGTGTAGTTATGTGTATAGATAGAGTGATCAAACATTAAAGAACCGATTATAAATGTGCATGCTACAAAAAGTTATATAAATTTTATTATAATCTTTTTATTGTAATACTGAAAATCATTATAGGACGACATTGATCAATTACGTGTTACATCCACAGCTTGTGGAGGAGACGTTGGTGGTGGTTGTGATTATGGGGTGGCATCATCAGATTCGCTTGCATCACAATATCCACGGAGTATATCGCCTTCTTCATCTGTATATCCGATGGAGCCAATCATATTAGGCCAACAATGGTGTTCAATTGTTCTTATAGCATCACAGCAGCTTGGTCCAAGGTAAGTTTCACCATTGATAAAGAACAAAACAACTTCACTAGTGCAAGATTGTAGCTCAAATAGTGATTCCCAACAGCCTGATCCCTCTTCGTCAAGCTTTAAACGTGCCATAAGTGTCGATTTATAACTAAGTGGGCGCGAAGTAGCGGTAATTGTTGCTAAAAAACAGAATAGTAAAGCCATTGCAAGGAGCTTGAAAGAAAAATTAGCCATCGATGAAAGTGGTTGAGATAATTATTGAGGTTGATATTATATAGAGGAAAATTGGCATGAAGTTTATCAACTTGGAAGATCAAGAGGTGAAATGAATTGAATTGGGGAAAGCAAAGAGATTGAGAGTTTTCTTAGATAAACATGTTAAACGAACAGGTTGGTGAAAAGACAAACGTTTTATTCAATTAATTTCGATATTAATCATCTATTTTTTTTTTGTTTCAAAATTTGATATCAGGCTTTTTATTTTCTTGCAAAAGGAATTTTATATGGGATTTTAGCCAATAAATCTTTTTTACTAATCGTGAATTACTGTAATATCCCCCTATGTATTTTTAATAGGATAAGACATTTCATATGTGCTTTGATTTAAGAGTAAATGACATACGATCTGAAGATTATATTTTCAAGATGTGGAAATCTTACTTTTTTAAAAAAATTTAAAAAATAACTAAATACTAAAATACTCTTACTAACCCTAAAAGACAAAAAAAATTATATCACGATTCATCTATCTCAATTACCCACCTACCTCCGATCTCTGACCACCGACTCCCAAACACCGGAAAAAATATAGAGTATCAGAAAAAAATGTAAAGTATCGAAAAAAATAGAGTATCGGAAAAAAACAATGAGCATTGAAATAAAAAGAAGGAATAAATTTAAAAAATATATTGTATTCATTAGAAAAAAATAGAGTTTTTATTAAAAAATATAGAATACTCTATTAAAAATATAGAGTTCTCTATAAAAATAAAGAGTACTATTACATTTTTCTAACAGCTAAGCAAGAATAATAAGAAAAACTAAGTTATCACACAAGACAAAAGAAAAAAATGGAAAGTAACAAAAACTTCACTCGCTTGCAGCCCATCTAACCTAAACATGATACATCATCTAACATACAAGTTCGGCTGAATCTTAACATTAACTAACCTAAAATTGCAACATCATTTAACTTACATTATAACAACAAAAGCAGTACATTTGAAATGGTCTAGCCCAAACACCTGTTGAGTCTTAACTACAACTCGCTGAATCTTCTTCGTGGTCGGTTTCACGAAGCTCTGGTGGAAAGCTCGCCAGATCTCGTCTGAGAAGAAGGCAACCTCCATGGAAGCTAATAGATAGGACTCGGAACTTAGAGATCTGTTGGGATCGAATCTCAGCTTCAACACCGGTGAATCTCGCAATTAACGAACCACCGACGCTCAGAACACAAACGAAAATCGCAATCGAAGCTTCGCCTTAACACTGCCTCACGAACGACGCGCCAGAGCTTCTGGCCTTCTTCTCTGACTTAAAACACGAATGGAATCGAGCGGCTGTTTCTTGTGCGAAGGAGCTCGTGAGAAAGATTTTAGAAAATTTATCATAAAATTCAATAAAATCCGTTAAGAGTTTTTTAGAATCATAGAGAGTATGAAGTCAACAAAATCTCTGGATACAAACTCCAATATAATATTTTAAAATCTAGAATGTATACACCCCTATATTTTTTAAATAACTTTTTATTCTTTAGAATCCTTTAAAATCCATAGTTAATGAAATCCATAAACTTTTGAATAATATAAGATTTTAAAATGATGTTTAAATTCTGGATCGAATATCACAAAATTTTAAAAGATATTTTCACATCTTGATTGAACACCACAAGATTTTGAAAGATTTTTTGAAATCCGGATTGAATACCTCTAAAATTTTGAAATACAAAAAAATTAAATAGACTCTATATTGAATACACCCCCTAAGTGTAAATTAGGAATTTCACTTGCTAACCGAAATTTTGAATTCACCCTAAGTCCCTCCCAGGTGAATAGGGGCTGATATATAATCCTAGCGACCTTTCCCAAGTGATCCCAAAGAATTATCTAACACCTAAATTATAACGCTATCATGATTCTAACTCTTCTTAGAAAAATTGGGTGGAAAGTGCTACATTATGTACAACGATCTGTTAAGCTGTACGTATCACAGATATGCAGAGCCATCATGAAAGGTATTTCATGGTTCAATGGTGTCATGATATTATATAATGGTAAAGTATAACATTCTGGCTCGATATATGGGTATGGGAGGCACCCTCAATTCATTTCTCACTTTGTGATACTGGAAATATAGCTCAAGGAGACAGGGTTAAGGAATATGTGAAAGAAGATGGCTTATAGGATTGAGACTTGTCCAACACGCGCTCCCGTCATCTAAGCTTCTTAAGATTGCGGGAGTAAAAGTGCATAGTGATAATGCGTCCAAAGATATATTTTCATGGCAAAGGGAGATACATCGAGTAATCTCGGTCAAACCAGACATTGCTTTACCTATTCAAGCCGATGGTGGTGTGGGGATTGACTGGGAAAAGATTTGGCCCCTAAAAGACTAGAGTACTCTTATGGTGTGCGGTGCAAGATAGGTTAGCAACTAGAGCGAACTTGATTAGACGGGGTATGCATATGCCCAATATATTCCTTTGGTGTGTATCCTTAGAGGAGAACACAATACATATTTTTAGAGAGTGTATTAAGGTTGAGAGCGTGTTGGATCGTATCAAGAATGAAATAGAGTGGGATCGGTGTCGTAAAATCTATTCTCGGTGATTCATACGTACTGGAGCATGGAGAGACTAATAAAATTTTAGTAGAGATGATGATAAATTCACGTGGGGAGTTGCAGAGTAGAGTATCTCACAATACATAGAGTAGTCAGCCACTTAGTGGCCTATTCTCGAATAAGAGTCGTGCTAATTCCTATTCTGCAGGAACTTCTTTTGCATTTTTTCACAGGGATCGTCAGCTGGAATTTTCCAACACCCAAGCTCCATTACGCAGTTATCTTAGTCGGGCAGTTAGAGCTCACCCAATGGGTGACCACAATCAACTACAATAGTTGGACCTTGGCTGAATAAGAGGTGGAACGCTAGCTTGGGACGGATAAGATCTTGTCGACATCGATCAACCTACTTGAAACTTCGACCATAATCAAAGTGTAGGTATTTGAGGGCAGTAGCAAGTATTTGTGGACTCCAATGGTATGGGGAACCGTGAGGCATTAACTACAAACAAATGTTGGAACAAGCATATTTCGGGTGAGTAGCTTTTTGCGGGCTTAACTTGAAATGTATTTTAGCGCTTTAATTAGTGTTATATGGAGTGAAGGGAATGATGTGGTTTTTAATAATGGGACGTTCCCAAATGGTGAGGTCGTAATCAGAAAAGCAAAGCATCTAGCATCGAAATGCATCTGAGCATGGAGTAGTCAACCCGGTATCGTGAGTAAAAGGAATTATGTTGTTTTAATAGGTTGGTGTAAACCCAATTGAGGCATTAAACTTAATACAAACAGAAGTTATATCATTTGACGCCTGATTGGAGGTGTAAGTGGTATTTTCCATGATGCCAAAGGTAACTAGATTCGAGGATTTTCCAAGAGATTTAATTGTGACTCACTAGTGCTAGTAGAGTTAGTCGCTCTTCATGAGGGTATAAAGATGGTTGACGATATTAGGGTAACAGAGTTGGAGGTGGACGTAGATTTGTAAGAGGTTTTGGGATTGTTATCACGTATAGAGCATGTGGGAGGTCCTTTTGTATCGTGGATTTGGATAAAATTACCTCAGTTTTTTGGTTTTGTAAAATTTATGTTCAGCCACTTTCATTATGACAAAGCACTTAGGGTATGTTTGGATTAAAGAGGGATAATATAGTAAAAGATAGGAAAGGGAAGTTTAGCAAAGGATTGGAAATGAGAGTATTAAATCTTATTTGGATTAAATAAAAATAAAGGGAATAATTTTATTAAAGGATTACATATATTTTGTGTTCGGATTAGAAAATAATGAAAGGAAGGGATTTCTTTTATAACTAAATGACTTTTATACCCTTAGTAAAATATCTTATCTATAAAGAATAGGGATAATTTAGATATTATGACATGATAAAAGAATTTTTCCCTTCTAATGACACTAAATTGGAGGGATTAAATATATAGATAATAGTAAAGGGTTAGAAGAACCCTTAAATAATTTTTTTTTTCTAATTATTTCTAATCCAAACAAAGAAAGTGATTGTTATTATCTTTTAATATAATCTTCAACAAAGAAGGTAATTGTTATTATTTTTTAATATAATTTTATCTCTTCTAATTCTCCAATCCAAACAAACCCTTAGGAACTGTCCAAAAAAAAAAAAAAAAACAAACCCTTAGGAAAGATGAGACTAAGGACAAACATTTTTAAATATTTTATTTTCATTTTGGATTCAGAATTATTTTAACGATCCCATGACATCATGGTCTCTGTTGAATAGTCTAACCATCCACTATGATCTTATAAACTCAACACTTTGAACAAAAGAACAAATCAAACGATAATCAATTTACGGGATAAATAATGATTAAATTACTACATTTTCTGTTTTGGGTCAACTACCTTGTACCTAAGTCGTCACCTTGTGAAGAGAAAAAAAATCTCATTGTTTTCATAATTTATTGAATACAGAAACGGTGGTGGAAGGAGTAGGCAAAAGAGAAGAAAATGATAGGCGTGAGAAGAGACAATATTCCTCTGATGAGAGTTAGTGCGGGAGTAGGACAGTGGGATTTCAAAAACTTAATAGGGTGGGCTATTGGCATAGGCGTCATCTTCGGTTTGGTCTTCGCTCTCATTAATCCCTCTCAGTCTCCTGATTCAATTGCAACCTCCATTTCAAAATCCAATTCCCAGGTTTGTGGCTCCCACTATACTTAATACTCTCTATAACATATGTATGTATGAGGAATGATATTCTCTTTTCTTGCTTGTATGCATGTAAAAATAAAATATGTTTTATATTTTCACGCCCGTATATAAACTTCAAACATGTAGTTTAGTTATTACTCAATTTCACAACTTTTACTTATATTGTGCGTGATAATTCGATAGATCTGGGCATTCTTAACCCGAATTTCTCTTAAAATGATGTACTCTTTATATATCAATTGCTCTTACATGCTCAAGGTCATGAGAGCGGTGAATAATAATACAGGTTGTACCTACGGTTTTATTATAAATTTCATGATGAAATTTCACATGGTTATATTAGAAGGATTTTTAGAACAAAAAAATAAAATAAAATTGAGGACTTATTTTCTGATTTTAACTGGCCGAGGCTTATAAGCTCTTGAACTTGAGCTAGATTGCGAAAATGTAACTTCCCCTTTTCGTTTTAGAGAATTAAGGGGAAAACTTTATGAATTAGTAGATCTTGCAAGACCAAGACGTTATAAAACTAGCTATCCAAATAAATTAGCATAATTATCTATCAAGTTAATTTATATGGCTTTTGTGTATTTGGACATCAGGTTGCTTCATCTAAGAGCGATTCATCTGAACTTATCAAAACGTTAGAGTCTCATTCCAAACAAGCTTCTCAGAGAATAGAAGAATTGGAAAGAAAGATACAAAATTTGACTAGGGAGGCAGAGCTAAAAGATGGGGAATCTATGAATCAAAAGCGTAAAGCCGGTTCCTTTGGTACTGTGAAAGGCACACGAACATCTCCAACTGTTATTCCCGACGAGTCGCTAAACCCAAGATTATCCGAGATTTTAAGCAGAGTTGCTATTGACAGAGAGCTTATTGTGGCACTCGCGAATTCAAATGTAAAAGATATCTTAGAGGTGTGGTTCCAGAGTATAAAGAGAGTGGGAATTTCCAACTATCTCGTTGTTGCTTTGGATGACGAAATGGTGACTTATTGCCAGGAGAATGACGTTCCAGTCTACAAGCGGGACCCAGATGAAAGGATCGATGGCATTGGAAGGGACGGTGGGAATCGTGCCGTCTCGGGATTGAAATTCGCAGTCTTGAGGGAATTTCTTCAGCTTGGTTATAGCGTTATTCTCTCAGACATTGATATAGTTTACTTGCAAAACCCTTTTAACTTTCTCTATCGAGACTCGGATGTGGAGTCAATGACCGATGGTCACGATAACATAACTGCTTATGGATATAATGAGCCTTTCGACGATCCTTCAATGGGTTGGGCTCGCTATGTTAATACAATTAGGATATGGGTTTACAATTCAGGTTTCTTCTATATAAGACCGACTATTCCTTCGATCGAACTTTTGGATCGTGTTAGGAGTCGGCTAGCAAATGATCCTGAAGAGTGGGACCAAACTATCTTTAACCAGGAGCTATTTTACCCTTCTTATCCGGGTTACGATGGGCTTCATGCTTCTAGAAGAACCATGGATTACTTTCTTTTCATGAATAGTAAAGTATTATTCAAGATTGTGAAAGATGATGAAACGTTGAGCAAGCAAAAACCGGTGGTTGTTCATGTGAACTATCATCCTGATAAGTTACCAAGAATGAAAGCAGTTGTAAAGTATTATGTTGATGGTATTGATGATGCTTTGGAATCTTTTCCTGATGGTTCAGAGTCATGATCGACAACAATTTCTCAAAGGAGTAATATATATTCTAACAACATAAGAAAGTAATCTCAATCTCATGGTAGATATGGTAAAAGTTCACGGTATACTTGGGTTGACATTCATGTTTCACTGATTATACAAGTTTTGTAATATATTTTGGGCTAACTAATGTTGAAAAAATCAAGCACCTATGAATAACGACAATCTTAATTATATTAATGAAATATAATAATATAAACTTACAAGAGCCATCATCTATGTATAAATGCCTATTAAAAAAATTTATTTACAAAAAAAATTCTTTATTAAAAACACCATTTTATAAATATATTTTTATATAATTATTTTAATTATTTTATATTATTAATTATTTATTATTTAAATATAACTATCCTATTACAACTTTCCACCATCACCATCTACCACCTCCACAACAACCACCAGCACCAGCACCACTACAACCTCAACTACCACCACAACAACAAACACCACAACCACCACCACCACCACTACCACCTACTACTAATTACATCATACACGTGCGCGTCCGTGAATTTTTTTAAAATCGTTATAACTAATTTAAAAAAAAAATCAGAAAAATACAAAATTTACATATTTGGGCAAATTAATATATACGTCTATGATTTTTTTTTTATTTTTTTGTTTATCTTTTTTCCAGACATGAAATTCATTATTTCAAACAGTGAATTACATGTTTGCAAAAAAAAAATCACTATTTCGAACAGTGAAATTCGTGTCTGCGAAAAAAAATAATCATAGACGTAAATATTAATTTGCTTTATCCAAAAATAATTTTTTTTTTTTAATGATTTTTTTAGAATCAGTTATGATGATTTTTTTTAAAAAAAAAACCACGAACGCGCGCGTGTGTGATGGAATTAGTAGTAGGTGGTGGTTGTGGTGGTCGAGGTAGTGGTGGTTGTGGTTGTGGTGGCTATAGTGGTGGTTAAATACATGGTGGTGGTGGTGGAAGTACTCTATTATTTGTTCAATATTTAAAGATAAATATTGTATTAAAGATAAAATAATATATCTAATAATAAGGGTAGTAAAGGTATAAAAAATATAAAGGGGATGTTTTCTATAAATAATTATTTTATTAGGCATTTTTTTATAAAATAATTATTTTATTAGGCATTTTTTTATAAAATAAATTATTGAAGGCTTAATTTAACAATTAGGTACTTTTATTAGTTTTCTTATAGCAAATACCCCCAACTTATAACAAGTTTATAAGGTATAAAATGAATTACATGAAAGTTAACAAATAAAAAAAAAACATAATAGCGTAAACACACTTACGGTTTCAAGAAAAAAATCTTGGATCCGACGTCCTAAATGATATACCAATCGACCTAAAAGCTTTTACTAATATTTCTTTATGAAGTATACACTAAGAAACTGAATGAAATCTATCCAACTATTTGCTCAAAATGTTTAGAGAGAAAGAAAGAAATCTTTGGTTTGCTGTTGTTTCGAATGAAGTGTCAATACTTCTTTTAAATAATGTAAGTATTTGGATTAGGACAAATGTCTAATATGGGTCAGTCCATATCACGACTCATATAACTTTTGATGGAAACAATTATCTCTTTTGTATCCAAAAGAGAATACACTTATAAAAGGATTCTTGGGCCTTAATTTCTAGTGGTTTCATTGAACGTTTTGCAGACAAATAAATACAAAAACTCTATCTGGTAAATTTCTTGATTAGTCTATCAATAAACAAAGAACGGGTTGCAGAAGGTTATCCGTGATCCTCCCATTTAAATTTATTAACATATGATATCAGAGCAAATTTGTTCTTGATTTCTTCCACAAGCATGTAATTTTTCTTACGGATATATGAATATGATATTTGTTATTTTTTTTGTTAAATAATAGTTAAGTTAAGTTTATTTTTTTATTTTTTATGATGTTCATTTCTTGTGATTCGCACTTGCCCGCTACATTGTTGTAAAGTTTTTTTTAAAAAAGACTTTATAGTTTATAATATAAATAAAATTGAATTTGCTTTTATAAAATGAAAATGACCATTCTCTTATTAAGAATATGACTGAATTCTTTGTTTTTGGGATTCAATCCTTGGTAGTCCAATTTTACTATGTTTAATATAAAGATTGGTACATAATTTTATCTTAATTTAATAATTATTGATTAGGTATACCATTTAACATATGATCAAATCTGATTAAGAATAATGTAAAATTTGAAATCATTACACAAGTGTTTGGATACCTTAAATTTTGATGAATTTACTTAGTTCCTAAATTTAGACAAAAAAAAATACTTAGTTCCTAAATGTTGTGGTGAAATATCTTTTGTTAATATGTTGTAACGTATAACCTTTTGATAATCTATATAATATATAAAAGGAAAATCAATGGTTGAATGTACCATATATTTTTTGATTTTTGACTTTTGACATTTGTCGTTTTACTTTTTACATTTGTCATTTTACTTTGTCATATTTTTTTTTTTTATTTTCTTATTAATGACATGTGTTTTTTTATTATTATTATTCTTAGAAAGTTTGTAATATAAAATCTTTGAAATAAATTTTTATAGATTAAGATAGCACATTATAATTTATTTATTTTCTTTTTATTCTTTTAGAATAATTTTTTAACTTGAAGTGTGTTTCCGTGCATCGTACGGGATCAAAGCTAGTTAGTAATCAATGGTATGGGGTATGAATGTTAAAAGATATTATGTTGGATTTAAACATGTAGCACTCGATTAGTGACCAATGAGTTAAAACATATTGTTTTGGTTTCTTATATACTTATGATTTATATTTATATGCAAGAATAATTGTGATATGTGACATATACCTTTATGGTGTATATGCTACTAGTTATATTTTTTTTATACGTGATTTATTATTTAGTATAAAATAAATAGATAATTTCATATTTGTATGTTAAACATAAATATATGAGTGGATGAGTTTGTGTTTATAACAACTACACCTAACCGTCGTTTAGTATTTTTTATCTTAATTATTTTTGTTGGATTAGTGGAAGATCTATAGTGATAGAACTTAAGATTGTTAAATGAGATTGGATTAGTAAAAAAGAAGACACAAGTATGTGATTTATGATTGAGAACATAGTGAAGTTTATGTTTCACTTCAATTGCCATATCTCTTTGCGCACCTAAAAATATGTAATATACAAAAACAAGAAACCAACATAAAATAAAAAACAAATACACTATTATACTAAACTAAAAACACAAAAACATAACATTATAGTCTCCAGTAACGGCGCCAAAAACTTTTCGTCTTTCAAGGTGTGATAATAAATCAACACCAAGGGAAAGGTGACTTCCTACAAGTGCACGGGTCGTCGACAAGTAATAAAAAGTAAGTAACATGTTATATCATCTCCATAGCGGCTATCAAGGTTATAATTGATGTGTTTATAAGTATAATAGTTTAGTTGCAAGGTAAATGACAAATAATATAAATAAAATGTTTGTTTGGTTTTTGATAATTAAGACTAAAATGCAATTAATTAAAAGAGAAATATTAATGAACTAATAACAGTAAAAGTGAGTATGAGAAATGTATGCTTGAGACATGCTAATAATCCCCGAAGTCAGCTAATCCATATTTCTATGTATAAGGGCAAATTGGATATTTCACGTTAAATGGGATTCAATATTCTTCCCAACTCCCTCCCGGGTAGACGTGAGAAGCTAACTTACCAGAATTTGTATGTACTTAAGTTAAACCCTAATGATTACTTGGCTAGTCAAGACCCGTCGGCTCACTAACGCACACCAAGCGCCTATACACTATGTCCATAACCAAACCACTCTTCCGGACGCTAATTCGATTACCATGATTACCCAATATATAATCAAGATATGGATATAAATTAAACACAAGATATACAGTCAACAAAATTAAGTGCAATTTATTTAAATAATATAATCCCAAAATCTAAAATACATCAAATTAATCTTCGAGGGTTCGTATACATAAGCAATTCTCAAGTTGATTAGTTCATACTCAAATAATGAAAACCAATAGCTAATAATAGGAAATATTTTCTCTATGAAAAACTAATAAGGATAGAGCTAAGAGTTACTAAAATTCGAGGTTAAATGGTCCAGCAATGGTGGAAACCCTTGTTATCTTCTTCTTCTTCTTCTTCTTCTTCTTCTTCTTCTTCCATCTTCTCCAGTGACTATTGGCGGCTCCAAGATATTCCAATACCTGTTTCTAATGTTATTTGTTGGTATACATAGGTGCAAAAACTTTTCTTGGGTTGTGGGCCTCTTTTAAGTGACCTAATCCAACCCAAAAACATTTTACTTAACAGATTTTTGGTTTGAACCACGATAGCGGCATTTAGCATAACTTCTTTATTTCAGCTCCAAATCACAAACCGTTGAATCCCACGCAATCCTGACTTCATGTCTTCTCTAAATATGAAAGGGATCCTCCGAAATCATTTTCAATCTCACGTGACACCTTGAACTATCCACTTTCAAATCTAGCCAACACAAGATTTCACTTTCTAAAAGTGGTCAAATCTTTCTTTTGCGCCATGACTAAGGGGTAATATTGTTTTATTCACTTATTGTCATAATCTCAAGGTATCCTACCTTCCAAGTACCTAAGATCTACACAAACTACGCACAAAAGTTCTAGAAATAGCATAAATACCAAAAGTTGACAAAACTATACAAAAAAGTCTAAAACATCAAATAATAGGAAAAATCCCCCACTTAAACCCAATAAACCCCCAAAAAATAATTTCTTGTTAATATATTAATTTATCACAAGAAACGAGACTTGAGATCTCTTCCACATGACTAGGAACACATAAAAGTGATTTTGATTCACAATAATGTCATAAATTTTTTGATGATATAGCTCGTCATGTTGTCCTTGAAGATGACCGACTCAAGAAAATGAATTTACAAGGTCAAGCCTACATGGTAAATTCAATATCTTAAGGTGTAGCGCTTATGATCAAGTCTGATAGAAAGAATGGTAACAAGTCTGATATAAAGAAGAACAAAAAAAAAGTGCAAGTATGAGGGTAAATGATCCTATTAGAAGAAATATAATAAAAATATTATATTCTACAATTGTGACAAAACGAGTCACTTTGCTTGCGAGTTCAACGAGCCTAAGAGAGTAGCAAAAATTTATTCTTATGTTTTTGCATGTAGAGCTAATACCGCCCTGCTCGATGATTTCTTATCCTTTTTGTAATATTGATTCAGAAGAGACTAGTTATGTAGCTAAGGACCAAGGGGTCTAAGTAGAACATCGATTAATTCTAATAGATACATGGATATATGTGGGTAACAATAGCCGATTTTTTGTTAAAGGTTTTCACACATGCAAGTAGAAATTGCTTAGTGGTAAAACCTTGTACCTGCATAATAATCTATATATTCTTGATATTGGATGAAACTTAGTCTTGGTCAGCGTTCTTTTAGGCTTCGATTTTAGTTTAAAACCTTCCTAACAAACAAGTAGATATTCATAATGGCACTAAGTATTATGCTTTGAATTTTTATCTCGAAAAAATTCATGGTAATGGATAATGATAACTTTATTATAAGTTATTATAATAGCTTATGATTTTTTTTGAATATTTATATATTTTGATGTATAATAAAAATATATAGTCTAATAAGTTAATATATATCTTTAAAGACTACATATATATATGTTGGCAAAAGAGAACTTTTTGGGTTACTTATTCACTTATTAAGTTAAATCTATCGACATGTAAATATTGTCTAGCTAGCAAGGTAGCAACGTTTCTTTTTAAAAATGACAAAAGGGTCAATCTCCTATTACATTAAGTTTATCCCGACATCAATGGACAATTTTAAAATATTGCTATTAAATATTTAGGATTTATAGTGTTTTATCTATGGAGTCCTCTAATGAATGGAAGAATATTTTGAAAGGATTTGAAAACAAGAATTACAATTTCACTATATCTAAAAGAAACTAGTAGTATATTATATTGATAATATGTTCATATTAATGCTTATCAGATTATGCTACATTATTTAGTTTCCATCATTGGTTGATTTTATTCTGAATTTATTAGAATATTCTCTAATAAATTTTCAAATAATTCTAATTGGAGAAGACTATATAAAACCACTTTATTCATATATTTTCTGTACATGATCATGCGTTGCTGATTCTATTATTCTGTCTCGTCTGGATCTTTGTAAACACAACCCGTTTTAGATAATTGAAATTTTTGTATTGCAGATTGGGAATTGGCATCGAACTGTACATGAAATCAACGATAAATCGATTATGTGGTGCTCAATCATGACTCAGAATAGGAAAGGTAAATCAGCACCCCTCTTTTCCAACTTTTCAAAAGTGAAATCCGAAGACTCTAGCCCAGGAAACGTACCCGTGTATCTCAATGTGTATGATTTGACACCTATGAATGGTTATGTCTATTGGCTAGGCCTTGGTGTCTATCATTCTGGAGTTCAAGGTGAGTGTTTGTTAATCGATTTTGGTTAATTATTTTAGAGATACTTTATATTATTATATAAGTTTAAACAAGTAGTCAAATCTTTTAAAAGTTTATATTCTTAGTCTACATCTTTTAACTTTGTTTTTTGCCTAAATAAAAGACCGATAGAGAATTCGAAAATTTATATTTGAAATGAATTTTTTAAACCTCATTTTTTCACCACTTTATGCTTTTTTTTAATGATTTTGTAACATAATTATGCATTTGTTGGAGGAAAAAGGTTAAAAGATGTGGATAAAAAGAAAACACTTTTGTAAAATTTAATCAAAATTGGTCAAACATGTAAAATATAAGGTATTAAGTATTTGAGTGATACATTACTCAATTTTGGTCAAGGTACATATTTTCTTAATTTTTTATTGTGTATTTTGACAGTGCACGGAGTTGAATATGCTTATGGCGCCCATGAACATCAAACGAGTGGTATATTTATGATTGAACCGCGTAAATGCCCAGGATTTAGTTTCAGGGAATCAATTTTCATAGGGATGACAAAATTGGATGCCACAGAGGTTCAAGAATTCATGGATCGTCAATCTGTCAACTACATTGGTGATTCATATCATTTGGTTGTGAAAAACTGCAATCATTTTTCTGCGGATGCGTGTAACAAGTTGACAGGGAATCAAATACCAAAATGGGTAAATCGGCTAGCAAAAATAGGTCTCTTGATTCACACATTATTGTTATTTATGAGCTTATTTTATAGGCTTGGTCCATAGTTACATTGTAAGTCTTCCTGTAATATAGTCCATTTCTTGTTTCCTTGTTTAGGTTTGCTCTGCAATCGTATCCTTCCAGCGGAACTCAGAACTCCACCCGTTACAGAAAATATTCGAGACTACGTTAGTGAGGAGAAGAAAGTGGGAAGCTATTTTAGTTGCTTTTCATCAATATCAATGGATCATATGGAACACGAAGTATCAATCTCTTCTTTGTACTTGCACTCTCATTACAAATTAAAGGCTGCTACTAAACAACCTTGAACTTGAAAAAAGAAAAGTACAAATAACTATCAAAGGATAATGAGTTTAGCTTGCATTATCGAAAATAGAATTCAAGTTGTTAGTAATAGAGATATGTTAGAAACAAAAAAGTTCTACCCACGATAAGGTTTTAGGCATTATTTTCAAGAAATTGTGAAAGTTAGTATATGTTGATTTATAAATTTTATGTACTCTACACAATCATATAATTGAGTCCTCGAGTATTAGAAACGGTGTAACATGGAGCGTTTCGAATCATTTCTACTTGACATGGGTATTAATTATTTTTTTAGATAATAAGTCCTCAATAACCTAAAGACCTGTTTGGTTTATGAAAATATTTTCTATTTTTTATTTTAGAATATATTTCAGAAATGATTTTTGTTTTCTTTTTCAACATTTTTAGGAAATATAGAAAACGTTGATTTCACGTTTTTAATATAGCAGTATTTTTATTTAATTTTCTAAACAATCATTTTCATTTTCTCTAACCAAACACGTTTTTATTAGTACTTTGAAAAATTATATAAAATGAAAACAAAAGACATTCATTATTTTCACGAACCAAACAGGACGTTAATATTAGGTTTTAGGACATGTCGTGACATTTTGAATTTCCAACATGAACTCTTAAAATGAGGCCTCTGTATAAAAATTTTGGTAAATCAAAACAAATAAGTTTATTTTCTGTAAAAGAACCAAGGATGGAAAGCATTTTGATCAAGAGGGAACAATGATAGTTGCAGGAGACCAGGAGTCTATATAAGATACTTGTTAAACTTTACACGAAAAACTTAACACTGTGTTTATCAATATAAGAAACATATTATACGAAGACATATAATAATTATAGAGCCAATTATCAAAAAAATACTTATCAAACAAACTCTTAAAATGAGACCTCTATATAATTTTTTTGGTAAATCAAAACAAATAAGTTTATTTTCTGTAAAAGAACCAAGGATCGAAAGCATTTTGATCAAGAGGGAACAATGATAGTTGCGGGAGTCTATATAAGATACTTTTTAAATTTTACACGAAAAACTTAACAATGTGTTTATCAATATAAAAAACATATTATACGAAGAAATATAATAATTATAGAGCCAATAATCAAAAAATACTTATCAACAAACTATTAATAAAATATACCATGGTTGGATATGTACGCATGTGGGGTAAGGAGAGGGACGGAGGGGTCTTTGTATCGGCAAGAAGCACTCATAGTCAAGTGGCTTACGCGCACCACGACAATTCCTATAAAAAATATACAGGGGTCAAGAAATAAAAAGGATGAGGAGATCCGGACTATACCTCTTAGATGAGAGACAAAATTCTGATAATTGAGCTAGCCTCAATGATTTGAGCGAATATGTCTTTGTTTGGCATTGTAGATATTACTGTAAGTGCCATTTAAGTCATAGTTATAGAAAATCGATATAGAATGTTATTATATTTTAAGATTGATAACTAATTTAGTGGTTAAAATATTTAATATTTACAATGATCAAAAGCTTTTGGATATGATATTATATCATATAGGTCTTTTTTTTTTTTGTTCAAATATATCATATAGGTCCATGTTACATGAAAATATTTACTCTCATTACTCCATTTAAAAAAAAAGGAAAGTGACGTGTTCTAGAAACTATTTTCCAGAACGGCATTAAACTATAAATCATCTAATCACACTGACAGCCAACTGACAGCAAACATCAGTTGATTTCGACTATTTTCGCATTGTCGGAGTCCAAATTCCCTAAACCTCAAACATATTGTCTACTCAGCCAGCAAAAAATATACATTAATTTTTCCGATCCATTTCCATTTTTATTCAACACCTAATTCATTTTTTGCTATAACAAAATCTGGGTATAGTTCAAATTCTAAAAGAAGTTTGATATTTTTAGATTCTTGATGGGTAAAGGCAGCGGTTGTTTTCCCAGTAAAAGCCGATCACCTTTGGGTGTATCTGAAGCTACGATTTCATCAGAAAGTCAAAACCGGAACACCAATTCAACCGCTTTAGTAGTAGTTCCACAAGATATAGCTAAGCAATTGGTAACCACCAAAAAATTGAAGATATTCATTGTGTTTTATTCAATGTATGGAAATGTTGAGAGCTTAGCAAATAAAATAAAGGAAGGAATTGATGAGATCGATGGTGTTGAAGGGGTCTTATACAGGGTGCCTGAGACGTTACCATTGGATGTTTTAAAACAAATGAGGGTGCCACCTAAAGATGATGAAATTCCGGTGATATCAGCGGAGGAGTTGGTGGAGGCTGACGGGGTTTTATTTGGTTTTCCGACAAGGTTTGGGTCTATGCCTGCACAAATGAAGGCATTTTTTGATTCAACGGGTGGGTTATGGAGGGAGCAGAAGCTTGTTGGTGTGCCTGCTGGTTTCTTTGTGAGTACTGGTACACAAGGAGGTGGACAAGAGACCACTGCGTAAGATTTACTTCTAATTTTGTTAATTTCTCTGTTTTATCAGCATGTTGTTTTCAAATTAGATCAAATTAATTCCTTGATATCTGTTGCAGTTGGACAGCGATAACTCAATTAGCACATCATGGAATGTTGTATGTTCCGATTGGTCATACTTTCGGAGAAGGAATGTTTAAAATGGATTCCATTAGAGGTGGTTCACCTTATGGTGCAGGAGTTTATGCAGGAGATGGCACAAGGGAGCCTACTGAAACTGAGTTAGCACTTGCTGAGCATCATGGAAAATATATGGCTATGATAGTCAAGAAGCTTGCTGCTCCTCATTCATAATCTATGAATCATTGTTTTACTTGTTGAATATAAATGTGTTATGCTTTTTTCTCATCTCCCTCCTTTCTCAAACTAGCTCGGTTTTTCGTACATGTTTCGATATCCGTTTTAATTTTGTTATATTGAGAAATAGTAAATCTTTTTTTAGATAATGTTTTTTCAATACATCTAAGAGCCAATTTGATCTGGGCATAATTTTCTAATAAAAATATCCGAACAATTTGAGCAACTATCACTTGAGATGTTTTTTTTTTCTATAGTAGTGGTAATTTTCTTTTGAGGAATATACCTTTTAAGTCTTTAAATTCAAAAATAAGAATTTTAAAGGTCTAATTAAATGTTATGTTTTTTAAAGGCTTAATTAAAGATTTTTCTGGTTCTGGTCATGTTTTTAGGAGGTACATACCCACTTTTTTTTATTTTTTTGGGGGGTATACCCCCTATTTTAATTTTTTAGGGGTACACACCGTTTTTTATTACATTATAAGTCCATATTGTTCAGAGTTCTTTTTTCCTTGTTCAGGTCAGTCCAAAGTGGTGATGAGTCCAACGTCTGTCTATTACCCACTAAAACAGCATGCTTACCCCCTAAAATAACAAGATTACCCCCTAAAACAGCATGATTACCTCCTAAAACAGCAAGAAACAGTAGACAACCTACTTAAAATGTAAAAAAAAGGGGTATTTGCTCCCTGAAAATACAAATCTGATAAATGGGCTGCGAAACCCGCGAAATCAGATCTGAATTTCTGACGTTGAAATCAGAGCCCAAACGGCGAATGCGAAGGTTAATGATAGTGGTGGCGCGCAAACGGTGGTCTGCTAGTGTGTTGGTGTGGAGGAGCGCTGCAGCGGAGGTTCTCTGGATTAGTGAGGTGCTTTTCCTGCGCTGGTGGTGCAGGAGTGGCTCGTGCGGTGGTTCATAGTGGTGGTGTCTCGGAGGGCTTCGATGGAGAAGGTCGAGATCTGCAGCGGTGATGTGGCTCTGCTTCGCGCGAGGTGGCTCGGAGTCGCAGATCTCGTGGAGGTGCAGATCTGCAGCAGTGGTGCGATGGTGAAGCAGCAGAACAGAGGTCTTCCAGCGAAGGTTTACTGAAGGGTTCTTGCGCTGGTGAGAGGTGGCGGAGGTTCACGACGGGTTTATTGCGATGGAGAGAGTGCTGGAGTAGATCCATGAACGACGGTCAGATTCTTGCGCTGTAGAAGGTCCGGTGGCCATGGCATGAAGGTGAGATGGTGGAGTTGGTCACGGTGCTCAGGAATTCGTGGTGGGAAGGAGAGATCTTGTGGGAGGTTTAATGGTGAAGGATGGGCTACGATGGGGGGGCGTCGGGATGGGTGAAGAGACATAGGAGGCGGCGAGGGTTTTCTGTGTGCAGGAGAATTACCGTGAATGAGAGAGAGAGAGAGAGAGAGAGAGAGAGAGAGAGAGAGGGAGTGTTGCTGGTTTTCTGCAATGCTGTCGAGAAAGAAAGGGGGGGTGGATTCTAATTAGGCTAGTTGGTTTCTAATTTGGGTCTTTTTTTATTAAACACTAGTGTAGATGGGGCCTAAAACCTCTTTTACCCATTTCCTTTTTTCTAAGTCTATGCTAATAATACGGGAAATATTCTGAATACCCCTATAGTTTGACAAAGGGGAAAAAGCCCTATAGTTATAAAAGGGACATATACCTTTTATGGTTTTCTAACTTGTGACAATTTACCTATTCTACTAATTAATACACTATAACTAGGAGCTCGGTATTAGGAGCGGATCTTCCTAAGGCCCAAGGGGGACTCAAGCCCCTCCTGAACCCGTTAATTTTAAAATACGTTAATGTAAATTTGGCTTGTAAAATAATTAACTCCCACTGAAACTTTATCTAATATGTGAATGCTTTAAAGAACATAGAAGTTATTGTATTTTAGTGGTTTATTATCTTTATATATTAGAATTTATCCTAGAGGTTAGGTGTGCTTTATTTATTTTTTCACAAATATACATATAATAATATAAAATTATTTCTAAATTAAATTTAAACAAGATTTGATTCAAAAGTAAGTTTAATTTAAAATAAGAATAAGACTTCAACTTTATTCTTATACTTAAACATTATAAATAAAACTTTGATCTTTAATATACAAGATTTAAGTTATAAATTACTTAATTTTCATATGCGGTTTTTAAATATTGCAATTCTTTTATATAGGTCTCTATTTTGAGTTTGGTGATATCATTACTTAGTAATCTATTATTTGCATTACTCCAATAAAATTTTAATCTATAATTTTTATAGATGATTTATTCCTTATATTTATAAATTGAGAAAATTACCCAAAGGGTCTTGAACACATACCCTTAGGATCCAACAAAATCGGGTGCATTCTATCTTCTTACTAAAGGCCACAACCAAAAATTAACACTATATGAAAAAATTCCAACTACCTTTTTGCGCCTTTTTGTTTTTCATTTCCTATATATACTAATTTTATTCATCAGAAATATTTAAAACCCTAAAATCTATTACTCTTTCCTCTCTTTTATCTTCTCCTGTAACCTTACTTTCTCTTGCTTTTTTCTCCATGCAAACTTAATGAAAGTTTCATGAATCTCTATTTTCTCCATGAAAACTCAATGAAAGCTTCATGAAAACTACCGACCACTGCAGTCTTCTCGAACAAAGCACTGGAAAGCATACCTGCACTCGCCGAAGAAGAACAAAAGAACCGCCGCTGCTCGACAGTGACCACCGCCGTCGCTGAAAATCGCTATTGCTGCAGCTGTCACGTGAAGACTTCAACAGCGGTGCTCGTTTGTTCGCCATTGCTTAGGTGCTCGCCCGGCGCCGCTCTGGTGGATGTGCTCACTCTAGATCCACAGCAAAATCACACTCCAGATCCACGGCAAAATCTCACTCCATTCGAAGACGAAGGATTCTGCCACTACAGCTTCTCCGAGCGAGCTTCAATAGAGCTCTGGCGACGAGTTCGATGGTGGTGCGAAGACGAAGTTGGAGCTCAGATCTTGTAATAGTCAGACGTAAAATCAGTACCTTTCTTTTTTTTGGACTATGATTTCATCTTATTAATTTATTTAGTTGTTTTTTTAATTGAATTTTGTTTTGTATTCAATGTATTTTTTTTTTTATATATAAATGAAGTAAATAATGAAACTCAACAACTCATGCAAGCATGCTCAGTAAAGTTACTGAGCATACGAATTTACTTAGTATAATTACTCAATAAAAAAATTCGAATACTCAGTAAATTTTTTCGATACTCAAAACTTTTTCAGATACTCAGTAACTTTTACAATACTCAGTACTCCATGCCCATAACTTTTTCCATGCTCAGTAACTTAATCCATGCTCATAACTTTTTCCGGCGGTGTTCGACGGTGGTCGGAGCTGGAAATCTTTGATAGTTAATGAAGGAGAAGAGAGAAAAAATGATAAATGAGGAGAGAGATTAATGATAATGGAAGAGAGAAAATAATAGTAATGGAGTATATACAATATAAGAATAGTAATGTCTTAAAGGCCTCTTTGGAGGAGAAAGGAATGAGTGGGTTCCTTTGTGGCACTAAGATGGTCCCCAAGACCATATAGGTAATTCATCCATATAAATTAGAATATTAATATAACATATGGTATATTAATATAATACTAATGATACTATATAAATTAAGTGTATATAATAGTGTTAGTCTACATATTTTATGAGTAACTAGAAACATGTAAGCTCTTGGAACAAAAAAAAACATGTAAGCTCATCAATTTAAGAGACGAGCAACGTAATGATGTTGGATTTTTATATTTGCATTTTGACATTGAGTAATGCTAGGTATCATCCCAAATCATATCACCCTTTTACCGCCCCTTATGTGGACTAATCATAGAAGGTGATAAAAATCCATCTAGGAGGTAATAAAAAGGTGATGTGATTTGGGGTGAAACATTACTCTATGACATTACTAGTTATATGTTAATGTATCCTTTTTTTTACCTTAAAAAAATTTAGTAAGCGTTAACCCTCAAATCTCCATATATTTCAAGCCCCCTTCAATTTAACTTCTGAATCTGCCCCTGCTAGGTATAACCTGGTGCAACTCATGTCATAAGGTATAGTGTAATATTTAGTAGTTTGATGAGTTGTCACGAATTAAAAACCATAAAGAATGAGTTTTCACGAATTAAAAAACCATAAGATAGGTATTTGAACTTTTTAAAATCATAGGAGGATTTTTGACCCTTTGTCAAACCATAGGGAAATTGGTATTTTACCCTAAATAGTAATTACAATGAGGATTATGTTTATAAGTGGTGCATCAGTATATGTTTATACCAATCGCTGAAAATGTGAAAGTATTGTTATTAGTTCGGTGTAGAAAATCATTTTCATAATGATTTATTTAAATGCACTTGGGTGTATTTTTGGGTGAGCTACTGATGTCTCGCTCTTTAGCATTATATTTAATAGTTTGAGAGATCTATTCTTGGGGGTTTTGAGTCAAAAGTTGGGATTTTGTGTCCTTATTTGATACATTTAGAGTCTTAAGCTAATATAAATAATTCTTGTGTTTTTAGAGCATTTTGAGGTGTTTTGTACGTTATAGATGAAAATCATAAGAACACGTGGAGTCCAACCACTAATGGATGAAATACATAAATCAAAAAAGTGAAGATAAACCTCACAGAAAGTGAAAAGAGATAAAAAAAAAAAAAGTAACCAAGGAAGTCAAGAGTTGTCTTAATACTCAAGAAAGGAAGGTTTTTCTATTAGACTAAATTCTTTGAATTGGCGCCCAAGATTATCCGGGGAGAGTTTGGAGCTGCTTTATAGGCCGTTGGAAAATTCTTAGAAAGGCGAGTACGTGAAAAATACCGAGCGCTGATAGGAGTCCGAAAGGTCGAGTTATGATTGTTCTAGTGATCCAAATGTGACATACATGCACAAAAGTGATTAACTTCGAATCCCGATTAATGTATACTTATCAATTTTTTCCTTATAGATAGAAATACCAAACTAGTGAATTTAGGTGAATTCAATTGTTTCAAATTCAATTTCTCACTTTTAAACCTTAGTTTTTGCAGATGTAGTCCTTTACTTTGTAGTAATTCAATTGTAACTCAATCTACCTTTTCCATTAGTTTTTATTATAAAAATTATTCTTAACCGATCTAAAGCACAAGATTAGCATTCCTAATCTCTTGCGATACGTACATCGTGCACTTACGTATTGAAAACAGCTTTCCTTTGTTTGTTTAAGATTTTGAAGATTACAAAAGATAGTCTACACTAAACATGTCAGAACCCAAGATGGCATAAGCGGAAAAAAGACCACATGAAGATTAATGACTAAAAATTATTTACTCTTCAACAACCTGAAAACGCCCTATATTACCTCCTCTTAAAAGCTTTGTGTCAACATTTGCCTTTCAATCACAGATCAATCTGCTAGACTTGACTTGTGGGTGCAATTTATCTTTGATCAAAAGTTGAATGTTTGATACTCAATATATGAAATTCATTGAACTAAATATGTTTGGATCTTATGGTTTATTTGGAAATCAAGAAAAAAAAAAGTTTTTGAAAACAATTCTAATACCACCCTTAACTAACTTTTGCCAGTATAGAGAGAGAATAGGAACACGGTTTATTCACTTTTCTTTTCTCCAGATGTAAATGAGCTGCATTTTTCATTTATTTTCTCAACTATAGGACCTGTGTTGTGTAAGCTTTCATGAAAATTACTTTCCTAGCAAGTAACAAGCCACCTCTTTAGCTTAGTATATTGAATTGACAAAAGAAATTTTTTCCATTTAAACTATCGAATCTACTTTTTAATTAAGCAAGTTGCTCTCGTCAATCAGGTAAATTACATTTCCCCTTCTTCTTTCGATTTACAATAACTTTTAACCGGATGGATTCATAATTTATTTTTGAAAAGATATAAAACTTAAAAATTTGTGAAATTTTAGGCATCTTCTCAAATAAAATTAGACTAATTTATAAATTTGAGTAGAGTTTGGAAGATGAATATATATATATTCAAGGGTTGAAATTTAAGTTTTCATAGAGTAATGGTATAAAAGTACTAAAAATCATATCATCAATCATACCATATCAATGATATAATATGGTATGATCAGGGATCCCCCAACACCTCTCCCCTTAATTCCCCCTAACTTTTAGTACTACATTATATCATATATCATATCATATGTGTGTGCTATAAATTTAAGAATTCAGTTGATGTTGTTAATCATCTGAAAAACGAAATAATCTGATATGACCGAAGCATTAACGATTTAGAGCTTATCACTAGTTTTTCTTATACACTTCTACTTGAATATGAGGGGAGAGCTAATAAAAGAAGTACCTTTTATACACAAGTTGAATTTAACTGCTAATAAAAGCTAAGATTGTACGCAAGAAGTTGAAATAGTAAAAAACTTATTGCATTATTATGGCAAATGATTCTTATGGGTAATAAAAAAAAACCAATCTTTAATGCATAACATTTAACTGTACAAAATGTAATTAAGTGTTTGAGTTGAGAGAGTAATGTGTATTTTTCTTCTTTCCTTTCAACTTTTTTTTTGGGTTAAGATTTTAGGGGAGACAGTGGTGTAAAACTTTTGGAGGAAGATTTGAATTTTGTAGAATTTAGAATTTATATGTTTATTCTAAGTAAAATAAGGGGAAATGTCATTTACACTATAATTAGAGGTATGTTTTTTTTTTTTTTTTATTTGAACAAAAAAAAAGGTATGTTTTTCATATACAGATTTTTTATTTTTTTTGTTCCAAAATACTATAAAGATCATTAAAGTAAAGTTTGGCACTTAGTACGAAATCTAATAACTTACCCGACAAGCCTCTCATCCAAAAATACAATTTTGTTCCATCTCTCTTTGACATTGACCTGAAATTGCTTAATGCAGTGAGTTACTAAGACTTTTTCCTTATAAAAAGGCACCACCAACACATTTTTTCTTCTTCTACTTAACTCTAACCTTCATTAACGTCTTATAGATCGATCATGGGAGGACACATGAGTAAAAGGCCTGCTGAAATTTCAACTCATACGAAGCTGATCAACTCATACGAAGTTGCATCTGAGCTTGATCATTCAGATACGAATCTCCGTGCAAAAACAGACCATGTTATCGACATGACTAGTCTAGCTACTGGTGTTCAACTTACAGGGATGTCATTTGATTCATCAAAAGATATCACAGGCTGTCTTCTTGATATGGATAAGGAAGTTGTTAATGCTGTTTTGCAATGCAAGAAAGATAATTGGAAGAAGAATCAAGCATTGTTTGAGCTTGTAGTGGAGTATTTCGAGAATACTTTGAAAATCCTACACTTTTGTGTTGTGTTGGACAAGTCTTTGAACAGCGCTCGCCATATTCTCACTTCTCTTCAACAATTTGAGGAACTGAAGAATTTTACAGAAGAGTTTCTTCAGACATTTAAATCTGTTTATAAACAACAAACGATAATGCTTGAGAAGTTTCAACTGAGGAAAAACAAGCTTAATAAGAAGATTAAATCCATTCGTGTCTGGAAAAAGGTTTCAAGTATAATCTTTGTTGCATCATTTGCTGCTGTTTTGATTTGTTCAGTAGTGGCTGCAGCTATGGCCGCACCACCAATCGCGGCGGCTCTTGGAGCTGCAACCTCTCTCCCACTAATGTCTATGGGGAAATGGATTAATTCTTTAATAAATAACTATGAATCCACCATAAAAGGGAAAAAAGAGGTGTTTAACTCAATGCATGTGGGGACTTACATTATCATAAAGGATTTGGATAATATAAAGGTACTTATTGATAGATTAGAAATTAAGATTGAAGCATTGTTGAAGAAATCTGATTTAATAATTAGTGAAAAGGGTGTGAAGCTGGAGGTAGAAGAAATCAAACAGAAAATCAATGTGTTTATAAAACATATTGAGGATTTGGGCGTTCAGGCTAATATGTGTAGTAGGGATGTTCGAAGAGCAAGAACAGTTGTTCTGCAAAGGATTAACAAACAACCCAACCATTAAACAATTATGGCCAGTGTTTAATACAAGTGGTTGTTGCATGTGTCCGGACATACCTGTGAACTCCATGGATTTATTAATGATGGCTGGGTTTCCTCCATCTCCGGTGATTGATTCTCATGGCACAAAATAAAGTGATTATGGCTAATTAGTGAAAAATAAAGGATGTTGAATTTATTTATCGTGATATGTAAAACTAATATTTGTTTTGGAAGTTATTATTTCTCTTTTTTCTCTTCTTTCTCTTCTTAATATCTTAGTTACTTATTATAAAAGAGTAATGATACGTACCATCCAAATTCATACCACCTAACTACCACCCAATAATGTGGCGTGAATTGGTTGGTAAAAAATCTTTAATCAAATCAAGAAAATGAATAGATTAACAATTTATAACCAACCAATTCATGCCACGTCATTGGATGGTATTTAGGTGGTATGAATTTAGATGGTATATATCACTACTCTTAATAAAAATAGAAGGTAACAGAAAAGACGGTCTACTTCTTTGACTGATAGTACTAGTTATAGAGTAGGGGGAGCAAGACTAACCTACCAAAAAACCCGACCCAACTTGAGATAATTTTATTGAATAAAATAAATTTAACCTTGGTTAAAAAATAATTTTGCCCTACCTTCTTATTTCAATTGGCCCGACTACATTAACGCGGGTCTTCCTTTTCTCTTCTGGTCCAACTCGAGTGGACCCGACTGTTGTACCTAATTATAACACACACATACATATATATATATATATATATATATATATATATATATATATATATATATATATATTTCATTGTTCATTGTTAAAAACATGCCGCATCATGAATTTCATTGTTCATAACAAGAATTTAATTGGTAAAAACAACAAAATTCACTGTTTCAAACAATGAATTTCTTGCTCTTAACAATGATTTCTTGTTCCGAACAATAAATTCCATTTCCTGCGAGAAATTGGCCAGATATCTGATTGAAAAAAAAACTAGATAGGTTATTGACGACTGTAGGAGTGTCCAATGGTGATGCCGGTTAAAAAAAATTGCTCGGAGGTGGTAATAATAGTGGTTGGTGCAGCAGTGGTCGGTGGTGGTGCTCAAGTATTTTTTAAAAAAGAATTGGTCGGAGGTGGTGGCGGATGCAGTAGCAGTGGTCGGTGGTGGTGCCCAAATTTTTTCACAAAAAAGATTTAAGAAAAAAATTGGTCGGATGTGGTGGTGGCTGCAATGTTGGTCCGCGGTGGTGTCCGAAATTTGAAAAAAATAAAAATAAAAAAGTTGCCCGGTGGTTGTGGTGGTGGTTGCTGCAGTGGTCGGTGGTGGTGCTCGAAATTTAAAAATTAAAAAATTAGCCGAAAGAGGTAGTGGTGGTGGCTCCAGTGGTGGTCGGTGGTGGTGGCCAAATTATTATACAAAAAACTAAAAAAGAAACTGGTCGGATGTATTGGTAGTGGTGGTTGATGTGGTGTTGGTCGGAATTTTGAGAAAAACTATATGGAGATCATGGTTGTTATAGCGGTGGCGACGGTTGGTTGTTATGGCGGTTGCGGTAGCGGTGGCGACTGTCAGAGGTTGTAATAAGATTAGTTAATTTAAATGATATTTTTATTTAGATAAATAAATAATAAAATAATAAAAATGATTGCATAAATATACTTTCATCAAAGGTTGGGTTTTAATTAAAAAAATTATTGAGGGTTATAAGTTTTACAATGTGTTGTAATGGGTCTTGTTTTTAAAATGTATAAGAGGTCTTTTAAACTACGGATAGAAATTTGAAGAACGACTATCTAAAATAATTTCACCGTCCTTCCCTTGTTATATGAATTTTTTTGCATATCCTTTTGACAGAAGAAGAAAAAGATTTTTTTTTTTTTCATACTAGTCAAAACATAAGACTTTAGGCATACATCGCCCCTCCTCCCTAATATATATGCTTAGAAAGAGAGGGGGGAAATTAATTAGTAAAAACAAATAAAGTTACTGAATTGTATAAATGATACACGCGAAATTGCACTCATATAATGATAAAAACAAGATAACAAATGAAACATGTTGTATATGTGAAGTATTATTATTCTTATCATTGTTATGAAGGGTTGCTGAGCTTTTATTTGACACACCACGAGGACACATGGCATTTTCTAAATGGTCTTGCGTGTTACTTATGTGGCACACTCGGAGCTTTAGATCTTGGATGATTTGGACGACTGAGATTACTTCTCACTTATGTGTCTTATAAAAGGCTTCTTTTTAGCCTTTAGTCAGACTCACTTCTTCGATTACTCTTCCTCTCTCCTCTCTCGCGCATAAACCCTAGTTTAGTAGAAACCCTTGGTTTCTTCATTAATCCTTCGATAGATTAGTTACGATTTAGCAAATCTTATATATTGAATCCACTGATTCAATTCTTAGTTGTATTTCAGCGTAGTTGTTATACTAGATAGATTTGTGGAAGAATTGTAATATTACGATAACTTTGAGGGGTTCTTTGTGAAGTGTTTCAATCTTGCAATCCGAGGCATTTAGTGAAGCAGAGCCTTATTCATCTAGGCTCAACGTGGATGTAGGTCCTTTTGTGACTGAACCACAATAATTTCTGGTGTTCTTTACTTTCTGTGATTTACTCTTTTACTCTGATAAATCTTTCAAACTTAAACTCTATTTTCAATTGAGGTGTTCAATTTACAACAAAACATATACTTATCATGTACAAAAATAATTACTTAACTGAGTAAGTGTTTTGGATTTTTTTGAAACAAAAAGAAAGAAAACCTAAGTGTTTTGGAGATGAATATAGAAGAAATACATGGTGGGAGTCGAAATCACACTTAAATCACAAACTCAACATTAAAAGATTAAGCAACATAGAACACTACAACCCGGTCCATTGCATAACAATGGTGATAAATTTGTTAGAAATCAATTGACAAAAAAAAAAAATCTGTTAGAAATCAGAATACAAGATAAAAGAGCTAGAAACACAAGGGAAAGACATATATAAATATATATAGTAAACCCAAAATGGCATTGAAAACTCATCATCATTCTTTACATTTCCATTATCATTCAACACATATTTAGCTTGAACAATTAATCGATGGACGGATGTTAAAATATGTAAGCGATGCAAGAATTGCAGTAGCAGAAAAAACATACAATTTGAACCAAATCGATCCGAAAAGGGTCAAATATGTACAAGAGCTAGTAAAAACCAATACAAAAGTCAAGTTTAATAAGCATTTTCCCATCGACAAGTCCCCTTCTACACCTTCATTAGGGAAATGACCTTTAAAATAAAAATCAGAGAGCAATTTATCCTTGAGCGAGAAAGTATCCATTAACCATGACGTCACCTCGTTTTCCGATGATGGGATATCACTTAAAGATAAACGCCTTACATGAATATGTACTTCAGCAGGGTCTACCCCACACGCATTGTCCAAGAAAGTTGGGAATCGATGCTTATAGCTAATGGTTACATCATAAACTGCATAAATCAAGAAGGTTATATAAATTATTTTATGTAATATAAGGACATAAAGTGCAATTAGTAAACAACCTGCATCCAAGGAGCCTCTCAATTCATTCAAGCAGGCATAAAATCCCTTAGTCTTTGGAAGTAACACGTTTTTCAAAACAGGAAGTCCATGTTCAGATGCATACTTTTGACTTCGTATACACTTCTGCTCACTAAAACAAACAAAAAATCAAATTAAGTTACAAAAATGCAGAACATGAGGAAATACATACTTGAAATCTGTGCCTTCAGGAAATACAACAAGCCAGAGAGGATCGCGAGGATCTTTAAAAGTTTTCAACATCTGATTCATAACCGATTGATCAGTTTCCCATTTTCTTTCGACTGGAATAAACTCAACTACGTGAAATACCCAACCGAAAATAGGTAATTTCATTAAACTACTCTTGAGAATATACTTTACATACCCTATACTTCCTTTTCTTAACGCAAGGTCCCATAAATACATCCAATCAACCTCTGTTCTATGATTTGCAATAATCAATACTCGTTCCTTATCAGGGACTTTATCTCCGGAGAACACGAGTTTTGTTTTGTTTATCTTTTCGAACAGTAAAGGCCACAAAGCAAGCCAAGAACCTAGTACGAATGATGTACCGATTCTACTGTAATGAACGTTAAACATTCTGATAATGACAGCTGGCCAGAATCCACCACAGACAAGCATCATGAAGGCTGTGACAATTAAGACGAGTATACATAGAACACCTCGTAATGCTCTTAACTGGGTAAAAGGACGATGCCTAGGTCCATTTTTTGAATCGGTAGTTTTTGAAACTTCCATCTTCACTCTCTTCGATTACAAATTGGTGTATTAGATAAAATGGAAATTTAAGTTTTATACATGTACGCAATAACAGATCCTTGGCCCCGCCTATTTAGATGATGCTTGATTTGATTTTGATTTAAACCTGCAAGTAAAGGAGATATCTTTTATGAAAACCCCAGAACACATCATAGAAAGGTAAATTCACTTGAAACAAATTACAGTCCATGTTGAGTATTAAACATACACTCAGGGGAAAATCTTTTTTGACCCAAATGAAAATTAGTTATTTTGCATAATACAGGGATCTATAATGTAATTAATTCCAAAAAATGTTTTGAGGTCAACATCAATTGTTCTCCAACAAAAATTCATGGCTTTACTACCCCTACCTATACCACTAAGTTCTAACTCTTCTTAATGAATGTAGCAAAACTTTAGAAAGATGACAACCCATCAAAAGCATTGAAGCAGACGATAAAACAATTTATAAAAAAATAAAAACCCAAATATGTGACAAAATATCAAACACGGAGAACGCATACCAAGATTGAGTTCTATTATTTGAAAAAAAAAACCGATAGTCTCTATAGATAAAATATGAGTAAAGGTGAAAGAAGAGATAAGAGAGTGAATTAACTTACGTAGATAAAGTCTCAGGGTGGTATTGTGTTGATTACCATGTATCCGTTATGCACGAACGAGATTGAGGAGACAAGACACACCACACTATATACTACGTATAGTCTCGTATACGAAGGAACCAGGTGAAGTAGTGTGATGATAACAGCTACGGATATTTTATGCATGAGACCTTGCAACTTTAATAATTATAAAATACCCCTCGGAAGTTGAATTTTTTTCAAATTCGAGATATCATGGTTTTCATTGAGTGGTTAAGAATAATTCTTGAAACTATGGGCCCACAATTTTTTCTTAGGTAAAAGACAATTTTTTCTTAGGTAAAAGACAATTTTTTACACAAATCAAAAAGTGTAGGAAGATCAAGAACGCTTTAAGTATTTTTCTTCTTTTCATTCTTTTGTCGAAAACTTTAAGTATTTTTCTAAAAACATATCGAAATCACTTCTCAAAAAAAGTATGATAGCGTTCTCGAAAAGTAACTTTAAACTAATAAAGCAATCGTATTTAATAAGATAACTTAATCCTTTTTTTAATAAAGATTTATGAATTTTTGTTTTCATTTTTTTAAAGTGAGGTTTCATAACACTTTTTTATAAGAAAAAAAAATGTGATTTATCTAATACAGTCCACAGCCTCTAGTCCATTGCCCATCAGGTGCAGCCCATCGAAAAAGTCAGAATTGTCCTTGTAATTTGATTAATGACAGTTGACTTTTCAAAACTAGTTTCCTTGATTTCATGCAAACAATCAATTATCAAAATAGAATTTGATAACTTATTTCATTTTATTGGATTTGTTTTCAATTAATGACAATTGACTTACCAAAAGTAATTCCACTTATTTCATGCGAACAATCAATCATCAAAAAAGAATTTGATAACTTATGTCGTTTTATTGGATTTGTTTCAAAAATACTGTCTGATACATTAAAGTTATTAATTCACGTCAAGACTTGTCATATCAAAATGTTAATCCATATCAAAATCTCGGGTATCATTTATATTGTTGTTTTTTATGGTTGTGTATGTTTGTTATACTGTCGGGTTGAGTGTGTAAATTGTTGAGCTGCTGAAAATCGTAATTTTTTGGTAGAACATGTTTGTAGGTGTGTTAGTGTAATCGGGTGGGTGTGTCAATTCAATTTGATGGTGTGAGTTGTTGTTTGTGTATTATTAGTCCTGGTGGATAATGTTAATGATTTTGGTGGTGTGTGAGTGAAAATCAATGGGTTGTGTTTCATTCGAATAACCACGAAGTAGGGTTATAGGTGTTATTATGATGGTGTGTCAATGTAAAATGATGGTGTGTCAATGTAAAAGTTGGTCTGTCAATGTAAAACGATGGTATGTCAATGTAAAATGAAGGTGTGTCAATGTAAAACGATAATGTGTATGTAACAGTAGTGAAAACCAAAACAAGTCAACAAAATCTGTTTATTGGTGCATAAAACACATACATTTATTGATATATGAAAAACAACTGACAATGTATATTGTTCAGTGAAAAATACATACAAAATATGTGTGTTGCATACGCATTTGAGTGAATCATGAACAAACAACACATCTATTTATTTTGACAGTGAAATATAATGATAAACAAGATCGCAACAACACTACCATAAATCCTATTATGATATGTTTTTAACTGTTGATAGATGATTATCATTCGATTCATATACGAAGAATAGATCATAAAACATTCTCTTACAGACAAAATAATGTTTTGTATGTGTATCAAACGATGAATTAGCACTTTGTTAACCAAAAAAC
Organism: Nemophila menziesii; assembly: GCA_029959085.1. Taxonomy (NCBI): domain Eukaryota; kingdom Viridiplantae; phylum Streptophyta; class Magnoliopsida; order Boraginales; family Hydrophyllaceae; genus Nemophila; species Nemophila menziesii. The sequence continues at coordinate 36,129,292 of JARWIR010000007.1, read as the reverse complement.
AAGATATTAGATTGTAAACATAATTTTTGTGAATGCTATCGACTGTGGATGAATATTGTACTGCGAAATGCTAATGCTGCGATATAGTGGTGTGTCTGATGGAGTGGAATTGTTTAAGCGTAAAACAAAATTACCATATTAAAGTGCTATGATTAAGAGATTTAATAGATATGATACAAATATGGAATTAGTTACAAACGATAATTATGGTAAGATTCTAATACGATTTGATCAGTTGGAGGGTAACGATGGTATAACACATAAGACGCTGGACCTGTTTGGAAAAAAATCAAGTGTTGAACTTTTTGGGATGGATAACTGGGTTGTAAGATTTAATTAGCTAATATTAAAAAAAAATTGCAAATATCCATCAATGTATGAGTTTTCAAAATTTAATGATAGTTATATTGTTAAATTACATCACCTTACTTTTTCTGAAGGTATATTTGTATTTACTTACATTTGATAATTCTATGTGCATTCATTAAAAAAATATAACTTTATATATTTTAAAATCTGTAAGAATTTAATTTGAAAATATGCTAATCATGTTTGAGAAACTAATTTGGGTTCGTCTCTTATATTAAGATATATTCAATTTAGTCAAAATCTTTGAAAGTAAATTTGAATATGTTTGGACCACGATATGAATAATCGGGTCAATTGAATACTATGTAGTATCCTTGTTCGTTGAAGTATGTCCTAAAAAGTAAAGTAAAAGCCCACAAAATTGTATTGCCATGTGACTACGAAAGTTGTATTAAATAACTTGAACCGAAGTTCTAATTTGGAGATTGGGATGTAGTTTTAGATTGAGGAAAATATAAATAAAGGCATGACTTTAAAAAAAAAAAAAAAACCTAACTGAAAAAAGTCATTTTAAAATTTCAATTTTAATTTTTTGGTTTGATCATTTTATTTTTATAGATTTTTCTTGATTAGAGAAAAAAAATGGCCGATTTTTTTCATTGGCTATGTAACCAATTAATGTCAGTATCTTCTTTTTGTAAATTAAAATATTGCATATGTATCTAATATCTGTTAACTCCAATTCATTTTACAACGCGTATAATATTCTAGTTGGGTACGTGTACCCATGAGGCGTGTCTTTACTGAAATAATTGTTTATGTTATAATTCTATCTAGGTACGTACATATTTTCTAATTGGGTACATACCCATGTCCGTTTTATAATTGTTATAACATCATGTTTTTATATAATTGCATTCTAGGCTCCTACTAGCACGCGGGTATTAACCCAATTAGTTTTTCCATGTCAAGGTCTATATCCATGTTGGGTATATATCCAGTTGGTTATGTACGCAATTCAAAGTATAGGGAGAGTAGAAGTAAAACGTGACAAGAAATCCAAAGAAAGCTGTCATGAAAGACCTAATCCACCAACAAACTGTAAGAATATCAATAAAATTAGCTCGAAACCTCTTCAGAAACAATATATAAAAAACAAATTAAGCTAGTTACAAATTAGCTCATACCCAAGTAGAACAAATTCCAGGTGGGTACGTACTCAATTCAAAAATAGTAGGTGTGTGTACCTAGACGGGTGCGTACCCAATTCGGAAAGAGCATGTGTGTGTACCTAGGTGAGTACATACACAATTTGAAGATCATATTCAGCAGTTGCGCCAAACAGAAACACTTGTTTTATGTTAAAAAACTATGAAACTTGATAAAACCAAAATAACATCTCTTCACGCTCGCATTATAACTAGAAACTAAAAGAAAATCGCTTCACACTCGCATTGGAACAAAATAAGAATCTCTTCACACTCACATTTTGAAAAAAAAAAATCTCTTCACACTTGCATTGGAATGAAAATCTCTTTTTAATTCATTCCGATCAGCTGGATACGTACCCAATTCAAAGTATAAAATCATCTTTATGGGTTATGTTAGACCATCTCCAGTTGTGCCAACCGATATTTACTGCAAAAACAATTCAAAAGAGTCAGTATAAGATAAAGAAAACACATCTTTTCACACTCGCATTGGAACAAAAAAAAAGTAAATCTCTTCACACTCAGCGCTACACACTCGCATTAGAAAAAAATCTCTTCACACTAACGCATTACTTCTCATAATGTAAGAAGAAGAAAAAAAGTAAACATTGAAAAATAACGAAACATTTTGTTTTTATTAAAAAAACAATAAAACGTGATAAAACTTAAAGATAGGTTAAAAGAATTCGATTTTTTCACCTTCATTTGGGTTCTTCGCAAGACGGTTTGATATGACAGTGGTTTTCTTGTGCAGCAGGCGGCGGTTTTCCTATGCAGGCGATGGCGGTTTCTCGTGCAAGAAAGCGGCTTGGTGAAAAATGGTAAGACCTGAGAGTGAAGAGGCGGTTTTCTTGTGCAAGAGAGCGAATTGGTGGAGAAGGGTGAGACCTGAGTGTGAAGAGGAAGTTTTCTTGTACAGGAGAGGAAAGGTTTTCTTGTGCAGGAGGGCGACTTGGTGGAGAATGGTGAGGTCTGAGTGTGAAGAGTTTTTCCTTTTTTTTGTTCCAGCATGAAGTGAAGATAGAGAACAAAAAGAAGAGAGAGTGAAAAGAAGAGAGAGAACGTTTGGTTCGAATCGAAAAGTCCTATATGGTTTATTGTTTTGGGATTTAACTCCTAACGGTAAGGAGATGAAAGGGGATGATTTTATGGTCTTTAAACACATTATACTTGGTTTCTAACTAGGTAATTAGGGGGAGGATTATGTTAGTATTACTGGGTGGTCTGGGGTCATTATTAATCAATGCTCCTTTTAGATTCTCTTAAAACGTTGGACCATTTATATTGTTTAAGAGTGTAGATAGATTGGTGAGCGATGATAAAACCTAAAAATAAAATACCCAATTATTGATGAAAACATAAACCTTTAGAGTCATCTTTATATGTAAAGTAATCGAGAATTTAGGGTTGTCCGACCTATGAACTTAAGAAGCAGTCGAGGTTCCAAAAATTGTGTCGTTTTAAAGTATTCTTTTTTGAAGATTGAACTTTTATATATATGTAATTATATATCTAAGTTCAATAGTACAATACAATAAAATTTTATTTATGTGTAAATTATTTCTCTTCCTTTATCAAATTGTGCAAGTAAAAATTATACTCTAAATTATTTACATATTTTTGTAAGATATATTATACAAAAAATTTAAAATTGTTAATACAGCTAAAAAGAGATCTAAAAAAAATTATTTTTGATATCCTTTACATTTGGTTCCTACATTAAAATTTTGCTTTGTATCCGTGTGTATTGTTCTAAAAACATTGTGAGAATGTTATAATTTTGTTGATGGGTATTTGCTAAACAAAGTCTAATAAAAGTATCTAATTGTTAAATTAAAACTTCAATAATTTATTTAATAAAAAAATATCTAACAAAATAATTATTTATAAAAAACATCCTTTTTATATTTTCTATACATTTACTAGCATTATTATTATTAAATATATCTTTTTTATTTTAATATAATATTTATTTTAAAATGTTAAACAAATGATAAGATACTTCCACCACCACCAACGTTATTCACTGAGAACTCAGTATTTTCTCTGAGTAGTCAGTGTTTTTTTTTTCGAGTACTCAGTATATTTTCTTTAGTATCTGAAGAAAATTTCTGATACTCAGTGTTTTCTTTTTTACGATACTTGCAGAAATTTCCTAGATACTGTTTTTTCCGATACTCTATGTTTTTTTCTCTAAGTACTCAGCAAATTTTTTGAGTACACCACTGGTGGCGGTGGTCGATGGTCGGTGGGTGGTGGCCGGAGTCACTTGTTTTTTAATGAGGATATTTTAGTATTTTGTCATTCATATGATTGAGTAGTAAACTCTCTATAAAAGAATTTATTTTTGTCTTATGTCATAATTTTTGTCTCTAAGACCTTATCAATCATCTTAAGTATAACTGTAATATTTTTGATTTTATGCCTAGAAAGAAAAATATGGTAAAACGAAAGGTACGCGATATTTTATTTAATCAATGGGTTACTTCTCTATGGTCCATTGATTAAATTTTTAATTCGAGATAATGATTCGTTAATGATAGGTTAATTTCACCTCTTTTTTTTCTAAAAGAAAAAGAACTCTTTATTCTCTATAGACTTTTTAATATAATGTTTGTCCGATAAAGAAAAGTTGAACCAAACTGTATACTTGTAGTAGTACTATGGGGCAATTAGTATAAAGAGCCCAATGTCTTGCAACTTAACAAACGAAAGCCCATACACTATTTCAACTAACTACTAACCCAATACCAACTAAAACCTAATAAAATACCCAAAAAAAACTCTGCTCTCTTATATACCCTATGAAACAACAAAAATAAAAACCTAATAGGGATTTTTGTTTCAGCAAATCCATCCCACTCTATACCCCCCCCCCTCTCTCTCTCTCTCTCTCTCTCTCTCTCTCTCTCTCTCTCTCTCTCTCTCTCTCTCTCTCTCTCTCTCTCTCTCTCCCTCTCTATTCTCACCATCCTCACCGAACCAAAACCCTCCACCACGGCTGCCGCTCCAGCCTCATCCCCTTCCATTGCCACCCTCCACCTTCACCACCGAGCAAGCTTCTTTCCATCATCACGGATCCATCACCACCACGACGAAGCTTCTCAACTTCTTGATCCAGATCCACAACGACGCACCACCACCGAGCAAGCTTCTGCAGAAAACCATCGAGCAAGCTTCTGTAGAAAACCATCTTCTGTAGAAAACCAGCACCACCACCATAACAGCACCACTACCACTCTGCGCCTGTAACAGCACCACCACCACTCTGCGCCTGTAACAGCACCGCCAGAAACGCGAAGCCACCATATCTGCTCCAACACAGAAACGCCGCCTTGATTTGCTCCACCACCGCGCTCAACCAGATCTGCTCCAACATGAACCACTACTACAGATCTCGAGCTTCTTCATCAAAGCCCTCCGAGACACCACCACCATGGACCACCGCACGAGCCTCCGCTCTCCACCACCGCACGAGACACCGCACGAGACTCCGGTCTCCACCACTGCGCAAGCCTCGTTGTTGTCGCTGCTCGTGCAGCACCACCTCACCATTGCGAACCAGCCTTCATATCTGCCTGTGCAGCACCACCTCACCATCGCGAACTAGCCTCATTTCTGGATCTAGACAAAATCTGTTCGTTTTGTTTTTTTTTAAACGCGTGTATTTGGTTCTAGCCAGAAAATGTCCAGTCCATTTGGGCTTTCTAAAATTAATAGGTCCAACCCATATGTTTGGTCCAGTCTGGTTGTGACCATAAGTATTGTCCAGCTCATTAGTGTCTAGCCCATTGGATGTATCTTGTTTTAAAAATAAATTGTTTGACTAGTCCAATAGTTTTGTTTTCTTTACATATCCATTGGTTGGTCCAGCTCCTAATGGGCTATAGCTTGTTTTTTGTTTTTTAAAAACACTTTGGTTTCTTTACAGATCAGTGGGTAAATTTTTTTATATTGATATTTGTTTTTGTCTAGTATATTATGCCAGCCCTTTGGGTCTAGACAGTAGGGTCTAGACATAATGGTCTAGACAGTAGGATGTTTTGTTTTGGTTAAGAAAAATTAATCTCTAATCTAGTTTGTTAATTTTGCATGTGAAAATTAAACACTAATTGCACACTAAGCTTGAGGAATTTGTATAAAAATAAATGGACAAAAATTAAGTTAATACGTATTACTAAACAAATTGGCATAATTATGACAAAAAAGGTCTTGTGTACACATCATTGGATATACGAACTTGGACAAAACCGATACATTGAACATATACACAAAATAAGAAATGGAACAAACACACCTTAAAAAAGTTAAAAAAAAATATATAGGGTTGTACCAATAAAAACATAGGTATGTACCAATTAAAAACATAGGTCTGTACGAATAAAAAATGTAAGTACGTATCTTCGTGAACGTACCGAAAAAATATCAAGTTATAATAATTCAGAAAAAAAAATTAATTAAAAAAACAAAAAAAGAATAAAAAAAATTAAAAAGAGTAGAAAAATAAAAAACTAACTAAAAAAACTAACTAAACTTTAAAAAGTAGTATTTTTAATTAGACCTTAAAAACTCTCTTTCCTACTAAATAGACTTTAATTTGTAGAATCCTTTCCCCTACTATAAGTTTACGGAGAATTCTTGCATAAATCCGTTGTAGGTACAACGGATTTATATAACGACACGTGGCGATTAGATGATGACGTGGCGCCATCAGGTACGTCCGTCATTTTATTATTTTTTATTGACTTTGCACAATGACCCTATTACCCCTCTGCAGGTAATCATCATGTTTCGTCACATCGATGAACAGTTGTATTTTTTTTTTTTCTTTTTTCAGAATTTCGAATATTATTTTAATGAAATTTTCGTTCCCAGGTAATTTTATTTTGGCGGCGTTAGTGTAATTTATCGTTTCGGAAAAGACGGCGCCTGTTATTTTTTGTTCCTTAGTCAACGATAACAAATTGTCAACATTATATTACCGCCTACACGTGTCACGTACGCAGTGGTCCATTATTATATTATTATGTCCCATCGAAGCAAGTGGATGGGCATTTATTTATATAAAGCCTAGTGTATTTTTATGTTCTTTATAATGGGAGGAGTATGTGTATATTTTCGTTCCAGTATAAACGTTAATATTTGTTTTGTCGTTTTGTGATGATTACTCTTTTGGAACCGTGGCAATCCTAGTGAATGTTGAAATTCATGAATTTGGTGAATTATTTTTTAGGTAGTGGTGTTTATTTCTTGTATGTAGATGTTAATCGGTTTGGATTAAACTAAGTAGGTGCTAAGTAAATTGAAAGTCATAAATGGTGACGGGATAGGTGGTTGTGTTTGGTTTGGTAGCAAATTTATTGGGCCTTTAATGACTTTCCAACCACCTACGAGTTGTCGGAATTAATGCTATTTGTAGAAGTTTGCCTATAAAAGGAAGAGTTGGGAGGAAGCATGAATAATCATCCAAAGTTGTCTTATCATTTGTAGTTTGTAGTGTATCGGTTGAGGAAACATCTAGAGGAATGTCTTCAAATGGTTAGTTCTTGATTCTAATGTAGTATGTAGTATTTTTTTATTATGGTTGTCGCTATATTGTAATTATTGTGTTACGAAAATGCTAAATGTGCCGTTGATAGATAATATTGATGTATCAAACTAGGTAGGAACAAACTAAACACCCTAATTGTTGGTTTATACCCTTAACCTCTTAAATGTTTTTCTTGCGAGTTTTTTTAAGATTTATATTGGTATATTATTAAATTTCTTTATTATGGATGTGATTTATTATTTTGTTTAAAGATTTCGAAAAAAAAATGTTTGATAAACATTTGCTTCTTTTTTTATTAATTTGTTGTAAAATTCTAAGAAGTTGTTTAAATGTAATGTTGTTATATCCGGTTAAAAAATTAATTTGCTATGTACTGTTAGACGTTGTAGGTAGTTGTTCCATAAACGTTGGTGCCAAACAGATCGAAGATGATGTTGTGACATCGTTGACCCTTTTTGATGTGATGAAGTTGAGGTTTGCTAGCGAGGAGGAAGCGTATATGTTCTACAACACTTATGCCCGTGCAATTGGTTTTAGCGTTCGTAAGGATCGGGTCTATAAAGCGGCGGGTAGTGGTGGTGAAATTGTTGGTAGGTTGTTTCTTTGTTCTTGTGCAGGAGTTCGTCAGAAACAGTACACTGAAATGAAAGATAGAGTTCGAGGTCACAGAGCAGACACAAGGTGTAATTGTAAGGCACATCTACGTATTAAATTCGAGAAAAACCTTGAATGCTTCGTAGTGACTCGAGCCGTCTTAGAGCACAATCACGTTTTGGCTCCTCCCGCTTCCGCACACTTTCTGAGGTCCCACAGGCGTATAGACGAAGGGCATCTCGATCAAGCAATATCTTTGAGAGACTCAGGTATACAAACAACAAAGATAATGGACTTGTTTGTTAGAGAGGCTGGTTCATACCAGAGCGTTGGTTTTGTGAGGAAAGACTTGTACAACGTTCTCGGTCGTTTAAGGTCGGAGGAGATTATTGAGGGGGATGTTAATGTGACACTCGCCTACTTAGAAGGTCGGTGTGAGACAGATCCCTTGTTTGTTTTTAAATACACGTTGGACGAAGAGAAACGTTTGGAGAAGTTGTTTTTTTGCGATGGTAGATCGAGGAGAGAGTTTGCGATTTACGGGGATGTCCTCGTATTTGACGCCACATACAAAACCAATGCCTACGGTTTCCCGCTTGTTGTGCTAGCAGGGGTCAACAACCACCGTAAGACTTGTATATTCGGTATTGCGTTGATTAAGTACGAAACAACGGAATCGTATGTGTGGGTACTGGAAACGTTAACTGCGGCAATGAATGGGAAGAAACCTAGATCGGTTGTTACGGACGGTGATAGATCAATGGCATCAGCGATCGAGATCGTATACCCTGGGGTAGGACACCGTTTATGCTCTTGGCATTTGAGTCGCAACGCTGTGACCAACGTGAAAGTAGAAGGATTTGGTAGCATTTTTAAGAAGGTCATGCGGCTTCCGGTTAGCGTTGATTTGTTTGAAGAAGCGTGGTGGAAGATGGTGGGGGACCATGACCTATGGGAGGACAAATGGATACGTGAGACATACCAGAAGCGAGCTATGTGGGCCGAGGCTTATTTGAGGGGTAGTTTTTTTGGTTTTGTGAAGTCAACGCAGCGTTGCGAAGGTATGAATTCCTACGTTAACAGGTTCCTGAACAGGGGTGTCAAGTTGATTGGATTTGTCAAAGCGTTCTTGAACGGCATGATAACAATTAGGGACAACTCAAGTAAAGAAGAGTATCTCACGAACCAGACGAGTCCTATAACTACGACGCTCTTGCACGATATTGAGTTAAGGGCCGGCAAACAATTCACACGTGCCCTTTTCATGAAGGTTAGGAAGGAAATTGTCCAACAAGGCGATATAACTCATGAATCAGTGTCACAGACATATGGATCTCGCACTTTCGTTGTTAAGTCATACCAATACCCAACGTTGATCAGGAAAGTATGTATTTCGAGCGATGGATCGACGTTGAGGCTAAATTGCACTTGCTTACTTTATGAATCACATGGAATTCCATGCAGGCATATGTTTTACGTGATGAAATTTGAGGGGATGCGACAGATTCCAGATAGTTGTGTATTGTTTAGATGGTCCCCTGGTAGTAGTATTAACATTAGGGATAAAAATTTGGCCGATTTAAGTCAATCTGACAAGGAGATTGGACGTATGGGATACCTGAATGCGAAATGGAAAGACATGCGATACCATGCGGCGCGCAGTGAAAGGGGATATAACGATACACTAGAAGCCATCACTAATGTGGTTGCCCGGACAAGCAACTTTCCAAACGCGGATGGTACGCTTCTCGAGAAGCCCTCTCAACCTATAAGGAAAATAGCGGAAGATCCTGTTCTAGCACGTCCGAAAGGAACCACCACTGCTCAACCGCGTAAATGTGGTCTATGTAGACTCCCTGGACACCAGAAGAATACATGCCCCAAAAGAGGTGGGCGTCTACGCGACGAGGAATTAGACGACGAAGGATCGCCTAGTGAATCTGTTCCTGAATTCGCTTCCCAGTTTATGTATTATTAGCTAATTGTTAAGTAATTTGATTGGTATTTTGCTTAAAAATATGAAATATATTAAATTTTTATCTATTTGTGTTCCTTTTTATTAAATTTAATATATTTCTTATTTTCTCAACTTTTTAACTATTTGTGTTCCTTTAAACATAACTAGTGGTTAGTAAGGTTTCCATGCAACTTGGGTTGACTTTTGGTCAACATAGGGTTCATTTATCAACTTTTTGACTATTTGTGTTCCTTTAAACATAACTAGTGGTTAGTAAGGTTTCCATGCAACTTGGGTTGACTTTTGGTCAACATAGGGTTCATTTATCAACTTTTTAACTATTTGTGTTCCTTTATACATAACTAGTGGTTAGTAAGGGTTTCCATGCAACTTGGGTTGACTTTTGGTCAACATAGGGTTCATTTATCAATTATTTAGCTATTTGTGTTCCTTTAAACATAACTAGTGGTTAGTAAGGTTTCCATGCAACTTGGGTTGACTATTGGTCAATTTAGGGTTCATTTATCAACTTTTTAACTATTTGTGTTCCTTTATACATAACTAGTGGTTAGTAAGGGTTTCTATGCAACTTGGGTTGACTTTTGGTCAACATAGGGTTCATTTATCAACTTTTTAACTATTTGTGTTCCTTTAAACATAACTAGTGGTTAGTAAGGTTTCCATGCAACTTGGGTTGACTTTTGGTCAACATAGGGTTCATTTATCAACTTTTTAACTATTTGTGTTCCTTTAAACATAACTAGTGGTTAGTAAGGTTTCCAAGCAACTTGGGTTGACTTTTGGTCAACATAGGGTTCATTTATCAACTTTTTAACTATTTGTGTTCCTTTATACATAACTAGTGGTTAGTAAGGGTTTCCATGCAACTTGGGTTGTCTTTTGGTCAACATAGGGTTCATTTATCAATTATTTAGCTATTTGTGTTCCTTTAAACATAACTAGTGGTTAGTAAGGTTTCCATGCAACTTGGGTTGACTATTGGTCAATTTAGGGTTCATTTATCAACTTTTTAACTATTTGTGTTCCTTTATACATAACTAGTGGTTAGTAAGGGTTTCCATGCAACTTGGGTTGACTTTTGGTCAACATAGGGTTCATTTATCAATTATTTAGCTATTTGTGTTCCTTTAAACATAACTAGTGGTTAGTAAGGTTTCCATGCAACTTGGGTTGACTATTGGTCAATTTAGGGTTCATTTGTCTTTTGGTGGTTGTAATTTTGTTGTTTGACTAATCCTGTGTTAGCATACCAAGGTTTAACTGGATTTGTCCAACCTCAACCTTGTTTGATAACATTGTGTCCTGCGTTAAACTTTGTTTCTTTATTAATAAATGTGGAGATTTCCTTTTTTAATTTAAGCAGAACATTGATATGAAATTCTTTAACTAACGACACAAATATTAAACTATTAACTTGTGTTTGTGATACTAATTTGGTTATTATAAAAATTAGATGTGTTCCTATTTTCCTGAATAAAGTAGTGTACTGGTGGTCCCAAAACAACGACATCATGTTCTATAAATACAAGTGTAGAAACCCTAGTTTCAATAAACGCAAGCCTCAGTGTTTCAAAAACGTTACTTGCAACAAATTACGCTTCATATCAAAAATGGTAAGATGTTGTCAATAAAGTTAATATGTCTTAATAATTACAAACTATCTTCTACATCTACTACTAACAAAATCTATATTCGTATGTTTTAGTTTTTTGAATCGTCCAATGATTCCTCTGCCTCATCAGTATCTGGTGACGTAATGTGTTTAGGGGACTCCAATGACATCGGTGAAGATCCAAACCTGGATATGCGTTTCCATGAGATCTTATGTCCAAGGTTTGGATGCTTCCGTCCTTGTATGATACGACCCTACCCATTCCACCTCCACAACAAAAAAGATAAGCTTTACCACGACTGTCCAATTCATGGCTATGTAAAGTTAGTCTCACCGTATAGAGTTTTTATCAAAGATTTCATACCAACCCCGATGAGGAGATACGCGAAAGATGCCATAATCGTAGGTATGGGATTTGTCATTTGTTATTTGTCATTCATAATCTTCATGCAAACTTCATTCAATGCTTCGTTCGTGTGACCTAAAAAACGGCAGCATTCTAGATGTATTTCCGTTATTTATTGCTTTATCTTTTGTATGTTGTGCTGTACTTTAATGAATGTTTTTATTTCGCAATGGATTTTACTAAATGAAGTAAGATTTTCTATCTGTTACTAACACGATGTAATGATAAAATGTGATTGTTTCCGTTAACAAAAATACCAAAGATGGATAGATTCATGTTGGCCATGGTGATGCTACTTTTATTCACGCATATAATTCAAAGGAAGTAAAAATTAAAATTATTAATTATTGCTATTAGACATTACAATCACGTCAACCTTGTCAATCTGTCACTTGGAGTGTATATTTTTTCCACCAAGTCACTTCCCATTGGGAAGCTAAGTCATAGGGGTTGACTTTAACTATCCCTATTTTCCCCTACTGTAATCATATCGTCTTCTTCACGAGTCTACCATACCAGATAATAATGCATCATCAATAGAATCTAAGAAATTAAGACATTAACGAAATACTAAAGAATTTCATGCCTGTAAATTTGGACTTTTATTATCACCTATTACAAAACACTACAAACCGACGCGTAGAATATCGAAATTAAATATACTAACAACAATTTATTTGAAACAAACAACTACCACTAGTAGAAAAAGCAAGAAACAGATAACCTTCATTCCAATCCTGTACTCTGCTATGGCTTGGTTTAAGTCTGCAGATCTGGAAGGATCTTCAAAAGAGCTCACAACAGATGACGACGTCTCTCCAACCTCCGTATTACCTCCACCTTCTCGCATGGGTAAACACCAGCTCCAAAAACCGCAAAAGTTGCAGTAGAAGTATAGGGCTCCAAAATTACCAGTATGTTCATTCCGAGTAATGGAAGGGTCTAAGTGATTGGGTGGGTTACATCGACATTTCACTGGAGCGACGAACACAGAGCCTTTGCTTCGTTTACGACCAGCCATTGCGTATCCAAGCGTATTATGAATTTATTATGTAATTTGCATAAATGGGCAAGGAGTCGTTGTTTAAATGGGCATGTTCTTGAATATAGCCGTTGAGTGTGCAACGGCATGATTTATATTGTTATTTAATTGAATGCACTGTACACGAAAAATTATCCAATAGGTTTTTTATTTATTTTTTAATAAAAGCTAATAGGGATAAAGAAACCCACCTACCCCAATATTTGCTCTTCGAAGTCCACAATTTTATTTTATTTATTCGAAGGCCCATTTCCATAAGCTTTCCTCTTTAAAGCACACACGCTTTACTCTTTGAATCACACATATTGCAGCGGTAGGTAGTAGTATTCGAATCTGAAAGATGAGATCATCCAAGCCATCAACCTTTGTTCCTAGATTCACAAAAACGTATAACTTGCCCAGAAAAAATAAGGTGTTTGGAGTAGTGAAGAAAACATCAATAGATAAGAAGGGGCTTATTGTCAAACCAGCCCAAGCAGATTACGATCTAGTAGATTATCTTCACAGAAAAAAGGTGGGGGATTTAAGATCTCCAATAGAGGGAGCGGGGCAACTCCAGGTTTTGAAAGAAGTACTTGAATGCAACAGAAGAGTTCTATCTGCGGTTGGGCAAATGGATCAAAGGCTGATGAATCTCGAACAGCACTTGGCTGTTATAAATCCAACTATACGCCCTATGAAAGAATTCAAGTTTTTTTAGTTTAATTTACTTTTGTTTTGTATCAACTATCTTAATGAGCTGAGTAATTGTTTGTACCTGGTGTTTGGATTGTTAAAATGTAACCCCATAACTTCCTAGATCAACTATGTTCGTTATTTGATTTATATAACATTTGTTATAATTTATATGTTTTGGTGTTTGTTGTGTATGATACGTGTTTTGATTCCAGTCAAATAACGAAGATGAAACAAGCACAAAAGAATTATGAGTTACTAAGTACTATATAATTGCATTACACAAACATTACAGTAGATAGATCATACCAAGTCCCAACATGTTTAACAAACAGACTTATTAAAGTTAAGAACACGAACATTAACAATTACAGTAACTAAATTACCAAAAGAGGAACACAAATGGTTACAGACCATCGTCCCCAACATTATTTTTTGTCCACCGACCAGCAAAACAACTAAATCATCATTTAAAACGACAACACCAACAAGTCTTACTTACTTAATTTATTACAAGGTTCAATATAATATCTAAGCGAATTGTAAGGACATCGGAAGAGGAATTTCGCCAAATCAAATCGCCTTTTAGCCGACTCCTTGATACCCCAGTTAATAATATCACCAGGACGCATCATCATGTTGCATACGTGTAGTGCGCAGTCAAGGGTATCCACCTGCTTGGGCACCCAAGTAGGATAATTAGGCTTCTCGATATTAAGAGGAGGTAAAACATTGTTTTCATCAACCATTCCCAGCCATTCAACTAGTCCAGCAGCCTATAGCACCAACATAAAACCCATTCATTCAAACAAACAATTTAATCAAACAAGTTAACAAAATAAAACTTTTACATACCACACTTCTGAATTGTTTTAAGAAAGAAGCACGTGGTTTAGGGGTGGGAAGCATTGAATCACAAAAATGAATTTGTTGGGCTTTGAAATCAACTATGTAGAGCATCCAATGATTCTTACGCGAGTTAACAGGTATAAACATCTAAAAAAACAACACAGCACTATTTGATATACAAGCAAGCTAAAAAAAATAGTATCTAGTTAAAGAATTTACCCTTTCCAAATTCTTTACAAAACCTTTGTAGTGCTTGAGATCATAATATACACGAACATTTTCCTCCAATGTGTGCATCCCATTAACCAGTTGCGTCTATGACAGTTGAGGCATTGAAATTAGTACATATAATAGGTAGAGGGTTAGGGAAGTACATTAAGAAAAAAACCTACAGCGAAATAAGTGGACATGTACCAACTCTTGCAATGCGGATCAGTTAACTTGCTTTGCTCACACAAAAACTCCACAACCAAATCAATTACCTAAAAGAAAATTTAATTTAACAAAAAAAAACCAAAATTCTAATACAAATGCAAAAAGTATCAGAACTCACATCAGCTGACACATAGCAAGCAGGATCTAGTAGGTTACGCATCTCATTCCGGCTCAAATTGTAAAACGTATAGGCAATAATAGATTGACTTAAAAAATCATGAATTAGTAAATATAAGTAAAGGGAGTAAAATAAACAAGACACAAATTGTACATGGTTTACAACTCACCTGCCATCTGGTCGTGTATCACTAAGATAAGTAAGAAGCTCCTCGTCACTTTTGTTAAGGCTAATAGAAAAGGGAGACCACCCATTCTCAGGACCCAACTGAATGAAATATTGCTTATTCAACCCCTGAGTTGGAGTCCTGCACTCGCTGGAAACAACTAGAGTTTCATTAATGCCCTTACCCTTTCTACTTTGAACATCCTTACTAGGAGACTTGTACATATCGACAGGGGTATGGTTGCCTTTGTGAACACTTGATTGAACCATAGGACTTGGTGTTGGACAACCCATTTCGACATCTCTTGATACCCATGAACCCTTTGGCGAAACAACTTTCCTAGGTGTTTCTTCAGCGTTTGTATCTAAAATTCCCTTACCCTTTGCGCTTACAGACCCAGCTAAATTTTCCACGACACCCCTCAAATCTTCAAACTCCTCCCTACTAACAAATTTCTCACCAACAGTACCCACAAATCCACTACGTTTCGTCATCCCCGACGATGGGGTTCCAAAAACTTCTTCAAGGTTATCATGCATAACATCCTCCCCTTCTTCCTCATCAGGTAACTCCAACTCAACAAATCTACACCTACTGAAGTCAGTCCCCCCATAATTATTAAGCTCCTTCACTCTCTTACCAGTTTGTTTTGTGGGCCAATTTATACAAAACGGTATATTGGCTGAAACAGGTTTGTATTTGTTTATGCGCTGTACGTGTTGAAGAAATAGTACCTACCAACCAAACATAGAGAACACTATCACCACAGCGAAAAAAACCAACTAATAAAAAAATTGAAAATATCTTAAGTACCTGCAACACGTACACGCAACCTGGAAAATATTTGGACTTAACAGTAGGGTCTGCAGAATTAAACACTCCAATCCCTGTGCAAATCTGGTCATACACAAACCGAGACCAATTGTATTTGGGAATCATTTCTGCTTCAACAACCGCGTGAAAAAATGAGATATCAAGGCCATGCACATTAGGCGTACTTAGCAAGAATGCAATCACGTACAACATAAACAAACTCTTAAACAAATCTTCATGGCTTTCACACTCCAAAAATCTATTCTCTATGATTGTCATATGAACAGCTTGCTTCTTTATAATATACCTCCTAAACGCCTTCTCCAAACATCTAACTTTACGGGGGTCACCACCACTTAAAGGGGGTAGCACATCACCATCTTTAGGAATGCCTAGCACTCTATGGACATCCATGTACGAAAATTTCAGCTCGCTTGTATTCAATTTAAAAGAACTAGTTTCTGGGTCAAATGCTTCACACATGAATTGGCAAACTTCCGCCTTCAAAACGCTCTTTGGAAACTCTAAAAGACTACCAAAACCAATCTCAATTACAGCATTTTTTTGTTGGGGACTCAATTTCTCTTTTAACGCGCTTATTTTAGTCAACGACACCCTCGAAGAGAGTTTGACCTGCAAAACAACAAATGAAGTCATATCACACCTAATCAATTGAGTTTAAAATATCTCAATAAAGGAACTACGCTATACACTGGCATTAAATTGATTGGTGCACTTTGCTCTTCCAAATACAAATATATTTCACATTTTAAGTTACATTAAAGCGTCATACATACAACACAAATCATCCATACAACCATAACCTAGCATTTTTATTATCAAAAAACGTAATTTAACGACACAAAATTATAAACTCAACTAAATAGGAACTACAATCATTATACACAAATTGAATGGATTCAAATCAAGTCAACATACCTGCGACTCCTCCCCATTATCAGTACTTCCTTCTTCATCCAGCCCCTGATCAGCTTCATCCATTTGCTGATCTTCATCAACACGACTCTGTTCTTCAGCACGTCGTTGCTTGCTTACCAAAAAACCATCTTCATATACCACTCTTCGACTATCAGGTAACAGGTAACGTATAAAACAGCAGCTTTTGTGCCTCCCAATCCATAATTACATTGGGGCATTTAACATGAAGAGCACGCGCCATGCATTGCCTATTATCACAAATAAAATCTTACTAGATATTCCGTACACAACATTAATTATTCAAAATTAACTTTCTATAACAAATACTATATTTTACTTACGCAAAATACTCTGCAGGATCCGTGGCTGGAGGAAACACTAACAAATCCGACTCTTTCCGAGCACCACTATCACGGAAATACAATCAACGAGTTAAACCACTAAACAAATTAATACCATTAAAAACTTAACCTAAAAAATTACCCTTTTTGTGTCTTATCCTTTCCGCTCTTCTTCACCATTTTCTTTTTCGATGTTAACTTTTTAATACCCAAATTTCCTGTCATATTAAAGGGGTAATCAACGGAGATGAATAAACTGAAGATGGAGTGTGTAAAAGAGTACTTACCTTCGACGATATATAAGCTACGACTTTGCAGAAATGGAGTGTAGATTGTGAGCTAGGGGAGAGGGAGTAGTCTAGGAAGATATAATGTGAAAGGGCAGACATTGAGCCTTGCGCTTCGGGTTTTTTTCTTTTCTTTTGGTATTAAAATTAAAACAAAACAATGCATGTGTGACACGTGTAAAAGTCAAACAGTAGCATAAAAGTATGCTTAATTACGTGAGAACAAAAAATAAAACTAGAGTAATGGGATATACAATAA
Source organism: Nemophila menziesii (assembly GCA_029959085.1). Classification (NCBI taxonomy): domain Eukaryota; kingdom Viridiplantae; phylum Streptophyta; class Magnoliopsida; order Boraginales; family Hydrophyllaceae; genus Nemophila; species Nemophila menziesii. Next base: position 36,111,707 of record JARWIR010000007.1, on the reverse strand, counting down.
TAAGTAACAACGTAGGAACAAAAAAATTAACTAAAGCGTAAAGGGTAAAATAGTAAACACACATCATAACGAAAAATTAAACATAATACTGAACAAAATTTTTCCCTCAACATCGAGCCACACAAAATAAAGTACAATTTAAGGGTATATGAGTAATTTTATAAATAATTTTTTTTTTTTTTTAGGAGGGTGTAGGTACAACGGATGTATGGAAGACCGACTCTAAGTTTACCCACGCAGTTCTCTTTTTTCTGTTCCAAATACCACGCAGTTTTCAGTCAATCATAGTATTCTGCAAGTTTCCTCCCTTGAAGAAAGATAGGATAAATTATTTATATTCAGTTAATTCCAATGTAGAGCCAAGAGTCTCCCATGTTTTTTGCTCTTCTCGATAAGAAAGGGATCTGAACTTTTTTGGCTCTATCAAGAGAAGAATCTAATACTCCCATAACAAATGTCTATGAAAATCAGTTTCAACAATATTTATATCCTTTTTTTTTTTTTTTTTGTTCTAAAAGCTTTTCATTCAAAAGAAAACTATTACAAACTAAGATTATCCAACTCCCGTAGGAGAGGATTCATTCAAGATTAGTTTCGCGAGTTGGGGGGGCAAAGCCCTACCAAAGCTACCACTATTGCCTAAAGGCGAGTTTTTAGCTAACCAATCCGCAACTAAGTTTTTCTTTCTAGAGATGAAAGAGAATAGAGGATTACAATTTTCACTAACAAAATAAATACTACGAATAATGCTATTAATTCTTAAATTAGGTACAAGTAAATTAGAAGCAAGAGGGTCCATGACTTCCTTGCAATCATTCTCTATAATGCATTTTGTGTCTTTAAACTCCTTAGCCCACAAAGTTGCCTTCAAGATACCCAATGCTTCGGCTTCCATGGAATTTTCAGCTCCTATTCTCCAAGCACCTAATTTAATAACTTTACCAAAACAATCCCTAGCAATACACGCAATAGAGGAGTTAGCATTTTTATAAGAAGCATCGCAATTAATTTTAAACCAATTCTTTGGGGGTGGTTCCCATTTAGATTGTATATTTTTACCATCTGTAGAAATAGTACTCGAAAGAGGTGAGATATTCCTCTTTTGTTCCAATTTTTGATTGTTACTTTCCTTCAGATCATGTTGATCATCATTAGGTGCATTATTATTTAGTTCAATATCCCACTTACTCAATTGAGAGTTATCATTTTTTATATCCTTAGTATAACTAAAGACCTTATACAATATTTTTTCTTCAAATATATAGTATATAATCTACTAAAAAGTAATTGTGCGTTTCTTGTAATATTTTTCAGCCTATACTTTTTAACTAGATAATCAACAATTTTATTCAATCTTTTAAAATTATCTAATCAATAATTAGATTTAATTTTCTTGAAAATTTTGGATAAGATAAATTTCATAAACTATATATTATTTGACGCCTTTTAATATCTTAAATGACTTTAAAGTTATCCGAGTAAATTGTTTTTACTTAATCTATGAAATTTCTTTGCTAGTTGAGTAAGTTGAACAAGAGAAAGAACCTCCTCCTCAGATCTCAACCATTGAATCACATTATGTAGCTATCTCTTTTGGTTACAAATAACACTTATCGAAATAATACCAATCACTAAAATTTTCGGTTATTCCAAGAAATTACCAAAAGAAGCATGACAGAAAAAAGTATGAGAATTCCTGTTTGCTTTATCGTTTTAGTATAATTTTTTTTCGACCAAGAAAGAAAAAAGACACATCTTAATCTATGTCAAACATAATATTATGAACCATACACATGTTATCTTCATCACAATTATCTTCATATAAATCATCCCGTATCTTCATATAAATCATCCCATATCTTATAAAACCCATATATAAACGTAATAACTTTACAAAACCATATATTTGTCGCCGGTCTTAACATATTTGTGAATATATTTTATTTTCATCTTCCAAAACCATCATACTGACAAAATTCACTTAGTCGGCTCGAAGAGACTTTAAGCCGGTTCGTAAATTCCCTGAGTTGACTCGAAAAGTCACTGAGTATCCTTGATCATTAAGTATGTTTGAAAAATTACTTAGTATGTTTGAAAATCCCCGAGTAAATTCAAAAAATTACTAAGTATGTTAAAAAATCACTAAGCATATATGAAAAAATCACTGAGCATGATCAATTTTACTGAGCACTTTGTTATTGCGCATATCTAAAGAAAGATAACAAAAATTTAAAGAAATCAAGTGCACAAAATTTCTCATTTTAATAAATATAACACAAATTAATTGAGCACTCCATTAACAAAACTTGCACATCAACAAGCCCCATTAAAACTCAAACTCAATACAGACTCAATTTTGTCATGATATATCGCTGAAACGAAGCTACGTTAGAGAGAAACACCTTCATTCATGTTCTTTCAGATTGAGCTTGGCTGGGGTTTCATCCATCGACGAATCTTAGGCATAGATGTATATTTTCCATTACAACTCCAACATCTTCCATTAAAGCTCTAATCTAGCATTAACGCTCCACCACTCACCTGTTTCGTACCACAAAACCACCATGGTTGTTCAACTCCGCGCCTTCATTAAAGCTCTGAGTTCTTTCAGAGATGCCTAAGCTCCGCTGCTATCCAAGCTCTGAATTCTTCCACGAAATACAATAAAACTCAAACTCAATCGTCGTATAAGTTTTGTCGTCGCTAGAACCTTACTGCGACACCGTTTTGACTCCGCCATAAAGAACCACTGAGAAGGAATTCTGGTGGGGAAGGGGTGGGAGCAAAGAGTATTATCAGAATATAGGGGTTTGATTTTTTAGATTATCTTAATAGGTAGGTAAATATTATAGTTTATGTTTTTTTTTCTTTTACTTTTTATTTTAATTGACCATTAAGTTAGACATAATAAATATAGTAGATTGCTTAGGTCTTAAGTAGGATTTTAAAAATCTGTTAATAAAAATCTCTTTAATATATGAAGAAAAAAATATGAATTACCTACAGGGTTTTGGAGGCCATCTTTGTGTCTAATTGGAAATGTGTGTATATATTTTTCTCCAAAAAAGTCTTTAAAATTTTATGGGTCAAAAATACCCCTTAGGGTATATATAAGTCAAACAACACATATTTATTACACATTACATTTCCTCTCTCCTGTATTTTTCTCTCCTTCATTCTCTTTGGCGATTCAAGCGCAAACCAGTGGAAACACTTCTCTCTGTAGAGACATTTAATCTCTTCTCTTTTCTATGGCAACACTCACGACGACAAACTAGTGTCACAAAACCACCATTCTCGGTGATAGATCCGAGCTTTGTGTTTGAAGATTCATATTCGAAGTTTCGGTTAAGGCTTCATGGTTTCATAGCCAGGTCTATGGAAGAAGAAAACGAATCACGATTTTGTTAGAGAGCACTCAATGATTTTATGTGATACTATGTGATTTTGCATTACTACTCAGTGATTTTACGTTAATACTCATTAATGAACTGTAACTTTTGTGATTTTGGAATACTCATTGATTTTATGATAATACTCAGTAATTTTGCTTTAATACTTAGTGATTTTGTGTTAATACTCATTTTTTTAATTAAATACTCGGTAAAATCACTAAGTACTCAGTAAAACCAGTAAAAAACAACCATGGTTAAGAACACTACTCGTACTCAGTAAATTTATTGATTACTTAGTAAATTCACTGAGTATTCATTAAAATATATTTACTGAATTTCACCGAGTAGTCAGTAAATTCACTGGGTATTTTTTAGTATTATCACAAAAATCACCGAGTATAAAAACACAAAACACTGCATATTAACACAAAAATCACTGAGTGTTGAAAAATCAATTAAGTTACAATTGATTAATGAATACTACACAAAATTACTAAGTGATAGACGCAAAATGACGGAGTATTACACAAAATAAACTGATTATTAACAAAAAAACGAAGCTTACACTTCGCCTTCTTCATAAAATCGAAGCTTTCCTTCCATTAACTCGGAGCTTGTTGCGAAACTTTAACCACAAAAATGAAACGTATCTCAAACAAGCTTGAACACTAATGAAGACTTCAAGCAACAACCAATATTCTGCTGTCAAACAGGAAGCTTGTTGTGAAGTCTTGCTACTAAAAAGGAAGCGACGAAATATCTTGCAACCGACAAGAAAGAGAACACCATGGTTGCCTATTTAGAAATGAGAATTGGGTTTTTGAAATAATAAATCTGATGGGTTAGGGTGGAGAGCAGAAAGGAGAGAGGGGATGTATTAAGGTTTCCAATTTAATGTGTATAATTTACAATATATAGTAATTAAAAATTAAAATGGATAATAAAAATTATAAAAAATAGGTATATAGTATTAAATCTTATTTATAGCTTTTAGTAAAAATAAATTGACTAAATTAGGATGTTTTTTTTTTTTTTGGTTGCTTAGATAATAAAAAAATTTTAAAAAAAAACTCAACCTCTATCCTTTTGCATCTTTGGGTGATGGGCATGGGCTTATTGGTCAAACAGTATAAATAAAATTTAAAAGACTTGTAGTATCTTGGCTTAACGGCACGGCCCACTGTCGGGCATAGCCCGGTGTCTTCAGCCCACAAACGAAGTGAGGAAACTAGAAATAAAAAAAAATAAAAAAATTTATATAAAAGAAAGAGTTGTGTTGGAGAGCAACCGATTTCGTGACTGTGAATCCATCGCATTTGTTCGCTTTTCCCTTATACCTCTCAAAATACACAATCCGCATTCATAATTCAACTGAATTGAGCTGTATTTAAGATGGATATTGACTTACCAGAGTACAAATTGAGCTGTCAACTCAAAGGCCACGAAGATGATGTACGATCCCATAATTCAACTCTATTGTATTTAATCACTTTATGCATTATTGATTCTTATTGTATTTTTTCTAATTAAACCGGTTATATTACAAGAACTTAAACCCTAGGGTTTTTTTTTTTAAATTTTTTTTGTTTAATTGATCATTTGTGTTGAAAATTGATTTTGAAGTTACTAGTTTAAATTTTTAGTTAAGTCATCTTTTTACATCTTTTAATTTCACTTTCATTGCGAAAAAGATCATATACTGAGCTATTTAAGCTCTATTTGTTAAAATTTGGTTCTTAAATTATTGTAATTTTTATTTGTCTGGATTTTAATTGTGTATTATAGGTATGATTCAAATCATATGCACCTACAATAAACTAAACATCTTTGTTCAATATCATGTGAATGCCTAAAATCTTGGTTTCCATAGTATTTAAAGTATTTAAAGTGCACCATTGTACAAATATATAAGCTGAATAATAGTAGATTTGCTTTAATATTAATTTAGCATAGTTAGACATGTGGTTTATTCTGTGGCAATTATGGCTTCATCAAGAGAAAAAACTATTTTAAGCTGCTAAGAAATAATCATGCTTTAATTTAGGCACGTGGTGTATGCATATGTGGGACCTATGGCATTGCAACTTCTTCAAGAGACAGAACTATTAGGTTTTGGACGTTAGATGAATCAAATGGTCGAGATTACAACATGTCTACGATTTTGCTGGGACATATGAGCTTTGTGGGCCCACTTGCTTGGATCTCCCCTGATAAAGACCTTCCTAAAGGTGGACTTGTGTCTGGTGGGATGGACACTCTTGTACTAGTATGGGATTTATCCACAGGAGAGAAGATAAAGACACTCAAGGGTCACAAATTGCAAGTCACAGGACTTGCATTGGATGGTTCAGACATTGTTTCAGCTTCTGTTGACAGGTATGTTCGATTATATACGTGTAATGATTTAATGAAGTCTCGTAAATATAATATTATTGGTAATTTACACTTTGTTATCACAGTACATTGAGAAGATGGAAAGATGATAAGGAAGTTGATGTTTGGGAAGCTCATAAAACAGCTATTCAAGCAGTTATTAAGTTACCTTCTGGGGAGCTTGTTACAGGTATACCTTTAAGTTTTTAAATTATTCTCCTTTTTTGGAATATTATGTACTCTATTTAAATAAAATATATTAGAATTGTTTGTTAATGAGTAAGATCTGTTGTGATTGTAATCAGGTTCAAGTGACACTACCTTGAAGCTTTGGAAAGGAAAAACATGTGTGCATACTTTTACTGGGCATACAGGTTAGATTTTATCTATATTAAATTTATAATTTAAGTTTTTTATTTTATTTCATTAATCTTTTATGTATCTTGCAGATACTGTGCGAGGGTTAGCTATAATGCAAGATTTAGGAATTCTTTCTGCATCACATGATGGGTATACACTTATATTTCAATTTATATTTTCTTGCGTATCTTAATACTTATTTAAATTCAATAATGCAGGTCAATTAGACTATGGGCTCTTACTGGTGAAGTACTATTAGAGATGGTTGGTCATACTAATATTGTATACTCTGTTGACTCACACGTTTCTGGGCTTATTGCTAGTGGTAGTGAAGATACTACTGTAAAGATATGGAAAGGTTATTATTGTCTTTTGAACGTAGTCTTGAGAATTGAGTTTTGAAAGTCTAATTATAGTTTTCATTTAATTATTGTTCTAGATGGAAGTTGCATTCAAACTATCGAACATCCTGGGTGTGTTTGGGACGTCAAATTTTTGGAAAATGGGAACATTGTGAGTGCATGTTCTGATGGTATTGTACGTGTTTGGACAGCACATCAAGATAAGTATGCTAACTTAGAGGAACTTGAATCTTATGCTGCAAATATCTCTGAGTATAAGTGTAGTAGGTACATTTATCTAACTTTTACCCTAAAGTTGAGTTGTAAAATATTACTACTCACATTATTTTGCGTTTTTGTGACTTCTAGGAAGAAAGTTGGAGGAATGAAGTTGAATGAGTTACCAGGGATGGAGGGTTTACAAACTCCAGGTCTGTATAATCATTTATTTTATTGTGAAAAAATATTAAAAAATATTAATGATTTATTCTTGTTTATCTAATATTCAGGAACACAAGATGGGCAGACTAAAGTGATCCGAGAAGGAGACAATGGAGTGGCTTATGCATGGAATTCCAAGGAATACAAATGGGACAAAGTAATCATCTTTTTTTTTTTACTGCTTTATTAGAACTGATTATTATTATTGTGCTTATGTGTTTTATTTTTGTCCTTGTGATTAGATTGGTGAAGTTATTGATGGACCTGATGATAACTTGAATGGTCCTGTTTATGGTGGAGTCCAATATGACTATGGTTAGTATTCTATTCCTATTCTGGGATTTGCATTTAATTTCAAATTTCCCTTGAATTACAATTAGTGCACTTTGTTTATTCAGTATTTGATGTTGATATTGGAGATGGAGAACCTATACGCAAATTACCATACAATCGTTCAGGTACACAATTTTATTTTTCTTGTGGTTTTTGACTCTTCACATAAACATTCATTTGTATTGTTTAATGATTTACAGATAATCCATACGATGCTGCTGACAAATGGCTAATTAAGGAAAATCTTCCTCTCTCTTTCCGTGAACAAGTTGTGGCTTTTATATTGCAGAACACTGGACAAAATAATTTTAATCTGGATTCTTCTTTCCGTGACCCCTATACTGGCTGTAAGTTATTAATTCAAAATTTATTATTTTATTAATGAAATTCCGTTACTAAGATTATGTTTTTTTTTTTTTTAAAATTAATTCAGCCAATGCTTACATACCTGGACAGTCTTCCACATCAGCTGGTACGTTATCTACTCTTTGCCTTGTCATTACAACTTAAGATTATATTTACTGACTTAGACTAAATTTAATAAAACAGCGACTGTTGCAAAACCTACACTTAAGCATATCCCTAAGGTAATCTTTGTTTTGACTTTCTTTTTGGTGGCATTTATATATATTATGTTATAATTGATGAATGTGATTTCAGAAAGGAATGTTAGTATTTGACGTGGCTCAGTTTGATGGTATTCTCAAGAAAATATCAGAGTTCAACAATACTTTGACTTCTGACCCGGTAAATTTTCTGCACCTCGCGAAACTAGAAAAATAAATATAATATATTCTTATGTAATTACTATTTGTGTAGGAGAGACAAGTATTAGCATTGAGTGAAGTTGAGATGTCAAGAATTGGGGCTATAGCGAAAGTTCTCAAGGACACATCACATTATCACACCACTAAATTCTCAGATGTTGATGTTTCTTTGGTGTTGAGGTTGCTCAAAGTGTGGCCCACTGATATGATGTTTCCAGGTGAGTGATAATCACATTATTCACTTCATAGTTCCTTGATTTGCTGTCTCATATAAACCTTGTGTGTCTGTGTTTATTGCAGTAATTGATGTTTTGAGGATGATGATACTGCATCCAGATGGGGCAACTATGCTGCTTAAAAACTTCAATGGAGATAATGGTAGCTAATGGACTTTATAAACACATGTCTTTTTTTTGTGTTGAATTGAGAAGTTATACTTGCTTTTTATTTGTTTACTAGATGCACTTATTGAATTGGTGAAGAAGGTTACGAATAGTCCTTCAATTCCTGCAAATCTTCTTACTTGTATCCGTGCCTTGACAAATCTTTTCAAGAATTCTTGCTATCATGACTGGTTACTAAATCATCGTACTGAGGTTAGTTAGTAATAGTATATATCGATCTAAACTCGAACTTTACAATAAGTATTTAAATTGTTATGTTGCAGATTCTAGATGCCTTGTCAAGTTGTTCCTCATCTTCAAATAAAAATGTGCAAGTCTCTTATTCAACATTAGTACTCAAGTGAGTTGTGAATTTATATTACCTTTTTGAGTACATATGATATTCGAGCTAATTGATTATTATATTAAAATTATAATTAGCTATGCGGTGCTTTTAATTGAAAAGAAGGATGAAGAAGGTCAATCACAAGTTCTCTCAGCAGCACTTGAGGTATGTATGTTGAATAAGAGAAAATGGAAGTTGCAAATATTAATAATATAATATTATTGTTATTCCCTACAGATTGCAGAAGGTGAGAGTATAGAAGCTGATACCAAGTATAGGGCTCTGGTTTCCATTGGATCATTGGTATGTTCATATAATAAATGCTTAAAAATGCATACATATTCATATCTATAATATAATATTCTCGTGTCCCTTGATTTCAGATGCTTGAAGGTGTTGTGAGAAAAATAGCCTTGGATTTTGATGTTGAAAGTATAGCTAAAGCTGCCAAAGCATCTACTAATGCTAAGATTGCTGAAGTTGGATCCGACATTCAACTCATAATTAAACAAGGGTGAACCAATCATTATTTGTCTTTCTTCTTTTCAAGCAAAGCTATAATGAAGGACAAGTGATTAAAGCATTGCCTTTTTTACGGTTTAGAAGGTTAAAATGATGTTGGGACAAATACTAGAGGAAAAGAAGAATGGTGGAATTTTTCCTGATTTGTATTCATTTCAGGAAAGATTTTTTAAATCTTGTTTTAAGACAAATATTGGAAAAACCCTCTCTACTTATTTGTTTTCTTTTACAGTGACATTAGAAGAGAAACAAAAACATTCACTTAGAAACTCTTTTCTTGTACAACTACATGCATTTCGAATTTTAAATTTTAAATTTAAATTCTAGGCAATGTATGCATTTCTACTGATGAGTCAGTGACCGCAAATATACATACATGTAGGTCTAGATAATGGTAAAAAACATGGTTAATTAGAATTAGTGAGTTAAAAGAACGTTAAAACATATGGGCACATAATGCACAAATATTGTCTACGTTGGTTGGTCTTTGCTAATGTCAGTTAAACAATTAAAATCAAATGTGGTCTGAAATTAATTAGCCATCAGATTACATTTAATCTTATTAAAAGTCATTTTGACAAAAAAAAAAAATCTTATTAAAAGTCATTTTCGTAAAGTTTTGACTAGGGATGGAAATCGGTCGGATTGGAAAAGGAATTGTTCGGAAATTTCTATTTTTTTTTTAAAGACCAAAATTCAATCCAATTCCAATCTTAAAAAAATCGAAAATGTCAGTTCGATTTTGGAACATCCAAATTTTTTTAGAATTTTGGAATATTTGAAAATCCTATATTGTATTAGATTAATTTTTTTTTTTGGGAAGTCTTTGGTACATTTATTTTAAGAAATTTAAGAAAGTTTGAAGTTTTATATCCATTACCGTTTATAAAAGTTAAGATAAAAGTAAAAATATACAAGTGAAACATTTACACATGAAAAAGATTATTCTAACCAGTTATGATTAGCTCACTGGCTAGGGCTTTGGTCATTCAATCTTGTGGTGCATGTTTGAACTGAGTCAAGGACTCCGAACCTAAAATGGCTTTCCTATGTAAAAAAAAAATTATTTTAAGTTTCCATTGAACAAATAATGTAAATTAGTGAGTCATATTGTTAAAATTAAAATTCCAAATCTTCATTAGGTAAGATTTATCATCGGAAGTTTAATGATTCAAGACGTTTATTTTAAACAATTTACATATAAAAACTTCATCTAAAAAAGTTATATTCCACAAGAAATTTAATTCTTAAACACCTTTTAGTTGACACAACCTTGTATATATGGAAGTAAAAAAGTTTCCCACTTATAAAGATATGGCCCCAAATTTTTGGGTTTGGAGTTTATTTAGGATTTGTTTAGACTTTTACAAATATATATATATAAAACAATATTTTAAAATATATAAATAATATTCAGGAAAAAAATAGAAATTGATTTTGAATCGAAAATGGAAAATTCCAAAATTTTAAAATGTAATCCCAATTACAATCCAAAAGAAGACGAAAAAAAATCGGAAATCAAAATATAAAAAATCAATTCCAAATTCAGATTTTTTTGGAACGAAATTAGACGGAATTTTTCCATTCCAATTTCACTCCTAGTTTTCTTACTTCGTTGAATTCCCCTTCTTCTCTTATCTCTTTCATTCTTTACCTCCTCTAACATCAGTGTTGGCCCTTTGATGAGATTGTGGATGTACAATAACATAACATTTTTAGATCTAAAGATAAAAGAAAAATAGTCGATAATATAAACATGTACATGCACAAAATTTACCTCATTAACTTTCACTAGATATCATCTTGAAGGTGACTTCCATAGGCCTCTTCCTTACATCCGTCTTCATTACCTCTAACCATAGGAATCATTTCAAATGTCTCCTGAAAATAAGAAAAAAGTAATCAACTTTGTAAACTTAAATGCATATTACGGTATATAAATTTAAGTACATAAGTTACCTTTTGCATTTGGTCAAAATTAACAGATTACTGAGTATTTGCCACCTGATATCTTGCTTTAGTTTCTGAAATCAACGACAATATGATCAACACTTCATGCTTACAAACACTACATATTTAGGAATTGTTGAAATACCTCTGAAACATGATATTGAGAATAACATGAGTTTTTTGCATTTATTCATTTTGTGCCCTTATTTTAGTCACCTCCTATATGCATCACTAAATCTACTCTAGTGGAAGTTGCATGCCCCTTAATCAACCCCCTCTCTTCTACTTTTTCTTGGTCTCCGGGCTTTAAAAAAAATATTAGATGGTATAAGAATGGTTAGTTCACTATTAATATTGTATTGTTCTACAAGAGTATGATGAAATATATTTTGTATACACCTTCATGTAGAGGTTTGTCAACAAAGGATCCACATTGAGCTCCTACCCTATCCATATGAAATATTACAAGACATAGCATGCATACAAGGACAAAAATATAGTTTAAATCTTCCACATGTGCAAGTCATATAGGATATGTCACCTTCCAAAAGAGCAATCATATAAACCATCAATTTTTCCAGATTTGGACAAAACTTCCCATCCCACTTTTCCATTTTAGCCACCTTTTGAATATTGTTTTTCATAAGATTGTTCCTTAAAAAGTCACACTTACTTGTATTAGGCGAACCATTGTTCTCGATAATCATTGAATTAAAAATTACACTTATGTTATTTACTAGTAAATCACATTTTGCACTTACTCTCTCAATAAAAATTTTCGGCTCAATGTTGCTCAGATACTCATAGGGTGATTCCTCTTCTCCAACCTTGGGTACTTTATTTTTGTTATATTCCATGAACACATATGTTGATGATTTCTTCTATAATATGTCCATTAACTCCAAACCTTTGAACCTTAGCTTGAAATCATAATAAATATGCCTTGCACAGTATCTGTGTGTGACACCCAGGTACTATTTTTTACAAATATCAATCAAATATTTTTGTTCTATATGTTGAGTAGGTTATATTGAGTTCATATGGATTACCAATAACTTGATGCAAACAATCCAAAAACCATTTCTATTTTACTTTGTTTTATACAAGACAAATACCATACACAATAGACACCATGCTATCATTGCCATCTTTACCAATGTCTGATAATATCAGCCCCCTAAAATCGTACTTAATAAAAGATACTAAGGTAAGGGTAATTGATTTAGGGGGTGAAAATGGTTAAAAGATGGGTGGGAGTATAACTGGAAAATAAATTTCTCTATTACTTTTTAACGGTTTTTACAAACTTGGGATGATTGGGTAATTTTTTTTTGCTATGTGGGTGATTGGACAACTTAAGTATACTTCAAGAGAGGAAGGAGGGAAAATTTAGATATTGTTTTGGTTAAAGGAAGCTTTCGGAATTGAAGAAGAAGTTTAGAAAAAGTAGTCGTCACTTGTCTTTTACAAAAGATTTTTTTTAGGACAACGTAAAATAAACATGCAGGCAAGCTTGGTTAGCAGATCCCTACTCTGGTGAATGTAAATTATTGATTCTATTAATTTTTAATTTTGAAATTATTTTTTCTCAAATATTTATTTAATTAAATTATGTTATATTGTTACACTTTTGACATTAGTTTACAACATTGTTTAATTTATAGGTTTGTTATTTTGTTTCTCGTATATAGTTCATGATTTGTTGTAATTGAGAGAATAACTTGATGTGCCATCCACTTTGTACATTATACTCCATATAACAGGTATATATATCATATGCGAGACATTGTTGAAAGTATGTTTCCGAATTCGTCTATTATAGTTTATTATTTGATGATATTATCTAAACACAATCATGTACACATAAGTAGCAACATGTAAGATACATGTAAAACATGAGTAGCAACATGTATAATATGTACTTTATGATTATATTGTATAATAATCTAATTATCCATGTAATAATCGTCTATGATACCCGTTAAAATGATAGTCCTAAAACTTTAAAAGTTTTGAACAAAATATTAATGTGAGCCATTTTATTAAAAGAAAAACTATAGTAAAAATTAACCAAAAGTCAATAGAGTTGAGAATTATTACTGGAATACTATATAAGAAAAATGATATAAAGACCTAACAAGAAATTTATGATAAATACGGTTTATTTTTCATGAATATTTAAGGAAAAAGTTTTGATATTTTTTTTTTATCATATAATCTTTTCTTTCACACTTATAAGGCAATTAGTTTTGTTAGACTATTTATTTACATAACACATCATATTTATATAAAATAAATATTAAATTTGTTCAAAAATCACATTTCATAAAAAATTATATATAATTAATGTATTATTATTATAGAATTTCATGGTATAATTTTAATTATTTATTAATTTTTTAAATCACAATATCTTATGTATTTTATAAAAATAAAAATATAATATATAATGCGATAAATAATTATTATCATTATCACATATATGAAATAATTATCTATTAAATCTTATTCATAGTTTAAAACGCTATTTAACTAATTTTTATTTTGTATATATATATATATTTAATAACCAATTTATTATTTAATAATTATTAATAATCTCTATTCTCTATACTGTCATTTTCTTAAAATTAGAGTATTAAATAAAACTCAAAGAAGCGTATGTTAACATGTATCTTTATTAACCAGTTGAGATTATGTCCGAAAAAAAAAACCAGTTGAGATTAACTCACTGGCTAGGACCTTGGTCATCCAATCTAGTAGTGCAGGTTCGAACCGAGTCAATGACTCTGAATCAAAATGGCTCTCCTGTGTAACAAAAAAAAACATGTACATTTATTTAGTGAGGTTTAGTTATTTTAATAGGATTTTTATTTATAAGTCATACCATAAGGTATATCAATTTCTTCACATATTTTCAATGATTAAGCATGGATCTATCTCCACCAGAAGGTATTCACACTTGCATGTTAAAAAACAGGTTTTAAATGGGTTTTTGAGATACGACGAGGAATGGAGTAGGATTAATTATGCATTAACAAGCACAAATCCATCCAAAGGAAACAGAATGAATATAACACAACGTGAAACTCATGTTATGAGTGTGCGAATTAAAGGCCTTCTAGGTGTACACACGAATATATGACGACGACTTTATACGGGATAATTATGTTGGAAATAAGTATTTGGAAATTTAAGTAATAGAAATAAAAGAGATAGATGAATATAAATAAGGCTACTTTTAGTTTGAGTAGATACTTATATATTTCTTCTTTGAATGATGATTCAAGTTTTCTACCTGGTGACCCTTATATAGACAACTTAAAATACTTGAAGAGACACTAACAAATACAATAAATATAAACTCAGAGATTAAATGTATAGACTCTAAGAGACACCTATAGATTCATTGGATATAGACTAAGAGATAAAAAACCTGGACTCAAAGAGTCTTATCTAGTTTCAATGTATTCAAAGATATTAATTTTAATACTCTCCATTAATGTCTTTGGTAACTCCCATTAGTTTACCAAAATACTCGAATTTGTCTTTCGGAAGTGTTTTGGTGAAAATATCAGCTACTTGTTCTTCAGTCTTGCAATACTTGAGCTGAATTTCTCCTTCTTCTACAACTTCTCTTATGAAGTGATGCTTGATTGCGATATGCTTTGTGCAACTATGGTAGACAGGATTCTTTATCATTGCAATAGCAGTCATGTTGTCACATAAGAAAACAATAGCTTCTTCTTGCTTCAAACAAATATTTTCTAAAATTCTCCTTAGCCATATAGCTTGAGAGGTTGCTAAAGATGCCAAAATATATTCGGCTTCCGCTGATGATCGTGCCACTGTTTTTTGCTTTTTGGATGCCCACAAAAATATACCGGATCCAAGAGAAAAAGCATAACCCAATGTACTTTTCATATCATTAATACATTTGTAACAATCTCTATCACAAAATCCAAGCAAGTTTGCTTCAACATTCTTTCATATAATATAGCAAATCCAAGAGTACCTTGAATGTATCGCAACACTCTTTTTCCAGCTCCAAAGTGGTTTTGACTCGGCTTGTGCATGTATCTCAATAACATGCTTGTAGCATACATGATGTCCGGTCTTGTTGCGGTTAAATACAACGAGCTTCCAACCAAACTTCGATAAACTGAATTGTTTACTTTACTTCCATCTTCTTCCTTCAGTTTTTCGTTCACAATTAAAGGTGTAGCCACCGGTTTGCGATCTCTCATTCTAAATTTCTCCAGATTAGTTTTGGCTTATTTCCGGTGAACACCAAATCATCAACATAAAGTGAAGCGATAAGAATCGCATGTCTTGTGTCTTCACATATAATGTTGCCTCACTCTTACTCCTTTGAAAACATATTTTGAGTAGATATAAATCAATCTCGCTATATCATGCTCAGGGTGCTTGTTTTAACCCGTACATCGTATTCTTCAACTTGTACACTTTGTTTTCTTCTCCTTTGATAACAAATCCTTGTGCTTGCTCAACATAAACATCTTCTTCCAACTTACCATTCAAAAATGTTGATTTTATGTCAAGTTGATATAAGAATAAACCTTTTTGAGCGGCCAATGCAATGAGTACCCAAGTCGTAGCCAATAGAGCTACCGGTGCAAAAGTTTCCTGAAAATCAATTTCGGGTTGTTATGAATATCCTTTTGCTACGAGTCTTGCTTTGTTTATTTGAATTGAACCATCAGGATTAAGCTTTGTTTTGAAAATTCATTTCACACCAATGACATCTATTTTTTAGGTCTTCTCACCAAATCCCATGTTTCATTTTTATTTATCACTTGGATTTCTTCTTGCATAGCTTTCTTCCATGCTTCCTCCTTTATTGCTTCCTCAAAGCTTTATGCTTCTGTAACACAATAATTGAAACTAGCATAAATTTCCTCCAAACTTTTCATTTTCCTTGGAGTTGAACTTGGAGATGAAGAATTTGAATTTGATGTGGAAGATTGAGGGCTTGAAGTAGAGCATCCTCTTTTAAAATTTCGTATTCAACCTCACATTTATTCTTATCATAAAAAAATTAGCAACAGTTTGGACTTCCCTTTCTTTCCAATCATAATACATATTCTCGTTGAATAAGACATCACGTGAAATAATGATTTTATTTTTCTAGCAAACTATATAGTATATAGCCTTTCGATTTTTAGCTATAATCTACAAATATGCATTTTCACTTACTTCATCGAGCTTGTGCCTTGTCTCTTTTGGAATATAAGCATAACAAATACTTTCAAAAATCTTCAAGTGACTTAAGGATGGTTTTCTTCCGCTCCATGCTTCGAGTGGAGTCTTGTTCTACAAAGGTTTTGTTGGACATCTATTCAACAAATATATTGACGTATACACAACTTGGCCTAAAAGGATTTGGGAAATCCCTTATAAAGCATCAATTTTGCCATCTCCTCAATGCTTTTATTCTTTCTTCCAGCGACTCCATTTTGTTGTGGAGTATAACCTATTGTAAGTTGTCCCACCAACCCAATATCTTCACAAAACTTGTTAACTTCATTTGAGTTATATTCACCCCTCTGTCACTTCTCAAGACTTTTATAGGAATACCACTGTGCCTTTTAACGTACATTTGAAACTTCTTAAAATTAGAGAACACTTCAGATTTTTGTTTCATGAAATAAACCCAAGTCATTCTCGTGAAGTCGTCAATGAAAATTAAAAAAAACTTGTTACCAACATGAGTGTGAGTCGACATTGGCCCGCACATGTAGGTGTGAACAAGCTCCAGGGGTGTTTTTGCTCTCTATGCTTCTTCTTTAGGAAATGACTCTCGGTGTTGTTTTCCAAGTGCACATCCTTCTCAAGTTTTTTTGCATTTCTTTGATAGATGGTAGCCCATTAACCATATCCTTTTCTTTCAGATTTTTTATACTTTGAAAATTCAAATGACCAAGCCTTCGATGCCATAGCCAAGAGTCGTCAACAATATCCATTTTCAAAGCAATATTACTTGGGTAATGGAATGAAATACGAAAACTACGGTTTTCTCCAGTTTAATGTTTGCGACAACCTGATTGTTATTGTCAAATATTTTGCACGAGTTGTCTCCAAATTCAAGTGAATACTAATGCTCAACAAGTTGTCCAAGACTCAACAAATTTTGTTCCAAATCTGGGACAAGTAAAACATTATGAATGTACCTTTTTCCTTTCTTCGTCTCTACAACAATAGTTTCTTTTCCTTTCGCTTGAACTAATGCACCAGTTCCCATCTTCACTTGAGATTTTGTGGTTGAATCAAGTTCCATAAAAATATTATTATCTCCAGTCATGTGATTGCTACATCCACTATCAATGAACCAAATTTAATTCTTGTGTTCAGTTGTCGTGTGATTAGCATAAAACACTGCTTCATAATCTTGCTCCTTGGAAAAGTGTGCTTGTTGATAACTTTTTAATCGACAATCTTTTTGAATGTATCCAAACTTTTTACAATTATGACATAGTGGTTTTCCTTTAAAGCAACAATCTTAATCAACATGACTGGATCTTTTGCGAATTCCACACTTTTACTAACAAGTGGGATCCCACAGGACTTGGAATCGTTGCAGATCATAAAAATCATGGGATATGTGTTCCTCAATCTTAGACAATTTATTGTTCGCCAGTTGCTGAAGGGGAAGCTCATGCGGTTTTGGTAGCAACAGGGCTTTGGGAAAGGTATGAGGATGTAGAGAAATCTATATTCTCTAATAACCTTGATGTCATTTAAGGTATTAGGCTACTGTCAGCAGTATGGTCTATTCAATCTATGTTATAAAATATCGCAGAGTTGGCGCCAATGCATTTCCACCACATCTTGAGGAACCTTAACAGTCGAGCTGACACCATTGTAAAAAGTGCTAAGCGACAGGTGACGAATCAAGATTCTACTACGAGTATAGATCTTCTTCTCTCAAGACTTGGGATCAGATGATCGTTTGGATCTTTTTAAAATTATTTATCTTCCAAAAAAATAGGACTATTATTCTAGATTTGAAAATACCAAATTTTTTGGGGCCCAAGGCGCAGGGCCGGTCCTGACGTTTTGGGGGCCCAAAGCAAACTTTAAAATATGGGCCCCTAAAAAAATCTTAGGTGTATAACAATTTTTTTTTACTTAACATAATTAAACAATTTTAAAAAAAATAAAATAACAGACTAGCATTTTTATTTTGAATTGGGCTAAAATTGGGCCTTTTTAAATAAGAAAAAAAATTATACTAACACAAAAAAACATTTGGGGCCTCAGAGTATTAAGAATTGAGGGGGCCCAAGGCGGTTGCCTCCTGGGTCTAAGCCCAGGGCCGACCCTGTTGGCAGCGATGGTGGTTATTAGATATGCTCAGATTTAGTATAGCTTGGTTAAAGGTTCAAATGTTAATAGTGACGAGGAGCTTCGTTAGTGGTGAAGCTTTGTCGTGATATGTTTTTTTTTTTTGTTCAAATGCTTAATATAAATAGATAGTAGAAACAGTTACAATATTTAGCCCACCCCAGAAGGTTCGGCCTCATTACAAATCAAAGTAGCTAACTGGGAAGGGATACAGGCATCCCAATTATCAAACAGAGTGCTAAGAAGCTCCTGTTTGGCAATCCAGTCAGCTATCCTATTTCTACTTCTAGATATAATTGTCGTGATATGTTTGCGTTAGATTAATTGTCAAGATTTATCTGTTGATAGTGAAGTTTCCTTAACTGTTCAGATCTTCCGGTGGTGGAACTCAGCTGATGTTGGTTGTTCAAGCCAGCCATGGTGGTCCAAGGTTCAACTTTTGGCTCAAACGATGTTGCATATTCTCATATCTTGGCCCAACGAGCTCGTCACTTAGTGAGCTTGTTCATGACGGACTACAGAATTAATTACTAACTCGTTCATGGTGGATTACTGGATTACTGAATTTGAGATTATAAAACTACGAGCAACAAAATAAATTGATTTTTTTCAACAAAAGAAAATAGAAAAAAAAAAAAGAAATTGATGGAAAAGATGATGACATGACGCGTTGCAATAATCCTTTATTTCTTTCTTTTATTGGTTTGTATAATTACGTTTTTTTCCTATCTTATTGGTTAGAACTCCTCCCCCCCCCCCCCCCCCCCCCCCCCCCCCCCCCTCCTCCTTTGTTTTTGTTGATTTAAGTAGTTAGGTATATTAATTTGTTTTTTGTTATTGAAGTAAATTTAACAGTTAGTTAGTCATTTTTTTTAATATTGCATCTTGGTAAAAATTATTTTGTGTTTGAAAATGACTTATATATTAAAAGGTACTTGTAAAACATTAGGAAAAAAAGGTTAAAGATACATTTTACTACTTATTAAGCATATTGTTTACTGTACAATTTGATAAGTATTTACAAATGGTTTATATGAGTTAATAAATATATATATATATATATATATATATATATATATATATATATTTTTTTTTTTTTAATATTTAGACAAAAAATTAAAATATTAATTAAAAGTTGTTCTGATAAGTATTTACAAATGACTAGTTTGGGTTAAAAAAGATTTGCTCGGTAATCTCTTATGACAACATAGTCCAGTGATTTTGTTGGGTATAGTATCAAAAAGTTGCACAAGATCATCTTTGGTGGAGACACTGTACTCTATAAATATATTTCCAGTTATCATTAGAAAAAGTATCACTGATAATTAAACCTGTTTTAATTTTAATATAACTAAATAAAATAGAATTCGTTTTAATAGTTATAGTTCTTATATTCTATATTTCTATTAAAGTACTTCTACTTAAAGTAGTCAAAAAGCTATGCTCAAATATTATAATCATGTTTATATATAAATTTTATGTGTCATTGTTCGATAAGTTTAGTTTATTGCTTCTTATTATTTAATGTAATCTATGCTTTATTAATAGTTATAAAAAGTGCTACTTATAATTAAAAACAGAAAATAGCTTATTCTTGAAGATCATATTCGGTATTAGTCCAAAAAAAAAAAAAAATCATATTCCGTGGACTATGTTGAGTAACATCAACTGGGCATGTCTGTCAGACATCACATGCACGAGGCAACAGGGTCCTACTCATCCCCGCGCGCACACTTGACTTCATACACCACGAACAGGACACATCATGTGCAATTAACTATCACTTCCTTCTGTACATTATGGACCCAAAAAAAAAAAAAAAACTCCTTCCTGTACATTCATTCTACATTTTCTAGTCCAAACTAATCTTAATTTATTTTCTACTGGAGTAATAACCATGATTTAATTTAATTAGTAGTCAAATAAACAAAAAGAAAAGCAAAAATTAAATTCACCTACCGACAACTCATCATGTAGAGGGTAACAACGATTAGACATACACATAGCCCACCAATTTTGGTTTCATCCTTTTCCCCGAACTCTCATCAATCATCCATTTTCCTTTTCATTACCAAATTTTAAGGTCAGATTCTTATACCTTTTTAGAATTTATTCTTATATGTATCTACGTATTTTCATTAATTCTAATATCATTTTGTTAGATCTGTTGAATCAGCACTCCTTAAAGTTTTCTAGTAAGTTATTAGTATAGTTTAAGTATTTTTCATTTTTTTTCATGGTTTTGGTTTATTTATTTCTTGAATTTAAGTTAATCTTTTTGTGGGTGTGATGACATATATATTCAGATTTGGAGTATGTATTTTCCTTTTATGATTTACTTCTTTAGTTTAATATTGTTTCTCTACGTAATTGTAGTGATAGTTGTGAATTGCTTTGTACTAAACATTGAGCTCTTTACTTTGTATAGTTAGTCTTTGTCATGGTCTATACTAAGAGGATTTGATTATGATCAACACTGTTTAGCTAGCGAGTTTCGTGTTTTGTTAGTTACTAGGTATTTCTCATGATGTATTGGATAATTGATAGATAACTGAGAGTTTTTTATGAGATATATAACCGATGAATCATGACTTGTCTCGATTGCAGATTTTTAGGTTCAAGACTTGTCCGAATGGATTGTGGGATTAGTGAAGGAATGGACACCTTTTCCTCAGCAGATATTAGTTCAGATGCGGGTAATTTTGAATGCAATATATGCTTTGAATTAGCTCAAGATCCAATCGTGACACTCTGTGGTCATCTTTACTGTTGGTCGTGTCTTTATCAATGGCTACAACTTCATTCACATTGCCATGAATGCCCGGTTTGTAAAGCCATAGTACACGAGGACAAATTGATACCAATTTATGGACGAGGCAAATCAAGTACCGACCCAAGACCTCGATTGGTACCACGGGTCAATATACCCAATCGACCCGTGGGTCAGAGACCTCAAACGGCTCCACTGGTTGATATAAACTACTTCCGACAAGATGAATTGGATCCAACCCGAGGGTTTAGCCCAATAGCTCCTCCAAGGTTCGGGAATCAAACAATTTCCTCGTTTTTTAACGCTATTCCGGCTTTATTTAACCTTCAGGTTCATGGGTTTCATGATGCGACTGTATATGGAGCTACCACAGGAGTTCCGTACCTGTTCACTAGTTCATTTCATGGGGGTTATGTTCATGGTTTTAATCACTCGAATCAAGAAGGTGCCACAAGGTTTTTGTTGAAGATGTTAGCTATAAGTCTTGGTTTTCTAGTAATCGTGTGGTTACTTACATAATCGGGTAGTGCAAATTGTATATGTTAGTATGATAGACATTGGCTATTCCTCGCATCATTAAATTAACTAATAATAACTAAATAATAGAATATATATATATATATATATAATAAAGAAATAAAAGATTTTTTTTCCATTAGTTGCGAAAATCATCTTCGGGGATTACGTGCTTGAAAGAACTATGTGGGGCACTCGCTAGAAATATTCAGAGTGTTTTGCTAGATTAAGTACCTTTTTGTAAATAATTTTCTTGGATCTCAGTTTAAATTACACGTGTGATCAGCTGCGCGAATTATGTTATCTTTTGTAGAAATGAATTTTTTCTACCAATTGTGCTTGTATATATTTAGCCGTTTAAGGTTTAGCTTTATACTATGGAAAGTGATAGAGGAACTGTTTACGCTTAGACTAAGCCCGAAACCTGGACTTTACTATGTGTTATAAAGTGTTATGTTACTTATTGTTTTATAATAGTTCATTTTAAATTTGAAACTGTTATTGTCAAGCATATGAAATTGGGTTTGCTTACCCTTGTTCTTTGTTATTACGTCTGAAGGAGTAGTTGGTATAGACCTCGAAGGATTCTTTTTAATCTTTATGTGAAGAGTTATATGAATTTTAATCTCAGTAGTTATAATCATATATATTATTTCTTATATGATTGTATGTCTTGCCTATAATATTTACTATTCCTTATAACACGAGGGGCCTGTTCTCGTATTCGAGATATGACCCAATGACTTATGCCATAACATAAAAAAATTCCCACCAGTTAATGTATGTATTGTTCCTTCTCGTCTGACATAGAAACTTTAATTTATGTTACTATTGGCCTTAATGTTTAGCTAATAAAACTTATTTTCCACAGTCCTTGTTAGCCTGACATTCCTTGTTTAGTTTTCATAATGCCAAATAATCAAATAAATCATTTTTAGTTATCCTCATGTTTATTATTGGTATTATTTAGTGTACCTACAAGATTGATGTAAAAGGGATACCATCGTGATCTAAATCCATGACTCAAGATATAAAGTTTAAAGGCCAATGACATAGTTTAGAATGACTCATGTGATGAAGAATATGAATATTTCGAGAGTGATCTCGCAAGCATAAAGACTAGAAAATTTTATATCATTATAAGTTACTTTGAATTTCGATTTAGTTAAATTAAGACTTAGGTATCATAATCGGTAGTGACTTGACAGGAAACAAGTTGAGTATACAAAGCAAAATAATGGTATCCAAATCACCAGGAATTGTCCAAGGCTAACTTATTTTGTTATTTGCAAATGACTCACTCTTTTATTATCTTATTACAAAATCAATGTGTGGAGGGATTTAAAGAAGTGGCCACTACACAATCTGAATGTTCAAGACAGTGAATTAACTTTAATGAAGCATCTAACTCATTTTGTTATTTGCAAATGACTCACTCTTTTATCTTATTACAAAATCAATATGTGGAGGAATTCAGAGAACCACTACACAATCTGAATGTTCAAGACAGTGAATTAACTTTAATGAAGCATCTAGGGGCGCACTGGAGGATATTGTATGCAGAGCTATAGAAGTATTGCATGCTAAGAAGGGAGGGAAGTACTAAGAAGGGAGGGAAGTACATGTGGATTCCATTATGCCATTAACAGTCAAAAGTCACATCTTTGTGTTAGATTTGGGAAAGATTATTCATGAAGATATAAGGATGGAAACAACTTTTTTTGAAGATGGTAAAGAGGTTCTATTAAAGCGGGTTTGCAAGCTATCCTGGCATATGTAATGTCTATTTTTAAATTTCCTAGGAAATTCTATAAACAAATAACTAGTATTATAACTAATTTTTTATGGGTATTTTTAAGTAAGAACAAGTTTCACTTTGAGGAAACATTAGTTGATAGTAAAGCAATAGGAGGTTTGGGTTTTAGATAATTTGAGAAAATGAAATTCGATATTTCTGTCAGCTCAGCCTTGGTGTATTGAACAATCCAAATTTCCTTGTTGCTTGGAATCTCAAAGAAATATATCACCCGGAAACCTCAGATACATAGTTACAAAAATCCAGGTCACGGTCATGTGCAAGCATTTTATATGGTAATTTTTTTTCAACAACATTGAATGTATCTTATTGCAAACGTCAAGACAACCGACATATGGAAGGACAAATTGATTGATGCAAGGTTTCTCTTCAAAAACCGGAAGGATGTCAGCTCAATAAAGTGGCGCAGTTGAAGAACCAACAAGGTGACAAGTGGAATCTAGAAATTTCTTACAAGATATTTTTGGAACAAAGGTAGCACTTAATAATATTAAGATCATTCAACCAGACAAGGAAAACAAATTTATCTTGCTGAAGACAAAAGATAGAAAATATATCATAAGGTCAGGATACCATACACATATTGAGGATATGTTGAAACAGACGCCACAATCATTGGCAACAAAAAACATAAGGATCATAGAATATGGAAAGTAATCTAGGACACTAATGCTCCAACAAATGTACGACTGTTTGCTTAGAAAGGATGCAATAATATACTACTGCCAATGAAAAATATGGCAAATGTTCATCAATGGCTTATTGCTTGATATGCTCATATGCAATCATAACAATAGAGAATCTGTTGTTATCGTGTCATATAAGTCGATTGGTATGGGTTGCTACCACACCACATATCAGAATTAATGAATTGACAAAACAATCATATGAAAACAAGGAATTAACGGGTCCCAAATTGACAGACAAAACAACAAATGAATTGACTGATAAGGAATTGACGGTGAAAATCAATAAGGAAAAAGAATTGACGATTAACTAATTTACGAAGAACCCTGAAGGACGCATTAAACTAACATAATGGTATTGAGCATGTAATACTCATATATAATATATAAGACGACCCCTCCTGAAAGCTTAAGCTTTTGGGAGAATCGGTTGTCTAACATGGTATCAGAGCCCAGATCCATAAGAGGTCGGTGGTTCGAGTCTTGCCGTCGTCACCCAATTTAAAAAATTCACGTAGCAAAGACTAGACATGCAAAAAATGACATGAATCTAGCTTGCACGTGAGGGGGCGTATTGAGCATGTAATACATATGTAATATATAAGACGACCCCTCCTGAAAGCTTAAGCTTTTGGGAGAATCGGTTGTCTAACAAATGGATAATGAGAGTAATACACACCTACGAAGAAGCTAGCTAGGATAAGCACATCATGGACTCTTACACCTTGTTTACCATCTGGAATATATGGAAAACAAAGATTGCTAGACACTACGAAGGAAAAATATTTGATGTCGATCAATTAAATTGTATTGTGGATGCTTATACAATCAAAATCAACGTGTATCACATGTACCACCACCAGAAGAATACCGACAAGTGTAAACTAACAATGGAGGAATTGATCTCTTTTGTGATACTTCGTTTATCACTAAAGATAAATTAATGCGAATAGTGGCTGTCAAACAAAATGACTCAATACATGAATAAATTTCCAATATAGAAGGAATGATGTGTAGAGGATCAAAAGAAGGTAAAACAATGACTGTGTTGAAGGATATCGAAGAGGTAGTGGACCTATATATAGTAAATAAAGTTAGTTACTCTAACAACCTAGATATTATTTGAAGTATTAATGGATCATCAAGAATTTCATGATAGGCCAGTCATGCTGTTTAGAGGATTAATGAGTTGGCAGGAGATTATTCACTCTTGACCTTCCATCACCTTCCAATATTTGCGAACAAACTGGGTGACAAAACAGGCAAGAACGTTAGACGATATGCCAATTTTTGCAGCAAATATATTTATGAATGTTATAGGCGATTTCTATAGAATAGGAATTGGTTAGAACAAGTTGTAGATATTGTATTTATAGTACATATGTTGAATTATATACATATTATATTTTTGGTTTAATGAAATTACTTTGACAAAAATAATGACTTGAGAAGTTAAAGGGTGGAAAAAATTGGAAAAGAAAAACGTAACATATTGTTTTTGCGGTAAGTTTATTTCATTTGAAGAGTAAGGAACAAAATTGCAATATAAGATGTTACACCATCCGCGACGTCTATTGTCCTCGCTAAAGATAGTGTCCTTCCGCGATGACGCGCCACAAGTCCTCGCGTAAGTAGTCTCTTGCGACGATTCTTTGACGAGAAACCTTTCGCGAGAACATGCTCTCGCAAAAGACCAATAGGAATCTCTTGCAACGACTTATCATGTCTTTCGCGACGACAAATATAAGAGAAAATTCACCTTA
This sequence comes from Nemophila menziesii, assembly GCA_029959085.1. Taxonomy (NCBI): domain Eukaryota; kingdom Viridiplantae; phylum Streptophyta; class Magnoliopsida; order Boraginales; family Hydrophyllaceae; genus Nemophila; species Nemophila menziesii. The sequence continues at coordinate 36,085,580 of JARWIR010000007.1, read as the reverse complement.
GGGTCTTGAACACACCCCCCTCTTCAAGATAGGGACCCCGCCTAGAGCCTCTTCTTACTAAAGACCTCAGAAAGTTTTTAACACATGAAACCCAAAACCCCTATTACCTTACTACCCTTTTAGACTTATATATATATATATATATACTAATTTAGAAACCCACCCATTATAATTTCAGATCAATATTCTCTCACCTCTCCCTCATCCCCTATCTCTCTCTCCTCCCCCAGCTCCCAAACCGCCACCACCACCACCACCATGACACAACCGCCGCCATCAACCACCACCAGCATGAGAACAACCACCACCTCCACCTCGAAGACCACTGTTCGAATCAAAGCTCTGCACCATAACAGGAGGAGCTCCATTCGTGAACAGAACTGTGTCTCCTTCTCCGGCGGTCTCTAAACTGGAACAAGGCGGCTTCAGATCTCGGCAAGGCGGCTCCAATCTGCAACTCCTTTTCATTGCTTGTCTCATCTTCTTCGAAGCAGCAACAATGGCAGCACCAAGGTCACGCTCGAAGCAACAATCAAGGCTGCTTTCTTCATCACCTCGGCAGCTGGTGGAGCTTGGCGCCGGAGTTGCAGTGACGCAAGCTTGGCAACGGTTGTCTCATCTTCTTCGTTGCAGCAGCGAAGTAACGAAGCCATGGAGGTGGTGGTCATCATTACTCCAGCGAATCAGATCTCGCGAGGTTGGTTGCTGTGGCTACTCACCGGTGGTGAAGCTCGTTTCCATGGTGAAGATCTCGGAGTACTCCAGTTCCTTCAATGGTTGTTGAGAGGAGAGTGGTGGTGTTATTTTAGAGTGGTGTTGGTGGGGTGGCCATGGACGAGAAGGCTGTTTCATGGTGGTGGTGGTGCTCGTCGACGAGAAGAAGTATTCTTTTTTTTTTCATTTCGGATCCAGATCTTGTTTGACCAGATCTGGTCAAACAAAATAGTAATTAATTTATCATTTTTTAATTGTATATTCATTTGTAATTGTTTAAAAATGTGTAATAAAGGTGAATAAAAGTTTTTTTTTTTTACTATTTATGCTTTGATTTTTAATAATACTCATCAATTTTGATGAGTACTCATCAAATTTACAGAGTACTCATCATATTTATCAGAGTACTCATCAAATTATCCGGAGTACTCATTAAAATTATCCGGACCACTCACCAAAATATATAGAGTACTCATTAAAATATATAGAGTATTTAGCAAATTTATAGAGTACTCTCAGTTTTTCCGATACTCATCAATTTTATCCGATACTCTATGTTTTTTCTGGTGACCGGTGACTGGTGGTCGGTGGTCGGTGGTAGGTGGTCGGAGGTTGGAGGTAGGTGGGTAGTGGTAGGTAGAGGAGAGAGAAATAGTGACATCACATTTTTTTGTCTTTTAGTGGTAGTAAGGGTAGGAAAGACTATTATAAAAAATGAGGTCCCTAAGAAGAATAGCTTTTTTGAAACTACTCTATAGAGAAGAAAGATGGTCTCCAAGACCCTATATATAATTCACCCCAAATATAATGGCAAAAGATGCAATACACACCAGTGTATAATTATAAAGTTTTAATTATTATTGATTGTATTAATGTAATAAAAGTTTAATTTATAGGGCTTTTCCATTAGAAAATTAGTGTCTTTCATTAAAGATAGTTTTTTTGTTACATAGAAGAGTCACATTAGACTCGGAGTCATTAAAGATAAACATTATGTTTAGTGGTATCTCGAAAAAATTATCTTTTCTAGTTCAATTTTATTAGTTCAATTTATTAGAAAAAATGTGTTTAATATTATTTGTTTCTTATATTATTAAGATATTTTTCTTCTAATATTTCTAATATTTATTTTAATTAATTAGTTAAAAACAATAGTACAATAAATAACTTTATACTTAATGAATAAAAGTAATAATAAAAATAGCGTGTATTTAATATTTTTTAAATCTTGCACTTAATGAGATCTTAATCTGATTAATTAGGACAATGAATCAATAAGACTGTTTATTTTTCTTAAGTAGTTTAGAGCTGAATGGCTCTTAACTGGTCGGTTTCATTAAGAGTTCAGACCAAGTATGATTCATTCAGACACTGTCTCTATTCAGCATTCAGTACTTATTAATTAAAAGAACAACAACACCTAAGTTAAACAAATAAAAATAGACAAAAAAAGTAAACAATATTATTGATTAAATAGTATAACAATTACGCTGATATATTGTTTGGCAAATACTACTCTATATTGTTAGTTAAGTGGTTTTGATTGAGAAGGACGGTAAATTTACAAACATTGGATGATTATGTTTAAAGACAGATCTAGAATTTCGAATCGGGAAGGGTTATTATTTAGTTTTAGTACAATTAATGTATAAATTTTGAATTGGGGAAGACTAATTTTCCAATTAAGGGGGATGTAATTTATTTTATTCATGTTTTTAATCTTTTTTTTAAAGAAACAGGCTAAATTGTACTGCTATTTCATAGGATGCCCAACCCTAACCTACCCCTGATTATGTTTCCTTTGCTATTTTAATATAATTATGAATTCACTAAAATAAAAACATAAATATCACGTTAATTAGAAAATAAATAAATTTAGATCTATAATTACACAAAAAGTGTTTTTGGGGTCAACATCACTTCGTCTCCAACAAAAATTCATGTTCATCGGTTAGATCGCTTTCGTCAAAATTCTTATATAGCTGAAAAGATTTCCGTTTTAAAAGATCTCGTATATCATTAGACGATACAACTTCACAATAGATGCACTCACAAAATTAACTAAGAGAAATATTGACATTTCAAAACTTGAACGATCCTTCAATTGTTAGTTCTTTTGAATTTTTTAATTATATATGTAAAATTTATCGATGGAGATTCTTTCTTGACAAAAAGAATCTCATAAAAAAGTCAATAAATCTTCCAAAAAATATTTTACAGGAACTAAGAGATAACACCGCCTCAAGGTTGCAATAATTGTATTTCTTCTTTTTCACAAAAAGTAATGATTATTTAATGACGTGGTGTGAATTAGTTGGTAATAAATCGTTAATTAAATTCAAAAAAATATATAAATTAACTATTTTTAACCAACCAGTTCACACCACGTCATTCGATGGTATTTTTTGAATGATAGAAGTTTAAATGGTACTCCCTTTGTTCTTAAAAAGTTGTCAAATTTGATTTTGTATATAAATTAAGAAATATTATTTATTATCTATGTGATTATTGAAATGTCTTTTATAAATATTTATTGAAAATATATATTAAAGATAAAAATGGTATAGAAAAAGATGTTTTGATTTTTTAAAATAATAATCTTTTTAAAATAAAGATTTTTAGGGTAAGTAACAACTTTTTATAAAAAAAAAATATATTATTACTCTTCTATAAACTTTAATATTCTCAAACTTGTTCTTATCATTTCCTTCTAACCAAACAAAAATGTGGCAATCCCCAAAATTTAAGAATTATGGTTGATAACTGTGAATAGATCATTTTGAGCATTTAAAATAGTGCATGCAAAAAGAGTATGTTAAACACTACCTCTTTATAGGTTATTTTTTGGTTGATAATTTACTAATTATGAGTATTTAAAATCGTGCAGGCAAAAAGAGTATTTTAACGGCTACCCTCTTTATAGGTTGTTTTATATATGATTTAATAAATAAAACGGCGACAAATTTCTTATGATCAAATATTCGAATTTCTATTCTATCAAACTAGGAAAATCTTAAACTTGCTCTTGTAATAGAAAAGGGTTGGTAACTAGTTTAAGGCTCGTTTGGAAAGGTTTATTTAAAAAAAAAAAAAAAAACGTTTTTAGAATAAATTTTAAAATTTAAAAAAATTATAATTTTTTTTTGAAATCTAAAATTATTTTATATACTTTTTTTAAGAGTTATTTTCAGAATTAAAAGAAATCTTAAAATGCTTTCCATCCAATATTGGATGATCCTACACCAATGATTTAAACTTGCAAAAGTAACTAACATATTAATCTAGTGACATGTGTTTTGCTAAAATAATTAATGGCTGTGATAGGAATATTGGACCATCTAATATTGGATGAAAGTATTACCCATGCTAAAAATATTTTTAAGTAGGAAAAAACACTTCTAAACGGACACTTCGAATAAGACGGTTTCTTTTACCTAACTAGTTCAAGTAATCAGATTTGAATAGCATTTAATTCAACATATTCATTTAACATACAACACTTAATACTTTAAATACGAACGACACTTAATTTTTTATCAAGATATATCTAGTGTGAACATCAATGACATTTTTGAGTTTAGCTTAAAAATATTTTTAGTCGCTCTATTTTTGATATTTGCTCTTATTTTTCTAAAAATCATTTTCGGGTACACGTTTTATCTGTGTATATATAAGTTATTTAGGTATGCTCGATCAAAGGTGAAACAATACAAAGAATAAAACGAGAAAACTTGGTTAAAGATGGAGAAACCGGCTACTTTAGAAACAGAAAAACAAGTAATTGATTGTAAAAAGAAGAAATTAGGAAAAAAATGGTTAGAAGAGTCAAATAAGACATGGGGAATAGCAGGACCAGCCATACTTACTGCACTTTCTCAATTCTCAATTGCTTTTGTTACTGTTGCTTTCGCCGGTCATTTAGGTGATCTTGATCTTGCTGCAGTCGCTATCGTTCAAGGTGTTATTGAAGGCTTTGCATTTGGAATCATGGTATGTTGCCATAGTAAAGAAATAACTTGCTAATAGATTTAAAGATTTCTAACAATAATTATATATTTAGCTAGGGATGGGAAGCGCATTAGAGACGCTCTGCGGTCAAGCAGTGGGAGCCAAACAGTTCAATATGCTCGGTATTTACCTGCAAAGATCGTTCATCATTTGTGGAGTCACAGCTTTATTTTTAACACCAATAAGTATATTCACATCGCCATTACTAAAAGCCTTGCGTCAAGATAAAGATATCTCTGAACTTGCTGGAAAATTTGCGATTTGGACTATTCCTCAGTTATTTGCATATGCCTTAAATTTCCCTATGCAAAAGTTTCTCCAATCTCAAAGCAAGGTTTGGGTCATGACCATCATATCTGTAGTAGTATTAGTAATTCATGTCCTCCTCAACTGGATCCTTGTAACGAGACTTGGGTTAGGTTTGCTTGGTGCAGCTGTAGTTTCAAACGTTTCTTGGTTTATTTCAATTATTTGTCAAATAATTTATATTATCTCTGGTTACTTTCCGGAATCATGGAATGGTTTTTCGTTCTTGGCTTTTAAATCATTGGGTAGTTTCGTGAAACTCTCGCTCGCCTCAGCGTTTATGTTATGGTAATTATAAATTAGTACTCATCAAGTTTTACTTCAGAAGTATATTTCTTCTAACAAAAACTATGAATAAATGCAGTTTGGAGATGTGGTATCCCACTGCTATTCTTCTCATGGTGGGTGGTCTAAAGAATGCAAAGAATGCCATTGATGTTCTTTCGATCTGGTTAGTTTCATATTCCATATCTACTACACACAATAATTTTACGTGTATTGAACTTTTCCGCGCTTTTCGCAGTATGAATGTGGAAATTTGGGCGCTAATGATAGCCATCGGTTTCAACGCCTCTGTGAGGTGAGTTATTTTTTGTCTCTAAAAATATAATTTCACAAAATTCATCAGGGGAGAATACTTTTAAATGAGTGAAATAATCTGTATTTCCATCTTGCTTTTGAAATTCCACTTAATGATCTGATGCTATGCTAGTGTACGAGTTTCAAATGAACTAGGAGCTGGAAAACCCAAAGCTGCGAAGCTCGCAGTTGCTGTCAATGTCTTAACATCTGCTGTGGTTGGACTTGTTTTCGCAGCCATTATAATGGCTACAAGAACAAGCTTCCCAAGAATGTTTACCAATGAACCGAAGGTCATGAAGAACACATACAAGCTCGGCTATCTTTTGGCGGTAGCTATATTATTAAACAGTATTCAAATAGTTTTATGTGGTGTAGCTGTTGGTGCAGGGTGGCAACTCCAGGTTGCGTTAGTTAACCTCGGGTGTTACTATCTAGTTGGCCTTCCAACGGGTGCTCTGCTTGGTTACAAGTTTGATTTAGGTGTTCGGGGAATCTGGTTAGCCATGCTTGGTGGGACCATTCTGCAGACGATTATATTACTGATTATAGTTGGTCGAACAAACTGGCGTAAAGAGGTAAGTATTATTTACAACCTTTTCATGGGTTTGGGTATGTAAAGTAGGTGCAACTTGAACCCGAATGGTGCTTAATGTTGATTTGAGTAATTTTTACAGGTCAAACAAGCTGAGGAGCATGTGAGAACATGGGGTGGGGCGGGTGATTAGACTATTGTATAACCAATTTATTACTTGACAAACTGGTTTGTCAACAAAGGTTCCGATGCTCGGTATATGGTCCAGGAGCTTTGGTCCCTGCACTCTATATCATCTGGATTGGAGATCAAGAAATTGTAACGTTTGTTTATTATCGTCTTGATCTGCCGATCGTGCAGGGTGAAGCAAATGACAAGTGATTACAATAAGAATATCACCAAGGAATAATATAGTTATTGTTTACTCCAGTGAGTGTTAAAATGTTATAGAAAACATTGTGTACTGTACTTAATATTACTTGACTTACTTTAAGTTCCCTTCCGAAGAAGGTAACAATCTCATACTAATAGGGAAAAGCATCTTGGGGTACCTTATACAGTGAGCACTGTGAACTTTTTTTTTTTTTTTTTTTGATTACATACGTGGTCCAGAACCATTGGGCAATAACCCAAAATATCAAAAAGAAACTAGTCTAGAACATCATTAAGCAAGCTGGAATCATAAATAACACGTGGTATTCTTCATTTCATTCGATATCTCGTAGAATGCTCCAAATTCCATCTGGTGGATCCTTAAGTAACGTAAAATCTTCGTCCCCATTAAGCCCCGCTCGAGCCAACCAATCGGCACAACAATTCTCTTCTCGATAGACATTCCGCAAAACAAAACCCGGGTTTCTAGCTACTATCAAACGAATATTGCGAATCCAAATTGCTCCAGACCCTCTACCCTCGCCTACACTTTGAATTGCATCCAATACCTCCCCAGAATCCGTCTCTACCACCACGTCGCTAGCCCCTATTGCCTCAATTAATCGGAGGCCTTCACTTAATGCAATCAGCTCTACAATTATTAATATAATTATACACTAACATAAGTTCCATCTTAATATTTGAGAGTCTAAAATAAATTTTAAAAAACAAATTCCTAAAAAATTTACAAATTATATAAAATTAATCTAATATTTATCAATTTTTTTATAAATCTGATAATTTAAATAAATAAAATAATTGAATAAATAGAATTCTTTAGATATAAATTTATTTTTTTTACTAATAAAAATATGACTTTATATATACACTTTGACTTAACTTGATTAATTGAAAAAAAAAACAAATTATAATTGAGATAATATCTAATTAAATCCAAAAACCCAATAACCCACCTCTATAGAGTCTAGACATTTTTTCACTCCCAGGAGCGTCCATTTTTTTCTCTTATACCATCGATACCCCTATTAAATGATAATGTTGTATTATGCATTTTTTATATATTGGTACCAGATTCCTCGTTTATCGCCCATCAAATAATATCCCATAATAATAACTAATAATTATGGTAATTTTGTTAGTGTATTTCATGTTTGAAGATATAACGATCTCATCCCACTTTCAGCCAATGAAGATGATGAATTTATGGGTTTACTCTTCCGCTATTGATCTTTCACCCAAATCAAAAAAAATTATATTATATTTGCAACAAAGAAATCAGCCAATGAAGATGATGAATTTATGGGTTTACTCTTCCGCCATTGATCTTTCAACCAAATCAAAAAAAAATTATATCGTATTTGCAACAAATAAATCAGATATCAAAGATTGGCCGTTGATTCTTTCACCCAAATTATAAAACTTATATATGTAAACCACTGATCTTTCTATTTTTCATCAACATAACAGGTTTGTGTTGATTTTTTTCAAATTAATCCCAAACCGTTGACCTTATTATCCCATATCAAACCAATTGAGTCTCATTTCTTCTTCTTTTGATTGAATAGATTTAAACTGAAGAATATATAAACAGTCGTTTTATGTAAGTAATATAAGTTTTTGTTGTTGTTTTACTGCAACCCATCAAATGTTTCAATCAACCCACTTATATTACACGCTCACACCACTATTTTTTATCTCAGTGTTTTATGTAACTCACCAATATATTCACGTAACCCACTAAAATTACTCGCACACACCACCAAGTGTAGACAAAGCATTTTTGCGCTCAAAATTAACACAGAAACCACAGTTTTAAGGTATGAATTCTCTCTAAAAAAAATATGTGTTATAATATGTTTTTGTCAATAAACCACGTTACTAATTGTATATTTCAACAAATCAAACTCTTGTACTTTTTGGTAGCTAGTTTCAATTGTTGTTTTACTGCAACTCATCAAATGCTTCAGTCAACCCACTTATATTACACGCACACACCACTATTTTTTATCTCAGTGTTTTATGTAGCCGACCAATATATTCACGTAACCCACTAAAATTACTCGCACACACCACCAATTGTAAACAAAGTATTTTTGCGCTCACATACACATTCAGATTATTGTACTCATATGCACCTTCATATTATTGCACTAAACCATGTTTTGTACTGATATGCATTTTCAGGTTATAAATGGATACAACGTCTCATCGGTGAATTGCGTCATCTTCTTTTTCTTCGTTCGAATCAAACCTTCTTCAACGTCGTTGGGTTGTTGTTGTCCCTTTGTCTTCGCCATTGTAGTTTTTCCGGTGGTGTATTGATTAGTCGTTAGGGTTTGTTAGTTTAGAGGGAAGGAGACGATGGGTTGCTTGATTTCTAATTTTTGTTTTGATGTTTTATTTGTTTATTTATTATTAATTGATTATTTTTGCATAAAATCGGGAATTTTGTTATGGTAACAGACATTCAATGGTATAAGGAGGGTAAATCAGACTTTTGGGGTGGGTTGCGCCTGATGTGCAACTGACTAAAGTCCATGGACTCTAATAGTAAATCACACATTATAATGTAATTCAATATACTTTTTAAAACAATAAAGGTAGCTCAATATTCTTTTATTTTTGGTTGGGTTGGGTTATTTTAAATTTAAAAAAAACTTATACCACGTGTTTTATATATAGAAAAAATTAAGGGGCTTAAAACTATTCCCTGGCCTCCTCCTAGAACTAGCATTGCATTAACATAAAAACCGATAAAATAAGATATAATTGAAACATAATCGAAATATATATGTAAATAATCGCAATAATTATATATAAGAGTCTAGATTATTTGTGAAATTTCTTTAAATTGTTTCGTTTGATTTGATTCTCTCCTGCTTGAACAATGCACTTCGAAGACTGTTTATCTTTATTATATTTTCTGATTAGTTTTCTGTAACTACTACTTTTTAGTAATAATGGCGTGAATCTGAAGTAGTAATGACACGTATTTGAAAGGCTTTTTGTACGAGACGAAAAGAGAGAGTGCGTGAAAGATTTTTGAATATGTAGTTGTGTGTAGTTATGATTTTGTGTGTTTTGTTTATCCCATTTACTTATCATGTAAATCTTGTGATTCTTTTTTATATTTGTTTTTTTTTACTGTTAAGAGACATTTTAGTAATATAATGATGTTTTGTTTTAATTGAGTAGTAATTTTTCAATAATAGACAATTAGGTCATATTTTTATTTTTCTGGTTAGGATTAATTCTACATTTCGGTCTAAAGTGGTATAATCCTTCTAAATTTATGCCGAGGAAAATTTGTTTTCCATTATTAGCCACTTGACACTTATACCCCTAAAATAACAATTAATAGATTTTTTTTTTTAAAACTAACCCCCAAAAAATAATTCTATCGTTCAAATCTTTATCTAAAAAACACACAGTACACCTTAAACACATTAATTATTCATCAATTTTATTTTTGTATGAATTTTGAAACTAAGACATCAACATAAGCTAATAACCTAACAATCTCAAGGAATTCAAACTCAAAAACAAAGTAATAAGCTCGAATCAATTTTTTTCGGCTTTGTTTTTTGTTTGTTTATTTTGTAGAATTTTTCTAATTTTTTTTTTCCGAATTCTGTTTTTGTGATTCACACTACAAAAATTACTCTTAACATACTTTTATAATCTTGCATTTAAATTCTCTTTTTCTTTTGTTTTTTCTTTATATTTTTTCGGAAATTCATATGAAAATTGTGTTTATTCACGTTTCAAGCATTGCTGCTCCTTTATTATTGCTTATTTAATACTTACTATCTTGATTGGTTATATGTAAACTTTGTGCATTGTTCATTGCATATTTGATTGCTAATTTTGCATTAAATCACGTTTAACCCTTGAAATATGACTAGATTATTACATTAAGCCTTGCTTATGCAGTATTGTGATTAAATTGCAGTTAGAATCAATGTAAGAGTTGTAGAGACAAAGATCAACTCATTCTATGGAATTATTCATATAGCTCCAATTGTATGTCATAATTTTATAAATACCATACAGACATATAATTAGACAAGCCTCGTTGCCTAAGATGAGTTCTTCAATCGATCAACCCTTGTAGGAAATCAATCAAGCAACTCATATCTGGCTATTATAGACTAAGTAGACAGTGTGATTCTACTTTGAACATAATATAAGCTTAACATGTATCATCCATGTTTATGATCTAATCTTAACATTTAGTTAAGGTGACTATCTTAACTCAAGTTCTCTCAGGGGTTCTTCACTAGTGTGAGTTAGTCTCATCTTTGCGCACTTCTTGTGCCCAAGGCGATTGCCCGTGTGATAGGGCCAATCTCAGTCTATAGGACATACATCCTTCAAAAAATACACACATTTTTATATATATCAAACATGATATTATTAAAAGAAACAGTTAGATAAACATACTAATGAAAATATATACATGAATGCATATAAACTTGCAATATTAATACATTATATCTTGCTTAATCATATAGCTCTAACATATCAATAAATATATCCATAGGGATAACCTTTATGAATGGAACAATAAGCATATTGTGTGTGTGTGTGTAAGTATTGCAAACCAACATCCTTTTGTGCAATAATATATTTAACAAAGTTATACTTTATATCAATGTGTTTGGTCTTACTGTGATACTTAGGAGCTTTCGCACAAGCCTTTTCAGCTTAAGTATCACAATGTATAGTTACAGGACTCCCACTATCGCTTCAGAATCCTAAATGTTCAAAGAACCTTTTTAACCAAACAGCTTCTTGAACCGCAGCTGAGCATGCTACAAACTCAGCTTCCACTGTGGACAAAATTACACAGGTTTGTTTCTTGCTACTTCAAGAAAATTTGCAATTATTCATAAAGAATACATTACCTGAGGTCTATGCTGTAGATCTCGGTTTTGCGGCCTAGGCAGTCGACCAGGGCCTAGCGCCTAGGCAGGATTATACGGGTCCTAAGCGGAATTATACGGTTTTAAATCCCGCTGTATAATTTTGTATATTTAGTAATATATATGTAGTAATTATAGCAATTTTAAACATTTAAGTTATAAAATTCATCTAACAACACTATAGTAAATATAAAAAATACTAAATATTTAGTTCTAATATCAATTAAAGAATTCTCGAGAATAAGATAAATAACAAGAAGGCTTATGCTAGCAAGTTTTGCCATTAATCGGCGCCTACGCGGCCATTTTTTGTCATTAATCGGTGCCTAGACGGGTTAGACGCCTATTCTACAGTGACTAAGGCGCTAGGCAAAAACGCCTAGAGTTTTAACTAGGCGTAAGCGGCTAAGGGAGGAGTTGACGCCTAGGCGGCGCCTAGATGCGCCTAGGCGGGGAGATCTACAACATAGCCTGAGGTAGATATAGGCATATATATATATATATATATATATATATATATATATATATATATATATATATATATATATATCACTAGCCCAAACAACGTAATATATCCTTCTAGGTGTAATCTATTTCCTCGAAAACATAAGGCATGATCCATAATGCCTTTCAGATATCTCAATATCCTTTTTATAGCTTTCAAATAATCATGTCCCAGGTTTGACTGAAAAATAACTAACTAAACCTACCACATAACATATTTCTGGCCTATTTCATATCATAACATATATAAGACTATCTATGGCACTAGAATATGGAATTGTATACATTTTCTATGCCTCTTCTGGAGTACTAGGACACATGTCGAGAGATAAGTTTATTCCCTTTGCTACAAGAGTGTTGATGTCTCCCTATTTGTTCTAATTATTAGCCCTTTGGAGACGTCCTTTTAGGTGAATATTTGACTTATTTGATAGACTTTTGTGCTTATTTCGTCATATTACACTTTCTCCCCTTGGAATTAGACTATTTGCATTTTTAGAGCTTTTGTGCGTTAATTTGATTATTTTTAGTGCAAAGTTAGTAGGTTCTTGAATTTCATGAAAGACCAATACAAGGAGGAGAAGTGAGAATTAAAGTCTTAGGGTAGGGGTGAGCACGGTTCGGCTCGGCTCGGTTTTTAGCCGTAACCGAAACCGAATGATTCGGTGTTTAAAGGTGTCGGTACCGAACCGAACGGTTTTTATCGGTTCGGTTTTATCGGTTTTCGGTTTGCTATATGTTCGGTTTTTTTCGGTTTTGGTATGTGTTTAATTCAATAGTTGGATAGATTTTAAGGGCGTTTACATGAGACATTTTATCTTCTATATATAAAGTGTTTGATTTTCATATTATTGACCCATGTAGGAAATTGTATTTTTGGAACTCAAATATTATATATCAGTCCTAAACATATAATTTCAAAGGAATATTTATAAAATTTTAATGTGTATGCTTTACATTCAACAAATTTTAATAAACGAAGGAATTTTTAAAATATATCAACCAATGACTTATGTAAAAATATGTTGCATATTATGACATTTTTGTTTTCAACGTTTACTCTATTTTCTATCTCATTTTCATAATATCTTTAAGAATATAAATTAGATTCAAGAACGTCTTATATTTTTTCGGTTCGGTTTAGCTTAGAAAAACCGTACCGAACCGAAATTTTTCGGTTTTTTAAAAAGCCTATACCGAACCGAACGATCTTGGCGGTTTTCGGTTTTTTCGGTTTTTTGGATCGGTTCGGTTTTTCGGTTTCGTTTTGCTCACCCCTATCTTAGGGTATTTTAGTGTGTTAGGAAGTACTTTTACTCGAGTTTCTATTTTTAGAGTGCACTTTCCTATATTTATCTTGAATTATTGGATTTATTATTTTTTTAAAGCATATGTGGTTTAATTATTTATTTAATGTGAAGCTTTAAAAGACATATGGTAATTAATTAGAGACCAAGTCAAGTCAAATAAGTAAAGGAAAGAGATATACATGGAAATAAGAAGATTAAGGAAGGATATATGCAAAGAAGGAAAAGATAAAGCTGCCAAATAAATCTGAAATTCCAGCCACGTTCTAAAGACGAATCCATAACTTAAGATTGAATAGGAATTTGGGCGAGTGGTCTGCACCAATGGAAAGAGATTTCCGAGACAAGCGGTTTCGAATATTGGAATGCGTCAAACGGATAAGTATTGAATGAGATATGACCAAAACAAATCAGCAGCAGAATCTTACCTTTCCTAGATTTTAGGGCTACGAATTTAAGAGTTCTTGCCTTGTCTTCCACTCTAAGTAAATTCGAATTAGGGTTCTCTAACACCTATAAATACACCTCTTAGACCTCATTATTCATTACCTCTCACAATTCATTCAATTTATAACATCCTTAGAGAGAGAGAGTCAAGCACTTCAGAGCAAGAAGGCAGAGGAGACGCTAGAGTTGGAGGAATTCTATTTTTTCACAACAGTCATCCAAACCTTAGGTTATCAATTTCTTTTCTGTAATTAAATATGATGTCTTTCTATTTAGTTTCAGTCTTTAATATTGCTATGAGCTAAACTTTCATATACTTGAGAATCGCAATAAAGGGATGAACCCTAGTTAATTTAATTTATGTTTTGAATTTGGGATTGTATGATTTAATTTGAATTGAGTCTTCGATATTGGATATTACTTTGTTCTTAATCACTATTTATTTTCCGTACAACTAGAAATAGGTTTTAGTATATGGGCTATTCACTTTAGTGGCGAAGTGATCATCCGACAGGGGGGTTTGAATACAGACTTAGGTAATACCCGTGTAATGTACGTTATTGACCAACAGGCTTAACTAATTACATAGCCAAAGAGGTAAATTCTTATCATCCGAAGATGCATATTCGCCCATACAGGGGTTTATAGTACTTTAGGATAGCTCCTAGGCCCACCCGAAAGGGGGCTAAGAGACATTAGAGTCCCGACTAGTATACTAATACCAATTCTACCCTTAAACATAGCATAGATTATATTAATTAGGAGGATTTCTTGCGAGACTCAAGTATCTCTCATACCTGAAGTCATCTTTTACTTGCATTATTTCTTTTCTATTTATTAAATTTTAGTCTTTATTTATCTGCATCTTTAATTATTAGAAAACCAAAACAAAAATCATATTTTACTTTTCTGTCAAGCAATTATTTCTACTATCTGATTAATATTTGGGCTGAACCTAATCCGTCCCTGAGAACGAAACTCGATTTATCGAATATTACTTGGACAACCGTACACTTGCGGTAATTGTGGTTCCTTTATTTTCGTACTTAATTTAATAACACACCAGGACCCACCAAGTGTCAATGGCATTGCATTTAGTCATACTAAAGCATTCGAGTATATTCATGATGTAAGGTTCTTGAGATAAAGATAAAAGTCTTCTAGACCTATCTCTGTGAATCTTAACACCAAGAATATAATTTTCTTCTCCACATCTAACATATCAAATTGAGAAGTTAGCCACTCCTTATTAGCTTGAATAAACACTTTATCACTCCCGTCTAATAGGATGTCATCCACATGTAGAGATAAAGTTACAAAAAATATCTTGGAACGTTTAATATAAACACAGTGGTCTTCATCTATCATCTCAAATCCATCTGATGAAATGACTCAATGAAATCTCAAATTCCACTTTCTCTGGGCTTGTTTAAGACCATAGATTGATTTTAACAATCTACATACTTTACTCTCTTGATCTTTTGCAATAAAACTAAAGAGTTGTTCCATGAAAATAACCTCTTCTAAATCTTCATTTAGAAATGCAGTTTTTGACATCCATTTTGGTCTTCCATTGCTTTTCTCCATTCATTCTTAGCAGGATGTGAAAGTGCTTCATTTACTATTCGAGGTTCTCCCTTGTCTTGTGGAGTTATCATAAATATTATCCTTCGATTTCAAATCGATGACGAAGAACTAAACCTCTAGCACTTCTCTTAGGTTAAGAATATTGAGAAATAGGATTATTAGATGATGCACTAGTTTCAACTGTCTCAAGTTATAGAGGATTGTCATTCTCTACTTCTTGAGTATTTGTTACCTCATCAGGTGTCACATTTGTTTGCATATCATCTTCCCGATTCTCATTATGTTCACATAGAATAAAATTTCTATCAATCTCACCTCTACTAAGAAAATCATTCTCTAAGAATGTAACATCTCTTGATTCAAATTCAGTAAGACCTCCATCGTTGAGTTATATAATAAACACATATCCTTTAGAGTGCTCTAGGTGCCTCATGGACCCAATTCTTCCATATTTATGAGATAGACCATGAACATAACTTGCTGACCTCAAGGATTGCAAGTAGTTCATAAGGAGTTGATGGAACAGTCTTTGTGGGTACTCGGTTAAGTATATAACTAGCGGTAAGCAAGGCATCTCCCTAATAAGATATTGAAATATTAGCTCGTGCCATCATACACTTAACCATTTCTAGGAGAGTTCTCCCTCTTTCATCACACAGTTCCTTCAACTGTCTCAATAAATGCTCACATCCACGATTAAGGTTTAAGGTTTTTCACCTTCCTCTCTAACTGATTTTCTACTTTATTGAAATATATCATCAGAACATTTCAATGCTCATATTTATGAATAAATAGGTAGACATAACCAAACCTAGTGATATCATCTATAAAAATGATGAAATAATGTTCCCCACGTCTATTTTGAACATTTATTGGGTCACAAATGTCTGAATAAATTATTAGCAATGGGTACTCGACTCGTTTAGCCTTTCTAAATGGTTTCCGTATTGCTTTACCTGCTAGACAATTTTCACAAGTTGGCAAGTTGACTTTAGTCAAAAAAATCCAAAAGGTTCGCCTTAGCCAACAAATTCATACGGTCTTGTCCAATATGACCTATTCTAGCATGCTATAAACTTTCTTCTACGTTAGAATTACTAGAAGAAGTATTAGTAGAAAAGAAACTACTTACATAATAACTATTAAACGAGTTATCACCTTCTAGTACAATTAAACCTTGCGAAATAAAACCAGAACCATAATACTTACCTTCACAATAGATATCTACTTGTTTGTTATAAATATGCATATTAATACCTAATTCTAGAAGAACAGTGACCAAGACCAAATTCTGTAGAATGTCAAGTGCGTAAAGTACAATATGTAGTTATTAGGTTTGACCACCTCGCAAGTTCAACTTGCAAGTTGCAACTCTTCTGACTTCAACCTTCATGTTGTCTCCTAACAATTAACTATTGTGTTTCCTCTGGAATTAGTTGGTACTCCACATATGTCTCTCGGTCTTTGGTTACATGGTTGTCGCTTCTGAATCCAAAGTCCACAAAGAATTAGAATCAGCTAGCATTACAATACTGGTAACATAAATAAAGTTACAAGAAGTAAATGAGATTGCTATCTTTCTCTGCATTTGCGAGCGAAGTAACCATCTTGTCAAAAATATAGCATTTCACTTTACTCTCGTCTTTCTTCTTAAAAAAACGTTCTCTTTTATCGTTACCATCATTCTTGTTCTTCTTGGAACTTTTGTGGGAACTTGACTCAGCAATATATAAGTCTGACCCTGAGGTTTAATCGTATCAAGACGTTCATCTTCCACAACACATGACGAGCAACATCATCAAAAGTTTTTATATAGTCGTTTTGAGTCAAGTTTATCTTCAAATGCTCCCACTTATTTTAAAGATATCTGATCACAGCTTGAATTTGATGTTCATCCGTAAGGTTATGACCGGTCGTCTTAAGTTCTCTAATAATGTTAGACATCTCTTGGAGATGTTGTTTCACGGTTTTATTAGGCTTTTTCTTTGAAGTGTCAAAACTTAATGATCAATTGATTCAACTTATTCATAGTCGTACCCTCGTTCTTTTAAATAAGAGCGTTCCACATCTCGTGAGCAGTGGGGTACTCATTGACAAGATCGTCATCCATGGAGCTTATCAAGATGCCTCTTGCAGTGGAATCTCTATTTTTCCACTTCTCATAAGCCTCCATGTCCGTTTTGTTTTGAGCTGTGTTGCCTTTCTCAGGCTGAGCCATGACAATGTTAATAACTTCAAGAATATAGTTCCTCTAGAACATAATGTATTTTGAGTTTAAAAAGGTATTGTTCTCACCATTCATTTTGTCTCCTTTGAGATCATCAATGACGGTTTTCGATGTCATTTTCTCATAAAGTAAGAGATTTCTATTAGAATACATACAATTATTTAACTATCCAATGCTATTAATGCAAATATAATGAACAAGAAAGATAACAAAATAAGTGATAAAGAAAGTTCACTATGTTCCCAATCATGAATCACCATATGTTGTTTGTCTTAATCATTCAATTAATTTTATTAACTGCAAAATAAGTTCCACTTGAACTCCCGCTTACTCTAACATAAAGAGAGTAATATTGTATGAAACACAACTAAAACATTTTAATCAAAGAAACATGTTGAATTCATACATAATGAAAATACAAGTTCGATAAGCAAATAACTGAATTAAAAGAAAAACAACTAATGCAATACTGAACGAACAATGATTAAAAAAATCAAAACCAAACTACTAAGCAAACTTTCAAAACATTAACTTAGAAATGGACTCCTTAAAGTTCGCTTCCTCATATAGATGAACTGGATTAAAATTATCTATATCAGTAGTTTGAGAATACATCCATAGTTGCACTAGTCGAACCTAATGGAGGTAATATAATGCTTCCACAAATGGGATTCAGTCAAAGCATTCATATGTTGCTTCTCTCCCATGAACATGGTCCGCGTGAAACTTTCTTTTCCATAAGATATCACGACTCCTTCTCATACGTCTTGACAAAGTATAGAAAATAATATAAACCTTTTTATGTTCATGTAAGAGAAACCCCAATCAACAACATCTTGAATTATCTTATTTACACCTATACATGTTGTATAAAAGCGTGATTAGGTCTCATCTTATAGCGGAGTGCATTGAGGCAGTCCTCAAGTGCTTGATTTTGTTTCAGTGTCATTTCAACTTTTGGTCTATGAACCTGTAATGGTCCACTAAGATTTCTTACTTTCTTGTGGAGCCCTATGTACTTTGCCAGTAGTTCGAGCCTTGATACTCGTGATCCCCGGGATCGTGTCCACACCATTTTTTTCTCTATAAAAATAAGAACAACGAAAGCAAAAAAGCACCAAAATTGATTAAAAAAAAGTATTTTGTAACGATAATATATAATTTCAGACACTCTACTAATCAACAACAAGTTCAAATAGCATAAATGGTTAGACAAATAGTCATGGCTATAAGTAGTTTGGGTTCAAACCCCACAACTGCTTTTTGGTTTTATTAAAAAAAATATTACGAAAAACAATAAAATGTTGCACGTATTAATTCAGAATTCTCTTCAAAAAATTGATACAGGCTTCTTCAATCATAGTAACAATAAATGCAAATGCAGACTTCTTCAGTCATATCAACAAATATATTTTTTGTTACATAGGAGAGTCACTTAAACTTCGAAGTCATTACCTCAGTTAGAATTTGCACCACTAAATTAGATGACCAGCCCTGACCAGTGAGTTAATCCCAACTGGTTTGCAACAAATATATTAACTAGTATGTATTCACGATATATGAAATAGGAAAATTCTTCCATCCAATATTGGATGATTCTACACCAATTATATTTATACATATACCCTATGTTTTAAACTTACAAAAGTATCTAACTTATTAATCTAATGACATGTGTTTTGTTATAATTATCAATGGATGCTATGTAAATATTGGACCATCCAATATTAGATGAAAGTCTTACCCTATGAAATATATTAGCCCATACACTTATGTTTATAATATATTAAAAATCTAATGATAACATCAGACCAAAAAAAAACTTCAAGTAAATTACTTTTTGTATGTGATGTAGAATTTACTTTATTATGTAGGGCTCGCTTGTTGAGCAAAAGTGAGAAAAAACAAACAATAAACCTTTTATAATATAACGTACGTAGTAAAACAATTTAAAAAACTATATCTTTTTTTTTATACAGATAATCAAAGAGCTCATAAAAATCATCATAAATCAATAAATTTAATAAATATTATATATTATGATACCAATTGTAATATTTAATTAGATACGAACGAATTAAAGAACAAAAAGTCTTTATAGAAATACCTCTTAAAAAAAGTAGTGGAACAAAATCGATTGGAAATCTGATAATCTTGTGGATGTGGATCTTTTTACTAAAAGAGAGACTTCTAATCCATAATCTAAGAGTCTTGCAAATTTTTTATGAAAGTTTTATTTTTATATAAAGTCAAAGAAGATAAAGAATAGAAAACGTGCGTTCTAATAAATTAATGATTAAGTAACACGTTCTTATATGGATGAGAATTTTTAAACGGTTAAAACTCCTTTTTCTTTTGAATTTCAAACAAAAGAAATTCATGTATTATAATTTATTTTAGACCGGTAGAAATAAATATTATTATATTTATTTCTTTTATTTAATTTAATGGTGTAAATTCAAACCGAGTCAATGACTTCGAGTACAAAAGTAATTCTCCTATGTAAAAAAAAAAAACTATTTTCTCATTAAAGAAATCATAAATTCCGTAAGAAAATATTTGATAGGATCTAATTAATAGCACCGAGTCGACCAAAAAAATAAAATAATAGCACCGCCTTAAGGTTGCATTAGTTGAGTTTTTCTTCTGGATACTAGTAGGATAACATTGAACTTTGTTCTTATCATTTCTTTCGAAACAAACAAAGAATTATCAATTCCCACCTTAAACTTGCTCTTGTCATGTCTCTAGAGAAAAGGTGGGTAATTATAATCAAAATGAATATTTGTTTTAACAGACATTTACAAAAAATCAATTTCTAATAATCGATTTATCTTGGTTATGTATTAAAATCAGAAGAAATGTCCATTTTCTTTTTCAATTTAACCTTTTTATGCGAATTTTATTTCTAGATTATTATTTATGAATTTAAAAATATTTTAAATTTTTTTATTCAAAAGGTATTATTTTTAAGTCAAATTTATTCAAAAAGAATTTTTTTATAACTTTTTAAATAACAGAAGAACTATTTACCAAGATTTAAGTAAAAAAACTCAAAATTTCGTGCTCACAGCTGTCCGAGTGGCATTGTCGGCCCTTATGGGCGGTATGTCAGTGCTTCGATAGTGTCCCGAAGAGTATTCAACGCTCAAAATAACCCTTTTCTCGAGCCTAACCCGCACAATTTTTCGAGATATATCCAATGAAGAATTTTACACACGGATAGGAGCTCTCAGTAAAAAGTTGTGGTTTTGCCTATTAAACCCGTCACTAAGATAAGCCCACGGTCAAGAAGACATAATCTTTGAGTGCTTAACCGGCTAGCCTGCCCCTACGTGCTCCATGTCGGTTTGATTAAGGACCGTGAGACACGTATCGACACAGTGTGACGCCACGAACAACGAAAGAGATTGAGCGGCATGCCGGCCCTACGAGCGGTATGTCGGCGCGTGCCTGCCCTAGGGCCGGTATGCCGGTCCCATATAATTTTCTGAATTTTCGATCATGGGCTGACCGCCTTTAGGGCCGGTGCACGACATGAGGATTTGTGCGAGAAGAGGTATATCTTCACCATTTAACCTAAATCGTAAGCCTCCTTCTTACTCAAGCTTCCAAACTCCATTAGAGCTTCAACCATACCTTCACCACCATCAAAATAAACCCAAATCACCCAAATATCATATCCAAAACCATCCTTGCATCCTTCTAAACAACATTAACTAAACCAAATCCTTCCAAAACATCAAGAAATCAAAATTTAATCCAAAATTCTTTCAAACATTTATTCTTAACTTCTTAATTCCTTCTCATCCAAGTACAATTACATCACTACCAAATAGAGAAATGACTTCATTACACCTTTACCACTCCAAATAATACCTTATCGACCCACATCAAGGGGTAATTCCAAGAGCGGTATAATTTTGAGTTGAGGGTGGATGTAGATGACGCGAAGAGCGGAGATACTTGCTCATGTGAGGGAGATGAAGAAGATAGAGCAAAGATTTGGGTGAGATCAAGAGGAAAACAAGTGAAGCTTCTAGGGTCCAAGTAGCTACCATAACGCGAGTTCAAGAAAGAAGTTAGAAAAAGGTAAACACAAAAGACTTCTAAAGTTTGTGTAATGTTTGAGATGGACCACATTAGGCAGAATGCAAGGATGAATCATGGTGATACGGGAAGCGAGCATGTAGGATGAGCAACGCACCCTACCTTGGGTGTTGATGATGCGAGGCAATAGCCTCGAAGAGTACATTTTCTCTCCTATCAACCCTTTCTTTATTTGTGTTTTGTTTTTAATTTTTTTGAGTCTGTTTCGAGTTTTGGTTGTCACGGCTCACCTTTGAGTTGTGGGTCGGGGATCCATCGTCCCCCTCCCCACTTTATGTGCTTTTTGTGTCTAGAAGTAAAATGTAGTAAATGTAACTGTTAAGCCAAATTTTAATGAATGAATGATAGTAGATAGTAGTTTTGTAAATTTTTCACTTTATGTACTTAAAGGGTAATCATGAAACACACATTCAAAGTAAAGAAAAGATTATTGAGCAATGCGGTAGAAGTAAGTTTGATCTTAGGGAGCATGAGTGGAGTGCAGAACGTGAGATCCAAACTAGCTGATAAACCATTTAATGAACGTGCTAGAAGTGAAAAAGTAACTAATTTATGTATGATAGAAAATGATTAAGACAGTTCTTTGTTTAGCCCTTGTGCCTTTTAGCTTGTTGTCCAGTTATTATTTTTATATTATCTGTCTCAGGCCCCTCTTGAGCCTTATCCCTTAGATCTTTAGGACTTTTCCATATGACCTGACACACAAATAGTGATGCTTTGACACTCGTCTAAAGCTTGAGATTGGGGTGTAGTTTTATGGGAATTATTATTGTGCTATGTAATTGAGGTTTTCGATCACGTGTTTATGTATATTGTAACCCTTTTCTAGGGTAATAAGGAAAAGAAAAGAAATATAGTAGCGTGACTTTTCACATTGAAAAGAGAGTCATTGCTACTTACAAAAGAAATTTGTATACATTTTGGACTAGAAAAGTGGATGCTCTTTGGGTGATCATAAAAAGGTTTTATTTGGGTTATTGGGGATGCGATAAGTGCATCAAAATTTGGGTTGAGTGGGAACATCTTTGAGAGTAAGTCAAACTCTAGGACGAATCGTTGATGACTAGTGAGTAGAGATCCAAAAGCTCACTCTAAATTATCCAAATACACGTATCACACCTACTCGAAGCCTACATTACAACCTTACAGACCTTAGGATTCTTGAATATGCAAGGAGCTTTCAAACTAGTAGAGAGTAGTTAGATGGAACTTAGAAACTATGTGAGAATCGAGGAACACCCTATAACCACCATAGCGGACTATAAGAAAAACCTATCCTACGTGCATTGCGAAACTAATCCAATCTTGAAAGTAATACGTGATAATTGTTTATTTGATAAGTGTATCTATTTGATTTAGTTTGTGAATATACTATATGAGACTTGTTAAGATAATTTCTTGAGTGTCATTCATTATTTTTCTATTTCTATCTTCTTTTGATTTATTGGACTTAGGCCCTGCTAAACTCTATTTTTCTTTTTTATTTTGTCGAGGCGACAAAACTTTGAGTTAGGGCTCTTGATGTCTCTATTCTTGTGATGGACTAATCCGTTCATGATACATTCTTTTGGGAGTTTATTGAGCCTAAGTGAGCGATTTTTCTCTAATATTCGTTGTTTTTTACTTTTGCCTCTCGCTCTGGACATATTACTATTTATAGAGATTTTGTGCCTTAATTGTTCGTTAAGTGTGTAAATTTTAGGTATGTGGTTGATACAAGGTGCCAAGATGAGGAGAATAAGTAAAAAATTCAAGATAGAACTCAAGCCAAGGTGGAAATTGAGCTTAGAGTCCCTTTGGGCAGTTGAAGCGTTTGCCAGAGAAATCTTTGCGCCTTATTGTTTCAATCACTACAAAATATTGGTGAGAGTTTTGGACTTGATTCCTTTTGATTAAGAAGAAGCTTGAGTCAGTATTGCGTGGGAAGTCATGTAAGCCAGTTCGGAGTTAAGATGAAGAAGTTTGCCATTTGCTGCTACCGTGGGTCGAACCATAATTCTGTTAAGTAAAAATAGGCTGGGTCATTTTAAACCTAATTAAGCAAGCCAAAGGGGGCCCAAACGATTTTAGGTTATTATGTAAACTTCATAGCAGCCCTATATCATTATCCTTTATTTATCCATCAATTACCTATCAGCACAATTCAGCTTTTAATCCTTGCAGAAGAGCACATAACGTCCTTAGCAGCAGGAGAAGAAGAGGGTTTCTACACCAAACTCAATGAATCTTCATCATCTGGCCTCCGTTTGCTATCACTACAAAGAGTAATTTTATTCCATTTTTTATATTAATCATGATTCTTGTGTTAGTTTTTTTTATTAATTTCACTTTTTCTTTATGAAGTAACCCTCATTGCTTGAGGTTTGCTTTTGTTAGACTCATGTTAGCTATTTAATCATTTTACTGTATTCGGGATTAAATTTTTTAATTGGGATTGCCTTCAATTATATTCTATTGAATATATGTTCATTATAAATACTAGCCATATAGTAGCTAAGTATTTGGTAACTCAAGTAATTAAATTTGGCACCGACAAGAGGTTTTAATTACTGAGCTAGCATATAGGAGCCTAATGCGAGGTATTAAACCGAAAGGTCTTTCCCTTTAGGTAGTCAACAGGGTAGGAACTTAATTAAATTGAAACCCATTAATGACATGTAGGTTGCCTTCTAAGGTACCATAAGGGAGTTAGAAGGGTAGTTGGATCCCGACTAATGCAAAATTGACCAACTCACCCTTATATCATAAAACCATTAGAATAATGACATAGGGGAATACTAGCAAAGCTAAATCATTTTCATCTTGCATCATCTTTCATTAGTTAATTTAGTTAATTAGTTATTAATTTCATTTGCACTTTAGTCCTTTAAATAATAACCAAATAAATAACATATTTACTTTCTTGTACTTTTACCTAACAACTATTCATTTCTAAATTTTTGGAACACATTAGTGTAACTTTGATAGCCCCTGTGGAGACCATAACCTTTATGCTTATCAATTTTATTACTTGTCAATGACTCGTACGCTTACGGGAAGTCACCCTTCTTGAGTGTTGATTATTTATCATACACTAGGGGACGACAATCGTACAAAGCCGAAGGGGTATTGATAAGTCAAAATATAACTCTGGTACCTGGAAATATCCGAAGATATTTGGGAAGATCGAACCAAGGAGATGAGCAGAGGGTTGACGGCAAGGAAAGTCTCCCAAAAGAAAGATTAGTATCAAACTTTTCATAGGACAGACGTTCCGATTCCCTGAAACCACATCCTAGGATAATCATTTAAAAATAGGTTGTACTCCATGACATCGTATAGTGCGATCTTCTCCTCGCCTAATATTGCAAACTATGCTAGCGTTTAGCGTGTATCTTCAAAATCTTTAATTACCCCCTTCCGTATCAGAAGTTAGTACACTCTGAGTACCCCCATAAACTTCTCTCTCTTCTCTAATGATTGTGGTTATTATATAGTCAAAATAAATCTCCTTAACTTCTCGGGTTAAGTAATATCTATTTATAAAATGTTAGCTGAGGACGCATGTATGACATGTAATGTCAGAAAATAGAATTAAACCGTTTCTCAATGGTCTCCCGTATTTCTATACCCTCGATCATTTAAGATGTCACCACTTGGTTCGGCTTTATTCAATCTTATCTCGTTGTACCTTGATACTTTCAATATATTCCGTTAGTTGGTTCTGAAAAGAAGGATGTAAAGGGGAAGGCACAAGGTTCAAATCTCCTAAATATGGATAACCTAGTTTCGAGTATATATAAGGAGACTTGCATATTTCTCGTGTGATTAGTCGTGGGTGCTGAGGTTGGCCCGGACCACCCACGTACCAAAAAAAAAGTTTTTTATTTTTAGTAAGCATTTTCTTAAATAACTTTTTATTTAAATTATAGATTTTTTTTTTTGAAAAGGATATTTGGGAACACGTTTACCTGTGTATATAAAATCATTACATATGCTTGATCAAAGGTGAGAAAATACAAAAAATAAAATAAGAATACTTGGTTAAAGATGGAGGAACAAGCTACTTTGGAAACAGAAAAACAAGTAATTGATCAGAAAAGGAAGAAAGTGGGAAAAAAATGGTTCGAAGAATCAAAGAAGACATGGGGAATAGCAGGACCAGCCATACTTACTGCACTTTCTCAATTCTCAATTGCTTTTGTTACTGTTGCTTTCGCCGGTCATTTAGGTGATCTTGATCTTGCTGCAGTCACTATTGTGCAAGGTGTTATTGAAGGTTTTGCATTCGGAATCATGGTATGTTCTTAGTTGCACTTCAGCTGATATATTTTAAGTATAGAATATAACTTGCTAATAGCTTTAAAGGTTTCTAACAATAATTTTATTTTTCTCATTGTAGCTAGGGATGGGAAGCGCATTAGAGACGCTCTGCGGTCAAGCAGTGGGAGCCAAACAGTTCAATATGCTCGGTATTTACCTGCAAAGATCGTTCATCATTTGTGGAGTCACAGCTTTATTTTTGACACCAATAAGTATATTCACATCGCCATTGCTAAAAGCCTTGCGTCAAGATAAAGATGTCTCTGAACTTGCTGGAAAATTTGCGATTTGGACTATTCCTCAGTTATTTGCATATGCCTTAAATTTTCCTATGCAGAAGTTTCTCCAATCTCAAAGCAAAGTTTGGGTCATGACCATAATATCTGTAGTAGTATTAGTAATTCATGTCCTCCTTAACTGGATTCTTGTAACGAGACTTGGGTTAGGTTTGCCTGGTGCAGCTGTAGTTTCAAATGTTTCTTGGTTCATCTTAATTATTTGTCAAATGATTTATATTATTTCTGGTTACTTTTCGGAATCATGGAACGGTTTTTCGTTCTTGGCTTTCAAATCATTGGCTAGTTTCGTGAAACTCTCGCTCGCCTCAGCGATTATGTTATGGTAAATATAAATTAGTACTCATCAAGTTTCACTTCAGAGGTATATTTCTTCTAACAAAAACTATGAATAATTGCAGTTTGGAGTTGTGGTATCCCACGGCTATTCTCCTCATGGTGGGTGGTCTGAAGAACGCAAAGAATGCCATTGATGTTCTTTCAGTTTGGTTAGATTCATATTTCTTATCAATTACACATAATAATTTTACGTGTATTGAGCTCTTCCACGTTTTTTGCAGTATGAATGTGGAACTTTGGGCGTTAATGATCGCCATTGGTTTCAACACCTCTGTGAGGTGAGTTATTTTTTGTCTCTAAGAATATAAATTTTCCAAATATTCATCATCGGAAAATACTTTTGAATAAAGAAAAATATCTGTTGCTTTTGAAATTCCACTTAATGATCTGATGCTTTGCCAGTGTACGAGTTTCAAATGAACTAGGAGCTGGAAAACCCAAAGCTGCGAAGCTCGCAGTTGCTGTCAATGTCTTAACATCTGCTGTGGTTGGACTTGTTTTTGCAGCCATTATAGTGGCTACAAGGAGGAGCTTCCCAAGAATGTTCACCGATGAACCGAAGGTCATTAAGAACACATACAAGCTTGGATATCTTTTGGCGGCAGCTATTTTATTAAATAGCATCCAACCAGTTTTATGCGGTGTAGCTGTTGGTGCAGGGTGGCAATTCCAGGTTGCGTTAGTCAACCTCGGATGTTACTATCTAGTTGGCCTTCCAATGAGTGCTCTCCTTGGTTACAAGTTTGATTTAGGTGTTCAGGGAATCTGGTTAGCCATGCTTGGTGGAACCATTCTGCAGACAATTATATTACTGATTATAGTTGGTCGAACAAACTGGCATAAAGAGGTAAATATTTTTTACAACATTTTCATGGGTTTGGGTAAGTAAAGTAGGTGCAACTTGAACCTGAAGGGTTATTAATGTTGGTTTGAGTAATTTTTACAGGTTCAACAAGCTGAGGAGCATGTGAGAACATGGGGTGGGGCGTCTGATCAGACGGTTGTATGACCGATTTATTAGTTGACAAACTGGTTTGTCTACAATGGTTCCGATGCCCGGTATATGGTCCAGGAGCTTTGGTCCCCCTACTCAATATCATTTGGATCATTGAGGTGGAGAGAAATTGTAACGTTTTGTTTTTTTCCATCTCGATCTATTGCTGATCGTGCAGGGTGAAGCAAATGACAAGTGATTACAGTAAGAAAATTGAAGAGGAATAATATAGTTATTGCTTACTCTTGTGAGTGTTAAAATGTGTACAAAACATTGTGTACTTTATTTATATTATATATGAATCATAGATTACTGAAGACATTAAAAAATGTGGAAGGAAAAAGAATCGTACTGGGTCAGAAATAAATAACTGTTAAGTACTGATAAAAATACAAAATAATTTCACGTCAGTATCTACCAAGGCCTTATGTTTTTTAAAGATAGAATGCATTTGGCAGTTAGAAAATGGCCTTTGGAATGATACTTGGATTAATAAAGAGTATAAATCATAAAGACCACAGAACTGTTAATTAGATAAACTGGCACAATGTTTTAATCAGAATATGTCTAATTAAAACTTTAACACTCTCAGCAAATTTTAAACAAGCAGAGATTTGGCAGACATCCAAAAGATTTCAATATTACAGCTGGAAAAAGAAGATACAATAATTTGGCCCGACACAAAAGATGAGAATTATACAACGAAACTTGGTTACCATCGGATCGTTCAGAAAGAATATGAAAAAGAGGGTTAATCATCACGGGAGGGGGAAGGGGCCGATTGTCAAATGTGGAATTTAATCTGGCATTAGAACGTACCACTCAAAATTAGAAACTTTATATAGAACATTCACAATAAACAATAATGATATCCCCTTGAAAAAGAATCTTAAAAAAATTGTATGGACTCAGACATTTGTGAGTGGTGCGAAATGGCTCCGGAATCTGTTGAGCATCTACTCATTTCGTTTCCCTTTAGTAGAAATGTTTGGGCGAACTCTCAATCACTGATTAACATTGACAATGACTTTAGAGAGAGTATTGGAAACTTGATAAAACAAATCATTTGGGGTATGCGAAAAATAGATGGGCTGAAAGACCGCAATGGTATTTGGGACTATCTGGAATATTTGGAAGGCCAGAATGAAAGGTTTTTTCGAGAAAAAAGAGTGGAGCGTTTGGGATATAAATAACAAGACTAAATTGCTCTTAAAGCATCTGTTTGGGAAAGACGGAAATTTTAAAGGCACTATAATAAACATATTTGACAATGAGGCAAATCCGGAGGAGAAGGAAAACAAACTTTTAGAGGACAAGGCAGACATGATTTGGCTAAATGATACTTTTTTCCGTAGTAATTGAGAACTGGAAGGTATTGCATTAATTTCGGTCGATAAAGATGGAACCGTCAAATATAAAGTAACGAAAAGTGCTTAGATTAGTTGTGCTATAAAGGGGGAAGCTTGGGCTGTCCTCCTAGCATGAGATATGCAACAGATCTCAATATACAAAGTAGTTCTTTCTACTCTGATAACCCCTTGAACTCATTTAAGGTATTAACTCAAAAAAAGGAATCACTTGGAGAATCCGACCCATGGTCAACGAGCCATGGAGATGGATGGACAGATTCCCGCAATGGAAAGTCAGACACATTAGGAGGAAATTTAATGAAGTAGCAGATAAGCTTGTGAAGTGTGTTAGAGGTTGCATCGATATTTCAGGATGCCTGACTGACTCACTGGTCAATTTCTCTAGAAATTAGATGTTATATGTAAATGTAGCGGTATCAGATAAGTTAAATGTTTTATTCTGACAAAAAAAACTAAACAAAAAAAGGTAAGAAATAAGATAGGAACACTGAAAATACACAAGGGGTTTGGGGAAATGACCCAACTGAAATTGATAAAATAATCAAAAGCTATTTCAATAATATATTCAGACAGTTAAAACGAGGGATTATTCAAACTTAATAGACCAAATTAAGCCTTGTATTGGTAGTTATATGAATAATAAACTTATCAAACCAGTAACAACGGATGAATGGAATGAAGTTTTTTGGTCCTTAGGTGTAAGGTGCTTGGACCTAATGGCTACTCAGGGGTATTCTTTAGAAACCATTAATATGTGATAAACATAGACATCCTAAGAGTTGATTTTGACTTTTTAGAAAATGAGAATGACCTCACATGTATTAATCAAACTCTTCTTTGCTTGATTCCTAAGGTGGCTAAACCAAAATACATAAAATACTATAAACCTATAAGTAGCTCTGACTTCTTATATAAAGTAATAACAAAAATACTAGTGCTCAATTTTGCAACCATTGATGCTATTTATTGTGGAGATACACACACCACTTTCAACCCTGATAGGCAATACATGAAAAATATATTAATTGCCCATGAGACATGTCATTTCTTAAAGAAAAAGAGAAAAAACTATGAATATGAAAAATTCTGTGTTATTGTAAAAATTGATATAACAAAGGCATTTGAGAACATTGAATGTGATTATCTAAAGGATCTTATGATATTGAGTTTTCATCATGACTGGGTGAAAACAATCATGATGTTTCTAAATACAGTAACTTATGTTATAACCTATAATGGGAAAATATCACAAATAGTTAAGCCAGCAGAGGGTTAACACAAGGTGATCTTTTGTCGCTATTTCTCTTCTCTATGGTCACCTAAAGTCTAACCACTCTCATAAATGAAAAAATAAATTTAAAATGTTGGAAGGAATGAAAATAAGTAGGAACTATCCTACACTATCTCACATACGCTTTACTATTGATATCCTATACTTTCTAAAGGCTAATGAACTTGAATTTTCAAACTTTTAGTAGTATACTGATAAATTAGAATATTAATCGGACAAAAAATAAAGTTAAATAAAAGTGGGGTGATGTTTAAATCAACCACACCACCTGAGGAAACTACTAAACTAGCTGATATCATAAGAATGAATCAACTTAAAGATCTAGGGAATTACCAAGGACTACCTTCTAATTGGGGAAGGTCTAAGACAAATTCACTGAATTGGTTAGTTGATAGAATAAAACAAAGAATAAACCAATGGAGCACAAAGTACCTATATGAAGATGGTAAGGAAATAATAATAATATTTGTCATACTATCTATACATGTACATATAATGTCAGTGTTTCAACTACCAAACGACACTTATGATCAATTAGAAAGCTTAATTCAAAAGTTTGGGTGGGGGAATGGAAACAAAACATAAGTCACTGATCAATTTAGAAAACATGAAACATAAAAAAGAAAATGGGGGTATGAACTTCAACAACCTAAGAATAATGAACCAATAACTCTTAGCATCAAATGCTTGGAAACTATTAAAGAAATCATGATCACTCCTGGCAAAACTATATATAGGAATATATCATTATAACCTTGATTTTTCAAGGGCAAAGTTAGGACACAACCCCTCATAGGGATGGAGAAGTATACTAGAAGGCAAAAACAACTTTTTAAATGAAATAACTTGGAAGGTGGGTAAGGGAAACCTAATTAACATCTGGGACTCCTCTTGGATTCCAGGAGTTGAGACACTATAGAAGCCACAAAACACTGATATAAAATGGGTTAATGAGATATTAATCCATAATACTCACCAGGTAGAATAAACCACTACTTAGTAGCCTTATGACTTCTGAGATAGCACAAAAAATACTAAATATAAACATCCCTTACACTTTATGTAGGGACATACCCTACTAGAACCATTAAAAAGATGATTGTATTACCACCCGTAGGATATATACCTATAAAAAATATCTATCTAATGAGAAAGCAAGAACGGAAACTGAATTGAACCCATAAGGCTCTTACATACAATCAAAAAAATTATGGGACAAAATATGGAGCCTTAAAAGACCTCCAAAAATGAGAGACTTCCTTTTGGAGAGTTTGTAAAAATGCACTATCTACTGAGGATGATTTTTTTTAAAGAAAGTGCGCAATGAATAATCTCTGTAAAATATGTCATATAGAAAAAAAAAAAAAAAAAGACATTGAGCACCTTATTTTTTATTGTAGTTGGGCAAGGGCAACCTGGTAGGCAACTCCTTTGGGAATCCTAAATAGAAAAAAGAATACCTTGAACTTTGATAAATGGTTTCTTAACCTGATTGGAACAACTGAAACACTGGATTAAATGATTCTCTTAGTGGACAAGGTTGCCATGGTGGCATAGGCTATTTGGAAGACAAAAAATATATTTTTTAAAAAATAAAACTTGACCCTAAAAAAGTAGCTACTAAAGCATTAATAGCTTGTGATGAGTTCATAACACTCCACAAAAGTCCCAGTGAACTTGAGGCTAAGAAAAACCATAGCATAAAAGCTATAAATAAACAATTTCATACATAATGAGTAGTAATAACAAACCTACTATTAATATACATGTTGATGCCAATTTTATTAAGAGTGCTAATATGGAAGGTACTGGATGTATATTAACTTCTCTCTAAGGATACATTTTAGAAGGTCACACATGGAGCTTCAAGGCAGACACACCATATGAAGCTGAGGTTTTGGAAATCAGGGAAGTTACACTTATTGCACATTTTTATCCTTTTGCAAATGTGCACATTTTCAATGATTGTAATAACATTATTAGTTTCTTAATAGTAAAAAAAGAACCTCCTCATAGAAGTATTTTAAACCTCTATAGTGATATTGTAATTAGGTGTGAGATAAGGATATTAGCTTCTTCTTTACTCCTAGGAGTAAGAATAGATATGCTGACTGGATATTCAAACAACAACTTATTGGAATGTTGTTTGACAATTGGTCTTTCAAACCAAGTATCCAAGTAGAGAAAATAGTTTTAAATGATGTCATAATCGAGAGTATAGGCTGATCTTTTTGTAATATCTTGGGTTGTTATGCCGTTTTTATGAAATTCATGCTTTCACTAAAAAAAAGACATTAACATAATAAAGGGTAAAATAAGAAATAACTGAAACATAATCAAAGCATACATGTAAATATCGCAATAATCATAACCAGGGTTCTAGATTATTTCTGAAAGTTTCTCAAACGGTTTCGCTCGATTTGATTTTTCTGTTTGAATAATGAACTTTGAAGACGTTTTATCTTTACTATATTCTCCGATTAGTTTTTTATAATCTCTACTTTTTAGTAGTAATGCCATGAATTCGAAAGTAGTAATGACTGTATTTGAAAGACTTTTTGTGCTAGGCGAAAGAAGAAAGTGTGCGAGTGAAGTTTGAAGATATGGTTGTGTGTTTATTTATAACCTCATGTGTTTTGTTTGTGCCATTTACTTATCACATAATTCATACTGTTTAGAAGCATTTTAGTAATATGGTAGTATTTCCAAAATCCAACAAATTTTCTTCATAAGGTCCAGTCCACTTTACAAACAATTCAGGCACATAATAACCTTCACTGGGTTGTCCGACACAATTTACTAGGTTGTCCGACACAATTTACAGGGTTGTCCGACACAATTCATTTGGTTGTACGACACAATTCACTGGGTTGTCCGATACAATTCGCTGGGTTGTTCGACTAACCATCTCAGACCTTTCATCAAATGAATATTTACTGCAAAACAATTTTAAAAATACTATATAAAACCAAAATTTAGAAATTGCGTCAAATGAATATTTACTGCAAAAGAATTCAGAATATACAGTATATGACAGTTGCGTCAAATGAATATACTGCAAAACAATTCAAAAAAAATTGTAAAAAACTATTCTCAGCGCATCACTTCTCATTGATAAAAGGATTCCAATGGTCATAAAATGACCATTGTAGGATTTGTATAAAAATATACTAAACATCACGACTATAATTATCAAATATAAATTATGCAAAACAATTCAAAAAATGCAGTAAAAGGCTATTCATAGTGCATCATTTCTCATGCGGTAAAAGGCTTCCATTGGTCATAAAATTGTCATTATAGGATTTGTATAAAAATATAATAAATATTACGACTGTAATTATACTTAAATCAGATAAATGGGTTAAAAATAATTCAACTTTTTAAAGTTTTAATGGTAAAGATGATTTTTTTACCTTAATTTGGGTCTTCGATTGTTGATATATCCAAGCCGAGACGAAGATGGTGGAGAATGGTCTATGAGGTGGTAGTTTTTTATGTAAGAGAGCGGCTTGGTAGGAAGAGATTTCAATATTGTTTCTAGTTAACGCGAGTATGAAAAGATGATTATTAGGTTTTATGTTTTACTATTTTTTAACGTTTTAAGTTGTATATTTTTTTTATCTTAAATTTTATTTTTTTATTTTATTAATATAAGACTAAAATAATATATTGGACTTTATTCTAAATTTTTAGAATAGACGTCTTTAAACCTAATTTGTTGAATTATAAACCTAATTAATAATTATCTCTTTATTTTAATTAAATATTAATTTAAAAACTTTTATTTTTATTATTTGACATCGTTTCTTAATATTTTTATTTTTATCTTTTACCATCGGTTGATGTGAAGCAAAAAAAACATACAAATTATTTTTCTTAATTAAAAAAATCATTAAATTTTATTAGAAAAGCTATTAAATTTTTTTGATATAATAAGTTTGTTACTTTTTCAGTCTATTTTTATTTGTCATCTTTTTTGAAAAATGATATCTAATAATATTTGTCTTTTTACATTATCAAATTATTTTTATTTAATTTTTTCAATATCATTCTTAATTAATTATTTTAAAGTAATGATACAATAAATGACTTTATATTTGATAAATAGAGATAATATAATAAAGATATTTAATATTTTTTAATTTTGTGTCACAAAAAATAAGATAAATAAAAATAGACGAAAGAAATAATTGGTTTATAGGTTAGTAGAAAGTAAAATAAAATTAATAATTAAGTAACAAATTAACAATTATTGAGTTTCTTGATGTATGAGTTGTTTGCTAAACCTCTTTCTCTTTTAATGCAATTCCTAGTAGTTTTCCAAAGTCTTACAGAAATTAGTTGATCAGTTTTGTGTTTCTGTATTGAATCTTATCCCTTTTTTTTTTTTTTTAACAAAAAAAGAAATTAATAGCACCGCCTCAAGGTTCCATTAGTTGAGTTCTCTTCTGCATGCATACTAGTAGACTAGGATAACCTTAAACTTGTTCTTATCGTTTCATTCGAAACAAACAAAAAATTGTCAATTCCCACCTTAAACTTGATCTTGTCAGGTCTCCTGAGAAAAGGGTAGGTACGTTTTTTTTTTTGGACGAAAAAAAGGGTAGGTACTGACTAATCAAAATAAATATTTGTTTTACCAAACAATTTAAAAAAAAAAATCAATAATCGATTTAAGTTAGCTATGCATTAAAATTAGAAGAAATATTCCTTTTTTTAAATTTAATTTTTATAAAACAATCTAAAAAATTACAAATGGTAAAAAAAAGAAAAACAGAAAGAAACCATACTACTTTACATTTATTTACCTTATGCATTTAACTACTTCAACATATTACCTATCATTCCATTCTTTTCAAAAGTAGAAACAGATTTGCTTGAAGTAGTTTCTTGTTTTAATTTATATCGAAAATGTTTTATCTTATACATTTAAATAAACAATTTTCCAACAAGTTAGATTTTCTTGAAATATGAACAATGTTCCAAGATTTTGGTGAAAAATATAGATAGTAGGAGTATATTTTTAGAATGATCGGTTTGATATTCATCAAACTATGAACAGTTGTTTGAGGTATTAAATTTAATTCAAGGTACGCAGTAAAAATAGTATTCCCTCCGTTCCACTTAAATTGTCCACTTACTAAAATTAATGTTCCAAATATATTGTCCACTTAGAAGTCCAAGACACTTTTTTAACTACTATTTCCACTATTACCCTTATTAAAATATTAAAATTTATATTTCCAATACATATTTAAGATATCAAAATACTTTATTAGGGGTATTTTTGAAATGGTAAATGCATTTATTATGTTTCTTAATATGTGTGAAAAACTAAGTGGACAATTTAAGTGGAACGGAGGGAGTAGTTGTTTGATTCCCTTATTGCTTTGAAAGTATACAAACTTGTTTTAACATATCATTGTTTGACTTCCTAAACTCAATATTGGCTAAACTTTCTTAACAGAGTGTTTTACAATGTTATCGTCTTTGTCAAAAGCCATCTATGCAACCTTGATTGTTTACATTAGTTTTTGAACGAAGCAGTAGAAAACAAAGTTATGTCCAGAACTAAAATATTTGTATTAGTACCTGAATTATTACAATTTTCAAATGTCTAAGAACTTGAAGAAACAAGTTATAATAAAGAAAAGAGAATAATTGTTCAGTAAAAACGATAAACGATACTTTAATAACATTAATCTCGAAAGGAACGATACAAGAAAACCTCGGGGACCAAAGACCTATTTCATGTGTCAATTTCATTTATAAAATTATTACCAAAATTCTCTCGAATCGGCTTAGAGAGATTATGAATGTAATAATATCTCCAACACAATTAGCTTTCATTAAAGGTCGGGCGATTCAAGACAACATTATTATAGCACAGGAGATATCGTTCTTTATGAGTAGGAAGAGGAAAAACAAAAACACATGGCAGCTATAAAAATTGATATGGCCAAGGCTTACGATCAGGTAAGATGGGACATCCTTTTTAAAGTGTTGGATAAATTAGGTTTTAGCGAAACTTGGATTAACTGGATTAGGAACT
Source organism: Nemophila menziesii (assembly GCA_029959085.1). NCBI lineage: Eukaryota > Viridiplantae > Streptophyta > Magnoliopsida > Boraginales > Hydrophyllaceae > Nemophila > Nemophila menziesii. The sequence goes on along the minus strand of JARWIR010000007.1, from coordinate 36,049,291 downwards.
GTATCACCTCGATTTCTTTTAACATTAATTTAAATGGAGAAAGACTAAAACTTTAAGCCTGGAAGGGGTCTCAGACAAGGTGACCCCCTCTCCTCTTTTCTTTTCTCTATTATGACTGAATCTCTTGTTAGTATTATTGACCATTACATAGATAACAAATTGATCAAATGTATTAAAATTAATAGGAATTGCCCGACGATTTCTCACATTTTATTTGCAGATGACTCTCTTTTCTTTTTAGAATTGAAGGATATGGATATCAACCACTTCAAGGAATGTTTAAATATTTATTGTTCGGGATTAGGACAACAAATCAACTTTCATAAATCAGCCATCCTATTCAGCCTAGAAACTCCAGATGAAATAAAAAATAAAATTACTACAACGATGGATATTACGGAAACAGATGATTTGGGATATTAATTAGGGATTCTGCTGTGCCATAAGAGGTCGAAGGTGGAATCTCTAGAATGGATAGCAAAGAAAGTGTTCAAAAATACGGAAGGTTGGAAAGCGAAGTTACTATCAGAAGGCGGCAAAGAAGTACTAATTAAAGCAATACTACAAGCTATTCCTAATTATTACATGTCTATTTTATCTTTCCCTGTTAATTTTTGCCATAAACTAGTTTCAGCTATCTCAAATTTTTGGTGGAGTTCAGGAGAAAGAAATAGGATACATTGGGTCGCTTGGGAAAAGATAGCAGTAAGTAAACTGATAGGGGGACTGGGCTTCAAATATTTCAAGAAGATGAACACTGTTCTACTAGCAGCACAAGCATGGAGACTGATGAATATCCCAGATAATTTGGCTACGAGATTACTTAAAGGTATATATTTCAATAAATCTGACATTATGACTTGTAAACTCAAACAAAGTAGGACATGGAGCTGGGAAAGTATAATAGAAGGTAGAGACTTTATTAAAAAACATGGAATAAAAATAATAGGGAATGGCAGAGGTACAAATATATGGGATGAAAGATGGATAGATACAGATTGGAAATTAGAAAAACCAGAAAGAGCTACAATAACAAAAGTCAACGAACTAATGAAGGATAACTAGAATGAGTGGGACTTAGAGAAGTTGGATAATTGTTTTCCTGAACCTATTATACATCTTATAAAGAGAACAAAGATAAGTTAAAACAACATAAAGGACAAGTTTATTTGGCCTTTTTCGAAAGAAGGTACGTATGATACAAAGACAGGATATACGGTTATATCGGAAGAGAAAATAGTTAATAAGGCGTCAACAACGGGAACTAAGTCAATGCAAGATTCACCAATCTGAAAAACAATTTGGAGTTCTAGCATTCCAAAAAAGATCAAATTATTTATGTGGAGATTAGTTAATAACGCCATTCCAACTGGAGACAACTTATATAAGAAAAAGTGTGCGGATGCTACGAACTGCTTATGGTGTTATCATAATTGTGAGGATATAGAGCACTTACTTCTCCATTGTAACATGTGCAAGGACATCTGGGCAGGGTCCATCTTGCAAATAAAAATCTAAGATGTTTTTGAAGACAAAATAAAGAATTGGTTCTTAAAGATTATTCAAAGCTTTGCTAAAGGGGGTTGGGAAGAAAACGTAGTACGCCATTTTATCATGATTAACCTTTGGAACATCTGGAAAGCAAAAATGAAAGCAATACACAAAGGAATAACCATATGTGGTACAGGGATTAATATTGCATCAAAAAGTTAATGCAAGAGATCCACAGAATCAATTGGATCGTGGAAAACTACAAAGGACTCAACAAAAGAGGAGAGGTAAGCGATGATACAACTAGGGATGAACAAAATCAAGACCTCTCATTATTTTGTGATGCATCTTTCTCCAACAAATGGGACCCTATAGGGAGTGCTATATTCGGAGTGCACAATAACATTAATACATCCTTTGAATATAGCTGCAACCTGGATTGTAACTCAGCCCTGGAGGGAGAAGCTAATGCAGTTTTCAAATCCACGCAAATTGGTGCAAATTTCCCAGGGAAAAAGATAGTGGTCTACTCAGATAACCTTGAGGTTGTTAAAGGTACGAAACTGGTGTCAGCTGCACGTTGGAATATCCAACCCATTCTGCATAAGATTATTCACAATGCTGAAGAGCTCGGGCAAATTTCCTTCCACTACATCAATAGGAAGTTCAACAGCAAAGCGGATAAGATTGCAAAGGAAGCTAGACACGAGGCAACTGTTTTGCGTCCGAAACTTTTAGTTTTTTCGACTTATCTTCTAAGTTTAGTAAACTAGGAATTGGTTGATCCTTTTTGTTTCTTTGGTGCCTCGGAACCTTCCATTGTCCTAAAAAAATAACATGTCCATTAAATCATAAGCGACCAAAAGAGATGATCTGAAATCCCATTTTGTACCTTAAAAGTTAGATTCATACCGACTTATCCAAATTTGCCAACACAAGATAAGAATAAAATCCAAAATTATGTTCTAATTCCATAAATATTCTAGGAAAGAGATGAAATGATATTAATCATCCCGTCCGCAAGTGGGATTCGCTCCTCTTTTCGAACTTTTAACTTGTAAAAAAAATTAACCCAAAATGCTATACTGAGTAGATATTTCAATCAAAGATTCTCCATATCCTCTATCTGGTCACCACAAAACGTGCAGTCTGGTGTTTTTACACATCTTATTCTATGTAAGTTAAGTTTAGTCAGTAATGTGTTTCTAATACTTTTCTATGTGAAATTTTAATCTTCGTTGAAATATTAGATTTCCTAACAATTTTCCAAAGAGATCTATGCACCTGTAATGCCCAACACATACAATCATGTTTTTTTTTTCATTTTAAACAACAAACAAGTAGTAGGAAAGTCAAAACAAATAGGAATCAAAATATGAAAGACGTCCATTGTCTGATAGATAGGACACACACCGATTGTGACTTTTGAGATTGTGTTTTATCAACAATAACATGATATCCTAAATTCATTTAATAGACACCTGGCAAATTAAATGACCAAATAAGTGTATCACTTCGATCGACAAAATAAAGATCAATTCTAGAGTCGTATTAAAGCAACTATTCTTACCATCCATCTGAGTAAAGTCTGGCAATTCTGACTAGCTTCATCTTTGTTAATCAGTTTAGATACCTTAGAAATATTGCAATCCATAGGTCTATCTACTGACGTATTTTTAGGTAACCAAGCTAGCTCCTAGATGTTAATATACTCCAAATTTATGATAAGAGAATTGCAATCAGCCTTAACTTCATCTCTTCCTTTGAAAATACTGGAAAATGGCCACAAAGAACCTGTTTAGCCTATGTCGGTCAAAAATCACATCTAGGATGATATATTCCTTTAATAACTTTTACGACAAATGAGTCTGGTTTCATCTATAATTTCCATGCTTGCCTAGCTAACAAACCTTAATTCATTTTTAACATATCTCGAAATCCAAGACCCCAATCATTTTGGAAACCACAATTTTCTCCAATAATATCCAATAAATACAATTTCTTTCACACGAACCCACCAAAATTTCATAATTATTGGCAAACTTTAATCAAGACTCTTTACCTTCTTCTGGTAACCGTAAATCCTTCCAACCTTGCCTCATGTTATGAAATTCATCCTTAATCCAATTCAACATCTTTTTCTTTCATCTATGTATATTCATTGGCATAGGTATTTTTCCAGGTTCTTTGCCCTAGACACACCAATAAAATTACCATATCATTAATTACATTTGATGGCGTACCTTTGGAAAAGCAAACTGTAAATGTTTGCAAATTAATCTTTGACCCGAGCATTCTAGTAAATCTGGAGGACTTTCTTAAAAACTTCCATTTCCTTTTGTGAGATAGAAAAAAAAATTATTTACAAATAACAAATGCATAAGAGATGGACATTCTCTGCAAATAACAAATACCTACTAGATACTCGTGATAAGGTCAATATATTAATAAGTAGGAAATTACATTCCTAGTAAATCTACAAGTATATTCAATATATTCAATAGGTGTCAAAGTGTAATTAATTATTAATTATATATCAATCATACGCCTATATTAATTTTTAAGGTTTTTTAATAACTTAAGATCTGCTTCCAAAAAAAAATTTAAGATCTCAACAAACCTATCTTTTCCATCAAATTCCACCACCATTTTCACTTCCTTTGTTGTTAATTTTTCTTTTGCAAGATTTCCACATGATCTAAGAGTTTCAACTTTTTTTCCTTTCCAGCCAGGAGAGCTTCAACGGACAGCCAAAGATATTACATATCTAATATCGTAAATTAACAATAATATTATCATTATGAATTTTATATTTCACAATCTTACAAAGAAGATTTTTTTTCCACTCAAGAATATATAGTTAGATAAAGCAGCAGTTACAAAAGTTACCCAATTTCCCTTGGAGAAAATTCAAAAGAGATTATAGTTCATAGTTGAGGTGGCAAGGGGAAGATCCAATTGCCAAATAAAGTGGATAGTGATGTCTCCCTAATTATTCTTATTTTAGACCATTGAGAGACATCATTTTTTATGTTTAATTGAATATTTTGATAGACTTTTGAGTTAAAAATGCAATAATTCGGAATTCCTATTTTATTTCTAGTATTTTTAATTTATTAAACTTTTGCGCGTAATCTTGTGTATTTTAGTGAAAAGTTTGTAGGTTTTGAATATTAGCTAGGAGAGGAATCCGAGAAGAAAGTCAAAGATCGTGATATGAAGTCAAAGCTTGAAGATAAATCCCGAAAAGAATTATATTTTGGAGTTGCAAATCTGGAAAACAGGCCAAATATTGCTGATTTCGAGGCACTTACGAGTTAATTTAGCCACTGACCTTTGAAGATAATATGTTCCTTATCGAGTTACGGAAATTTAGCAAGTGATTTCAGGTCAATCAGAGTTATAACGAATCGGCTAGAGCTGTTTTAGTGGAGGTGGTGTAGCAGTTACGGGATTTTGGGTTTAGAAAATGGAGTTGGGCTTTTAATTAGTAACTTAAACTTAAGACCAAGGCCTAATCCGTTTTTCTTATTATAAAAGGAGCTTTTGACTTCTATTTTACACACAACTCATTATTCATAAGCAGAAGCATCAGAGAGAAGTCAACGAAAGAAGAAGAAGAAAGCATTCTCAGCCAAATCCAATTCCGGAAATTAGGTTTTTCTTATTTTTAATTCTGTAAAACACTATGAGTCCTATTTCTTTTAATTTAGTTTTAATTTCTTTTAGCATGAGCTAATTTCTTTTGGTACTTGAGAATGCATAACGGGTGAATCCCTATTATGTTGAATTTCATATGTTTGAATTTGGGTTTTAATTAATTAAATCGAATTGGGGCTTTTACATTATTCTGTAATTTGAGATTATTTACTGTTTTTGGAGTCATGAACTAAGAACGGGTGTTAGTATCTAGGCTATTCCACATATGTGGCGTGTGGATCATCCTGACGGAGGGTTTAGGTATGGACTTAATTACTCAATCTAAAATAGAAACTATTTGACTCTGGCGAGCGTAGTTAATTTTAGGGCCAATGAGGTAGTTTAGCTTAATCATTCGAAAGTGGATCATATTTACCCTGACGGGACTAGTGACACTCTAGAATAGCCTTGTAGTCCACCCTGACGGGGGTACAAGGATTATTGAATCCCGACCAATGTCAATTGACCAATTTGACCTTTAAACAACATATGTTATGAAATAGAATTAGGAGGATCCCTTGCGTCTCTCAAGTACTGCCTGCTCATATTTGCGTCTCACCTTTATTTACTTGCGTTTAGTTATTTATTTGCATTTACACATTAGTCTTTCATACTTAGGATTAATAAAAACCAACCAACCAACTATCAATCATTTATTTGCTTTCATAAGTGCAATTATTCATTAATTGATAAGCATTGTAGTTAACCATACCGTCCCTGCGAACGATCCTGTTTATCACTATTATTACTTGGGACAACCGTACACTTGCGGTTGTGGTTCTCTTTACTTATTGCATTATTTTTAGAAGACACAAAGGACCACCAGCTAGGAGCTCTTGTTTGGAAACCTATACAACTGCATGGTTTTTCTTCCTACTTATGGGAGAAAAAATAGGCTTATCCAGTTCAACTAAGTCATAGATAGTCTTAATAATATTACATATAAACCTTAGGAATATTGACTGGTAGATTTTAGCTAATGGTTTCATTATTGAAGTTGAGTTATTTTTAATAAGCACTTGACTAACTGGGTAGTCACCACCATTTCTAATGCTTTGAGAATTCCTACTGCTCCAGCCTCAAGGATAGAATATGTGCAAATTTTTAATTATTTCCTTGAGGCCACAGTATATTAGTATCCCTGATAATACAAGCTATAACAGTCACTGGATGAGAAAAGGTTGAATCAAAACTAATTTTAATATAATTGGATGGGGGCTCCAACTTCCTTATTATGTTTATTTGAGTTAGATAATATTTTTAGGATCTTCATCAACTATTTTTTCTTACTCTTCTTATAATTGTTAGTTATGCAATTATTGTTGTTAAGGTCATCTTTATTATCACTTATGGACTCATGCTCACCTTTTCCACAAAGTTTTCCACCCCCATGTTTGTTATTTTATGTTCACCTTTTTTATAAAGTTTTCCTCCCCCGTATACTCGAAGAGACTTGGGTGAAATTTATAATCCCGGTTAATGGAAATATTACCAATTTTCCCTTTAATAGGATAATCATAATATTTTTGATTTGGTGAACATAGACATTCCAAGATAGATTATTTCCTATTCCAAGATAGATTATTTCCTCTCGCAAAACCCTTAGTTTAGTTTATATTCATATTTAATTGTTTAAACTTAATTTCGATTTAGTTTACTCAAGGAAACCTATATATTTTTCTTTTTTTCTTTTTAGTGTGATGAATATCTGAATCATAAGTTAAAATCGCTATATTAACATTACATTGCCTATGGAGAATGATTTACTTACTATTTTATTACTTGGTGATTCGTATACTTGTGGGACGTAACCTCCTTATTGTTGATATTATATCACACTTGGGAAGCTACCAGTGAGGTGTAAACTGTGTGGTTGGTTGTTGTGGATGAGTGTGGGTCATCATGTTGGTAGTGGAATTGAAAGTTAGTGGAAGATGTATTGAAGACTTTTAGCTTGGACAAAGTGTAATGTAGGGACTAAAGTTTTATTTCTATTTTCTGGAAATTGTTGTAATAGGACTTTTGTTTTCTGGTTTTTTGTATATCATACCTAGTAATGTTGTATTAGGTTTCAAGTTTTATGCCATAAAATTTTAACTTTTATCAAAATTTACGAAGGCATTTCTTGTAAGTTTTGGGATGTGGAGCAATAAAGAAAAAACTTATTGAGAAAAAAACAAAGTAATACATAATTGAGTATGCTAAAAAGTCCTCTGAGTATAGTAAGCAAGCCACTTAGCATCAATAATGCCTCTAAAACCTTGACATGTGAAATCTAAGAGCATGCTTGGAGAATACTTGTAAACTAAATTCTCTAATAGTGCTTGGTGAATAATTGAAAAAGGAATTATTTAAGCATTCTCAGGGAATCACTGAAAACTGAAGTCTTCGGGCATGCATGCGGAATCCCTGAGTACTTGAAGTCTTTGAGCATTTATGCCTACTACCTAACCACTAGTAGTCTCTAAGTGTGCATGCATACTCCATGAGTATTGAAATTAATTGAACAAGCTAAAGAATTACTAATTATTGTAAGTCTTTAAGGATGCATATTTACTTGATGAGAATGAAATTCTATGAGTATGCTTAAAACCTTAATGGGTACTAAAAATTATCTAAGTATGCTCAATGACTTAGTAATTACTAAGCATACAGCTACGTAAACTATACACTATACAAAATCACAAAGCATGCTCAAAATATCTAAAAGTGTGAAACTATGTCGATAAATAATACATTGAGTAGACATGTGAATAAGAATTATACGCATAGAAAGCCATAGACATAGAAATTAAGTATCACAAAAATCCTAACCATTGAAATATATGATATATTAAAGAGGTTATTATTTATAGGATCTTGAATACACCTTCTCTTGCCCAATGCCCCCTATAGTCTTACATCTTATCCAAAGGAGTCAAACCCATTAAAATTAATTCAAAATTAAAATTAATTTCTTTATCCCCCAATTACCCACTATATATATATATATATATATATATATATACTAGGTATGAACCCGTGCCTGAAGGCACTCTAACAATATTGATTTAGAAAAATAAATTGAACACTAAATAAACAAATAATTCTTAAAAAAAAATTAAAAAATTATTCAACCAAGCATAAAAAATAAGATGTATTTTGCAAAAACGGTTACATAAACTATAAATTTGCTCATAACTACTAAATGTTATTTTCTTGAATCCTTTCAATAATGTCTTTTCTTTTTCATCCGTAACTGTAGGCCCATCTAGTCAAAACCTGTGTATTAGTAACAAAATCGAATATTAGTTATTATATTTTTGCATAGTATAGGGACTTATGGTGCAATTCGCTTAATAAAGGGAGTTATAGTTCAATTTTGTATAGTATAGGAACTTACAATTCAATTTTCGCATAATATAGGGAGTTACAGTTCAATTTGTGCATAGTATAGGAATTTTTTTAATTTCCTCTAATGTTTCTTTTGGTAGTACTACTCTGATCTAGGAAGAATTATCACGTGACGTGCTTGGTAGACCCTATGTGATGATGAGGTGCTTTTATTCCTTGCCCCTTTGTAAACCATCAATTAACGCTAACCAGATTGCTTCCTTTCTCCTATATTTCAGAACTTCTCGTAGTTCAAATCCATCACAAAACTGTCCTATCTAAATCATACCAAGCCTTACCCCTCATAAAACTAACAACCCCTCGTAAACTGATCATTCCTCATAAATTTTCTTCATCACAGTCTCGAACCAACAAAACGAAACTTTATCCTCCACTTTCTCAAACTTGAAACTTTATCCTCCACTTTCTCAAACTTGTTCGCCAGTAAGGTCATAGATGGGCTTGTGTTGACAAACCTTCATGCCAAAATATTAATCGAAAGTATACACCAATCAAAATCGCACATAGTAAATGTGTAATTCCCTCTAGTTAGCACACGTGTCCTCAATACATTTAAAATAACTTAACAATAGTACAATCAAAGGTTTTCATTGCATCAATTCCTTATTTATTAACAAATAACAACATTAATCCAAAAAGATAAGTTAAATTGGAGAATTTTTCTTCTCTCAAAACAAAAGAAATTTTGGAATTTGACAATACTTAATTATAGCCTCTCAAAGAACTACACATGATGCCCTTAGTCTCTTCATCCTTAATTTTGGCAATGAAAGGAACATGGAGTCCACAACCGCTCCATGTGGTCTTCTGACATGTCGAACACTCAACCGCGTATCACCTCTGATCTTCCTTTCTTCCTTTTTTTTTAATCTCACCGATCCTCTTAGCTATATTAGCTATAACGTTCTTGTTCTTGACTTTGATGAGTCTGACGCACACATATAACAATAACATTATAATATTTTTACCTCGATATAATTTGGGTTCTTCGATTGTGCAGAAGGTGAGTACTAATTTCAGCGCAAGGCTTTCGATAATGCTATCCATTTCCACTACTGTAATTATAATTAAATTAGATAATTTAGAATGGTTAAAAATAATTCAGTTTTTAGAGGTACCTTAACCAATTCATTATCCATTCTCGTCTTTTCTTTCATCTTCAAAACTCTTTCATCACTCTTAAGTTATCGCGAAATTAGGAACTCACACTCAAATTTAACATGTAAAGATGAGGCGAATCAGCTGCCGCGAAGGATGAATCAGCAAGGCGAATTTCGAAATTCTGCTGCAGGGGCCGTTCTTGCAAATTACATAACTTGAGAGGTCATCATTGTGAGAGAAACAAAGTGACCCTGGAACCTCAGCAACTACAGCAGGTTAGTAATGTACATGCGAGGGAGAACAGGTGCAATTTAAATAGAATTGGGAGCGGCCTCCAGGTCCCTGATTTATCGAACAAAAGAACAAAAATTGAGTAAATTGCATTGTAGGTCCCTAAATTTATTTTTATAAGATAGTTGCACTATAAGTCCCTATAATTATATAACACGCTCACCTTCGTCCATCATTAGTACTTCCTCCTGCACAAGATAGGAGGCTCCTTGATAAGCATTACCTTGACCTGCAAATAAATGATACTTAATATAAGAACGGGCATTTTTATTTAATAACATATAGGGAGGGACCTATAGTGCAATTAACTCAAATAATAATAATGTACGGACTTAATGTGAAATCCACTTAAAAACAATATAGGGACCTGTAGTGCAATATATTCAAAATATTATAGGGACCTATAGTGCAATAACTAAAAGAAAAAAAGGGGGTTTTGCCAAGAACATTAACAGGACATAAAATGACGACAATTTAAAAGGGTATACGATAAATTATTGATAGGACCATCTCCAGCACCAAATGGAAACAGGGACCAAATGTGCAATTAATGTATCTGCTTCTTCAAAAGTCTGTAACAAAAAAAAAATTAACAAAGTTTTCAATAATTTCATTCCAGATTCCTGCTATCACACTCCAAGCAGTATAAAAATCTGAATTAAATGCAATATAATGATGCAAAAAAAGTAAAGTTGGTCCCTATTCTTGAATTATCTGAATTTATTATACCATAAGTCATTTCTTCGATTTATTCGATTCAGATTGGACCATCTCACTTACAATATCTATAATACGAAAATAAGAGCTTATAAGAAAATACGAAGCAAAATTAGTACCATTCTGGGAGCAGTAAGTGTGCCATCGACAATTCGAAATTGACATGTAAACTTTATTCTGACAAAACATCACCATGAACACCACTTTCAACCTTAGCCACCAATTCTGACAAAACATGAAAACACTCATCTTATACAAAATATCACAAATATACAACAATATAAACTTTATTATTCATACATCTGCAAGCCATTTGACATGTATAAGATTGACCTATTTGAATAAAAACATATAATAAATACTCTAGCCAATACAGCAACATACCCATTAAAAAGGCAATTGAAAATTTTAAAACTTATCTTCTCTATTTTCAGTAATGGATCACCGAGCTATATAGAAGCTCGGATCTGAGCTGCTCAATAATAGAGCTTCCACTCTATACTATACTCTGCAAAGCTCCGGTAAGAGTTGAAGAAAAAGAAAAAAATATTGAATTAAATTTAAAAAAAATCCAAAAATATTATGTTTTTTACTACAATGTAAAATATTAAAATATTTTTAATTAAAAATTAGAGAAGGTAAAGAAAAAACTTGTATTGATTCACCGATTTTTGAAACTCAAGCATATCTTCAACAAAAACAAAAAAAACTCGTTAATCTGCTTACGTTGTATCAACGTTGGGACTAATGTAGCAATTTCGAAAAACAAAGATTCTTACTCTTGAGCAGTTCGAGATCACCATGAGAAACAGCACCGAGAAACTTGACATCTTTATTCAGTTTATCTGGTCCTTTCTTTGGAGAAACTAAAAAAGAACCAATTCTTTCGGGTGATGAACATATACAGGTGGTGATTTTGATTCTTTAGCCATTTTCGAGCAAAAATAAAAAGCTCAAGTTCCTCCAAGGCTCTTAAATGGAAAATAGAATAAAATATTAGAAACTTGCTTAAACAGAAACTACTACTCTTTATTTAATTTAAGACAGATTACCTTAGACATTGATCAACACTATTGCAAGCAGATTTTCCATTTCCAGCTTCAGATGCATATTGTGCTACCTACGAACCAAGTTTTATAAAGATTGAATAGTCACACGAAGAATCTAAGTTTAATTATAAACTTAACTTACTGCTCGAATATTGATTCGAAGAGATGTTGTTGGTCTAGCCGGTTTGAATTGCACCATTAGTCCCTGTAGTATCCACAAATAGGTGAATTTACACTGCGATTAATAGACCAATTAATAGAATTAAAAAATCGCAAGACCTTAACTTTTGAATAGCACCATTAGTCCCTGCAGTATCCAGAAACAGGTGAATTTACATTGCAATCAATATCTGGCAATGGTGTTTTCCAGAAATTCCATGAGTTAAAATCCTCCTGCAAAAAACACAATTAAAGAATCAAAAATCACAATTAAAAAATTTAATAAAGTTGCTTATTTACTGCATAATTTTAATTTTATAGCGTTTAAATGAATATAGCATCTGTTGGAGATGGTCTTACTCCAACATAAAAAGTTAATGGCCATTGTAGGATTTCTTTGACCAAAAAAATGCCATTGTCAGATTTGTAAAAGTATATTTAATGAATATACATAAATCAGAGAATTCTGAAAAATTGTAAACGATGAGATTAGGTTAAAAGTAATTTCAATTTTTTACCTTAATTTGGTCCCAGAATGGCGGTGGTTTTCTTATGCAAGAGAACAGCTTGATCAGGGAAGGTAATTCTGAAAAATTTTAAACAATGAGATTAGGTTAAAAGTAATTTCAATTTTTGCTCCCACTATTTCGAAAAATGAGACTTACAGCTTCAAAGCTTGGTTATTGTGCTTCGAACAGGCTGGTGATGGCCTAACAGGTAACGACGATGGAGGCTTGATAGACCGGCGGTGTAGCTTGGGTTCGACAAAAACACTTCGATTGTGCAGTGTGGAGGATCCGATTTCAGAGATTGGGTGGATTGTGGAGGAGCGGCTTGGTGGGTGAACGGAAGCGAATCGAGGTGAAGTGAGAGATTGAGTGGCGGCGGTCTTCGATTGAGTGGCGGCGGTCTTCGATTGAGAATGGATTGGGAAGGTGGACGGTGGAGGATGGGATTGATGTTGTCGGATAATGGAGGCGGATCGGAGCTGGAGATGTGGAGGGGGAGGGTTCTGAAGTGATTTTTTTTTTTTTTTTTTGTTTTCGATCGGTGAAGTGATTTCTTTTTGTTTTTTGTTTTTAATTTTGAATTTTAAAAATAAGTAATCCAAGGGCTGAAAAATATAGAGGAGACATCAAGACATTTTAAAGCGTGGATTGAATTTAGACAATCTAGACCATTAGTTGAAATCGATCTAAAGGCCGAAAATGATAGAAATTTGATCTAAAGGCTAGAAAATGTGGAGAAAAACGGGAGACATTTCGGGCCGTTGGCCCTTCTCCAATATTATATAGATATATATATATATATATATATATATATATATATATATATATATATATATATATATATATATATATATACACACTATAATACACTTAATCCATACACACCAAAACCTTAAATAAAATAAACTCTCTCTCTCTCTCTCTCTCTCTCTCTCTCTCTCTCTCTCTCTCTCTCTCTCTCTCTCTCTCTCTCTCTCTCTCTCTCTCTCCTTTTCTTTCCTTTTCTTTTTTTTTCTTTAGCAGTCATATCTTTCCTTCTCTTGTGCAGGAATAAAAGATGAAGTGAAACTACAGTTTGAAAACCGTTTATGAAGCTCTAGTTTGAAACCGACGGTAATAGAGCTTGAGTGCTCGCTTCACAAGGAGATCCGCCGCTACCCGTGAAATTCGGCGGTCTTGCCTCTATCCACGGCCGGACGTAGAACAAGTCATCATAGTTCGAACTTTCATAACTAGAGGTCGAATTCTTGTAGCTGAGAAGATATCTGTTCTTGCAAATAAGTTATTCCGGTTCGTGAAGCCATGGAGATCTGTTCTTGCATCTGAGTTTTTCCAGTTCGTGAAGCCATGGAGATCTGAAGCTCCGACATTTTCTAGTTCATAAATCCATAGAGTTTACTTCTCCGACGTTTTTCCAGTTCGTGAAGCCATGGAGATCTGAAGCTCCGACGTTTTCCAGTTCGTGAATCCATAGAGTTTACTTCTCCGACCTTTTTCCAATTTGTGAAGCCAAGAAGCTCCAGTGTTTTGTGTTTTCTTCTCCGACGACAGCTCGTGCCTCTTCTTCTCCATGAAGCTTTGCCGGATCTCTTTGATCTCCATGGCAGATCTTTATGAGCTTATTTTTTGCATTTTCGTGCAAGGTCAATCTCGTGAAGCTCCATGGCAGATCTTCTTTTTGAGTTTTTTTGTAATCATGTAATACATGACACTTTACTATTTCTTTTCTTTTTCTAGTTGCATCTTTTTTAAATTCAAAAAATGTTTTTTGAATTTTGAATTCCTTCTTTATTTTTTTTTGCTTGCTAATGGAATTAACTTTTTATACAATTGTTGTGTATTATTCAGCATTTTTTTAGAATACTCAGTGTTTTTCACTAAATACTCCTCAATGTTTTTCTCTGAGTACTCAGTGTTTTTATTTGAGTACTCGAGAAATTCCTCCATACTCAGTATTTTTATCTTTACGATACAGTAAAATTTCCACGATAGTCAATACTTTTTTCGATACTCATCGTTTTTTCTATACTCTATGTTTTTTCCGATACTCTGTGTTTTTTCCGATACTCTATGTTTTTTCCGATACTTAGTGTTTTTTTCACTAAGTACTCCAAATCTTTTAGTACACCACTAGTGGCGGCGCCGGTGGTGGTCTGTGAATGGTGATTGGTATCACGTATTTTTTGTCTTTATGTGGTTTTTGTTTTATATGAGGTTATTTTAGTTTTTTTTATCCATAAGATTGAGTAGTGGCCTCTTTAAAGAAAAATCTAGTTTCATGTTTCTTTTTTTTTGGGCTACATGGGTGATACGGGCTAGCTTGCGCGCATCCGACTAATCCCATGGAGATATACATGTCTCCCCATGTATATTCTCATGGTAAATCAGAACTAGGTTACCCATGTTCAGGGAGGGGTTTGAGCCTTGTACCTCTCACTTTACACCCGTTAAGGAGGAGATTCGATCCCTGGACCTCCCATTTAAGAGACAACCCTTTAATTTTGATTTACCTTCAGTAAGAAGATTTAAAATGGTTGGGTTATTGGATCTTGAAATGATCTTCAAGACCTATGGGGTAAAGATCTCAAAAATATTTTCAAATCACTCCAAACAATCTCACACGAAGAGCTTGGTAGAACCCCACCATCTTCTCAAAGTCCAATAAATCAAATAGAATAGAAAAAAATAGAATCTACCTAATGAACCCTCACATCACACTTTTGATAAAAAATTAGAGTAGAATCTGATGTCTCCCTAAATGTTCTAATTTTATGCCCTTGGGAGACATCATTTTTGGTGTTTATTCGACTATTTTGATAGACTTTTGGACTAAATATGCAATAATCCGATTTTCCTCTTTTATTTCTAGTATTTTTTATTTATTAAACTTTTGCGCGTAATCTTGTGTATTTTAGTGAAAAGTTTGTAGGTTTTGAATATTAGCTAGGAGAGGAATCCGAGAAGAAAGTCAAAGATAGTGATATGGAGTCAAGACTTGAAGATAAATCCCGAAAGAATTTGATTTTAGAGCTGCAAATCTGGAAAACAGGCCAAATATTGCTGATTTCAAGGCGCTTAAGAGATGATTTAGTCGCTGACCTTTGAAGAGAAAACATTCCTTATCAAGTTACAGAAATTTAGCAACTGGAATCAAGTCAATCGGAGTTATAACGAAGTGGAAAAAGCCGTTTTAGTGGAGGTGGTGCAGCAGTTACGGGATTTGGGCTTGATTAGTGGACTTAGACTTTTTATTATTCACTTAAACCCTAATTAAAAGCCCATTCCGAATTTGAGCTTATAAAAGGAGCTTTTGACCTCATTATTTCTTACCTCTCATTTTATTCTTTTTTTTTTTTTTTTTTTTTTTTTTTTTTGGTTACATGGGTTCCGGGCTAGCTTGCGCGCACCCGACTAATCCCACGGAGATATACATGCCTCCCCATATATATTCTCATGGTAAATCAGAACTAGGTTGCCCATGTTCAGGGAGGGGTTCGAGCCTTGTACCTCTTACTTTACACCCGTTAGGGAGGGATTCGAACCATGGACTTCCCCTTTAAGTGCTTTTGACCTCATTATTTCTTACCTCTCATTTTATTCTTAAATTCAATTCATCCTTTGAAGAGAGTGTCCAGAGAAGAAGCAGAAACAAGGAAAAGAAGAAGCTTGGAGCTGGAGACTGTCTATATCTCCAATTCACAGCCAAACCAATTCCGAAATTAGGTTTCTCTGTATTTTTATTTCTGTAAAACAATATGAGTCTTATTTTTTTTAATTTAGTTTTCTTTTCAATTATTATGAGCTAATTCCATTATAGTACTTGAGAATGCTTTATGTGTGAATCCCAATTCTATTGAATTTCATGTCCTGAATTTGGGTTTCTGTTAAATTAAATTAAATTGGGTCTTTTACTCTTTTTGATAATTTGAGATTATTTACTGTTTTTAGAGTCGCGAACTAAGAACATGTATTAGTATCTAGGCTATTCCACATTTGTGGCGTGTGGATCATCCTGACGGAGGGTTTAGGTACGGAATTAATTATTAAATCTAAAATAGAAGCTATTGATTCTGACGAACTTAGCTAATTTTAGGGCCAATGTGGTAAATTGCTTAATCATCTAAAAGTGGATCATATTTACCATGATGGGACTAGTGACACTCTAGGATAGCCTTATAGTCCACCCTGACGGGGGTATAAGGAATTTAGAATCCCGACCATTGTAATTGACCAATTTAGCCCTTAAACAGAATAGGTTATGAAATAGGATTAGGAAGATCCCTTGCGTTCTCAAGTGCTACCTTCTCATACTTGCGTTTTACATTTATTTACTTGCGTCTTAGTATTTAATTGCATTTTCCATTTAGTATTTCATTACTTAGAAATAATAAAAACAAACAATCAATCATCAAAACTTTTACTTGCTTTCATAAGTGCAATCATTCATTAATCGATAAGCATTGTAGTTGACCAAACCGTCCCTGCGAACGATCCTAGAATCACTTATTACTACTTGGGACAACCGTACACTTGCGGTTGTGGTTCGATTACTTTTGCATTTATTTTAGAACACACAAAGGACCACCAGAATCCCATCAAAATTTTGTAACTCTTCAACATGTAAAAAAAATTAGTTGCAAATTTGTAGTTGTTGTAGCGATGATATGTGTTATGGTGTGAGTAGTGTTTGAGTTTATTTAGGGAAAACTGAATAAAATGTACTGATATTTGATACTGTTAAGGTTTAAGCTTAATTTTATAAAAATGAATATGAATATGTGTTAAAATGTAAGTTATATATGTATTGAAGATAATTTTGTAAAAGATCATTTGTTTTTTGATTGTTTGTGTTATTAGATTAGGGGTTTTCATGTTTAATTATAATAAATAAGATCAATACCATCTAAAAAAGGGTATTGTAGTACTTATTGAATATGTTCTTTTCTAGTTTTATTTTTATTTGAATTTGTTAAGTATTTATGAAAATTTGTGTGTGCTTACGGCATAGTTGGTAATTTTGAGAGCGATAGTTTGTTATTAAACTGCTTGTGTATTAAGATTGGACATGTTATTTTGTTGATATAGATGAGATTTATCCCACCTAAACGACTGATGAGAGTACTTGTATAATTTTTAACGGATTACGTGAACCATATCAGTATTGGTTATTACCCATAATTATTTTTTCTTGTGGAATATATTAAGAATAATTATAATATTATAGTGGATGTCCAAAAGACTAAAATTATAATTTTCTTGTTATTACTTGTAAATGTATCAAGTGAAGGGTCACTCTTTTCTCCTATATATAAATCTTTTTTCTTTGAATAGACTAATTTTAGAAATATAAGAATACATTTCTCTCCATATATTTATCGTTTTATCTCTTTTACTTTTCAACATGTTATCAACACGAGACTTTAGCTAACTGAATAAAGTAATAATATTTTATTGTTATAAATCAATAGGTAACCGTATAAGGTACAAATTATTTTAGTTTTACTTTTACACATATATTGTTAATTATTTTTAGATACATATTGAGATGAAATTCTTATAAAGATATTACGATTGAGATATTACATTCTTGAAAGTGCACACACATATATATAATTTTTTTATAATTTCCATAAAATAATTGAGAATGATATTTATTATTCTTAGTAATTTCATCCTAATTTAAAATTCTTATTTCTTGAAGAGAATAAAATTTAATTCGTAAAAAATTAACTATTCATTTTTTTTTTGGTCACCATTAACTATTCATTTTCTAAAGAGAATTTTGTTGAATTTATAAATTATTAAAAATTAACTAGAGATAATTCCCAATGAATTACACTTTCTCACTTTTCATTCTCCAAAAAAAAAGGAAGGAGGAAATTACTTCCTACTTACTCACAAATTTTCAACTTAATTCTCAAATAAGCACATGGTCATATTTACCTTCCATTATTGCCCTTATATGTTTTTTTATTTTATTATATATTTATATTATATTTCTATATTTAATATCTGAATTTACTTTATTATATATTTATATTATATTTCTATATTTAATATCTGAATTTACTTTTTCATTTTTTTAAATATTTTTTTTTTCGATTTTTTTTTATTTTTTTTTTCGAATTTTTTTTTCCCGAAAATTTTTTTTTTTTTGAAAAATATTTTTTTTTTCGAATTTTTTTTATTTTTTGGAAATTTTTTTTTTTCGAATTTTTTTTTTTTTTTCGAAGATTTTTTCATTAACACACAAGTCCATACTGTTTTGTGTTACTGTAACTCATACATCAAGCGATTGTGTGTTACATTAACACACAATCAGATTTTCAGACTATCTGTACACTATTATCTATTTTTGTATATCTTATTCAGTGTTCCTGCAACACACAATTGTTATTTGTTGTGTGTTTAAGCAACACAAAACTGTAAATGACACACAAGTCCATACTGTTTTGTGTTACTGTAACTCACATATCAAGCAATTGTGTGTTACATCAACACACAATCAGATCTTCAGACTATCTGTACACTATTATCTATCAGTGTACAAATATTCTGTATATCTTATTCTGTGTTCCTGCAACACACAATTGTTATTTGTGTGTGTTTAAGCAACGCAAAACTGTAAATGATATACGCATTGTGTGTCTTACCAACACAAAACCCATACTGTTGTGTGTTACCGTAACACATACTTTCAGCAATTGCGTGTTGCATGAACACATAATCAGCCTACATATACATTATTCTATACCTTTGTGTACAAATATTCTGTCTGTCTGATTTTGTGTTCATGTATCACACAATTTGTTATTTATGTGTGTTTAAGCAACTCAATATTATACATATTGGGTGTTCATGCAACACACAACACATATGATTTTGTGTTACTTTAACACACAATTATCATATGTACTAATCTTACATCATGTTATCATAGAAAAAAAATTCCGGGGGAAAAAAAAAATTTCGAAAAAAAAAAATTCGGGAAAAAAAAATTTCGAAAAAAAAAATTCCGAAAAAAAAATATTTTTTGGAAAAAAATATTTTCGAAAAAAAATATTTTTTGAAAAAAAAATATTTCGAAAAAAAAAATATTTAAAAAAAAAATCTGAAAAAAATAAATAAATATTAAACTATAATTAATAAAATATATAATTAAAGTAATTAATAATAGGTAGAAGGATATTTTAGTAATTGGGTAATATTTTGTGTTTAATTGGGAATTAAGTTGAAGTTGTAATTAATAGGGAATACTTACCTTCTCCGCGTAATTAATTGGGCGTTGCCCCAATTAACTATTCGTCTCCTAAAGAGAATTTTGTTGAATGTTACTGAATACTCGAAAAGTTGTACTTTTTTTTAAGTGAATGAAGACATATTAAAAGTGGAATATTAATGGTATCATTTACTTAACAACATTTATTGAAATGCATGCTATACCCGTTGATAAATTATATAACAAAGTCATGTTTTTTTTTTTTTTTTGACAAATAGAAAACCCCACGATATATATGATCTAAGTATAAAATTATCATAAATTGGAAATGTGTTAATATATGAGTATTTGTTATGAATTTTAGTAATAAAGATCATTAGTTGAGTAAATCAAAAAATAAACTAAACATTTATAAAGGTTGCAGTGAATTATTTTTATCATTATAATCATATCTATAAAGGAGAAAAGATTTTATTTATATGAACTTTATCTTTGATAATTTGTTTTAAAATTAAAATAATTTTAAAAAGACATAATTTAGAGGAATATAAGTTGAGAAACAAAACAATTTTATTTTTTGACAAATAAAATAATATAACAATGATTATATTTTCTTGAATCACACTTAATGGTTTTGAATTATTTGTCTACTGGGTTCTAAGTAAATATTGGTGATATTAACACTAAACTTTAATACATTAAGCTTATATATTTATTTTAAAATTTTATATATTATTAAAGTATTTTTAAAAATGGGCCTTCAATTTTTTTTGTCGTCGTTTGTCCTTATTTAGAGGTGAAAATCGGCCAGATAAGATCAGAAAAGAGGTTGTACTTTCCAATTTTTATCCGACTAAAAAAACCTAGTCCAGTTCCAATCCAAAAAAAAATCAGAATTCAAATTATAATTCCGATTTCTACACACTCGGAAATTTTTAAAATTTCATAATTTTCGGAATATTTTCAAGTGTTTAGAATGATTATTTTCGCTAATTTTGCAATATTAAATTATTCTCTAGAAAGTATAAACCAATATAATTATAAAAAACAATACTAATTCAATATTACATGTATAAAATGTAACATATAATCATTTTTTAAAATTAAAAATAAAATAAAAAAATATTCAAGAGAAGTTTTCCAGCATGTAAAAACATAGTTCCGATTTCTAACAAAAATTATATGAGATCACAATTAAATAATTATTCACATGCGGTTACATATTAAAACTTTATCGGTTGATCCAATGTTGAACCTTTGTTAATATACTAGTTGATCTTTAATCATGTGATAATAATAGATTATAATGACGTTTGTTATGTGTACCGTAAATGAAGATATCGGGTAAATATTATGGTTTAAATTATATTGTTTTATATTACATATAAATAAATAGAAAAGAAGTATACATATATTAACGATTGATATTAGTGTATATATATATCAATTATATAAATATTAGTAATCAGACAAATATTTAGAAATTTTTTGGAAATAAAAAAATCGAAAATAAAAATCGAATTGGAATTCGGATATTCAAATTTTTTTAAAGTAACTCCAATTCTATTTAAAAAACACTGAAAACAGGAAAATTCGAAATTTGAAAGATAAAAAACATCTAAATTTGGATTTTTCACATAGGAATCGGGTGGAATCGGGTTTTGTGATAGAATGTATTTACCGGGAAGTTAACACGTATGCGGATCTTTTGGCTAAGAGAGGAGCGTTGCTGAGTGGAGAACCACAAGTACTGGTGGATCATCCGGATTATCTTTGACAGAATATTACTAGTAATAGGAGTGGCTGTATGTTCCTTAGACTAGTGTTAGACCCTCTGTGAGGGGATTAGTTGATTTTAGTTAGTCAACTTTCGGCCTCCTCCGATGTATGCAAAAAAAGAAAATTCTGTTCCAATTCCCATTCCTCTCCTTGGGTATCTGTCAAGGAACGCTAGAAGGCAGAGCGAACAAATCTGCTGATAAATTGGTATAGAAAAATGATGCGCGGGTGGTGATTAAAGAACACGGAAAGAAGGTACCTCCAAACGAGCGACTCTTTCACAAACACTAATCGCACCCCAAGAGCAGTCATCAACGTATCAGGAATATCTAACCATCAGTACCCATGTGATCTATACAAAATGACAAATGTCCAGAGTCAATACGGAATAGACGAGGTCTTAATGTATGACAATGGCACGGCCCACGAGTTGCAAACTTTGAACAAATTAGAATGAAGAATGTTAGGTCCTCTTATTTGGAAGTTTGTAATTGCAAATTTGATGTTTTATATGATTTTATTGTACGACATTTGAAATGATATTGTTGGGGTTGTTGGACAGTTTGTCGTATCTCACTATCTTGTGATAATTGTTGTATAAAGGATTAATATGTAAATTGTGCGTGCAGATATTCTTGAATACTAGGTTGACTTAGACAATCATGACACTGAATGATATTACAATATGATGTGATAATTCCAATTTCTGGTTTAATAGGGATTAAAAAACCATTTTCCAATATAAAAGATTTACAGGTGCTTTAATTAAATTGAAAACCATGACAGTTCAACGGATCGTGTATGAATCAACGAGAGTATGTGACAGGTTTTGGGATAAGTACAATCATTCGTCCACGATACTAATACAAACAAAACAACTACCATATGCTTATTGCGACACCTGTGAACAACCAGAACAGTACCAGTATTATTTTTTTAATAAGGATTTTGCACACGTGATACTATATAAAATATATATATATGCTCCAAAAGGTGAGAAAATACAAAAATTAAAACAAGAAAAGCTTGGTTAAAGATGGAGAAACCCGCAACATTGGAAACAGAAAAACAAGTAATTGATAATAATAAGAAGAAAGTAAAAATAAAATGGCTAGAAGAATCGAAGAAGACATGGGGAATAGCAGGACCAGCTATACTTACTGCACTTTCTCAATTCTCAATTGAATTTGTTACAGTTGCTTTTGCCGGTCATTTAGGTGATCTTGATCTTGCTGCAGTCACTATTGTGCAAGGTGTTATTGAAGGGTTTGCATTTGGAATCATGGTATCTTTTGAGCTGCACTTTAGATGATAAAAATAATGCCACTAGCTTTAAGATTTCTAACAATAATTATAATTTTTTCATCATAGCTAGGGATGGGAAGCGCATTAGAGACGCTCTGCGGTCAAGCAGTAGGAGCCAAACAGTTCAATATGCTCGGTATTTACCTGCAAAGATCGTTCATCATTTGTGGAGTCACAGCTTTACTTTTGACACCAATAAGTATATTCACATCGCCATTACTAAAAGCCTTGGGTCAAGATAAAGATATCTCTGAACTTGCTGGAAAATTTGCAATTTGGACTATTCCTCAGTTATTTGCATATGCCTTGAATTTCCCTATGCAAAAGTTTCTACAATCTCAAAGCAAAGTTTGGGTCATGACCATAATATCTGTAGTAGTTTTAGTACTTCATGTGCTCCTCAACTGGATTCTTATAACGAAGCTTGGGCTAGGTTTGCCTGGTGCAGCCGTAGCTTCAAACGTTTCTTGGTTTATATTAGTTATTTGTCAAATAATATATATTATCTCTGGTTACTTTCCGGATTCGTGGAAAGGTTTCTCGTTCTTGGCTTTCAAATCCTTGATTAGTTTCGTGAAACTCTCGGTCTCCTCGGCAATGATGCTATGGTAATCATAAATTAGTACTCATCAATTTTGTTTCACTTCAGGTATATATTTAGCTATTCTTCTAACAAAAACTATGACTAATTGCAGTTTGGAGTTGTGGTATCCCACGGCTATTCTCTTAATGGTGGGTGGTTTGAAGAACGCAAAGAATGCCGTTGATGTCCTTTCAATCTGGTTAGCTTCATATTTCTTTTGATTACACACTCTAATTTCACGTGTATTTAGACTTTCCACGTTTTTCGCAGTATGAATGTGGAACTTTGGGGGCTAATGATCGCCCTCGGTTTCAACGCATCTGTGAGGTGAGCTATTTTTCAATCCCATAAAATTCATTATCCCCAGAAAAAGAATTATCTCATTTGTAACCAATTATCCGATGTTATGCTAGTGTACGAGTTTCCAATGAACTAGGAGCTGGAAAACCCAAAGCTGCGAAGCTCTCAGTTGTGGTCAATGTTTTAACATCTGCAATGGTTGGACTTGTTTTCGCAGCCACTATAATGGCCACAAGAACAAGCTTCCCAAGAATATTTACGGATGAACCGATGGTCATGAAGAACACATCCAAGCTCGGCTATCTTTTGGCGGCAGCTATTTTCTTAAACAGCGTCCAACCAGTTTTATGCGGTGTGGCTGTTGGTGCAGGGTGGCAACTCCAGGTTGCGTTAGTTAACCTTGGATGCTACTATCTATTCGGTCTTCCAACAAGTGCTCTGCTTGGTTACAAGTTTAATTTAGGTGTTCGGGGGATCTGGTTAGCCATGCTTGGTGGTGCGATTCTGCAGACGATTATATTGCTGATTATTGTTGGTCGAACTAACTGGCGTAAAGAGGTAAGTATGATTTTGAACATAAAGTAGCTGTAACTTGAACCAGAATGGTGATTAATGTTCATGAAAGGATTGATTGATTTGAGTAATTTTTACAGGCTCAACAAGCTGAGGAGCATGTTAGAACGTGGGGTGGGGCGGCTGATGACACGGTTGTATGATCGAGTTATTAGTTGGCGAGCTGGTTTGGTCCGTATACTCTATATATTATATGGTTGTAATGTGATTATACTGTATATAACGAGTGATATATGATCCGGATCAAGAAATTGAATAGTTTGTTTATTCATGTTTTGATCTATTGCCGATCGTGGAGGGTGAAGCAAATTGACAAGTGATTTTTTTTTTGGACAAATGACAAGTGATTAGGGTTTGTTTGGATATAGAGGGGATTAATTATTAAAGGATAGGAAAGGATAGTATATTAAAGGAAAGGAGAGGAGAGTATTAATCTTGTTTGGATTGAGTAGAAAAAGAAAAGAAAGTATTAGTAAAGGATTGGTTGAAGTTTGTGTTTGGATTGTATAAATAAAAGAAAGGAAAGGATTATTTTATAACTAAATTATTTTTATACCCCTAATATAATATATTTTAAATAGAATATAAGGGTAACAAAGACATTTTACTATTAAAGTTAATCCCTTCCTTCTAATGACTCCAAATTGGAGGGATAAGATATAAAGGATTAGAAGGTATAATCTTAATCCTTTAATAACTTATCCCTTCAAAAATTTATAAAACAAACAAAGGAAGGATAACTATTATCCTTTATAACACCTTTCCTCCCCTTCTAATCCCTCAATCCAAACATACCCTAAGAAAAAATGAAAGAGTCATAATATAATTGTTGTTTACTTTTTCTCCTTTTTATTACAATAATTGTCCTAGAACCCTGATGATTTCGCTCTATAAAACATTTGTGATATGGACTAAACTCGGATTATACACTATTCTCAGGATTCTCCATCTGAATCTGTCAAGTGTGAAAATACTTCATATCCTATTTGGTGGATCATTATACCTGATAAGCCTTGATTCCTAGCATGAGTAGGTCCATATATTTAGAGAATTGTAAAATATGTTCTTATATTATACAGACATGCACTAAGATTCCTAAAGATTGTACTATAAATCCTTAACTAATTGTATTTAATTATTTACCTTATAAATTTTTAT
Source organism: Nemophila menziesii (assembly GCA_029959085.1). Taxonomy (NCBI): domain Eukaryota; kingdom Viridiplantae; phylum Streptophyta; class Magnoliopsida; order Boraginales; family Hydrophyllaceae; genus Nemophila; species Nemophila menziesii. The sequence continues at coordinate 36,023,965 of JARWIR010000007.1, read as the reverse complement.
ATTATAAAAAATAATATTTTTATAGTAAAAAATTAACATATCTAAATATAAAATAATTATAGGTCGAATATATAAATTTTAAAAATTAGAGAAGTCAAAATAACAATTTAGCAAAATTAGGGGGCTAAATAACAATTTACAAAAATTAAGCGTACCACAGCTTATAATTATAAGGGAAAATGACCCAAAAAATCAAAATAATATTATTTTCAGCCCAATAACATCAATGACAAAATTTCTGCCCAATAACATCATTAACTAAATTTTGTCCTTGATGGGAATCGTCCTTGACGGGAATCGTCCTTGACGGGAATCGTCCTTGATGAGAATCGTCCTTGACGGGAATCGTCCTTGACGGGAATCGTCCTTGACGGGAATCGTCCTTGACGGGTAAACATGTAATCTTATAATAGCAAGTTAATGGATGATTCTTTGGGGCAAGTATAATATTATTTTGATTTTTTGAGTCATTGACCCTAATTATAATTTTTTTTATTAATAGTAATTTTTTTTTTTGAAAAAACAGGGGATCCGCCCCTGATTCCTAGTGTGACCCTAATCGAATCATTCAAACTGCGGTTTTATTCGATTCTCTATATATGCACTTAATCTCAAACAACCTGTTTATAGACAAGAGAGTATGCATACCCTCGACCCAGAACGAGGTTTGTCCTATTCCTGACTCCACTCTTGATAACACCTCTATGACCTCGTGAGGGTCAGCCTCTCCTGAAATTACCATAGTACCAAACTCCTCTGCCATACATAATACCTCATAAAGTGCGATTAACTATGCTACCACCGACAAAGGAAATTTTTATCTAGACTTGAGATCATGTCCTACGTATGGTCATATTCCATTAAACTTTTGTCATGCCATAAAGCACATTAAATATTATTTAAAAGTTGGTTATCTTAACTTTAGTAAAGATTAAAAAATTAACTCAACACAAATACATATATATATATATATATATATATATATATATATATATATATATATATATATATATATATTAACCAATAAAAAGAAGAAAGATATCCTAATTTTGATTTATCTAGTATATGCATAAAGCGGTTTGTATATTTCTATGTGATTAGTAGTATTGTTTGTAAATTGGTTCGGACCAACAACGTAAAAAGAAAAGGAGGGAAATTACAAGATATTTCTCCATTTTATTCATTTATATATCTTTAGATATATGATTTCTTTTATTGGTCTTTGTTTTTTGTTGTATTATTGATGAGATGGTTTTATTCTTTTCTATTTAATATTATATCCCATGACTTTTTATGGGGTATTTGCTAAAAGAAACCTAATAAAAGTATTTAATTTTTTTAGTTAAGTTTTTAAAAATTTATATTATAAAAAAATGTCTAATGAAATAATTATTTATAGAAAACACTCTATTTATATTTTTATACCTTTACTACCTTTATTATTAAATATATTATTTTATTTTTAATATAATATTTATTTTTTAAATATTAAACAAATAATAGGACACTTCCACCACCACCACTACCATGTATTTAATCACCACTACAGCCACCACCACCACCACCACCTACTAATTCAATCATACACGCGCGCGTCCGTGATTTTCTTTTTTAATCGTCATAAATAATTCTAAAAAATAAAAAATAAAAAAAATAAAAAATTTACATTTTTTGATAAAGCAAACTAATATTTACGTCTATGATTTTTTTATCGTAGTCACAAAATTCACTATTTAAAATTTGAAATTCACTGTTCGAAATAGTGATTTTTTTAGCAAACATGAAATTCACTGTTTGAAACAATGAATTTCTTGTCTGCAAAAAAAAAATTCAAAAAAAATATTATAGACGTAAATATTAATTTGATTTATCCAAATATGTAATTTTTTGATTTTTTTGATTTTTTTTAGAATTAGTTATGACGATTTTAAGAAAAAATTCACGAACGCGCGCGCGTATGATGGAATCAGTAGTAGGTGGTAGTGGTGGTGGTGGTGGTGGTGGTTGTGGTTGTTGTTGTTGTGGTGGTGGTGGTTGAGTTTGTAGTGGTGGTAGTTGTGGTTATTGTGGTGGTATTAACAGGGTGATGGTGGTGGTTGTGGTGGTAGGGTGGTAATGGTTGTGGTTGTGGGTGTGGGCGTAGTGGGTGGTGGTGGTGTGGTTGTGGTGGTGGGACGTTGTAATAGGTGGTTAAGTTTATATGATAAATAATAGAATAACTAAAATAATTATATAAAAGTATTTTTATCAAATAATGTTTTTAATAAAAAATCTTATTAGCATATGTTTTTAGCAAATAAGTTTTTTAAATTTGGTATTTATATATAAATGGCGCCTTTTTCATTTATTTGAAAAAACTTTTAAAAGAAAAACTACGAATGAAGATTAAAGGAATTAAAAGGCTGTTTGAATTTATTATTTTAGAGTTAAAAGCGCTTTTCAATTAAAGTTCGCCATACTTGTTTTTTCATGTAATTGGAAAAGTTAATAGTGGTTTAACATTGTTCTTGTACTACTTTTACATGTTTAGTATTGTTTATAAACAAATTTTCAATGTAAAATTTTAATTTCATGCAAATTTTTAACATACTGTTTCGGTTTCCAACCCTTGGTTCCGAATTTTCGAACCAAAAGTTCTGAAATTCCGAACCAAATGTTCTGAATTTTCGGTAAATTCCAAAATTTTGAATTTGGAATTTTTTCCAGTTCCAAAAAAAATAGGATCAGAATTGGAATGAAAAAATCTATTCCGAAAAAAAAAAGTGGAATTTTTTTGAAATACCCTTTGTCCAGAAAAATAGAAAGAAACGGATCAGAGCACCTGATAACCTAATCCGCTTCTAGAGATGGCTTCGTTAATTGAGCACGCAACATCGCACCTGATAACTTTGCAAATGGAGCACTTGAGAACCAGATCGGCTGCTGGAGATGGCTTCGTGATCTGAGCACGCAGCAGCAACAATTACGGTGGTGGTCTTGCTCGATCAAGATCTCGAACTCCGAGAACCGAAGCATCACACCTCATCTTTGCTGACTTCAAACAGAGTCTTCTTTGCCCCGTGATACACCTCTTCTTAGCACCGTCAGAGTCTTTTTAATATCGTCGGCACCACAATCGCACCACCTCTTCGAACGGATGCTGTGGTTTCACAACTATGGTAGCTTCACTGGAAAAAGCTTATGGGCCGATCTAATGAGAGTTTTCATGAAGTTTTTTTGGGTGAGGAATATAGAGAGAGTATGAGAGTGGGAAGAGAGAGGAAAGTTAGGTGGTTGAAAGAAGAGAGAGAGAGAGAGAGAGAGAGAGAGAGAGAGAGAGAGAGAGAGAGAGAGAGAGAGAGAGAGAGAGAGAGAGAGAGAGAGAGAGAGAGAGAGAGAACTTCTTAGGGTTTATAAATATAATAATTAGTATATATAGGGAAAAAAGGGAGGGTGTAATTGGATTTCCGGATTATAATGTAAAATATTATTTGAGATGTTTAGTAAGAAGAGAAGGTAGATGTGGTCGGGAAAAGACATAGGGGATGTCTTCAAGACCCGTGGAATAATAATCTTTTTTTTATATTAAAAAAATAATGGAACGTGATAGAACCTCTTCCTATTTGGATTAAACAAAAAACATAAAGCTAATCTTTTTACACTACAATTGGCGGTACTCAATGGGTTGTATCCAATTGGATCTACTCATAAAAAACAAAAAGGAAATCTCTTCAAAGTGACTGGATCCAAGTGGCTATACCCAAAGGGTTGTACCCAAATAGTTGTACCCACCTCTAGTAGTTGTCCCAAATGGTTTTTTCCTGCAAATCAATCAAACATTTGCTTTATGTTAAAAAAATGAAACATGATAACATATTCACATTGTCGGTGGAACAAAAAAAGAACGTTGAACAAATCTGAAGATGGTGGGGACTGGTCTACGACGGCGCGGTTTTCTTGTGCGGAAGAGACCCTGGTCCAAGGCAGTACTGTTTTTCTTCAGCAGGAAAGCGTGATAGAGAATGGTCCACGATGGCGTCGGTGTCTGCATCAGGAGAGAGGTGGCGTTGAAGTGATGGTGGTGGAGAATGGTGCACGGCGGCGGCAGTTTGTTTCTGCAAGAGAGTGATGAAAGTCTATTGTGCAGGAGAGATTGTGGTGAAGGTACACGGCAGCGGCAGTTTTCTTCTGCAGGAGAGTTGGTGGTGATGGTCCATAGCGCTGGCTATTTTCTTTTGCGAGAGGGTTTCAGATGGTGAAGAATGATCCACAGCACCGACGAATTTCTTGTGCGGGAGGGTTTCAGCTAGTGGAGAATGGTACACAGCGTCAGTGGTTTTCTTGTGCGGGAGTGAGGCACGATAGAGTCGGGAGAGAGAGACGGAGGAGAGAGAACATAAGAGAGATAGAGGTTTCAAACCTTAATGGGGTTTTTGTTTAGCCTCCGTGAATAAGAGGGGGAGAGGAGGGTTTTTCCTTTCTAATTAGGTTTCAAGTGGGTAATAAGGGGTGGGCTTTTGTTTATAAATGGGAATGGCTTGGGCCGTTAAAAGTTATTGCCCCTATTTTTATAGTACAATCCATAGAAACATAAATTTTATATAATAATGAGAACACTTCCATTCAGTATTGGATGGTCCAATACTAATCGTATTATGACACATATCTCATGTTTATGTAATAACTAATTATAGTAACTAACTACTCCCTCTGTCCATTTTTATTTGTCCTACTTTTTGTGGCACAAAGATTAAAAAAGACTTAAATACACTCCATGTTTACTATATTGCTCTTATTCATTGAGTAGAATGTCATTTAATGCACTATTTCTTTTAACAAATTGACTAGGGATGATATTGGAAAAATGGGAGAAAAAATGTCTTTATAATATAAAAGGGACAAATATTGTTGGACACCTCCTTTTAGAAAGAAGAACAAATATAAGTGGACTGAAGGAGTAGTTAATCTAGTGACATGTATTGTATCAATATAATTAATAGTTATAATATTAATATTGGATCATCTAATATAATATGGAAGTCTTACCTTTAATAATGAGACAATTCATATTTTATTTGATACGAAAATGGGACTCATATTTTATTTGATACGTAGACGGAAAAGAATTCTATATTAGTTGATTACAGATTAAATTTACGCTAAAACACAAAAATATATTTGCAAATTTTTAAGGAGTAATGATATATACCATCCAAATTCATATCATTTAATTATCACTCATGACGTGGTGTCACTACAAAAAAACTGCTAATGGGTGACAGTTATTTTGCAGGTGCGCGACACTGATTGAACTGACGCCAAACTTTTTGCGACACTTTTCCAACTGTCATCTAACGAAAAACAAGTGTCCTAATTTTTGATGTCGCCATCTTTTAGGGACACCGCGGGGAAACTGTCGCTTAATGTTTGGTGACATTTTTTACAATGTCACCCATCGCTTTAGGGACACCGTTTTAAGTGTCGCCCAACGTCTTAGGGACACCGCATTAAGTGTCACCCATCGCGTTAGGGACACCGTTTTAAGTGTCGCCCATCGCGTTAGGGACACCGTTTTAAGTGTCGCCCATCGCGTTAGGGACACCGTTTTATGTGTCGCCCATCGCGTTAGGGACACTGTTTTATGTGTCGCCTCCGCGTTAGGGACACCGTTTTAAGTGTCACCCTCTGCTGTAGGGACACCATTTTAAGTGTCGCCTATCGCTTTTTAAAAAATAAAAAAAAACTAATATACAATTCCTGCTATAGCATAATTCAAATAATTCTAAAATAATTTGTGTAATATCTACTAACTCATAATTCAGCTATTATCCATTAGTTCCATCTCGTTTTGTCTTCGTGATGATTTTCCTGATATAAAAAATATATAAAATAATTAGATATGCAAAACATGGAATCAGAGATCGAACTTCTAAAACTAATTTCATTACCTCATAAACTAACTTTGCGCACCTTTTAGCTTCTTTTTGTTAAATCTCTTCGAGTTCTTGCATTGCCTTATGAATATTCAACTGGAATACAAATTAAATAGTGTAAATATATAAATTAATTAATTACCAAAAACAAGATTTTAAAATAATTACCTGCTCAAGGCGTAGAAGGCGTAGAAGCTGGATTTTCGAGAAGAAAATTCGAAGAAAATGATTAATTAGTCCCCCACTTAATTGTTTCAGTCTCACCTTGTAGAAGCTTCATCACCTGTAATCCATTATAATACAATGCTAAGCTAAATCCATTATAAATTATTCTAAAAAAAACTTACAACGCTCATTTGAGGCCGAGCTTATAGGCTAATACAAAGTGCTCTCTTTACCCTTTGGGTAGTTACTGCTTAAAGGCTTTCTCCCTGAAAGGAGCTCTAGAAGTACATGTAAAAATCCATGCTTAACCTTTTCTCTTTTTATTCTCTCTGTAAAAATCCCACCAAATTACATGTAAGACTATGTAAGACAATATACTCTTGCAAAACAATAATGCCTTTTCTGGAATAACCAACCTGATGTAAACGTGCCCTTTTCTGGAATATATGATCTAATAGCCCTGCTCAAGTTTGGCTGAAAAATGAAAAATGTTGTAGCGTCTGTTAAATACCCACATCACTGATCACATACCTTGCTTGAGTCGGTTAAATACCCACCCAATGCCTTAAACTCCTTTTTATAAACAGCCATTAGCAGATTAATAGCACCCTGATTATGCCATAGAAAAAAAATTAACAAATTTAGTGTTTCTACAAAGTTAAACAAGAGTAATAACTAATAAGATTTTCCTGTTGAAGAATTATTAATACACTGAAGAATTATAAATAGTCAAAGATGCAATTGAACACCTCATCAAATGTAGTTGGGGAAGGCTGCACAACAAAATATGACAATAAGAAGATCCCATCAAAAGTTGAATTATCATGTGTAGCATTAGTTTTTCTTGTACGAGCAGAGGACTGAAATGTAAAGTATGAAAATGTTAAGGGTCTTGCTCGATTAAGCAAATGTTATATAGATATAATGCAAGAGTAAAATTACCTTGGGTGTGTACTTTTGAAAATATTCTACAATCAATTTTAACTTGTAATCTTGTTCATCAAATACCTGTTATGTCAAAAGAAAGAGTAATATAGAGACCTATAGTGAATTCTTTTGCAAAATATAGGGACCTATAGTGTAATTAACTACGAAAAATACCTGAAAAAATGGGCTTAGAAGATTCTCATTGTAAGTCAGTTCATCAAGGATGATGTCTATAGCAGAAGTTCTGTTTCAAAGTTAGGGAACAAGTTAAAATGGTATACATTTGAAAGATGTGGTTCTTATTTGGACTAAACAGCAAAGTTTAGGGACCTATATAATAAATAATACCTCACACCATCACTTCTAGAGGTACGCCCTTGCTGATCGGCCACATTACGTGATGAATCTAGCTCCATAATCTAAGGGAAAATGAGTAAATATTAATAAAAAAATCGAGCACATACATATACATACATATATACATACATAACAAAAGTGAGGTTTAAAAACAGACCATTAAGAGAAGTTTCTTCAAGGAAGCACAAGTAGACCTTTCTATTTCAGGGAAAGCTAAAGAAACAGCAGTATCAGAGTATTCACGAAGCTCTGTTTGAGATTCAGATAATTCACACATAATACTAATATAATCCTTTATCAACCCTTTGTATATAATCTTTCTTGAGCTCTGTTAATAAAAGGTAGTAGAAACTAGAATCTATAAGCACAATAATATACAAAAAAAAAACAATAATTATGTATTAGTTTCAGAAATTACCAAGAACACGCTAAGTAATGAGCCTCGCAAAAGATCCCAGTTCATATTTTCTGCAACACAGATATATATTTTAGCGCACAAAGGTATTTTAATTTTGTCTGAAGAAAAAGAATACCTTTATATACTGTATAACGGGGTAAATGGTCTTTTTCGATAACTTTGACAAGATACTGAAGCAGCAACATATCTCTAAGGGACTGAAAAATAATTATGCTAATTTAAAAACTCCCACTCTTGTAAATATAGGGTATTAAAATACGCTAATCGAAAACAAAGGACTCGTAATGCAAACTTACCTTTGTTCCTAGTACTTCTAAATTATTCTTATTAGCTACTTTTGCAACTTCTTCAATAAGGGAATGAAAGCCCTGCAAGTTTAATAATTTACAAATCATGCCCTATCTTTAATGTAAAGTTTTGGGTAAATTCTACTTACCAAAGGATCAATGAAGCTGCTTGAATCTTTATTTGCTTCTTCCTTGTTAAAAGGTGAAAAGGCCTGATAAATAGAAAGATATACATTATCATGTTTAAAGTATACCATATAATCTATAAATATGCGAAAAATAATTTTAAATAAGAGAGAAGAGATTATTTTAAATTATTAACAAAATCTTCACAATAATTGATTCAAATCTTCTTTTAATATTCCCATGGCCTAATCATTTCAATAAGAGAGAGGAGATTTGTTGTATCACTGTACCTTCTAAACCTCAACATAAATCACCTTTACATGTAAAACCTCAACTTCTTCATTCATCTACAACAAAACCATTTCTTCTTTAACTCAAGCTAGTAACTTAAGCTTTGCACTGTTTTCCAGCTGTGCATTACAAACATATTAATTAATTTATTTGCATTTTCACAAATCCAAAAAAATAAATAGAAATACAACAAACTTATTACCTGATGAAGTAATAATAGAAGAAACCTGCGTAAAGAGCTGTTTGAATAAGTCTAGCTACAACAAAACAAACATTTTCTTTCATCAATTAATAAACGTTTAAATAACACATCATTCTAGTTTTAATATATACTTACATATCCATCTACTGAAATTAGGCTCCGTGAAATAACTATACATCCAGTTCAAAATGTAAAATGCACGATAAGCCCTGCAATTATAGCATACAATTGCTGAGTCTTCAAAGATATCCCTAAACAATATCACATATTTAGTGTATTTGATAGCTTCATTTTTTACGGTTAATTGAACTGTTGTTACATAATTTGATTGCAAATAATCCTACACAGTCACCATTTCAGATCCTAACACATACATTCATACATATTTTACACATGAAGAGAATAAGAGAGGCGCGCAACTTAAAGCAATTTAAGTACTCAATCATGCTCAAATATATTTCATAATTAAACCCGAAATACACAAAATTAGTAGCGAATTACATAAAATTTGAGGTCTTAAAAGAACACTGCATCACTTGATCAACTGAATCAAACCCTAGCTTGCTCAATTTACCACACTAAACATAAATATACGGATATATATATATATATATATATATATATATATATATATATATATATATATATATATATATATATATATATATATATATTAAATAAAGACTAATTAGCTAAGAATTAATACAAAAATGAGTAATGTGAGACCTGAGCATGATTTAGTGGCGTAAATTTTGAGAAGCAGTACTAAAATACTGATCAAATGCGTCATATCGCCGGCTAATCTGAAGATATTCATGGCGATTCCCGGAGTGCCTCGTTCTCGCGACAGAGAGTCTTGATCGGAGGATGAATTAAGGCGTGATGGAGGCTCTGAGACGGCGAGAAAGGAGGTAGAGAGTAATCGGAGATGTAGAAATGTTAATTGTGAAATGGGTCGATATGAGTTTGGAGGGTTTTGTTTTGAGTTAATTGTGAAATGGGTCGGATATTAATGGGTCGGTATTAATCCATTATATTAGAAAAAAAAGTATCTCCCCACCAAGCGGTTACACTCACTCCATTATTTTCTTTTAATTGCAAAACAGCCCCTGCAGATTCCTCTATTACTTTCCCAGATCTCACTACTGGCTTATCTTTTTTTTTTCAAATTCTCTCAGGTTGAAAAATAATAACACTCAGTCGGTATTAATCCATTCTTCACGCTCATCTCTTCACACTCAGTTTCACACTCCTCTTCCCACCAAGCTGTTAGAAAAGTATCTCCCCAGCGGTTATCTCTTCACACTCAGTCTCTTCTGCACAAGTTCCATCAACAATTGAAGAACCTAATCTCATCACTACGGTAAAATATAAGTATTTACCAATGAAATTCTGAAAAATTGAAATGTTACTAACCTAAATTGTCTATTACATATGCAAGAGGTATGATTTAACTTCTTGTTATTAGTATTAGTGTTTGGGTAAAATACGAAATACACCCCTGTGGTTTAACAAAAGGTTGAAAAATATAATGTGAAATTTGTGATGGTAAAACTGTTAGAAATATAATTCACATGATTTATTAATCAATTAGTGTGGTGAGTCATTTCTCTGTAATTTTTTGTGCATTCTTCTGATCTGAAATTTTAAGTTGATTTTCTGGTTTAAAAGTAAGCTTAAAGATAATTGCAGCAATAAATATGAAGTACTGAGATTCAATACTCATCCATTGTTTCATAATTGCACCTGTAGGTCCTTCGTTTTGCTGCAATACCTCACCTCCCATCCGTAGCAATTCCCAAGCACGAAACAGGAGCTGAAACCCTTTTAACAGTTTAACAGACACTTTTATCACTATATAAAGGGTGAACTGAAACTCTTTTTTACAAGCTCAATACACTCAATTTCTATCACATGGTAAATTTACTAAATTGGGGATAATTATGTGGATGGATAACTAATTTTGTTTGATTTTAAATAGGCTGAAGTACTGATGAAATCGAAGGTGAAGAGAATAAGCACACAAGAGCGAAGAAATTTAAGCAATGAGATTGTAAGTCTTTAATTAGTGTTCTCTTTCTAAATTAGATTTGTTGCATCATATTAAACGATTAACACACATCTTAACAGAAAGTTTTAACTTGGATAAATTGTGTAGGGCTCTGGATCAGAATCAAAGAGCAGGGGTATTTCAAAGGGCTCTGTATCGAGATCAAAGAGCAAGGGTATTTCAACGATGGAGATGAAAAAGGTTCTAATTCCTTTTATTTATGAATTATTACGTTTGATATTCCAAAGGGTATTTCACTTTTTTTTCATTTCATACCAGGCATATTCCAAAAGAGATCACAAACATTCAACCTCTTCATTCGTAGCTTCTGAAACTAGGCCATCCAAAGCTCAACATTCAACCTCTTCTTCATTCGTAGCTTCTGAAACTAGGCCATCTAAAGCTCAACATTCAACCTCTTCTTCATTCGTAGCTTCTGAAACTAGGCCATCCAAAGCTCAACACACCGTTTCTGAAACTATGACATCCAAAGCTCAACACAGACACACAAGGCTTCGTGATGAAGATGAAGATGAATACGGAGATGAAGATGAATACGGAGATGAAGATGAATACGGAGATGAAGATGATTTATTCGAAGAAACTATCAAAAAACCAACTAGAGGACCCACATACGGGAAAAGTCTTTGGTCTAGAGTGGAAGATGATTTATTCGAAGTCGAATTTAGCAAGGAATGGCAAGCGAATGGTCTCAATTGTTCAGTTTTTAAAAGTTCTTGTGGAGTTATTGCTCGTAGTTGTGACATGTGTCCAATAACTGTAGATGATTGGCGCATCGTGAAAAAGGATCACAGTAAAGATATACTAAGAAGGCTGAGGGTAATTTAGTCTAGTTAACTTTTTTTAGTACTTTATATGCTAACGTAAAAACTTGGTATGTCTCAGGAACGTATCGAAATCCCAACTAAAGCAGAAAAAACGACTCTAAGCATTATTGGAAGCCTTTGGAGGAAGAACAAATCCAGACTGAGAAGAAAAATACGCAAATATAGATCAGAATTAGAATTACATATTCAAGCTATTAAGTCGCAAAATTGTCCACCTCAGGTTGAACAAAATCAATGGAATAGTTTCGTAAATTTTTGGACATCTCAAGAAGGCGAGGTCAGTTATGTATTTTATGAATACTAGGATTCGATCATGATAATTTTTACATATAAAATTTGTATAATGTTGATGCAGAAAATATCTGAGAAAGCAAAGAAGGCTAGGAGCAAATTAACTTTAATACAATATTTGAGGATATTTAACAATCAAATGTAAGTTAAATAAAGACAATTACTTACTCAACGTATGGATTTATTTCTTCAAGGTGTAACAAAACATATCGATGTGCCTGTGTGATAGATAACTCGTTCATTTCTTCCACCTTTGCTGCACCTTTGAAAATACCGCCACTAGATAACAAATATTTGTCTCTTTCCGTGGGATCAATCTCCTTGGTCCGACGTGGTCGATTGAAAATCGTCTCCATTTCATCGAAATATCTCGAACAAAAAGTGTAACATTCTTTTGCAATATAACCCTCAGCCAGAGAAGCTTCTGGATACGCTTTATTCCCAATATATTTTTTGAATTCTTTTAAGCACCTACAATAAATTTAATTTAATTACGTCATATTAAGAACAATCTATTAATAGAATATAGTTATAAAGTATTACCTTTCGATAGGATACATCCATCTAAAATGTACGGGTCCCGCAACTATCGCCTCGTCTACAAGGTGAATAACCAAATGCACCATAATCGTAAAGAAAGATGGAGGAAAACATATTTCCATATGACATAACACGGATATTGCACGAGACTTTAACACAACCAACTCATCAACATTAAGAGTTTTACTACATATTCCCTTGAAAATACTACTCAACTCAATTATAAGTTTCGTCACACGTTTATTCATAGAAGAGCGCAATGCGATCGGAAGAAGATCTTGCATCAATACGTGATAGTCATGAGTTTTAAGCGACTGTAATTTTCGATTCTCGACATCAATACCTTTAGATATCTGGGATAAATATCCATCAGGTACTTTAACATTTTTCAACACCGTAAGAAACACCTTTTTCTCTTCTTTAGTCATTGAGTAGGAAGCTGGAGGACAAAAAACACGGCCATTGATAACCACGGGGTGAAGTTTGTGTCGTATATCCATATCTTCTAAATCACGGCGAGACTTCAAATCATCTTTACTCTTTCCTTTTATGTTTAACAACGTCCCAAGAACATTGTCACACACATTTTTCTCGATATGCATGACATCAAGATTATGCCGCACTAAACAAAACTCCCAATACGGTAATTTAAAGAATATACTCTTTTTTTTCCATGATTTTGACTTACCATCCATCTCATTTGCTTTTCTCTTTCGAGAAGTGCTTGCTTCATTTTCTTTATTTTCAATAAGCGCCTCTTCCAAAAAACTAGTTTCTTCCAATTGTTTCAATGCATCTGATCCGGACAATGGAGTCGGTGCCGTTCTTCGTTCCACAGTCCCATCGAAAAGATGTTTTTTTGTACGAAACGGGTGTGATTCGTCTAACCATCGACGATGTCCTAAGTAACAATGTTTGCCCCCATTATACAACCATTTTGATTCAGTCAAATCTGCACAACTAGGACATGCCTATTCTCCTTTGGTGCTATAACCTCCTAAAATACCTAAAGCCGGATAATCGTTGTTTGTCCACATAATCATCCCCCTCATCATGAAAAATTCTTTTTTTGTTGCATCATATGTTCGAACACCTTCCCACAATTGTAGTGATTCATCTATAAATGGTTGAAGAAATATATCTATCTTATCACCAGGCGACTCTTTTCCCGGAATGATTGAGGACAAGATAAGGGAAGATTACTTCATGCATTTCCACGGGGCTAAATTTAAGCATGTAAGAACCACAGGCCATATACTATACGCATGTCTCAATCCAAATGGATTAACTCCATCAGCTGACAATCCAAGCCTGACATTCCGAGGTTCCATGGCAAAATCAGGATATTTTTCATCAAAACTCTTCCACGCAAGTGTATCGGCTGGATGTCTTAGAAGTCCATCTTTTGTGCGTCCTTTATCATGCCATATCATATCTGAAGACGTTTTTGGAGACATATATAATCTCTGTAACCTAGGGATCAAAGGAAAATATCTCATAACTTTAAATGGAATCTTATTCTTGCTACGTTTTCCACCATTTTTAATTTTGACATCTTGCCAACGCGGAGCTTCACAAATATGACAAGACGTTTGTGTCGCCCTACTACCCCTATACAACATACAGTTGTTTTGGCACACATCAATCTTCTCGTATCCCAAACCCAATACGTTTGTCATCTTCTTTGCTTCGTATAATGTACGAGGAATTTTGGCATCGGGAAATTGAGTATTCAAGAAATCAAGAAGCATTGTGACGGAAGAATCCGTCCATTTGTTATACGATTTAATGTGCATGAGTTGAATCGTAAATGATAGAATGGTTGATTTAGATCCTGGATAAAGCTCTTGGTTATTTTTTTCTATGAACTCGGAGAATCTGGGATTATCTTCTTTGCTAGGAGCATCTTCCATGTCAATATCAGGGGGACTATCATCCTCACTTTCATCATCCCCACTTCCATCGGTCTCACTATTTTCATATACATCTTCATCCATAAATGAGTTTGATATATCATGAATTCCAAGTGCATCTTTCACCAAGTTGTTTATTTTACGATTCTCTTCAAGGGAACTACTTACTGGTGGTACAGGATCCGTGGGAGGTTGCACATCTTCTCCATACTTTTCTCCGTGAAAATGCCACAAATCATATCCTTTGGTCCATCCATTAACAATTAAATGTGTTCGCACATCATTGTGTTTCATCCAATATCTATTGTCACACTTATAACATGGGCATTTTATCTGTCCGAAAGATGTACCAACATGGTCAAGTGCAAAATCAAGAAAATTGTCCACGCCTTTAAGATATTCATCAGTGTGTCGTGGTTTTGCCAACCAACTTTTATCCATCATTATATCTGCTATTACTAACGCCTTTGTTACACTGTCATCCCTACAAATTACAACCCGGTCCGTTAGTTAAATGGATAAAAAGTCTACAATAACCTTGGTGTTTAGTGTTTATTACAAATATGATATTATGTTAATATTATGTGAATGTACAGACACTACAACACAATAGCTCTATATATTATGCAAAATTACACTATATTGTGTGAAAATTACACTATATGCCCCTATATTATGTAAAATTACACTGTATTTGTGTTACGCAAAATTAAACTGTATATAATGCAAAAGTATTAAGTTTCCCCTATATTTTGCAAAAGTACACTATAGGACCTTATAATATGTGACAATACACTATAGGCCCCTATGTTATGCAAAAAGTACACCATAGGCCCCTATATTATGCAAAGAGTACACTATAGGTCCCTGTATTATGTGAAAAATACACTATAGGTCCCCTGTATTATGTAGTATTACCCTATAGATCCTGTATTATGTGAAAATTACACTGTAGGTCCCCTGTATTATGCAATATTACACTATAGATCCCCTGTATTATGTGAAAAGTACACTGTGGATCCCTATACTATGCAAATTACACAAAAGGTATTTCTATTATGAAATATTGTATATTTCAAATATTGCATACAAATAACTATTTAACTGTAAATTTAAAACTTGAATATTAAAATCTTTAGACTAAAGTAAAGATCATATAAGAAATTTACCTGACACACAGTAAATCTTAGTTGGAGTTGGAGACTGCAAATTCTAATATGATTTACTGCATAAAAATCAAAATTTACAATTTTAGAACAAATTGCTCATTCCGAAAGTTCCTGCAAATCACAGGGCATTAAAGTTTAATTGAGATAAGTCAATTTCATTGCACCCTACTTATTGATTCAATGAAACAAATGAAACAGTGGAACAAATGAAACAGTGTGCAGTCAATTGCAAAACAGTGTATCAATCACAAGGCATACACACAAATCACAAAAGAAAATATCTTGCGAGAAACAGTGGAACAGTTTAAAACAAAACAAAGATTAAAAGTGTAAATTAAAACTCATATCGTAGAAATTAACATGAATAAAATTTTAAAAAAATGAAGAAAAATCATATGAATTGTTACCTTTTTCCGATGATTTGAAATGTAGTTGGATTTTGAACGTGGAATCGCTAATTAACAAATAATTAGCAGGGATTTGTTAGCTTCTGTGTAACTGCTTGGTACTTTTGAACAGCAGCACCAAGTTGATTAACCTGCAGCAAGTGAACGTTAAATTAAACAAGAATCATACAAAGCTACGAATGAATTATTTTTCTTCATACTAATTTGCAAGCGGCGTATTGTTTAAATCTATCTTGGTCCTAAAGCAAAATTACTACAATTCGAGCTTCGTACAATTCTACAACGAAGATTAAATTAAATATAATTAAAATCTAATATCATACAACTATAATACTTAGCACATATATGATTTAGCTAAATCAGTAGATCCAAGAAAATTAAAATTAAAAATACAGCAAAGAAACCTTCACCGGAAACATAAATCAAATAGATTAAGCTTCTATATTGCTTTACAATACACACTAATAAATTTGCTGTAAAACTGAAAATAAAATGTTGATGATTATTGTAAAGGTTTGAATTACTAACCTGAAACATAAATTAAGAAAGAAGATCAATCGTGATTGGACAAAGAAGAAGAAGCGCAGTGAAACAGCAGAGAAGAATAGAGTAAGCTGGAAGAATTGCGTAACAAATTTCAAAAATGGAGCGCAAAGCCCAAACAAGAACCCATGTATAATATAGGGACTACGTGAGCGCTATAGGCCAAGCATTGTCGGAACTGCAATTTACCTTAAGGAAAGAAAATAGGTATGGGTGAAGTAGAATGTGTAAGGAAAGCTTTTTTCTTTTGGGTGTTTTGTTCCAAGAACTGTGACCTAGTTTTGAACAAAAGAAATAATTTGGGGATCATGATAAGCAGATAAATAATTTTACCTTAGTGACACTTTGTGACTGCTAAAAAAATGTCGCCAAGATTTAGAGGTCACAGCTAAAAAAATGTCGCCACTATAGGCGACACTTAAAGGTGACATTTAAACAAAAAGTGTCACTAATTATGGGAACAGCT
This sequence comes from Nemophila menziesii, assembly GCA_029959085.1. Lineage (NCBI taxonomy): Eukaryota > Viridiplantae > Streptophyta > Magnoliopsida > Boraginales > Hydrophyllaceae > Nemophila > Nemophila menziesii. Next base: position 36,007,053 of record JARWIR010000007.1, on the reverse strand, counting down.
TAATAAATGTCGCGAAATGCACTATAGGTGACATTTTTAGAAAAATGTCTCTGAATGAGTGTCACCAATTAGCAGTTTTTTTGTAGTGTGTGAATTGGTTGGAAGTAAATCTTTAATCAAATCAAGAAAATAAATTGATTAACGACTTTTAACTAACCAATTTATATCACGTCATGGGTGGTATATTTGGGTGGTATATATAATTACTGAAGAAATGTTTGCTACTTTTGCTTAATAAGGGACTACATGCTATAAAGTAATTCATTTTTTTTTGTTTGTCCCCCTATATTTCACCTTTTCTTTTCCACTTCTTTTTCAATACAACCCAGAAGGGATATTCAAAAATTATGTGGTGATAATTCTTTATCCATGGGACCATCTGATCTACACCCAACTCCCATGTAATCAAAACTATCGAAATGCCACCTTATTATAACTGAATAAACTAACACAAAACAATAAGAATCGATCAAGATTCCAGAGTTTATTGACTAATTATGGAGCTTTGCTGTCTAAATTCACTTAAACTAAGCAGCATTCCTCGAAGTGGTTTGCAGCGAGAGAAGCCCTTTTTACATGGTCGAACCATCAAATTCCCACCATCATTCACTAAAAAGAAATCCGCAGGAGCAAGAAAGCTTAAACCACTCAATACTCGTGCTCAAGCTTCAGGTATCACTTCCCAGTATCACCTTCAACGGAATGAGACTAATTTAGATGATAAAAGAGGCAAATGTAATAAATAAGAATGTGGCCCAATGTTTTTTTGTCCCTCGTGTTTTGTAATAATTAACTTGAATATTACATTGTTTAATGATGTTCCTAACATCTTGGGTACTCTTTTTTTTACATTGCTTGAATATTAACATTCTTTATTTACTTTAGTTGGATCAGAGACATCAGGAGTAAAAGCTTCTAAAGACTCTGATAAGAAAGATAGAAATCTAATATATGTTGCTGGTGCAACTGGTAAAGTTGGTTTGCGAACTGTAAGGTTATGTGACACTCATTATTTATTCTTCATAAAAGCCGCTATAGATTGCTTTTCAGAACTAAACAAACCGGATAATTTCCTTCAGGGAGCTTTTAAAACTGGGATTTAAAGTTCGGGCGGGTGTGCGCAATAAACAACGCGCAGAATCTCTTCTAAAACGTAAGAGAAGATAACTTTTACGTGCTTAATTTTATTAGAAACGATAAGTTTTGTAAGAGAATCACGTGCTCCTTGTCTTGTCTTTAGCCCAGCTACAGAGAACCTTGAAATAGTGGAATGCGATTTAGAGAAAAGTGATCGAATCGTGCCTGCATTATCCAATGCATCGGTTGTGATATGCTGCATTGGTGCTAGTGAGAAGGAGATATCCGATATCACAGGACCGTATCGTATAGATTATCTTGCCACCAAAAACCTTATTGAAGCAGCAACTTTTGCAAAAGTGGATCATTTCATTTTACTTACATCGTTAGGAACAAATAAAGTTGGCTTTCCTGCAGCTATATTAAAGTAAGTTCAAACTTTCAGTTTGTGTTTCGTTTCGTTTTTGTTTCGTTTGACTAACCATGTTTGTTTTTCGGTGGTCAAAGTTTATTCTGGGGAGTGTTGATTTGGAAAAGGAAAGCAGAAGAAGCACTACTTGCGAGTGGTCTTCCATACACAATAGTGAGACCGGGAGGAATGGAACGTCCTACTGATTCTTACAAGGAAACTCATAATGTTACGCTTTCAGAGGAAGACACTTTATTTGGTGGACAAGTCTCGAATCTTCAGGTTATCTCTACTAATCTTTTAATCTCCATAATAATCCTTCTGTTTTACCCTTCTCTTGATTGTATTAGGTTGCTGAATTATTGGCGTTTATGGCTAAAAACCGTGGAGTTTCGTATTGCAAAGTGGTGGAAGTAATAGCAGAGACAACAGCACCATTAACTCCATTTGGGGACCTTCTTGCAAAATTTCCATCCCAAAGAGCCGAGGAATCAACCGATGCAGATGAACCTGAACCTGAACCTGAACCCGAACCCAAACCTGCAGGGAAAGAAATCAACATAACTGAATCTCCAAGCCCTTCCACAGCAAAAGAAAATTCAGTATGGCCACAATCTCCATACACTGCGTAAGCCATACATCTCATTGTTTAATCAAAACGCTCTATAACCTTTAAATTTTATATTAACAATCATTGTTTCATAGCTATGAAGATCTCAAACCGCCTGTATCCCCAACTCCAAATCCACCTATTATTCTCAAAGATGCAGTTTCAACTTCTGCTGCAACAGATTCTGAAGCTAGCGCAAATACGAAGCCAGAACCTGCAGATGCTTCTGAACCTAAACCAAGCACCATAGAATCACAGATAACTCAGCCATCCTCTCCATTCGCTGCGTAAAGTTATTTCCTTGTATTAAAGCAGATTCATTAATTCGAGAGTTTCAGTTTTACTAGCTCATCGTTTCTTCACAGTTATGAAGATCTGAAGCCACCGAGCTCTCCAAGTCCAACACCAAGTCATGCCAAAGACATAACAAAGACAGACAGTATAAGTCCAGTCGATAATGATCCTGCCCCGAGTTCAGATTCTCGTCTATCACCCTATATTGTGTAAGTGAATCGTTAGAAAATGGAGGGGTAAACCATAAGTATCATTTATTATAGGTGTGCGCGTGTAATAATATCATCTGCGTTGTATTATCAGATATGAGGACCTGAAACCCCCTTCTTCGCCTTCTCCAAGTGCACCAGTGATCGCTGGAAATGGAAAACCTGTGGATGAATCTAAGGTCTCACAGAAGGAGAAGGAATCGACAGTAAAGCAACAACCCCTCTCGCCTTTTACCATGTAAGTACTTTTTTTTTTCATCTTCTATTATGGTACATGAAGTTGGATTCATTTATTGTCTTGTAATTGAACAGGTATGAGGATTTGAAACCTCCAAGCTCTCCTACACCATCTTTATAGAAGGTATGGAAAAGATTGCAGGTTAAGTAAACGATAATATAAGTACACAATCTCTTTATTAGAGGTCAATCTACATACTGAGGCACAAATTAATCGATGATGTAAATTACATTTTTGGAATTTGAACATTTGTTTTGATTTGTATCTCTTGATTGGTGTAACTGAGAAAACATGGAAATACTTTTTATGAAGCTCACAAACAAGAGAGAAACATTAGGCACATTAGGCTCGACATAGTAAAAAAAGAGAAAAAGAAATATAACTAACGCTAGAAGAAGGGGTCGAACCTTCGACCTTGTGGTTAACAGCCACACGCTCTAACCAACTGAGCTATTCCAGCAAGTGACAGTAATTTCAAAAACGTGAATTATATAATTTTCACATAGATAAACGTTGCTTTTCCAAGTAAATACCAGACGTAATATTAATAGATAATAATATCGATAATCACTTAATTGAGATCGATAGTTGACCTAGTGGTTAGGTTACTCCGCAGAGACCAAGAGGTCCTAGTATCGAATCTCATTGGAGTCAAAATGACTCCGAGTCCAAAGTGGCTCTCTCATGTATTAAGAATAAAAAAATAAAAATAAATAATCACTTAATTACTTTGTCATATGTGAGAGTTATTCTTATTATAGTTCTATAAATAAGGATTATATAAGTAAAAATAAGTTTAACCAACAATAAGTGAATTGTCAACTAAAAGTTAAAAAAATATGTTACTAGCTGATGCATAATGCATATATGATCCAATCATTCTTCACTTATCATTAACGGTAAGTTTTCTTTCTCTCTGTCTATTAAACGTTTTAGTTTGAAACTTTTTCATTTGGAACACTATGGATCAACGATTCCGTTGTAGGGGCTTGTGAATTGCTGTCAGGGAGAGTTTGTTAGGGGGTTGGATAGTTTGGGGCACCTTATAAAAAATCATGTCATTGTCGACGTTTTCATCCGGAATAGTAAATTAACTTTCAAAAATAATTCGCTGCTTATCATTGGTTTAGCATTAATTGGCCGCCCCTTTTTATCTTTTTTTTATTCTTTCTCTCCTCACTTATGTCAACTTCTTTTTCTTCTTCTTTCTTGGTGGGATTTTCAGAATTCAAATTTTTTCATCCTCTCTTCCATTTCAAGTTATACTTCTCTTCTCCTTTTTCTATGATCTATGTCGTGTATTATCTTTGTCGATATGTAAACATATATGTCAACACTTTTCCCTTTCATAAAAAATGATCAAATGTATTTATGATCATCAAAGTATTTTCTGCGTAATAATTTGCTTTACATGTCTCTGGTGCTGCATTAGGATTATGGTTTTTGGTGTTTTTACTGTAATCAGGTTCACATGTTTCATCTTGTTTGTTGTTTATCATCTTTATCGTGTTATTTAGTGTTGTATATCAAAAATTATACGTTGCATCCATTTCTCTGCTTATAGTATCATATTAAATTTTATTTGCAAATCAATCCTCCATTTTCTAGGACTGGTGGTGTCTATTGTTTTTTACTCACCAGACCTTTTTAGGGGGTACTATCGCTCTGCACAAGCTACACAATATTATGGGGTATATACCCCCTGTTTTACAAGAATACCCCCTTTTTGGACACGTATACCCCCTTTTTTAAATATATACCCCATGTTATGTACTGATTTTTGCACTTCATCCTTGATTTTAACTATATTTTTATGTTACAGATTCTAAATGGATGATGTAATATGCAAATTAGAGGGTATCCACCCCCTTATCTGACAAAATTGAGGGTAGCTACCCCTTTTATTCAATACTTAAGGGGATTTCTACCCCCTATTGTAGGACTTTTATGCCTGAACACTAATGTTTGTTGATAACAGGGTGCAAATCCCCCCTTTTTGGACACATATACCCCCTTTTTATATATATACCCCCTGATCAGCACTGATTTTTGCACTTCATCCTTGATTTTAACAATATTTTTTTGTTACATATTCCAATTGGATGACGTAATATGCATATTAGAGGGTATCCACCCCCTTATCTGACAAAATGGAGGGTAGCTACCCCATTTTTCAATACTTGAGGGGGTTTCTACCCCCTATTGTAGGACATTTGTGCCTGAACACCAGTGTTTGTTGATAACAGGGTGCAGATCCCCCCTTTTTTTCAACAATAATAGGGGGTATACCCTCTATTTTATGACGTTGAATAACCCGGTATTGCTTTCGCATAATATAAAACTACCTACTTAATAAGAATTGGACTACAAAAACTACTCTATCTCTTGAATGCTACAAAACAATACAATTATAACAATAATTAGTCGTAGAGCGCATGTTCAAAGGTTGACTTTTACATCCCACAAAATTAACGACGTATAAAACCTTAACTTAAAACACAATACAGAATATAAGGTTGTTGAATTCATTACGTATACAAAACAAACACCCAAAAAACAATCAAAACAATCAGATAACTTCTACTTCTTGAATAACCTGGCAGCCCGTGCCACGTTTGTGTTGTTCAACCAATAAATTGTATAGTTCCTTACCGTCAGATTCTACTCTTTCAGCATATGCATCCCCGGTACCCTTCTTGAATGGCATAAAATGCTCGTAAACCTGACTTTCGTGGTCAACCACTAACAAACTCCACAACGTGGTATTCTCCACCTTTGACATTATAGGTATAAAGACCTTCTCCATGTCATCTTGAATGTCGAGGAATCTGTCGACCACTTTTTTATGCACTTCAACTCCCATTGTCTTCATCAAATAATACTGCAGGTGCATTTTAAAATGAATTTAATCAAATAGTCAACACATCCCAGTACTACAATTTAAACAAAACAACTACACCGACCGAAACCCATTTATTCTAAGATTCAGGGGGTACACACCCTTTTTTAAACACTTCAGGGGGTACACACCCCTTTTTAAACACTTTAGGGGTACACACCCCTTTTTAAACACTTTAGGGGGTACACACCCCTTTTTAAACACTTTAGGGGGTACACACCCTCTTTTACTATTGTGGGGGCCCCTCACCCCCTATTATACAGAAAAGGGTGCAAATATGTTTTTGAAATTGATACCCTACTCAAGCTTTTCAAAAGATAATATGTTTCTTTTTAAATATTGACACCCTACTCATTACCAGTACAAAACAGGGGGTAAAAACCCCTTAAATTTACAAATTAGGGGTTAGTCACCCCCTAAATTTAAAATACGTTTTCAGTGTATTCCCTACAAACAACAACTCAGACCTTTTTCTATACCACATCCATATAAGATATACCCTCTAAACTACAGACACAGTAAGTTTATACCCCCAATAACATAAAAAAGGGTTTTCAATCAACACCAGAATAACAAAACCACTTTTAACGTCTACTAATCTAAATTTACAACATATCCAACCCCTAATTACAAGCCCCCCTACGCTAAAAGAACACGAAATAGCAGATAATTTAAGAATAACCAAGATAATAACGCAAAAAACCATTACAACCAGAAAAACCCATTTCAAATAAACAAAAAACCCTAGAAAAAGGAAACAAAACTAATAAATTCAAAAAAACAAATACCTTGCATAACGCGTGGAGGAACGCTATAGAAATGGACCCTGCTATCTTCAGGTGGGTTCGCCGGAGTTTTTGTCTTCAACAGTTGAAGAGAGCTTTTTCTGAGAACGGGGAATATTGAGATGAAGAAGCAAATGTCATGCATAGGTATTGGGAAATGGGGTAAAATGTGAAACGACTTTTTTCTTTTTCCATATTTCAGAAAAAAAGTGTGTCAGAGTTGACAAGCTCCAACTTCACACACGCAAAATTGCTTTTTGTCAAGTGAGAGAAAATAAAAATCCGTGGCAAATCCGTAATAGTTCAGTCCATAGTTAGAACCAGACGAAGACTTAAAGGGTTGTTTACGAAAGGGCCTTTAATTAAAAAACCATAGTATGTAGGCCTTTATTTTTCTCTTTTACCCACAAACTTATTGGATCGTTCCAAAACGAAATGTTCGACACCTCGAAATACTAGATTTTAACTTCACATACATGTTGCATTCTATTAATTTGCCTAATTATTACATTTCTAATTAGATTTTTTCCCAATTTCATTATATTAACTTTAAATTAACATGATGTTTATAATTGTAGTTCGTTTATATTTTCTTAAAATTACACATATTTTTTTTATAATACATTGTATGCATGTCTCGGGTACATGTAATACCCTACTATCTCTATACAATAAGAAAAATTAGGTTTATAAAGAATAGTCTAGATTGCTGTAAAACTAATTTGTCCAACTTATCAAAAGATCACAATTATAAAAATTATAAAGGAAAAATTAGGAACATAAATTAATATTTGTATTTTATCGTGTCAGTTTTTCAGATTAGGTTAGTATAGAAAAACCGAACCGAACCAAATTTATTCAGTTTTTAAATTTTTTACCGAACATAATGGTTTTGTCGGTTTTCGGGTTTCCGGTTTTTCGGCTCGATTTTTCCAATTTTTGGGGTCGGGTCGGGTCGGTTTTTCGTTTTGTTTTGCTCAGGCTTACCAATAGCATAAATCTTTTATTTTTTATTTTTTTGTTTGATCCTCTTATTTTATTTTAGTCATAAATTTTTATCTTACAAGTATAAACTTTTAATTTTTATTGTTTTTTATTAATTTCATAATAATAATAAAAATATTAATTAATTTATTTATTTTGGAAAAAAAGTTGGTAACGGATGAGGTAGACGAAGAAAGAAGAGAATATAAAATTTAAATTAAAAAATAAAATATGAAAAAATAAATATAATAAGATATATTTAAATAAAAATAATATAATCACGTAATAATGTATATACTATATTATTAAATAATTAAATAAAATAGGTAATATATGAGTGATATTTCCTTAAATTTATCATATATTTTCTATATTTTTAATTTCCTAATCAATTTTTTTTCTTCTAAAATCTTATTTCAATTTATTATATGTTTTCTTTCTATTTCGATTTATATAAAAGTATATTTCTTTTTGTTTTCCCCAAACCCCACTGTGGCAATAACTTATAAATACAAAAATTAACAAATCCACACTATTTACAAAATTGACAACGATTAGGAAAAGATAAAACCTCCTTCTCTGGTTACTATATATATTACCAAAAAGAGCAAACTCCTTACTTTCTCTTCTTCTCCACTCTAATCGCAACTCTCTCTATTGCGGTTAAACCTTCTCGATCTCCGCCGTTCACCTCCGTCCTACTCCAAGGAGCTCTTATCCGATCAAACCTATATACCAAACATTAATATTTATATGTATGTAACTATATACGTGCTATAAAGACTAAAGTGATCATATATTATGTCGATAGAGGAATACATGAGTAGCGAAGAATATGATTATTCATCTGATAGGGATTCGTTTGATGGAACAGATGATGACGATTCCGATGTGCAGTTGCCCAAAGGCCCGTCCTGTAAGGTACATATAAATCATGCACCCTCCAATGTATTGTATTTTTATTGGATTTTTGTTGATAAATTTAGAGGTTATTAATTATGTTAGAATTGAGTGTAAAGTGGGTAAAGTGTTTACAAATATCAGCTAATTTTTTTTTTAACTTAATATAATAGTTTTCTTTTAACTTTCCCCTTAAATTTTGATTAATTTTGAATGATATCATATTACCTAGCAGCATCAAAATCAATTTCGGAACCTTTTTCATTATTTATTTCTTTAAATTTAATTTTAATTGTAAATTTTTTAGCATTAATTTATCTGTTTTTCCGCCTGTTTGTGATTTCCTGTTTTCCCACACCAAAAGCCCCATGGTAAATAAACAAATATTACATAAATTTGTATCTGTACATGAAGTCAATGAGAGCATGGTTATTTTGCCATGCTCAATTACAATTTATGAAAATTATCAAAAGTTTGAAAAGCTAAATTGTGTTTTTTTTACTGTTTATTGCAGGTAATTACGAAAGAGTCTCTATTAGCTGCACAGGTAAATATTTGCACTCATCTCTTTTTCTTATCCCTTAATAACCCTCGTGTTCTCCTGCTCTTAAAGTAGTGATGTTTGTTTGTTTTCCGTTTATACAGAAGGAAGATTTAAGGAGAGTAATGGAGTTATTATCAATCAGACAACACCATGCTCGAACTCTCCTTATTCATTACCGATGGGATGTTGATAATTTATTTGCTGTTTATGTTGAAAAGGGAAAAGACAGGTTATTCTCTGAAGCAGGTTTATTCGAGGTTGTGAATATCGATTTTGATTCTTCTTCTATGATGATGTGTGATATATGCATTGAGGATTTACCCGGAAGTGAGATGACTAAAATGGACTGTGGACACTGCTTTTGTAATACATGTAAGAAAAATCTGTGTAACTGTTTCATCATGGAAAAGATAATTAATGTGTAAGTTTTAATTGTTTTCAGGTTGGACAGAGCATTTTCTTGTCAAGATTGAAGAGGGTCAGAGTAAGCGTATCAGGTGTATGGCACACAAATGCTATACTATATGTGATGAAGCTGTGATTATAAAGCTAGTGAGCAAAAGGGACCCTGAAATAGCCGAGAAATTCGAAAGGGTTCTTCTTGAATCGTACATTGAAGACAATAAAATGGTGAAGTGGTGTCCGAGTGTTCCTCACTGTGGTAACGCGATTCGTATAGAAGAAGATGAATTTTGTGAAGTTGAATGTTCATGTGGTTTACAATTCTGTTTTTACTGCTTATCAGAAGCACATTCTCCTTGTTCATGCCCCATGTGGGACCTTTGGATGAAAAAATGTCGCGATGAATCCGAAACCGTTAATTGGCTTACTGTTCATACTAAGCCTTGTCCTAAATGTCATAAACCGGTAGAGAAAAACGGTGGATGTAACTTAGTTAGATGTATCTGTGGTCAACCCTTTTGGTGAGTCAATAATCAATTCACACACACACACACACAAACACACACTTTTTATATCAATATCTAATATCTATGTTTTGGTTGTGTAGTTGGTTATGTGGAGGAGCAACTGGTATGAACCATACAATGGAAAGCATAGAAGGACACAGTTGTGGGCGTTATATGGAAGAAGATAAACTGAAAAAATGTGAAAATGATCTTTATAGATACACGCATTATCATAATCGATACAAAGCTCATATAGATTCCCTTAAGTTAGAATCTGAACTTAAGGAGTCTATACAAGAGAAGATGACTACTTTGGACACTAATTTTGGACACAAAGACTTTACCTGGCTTACTAATGGACTTTTTAGACTCTCCAGATCAAGACGAGCTCTTACCTATTCATACGTGTTTGCTTTTTATATGTTTGATGGTTGCACTTTTCAAGAAATCGAAGAAAACGAAAAACAAATGAAACAGAATTTATTTGAAGATCAGCAGCAGCAACTTGAAGCAAATACTGAAAAACTATCGAAATTTATCGAGGACCCAGTTGATGATTATGATGAGAAAGAATTTTTGGATATGAGGATGCAAATCATAAATCTCTCGGTTATTACTGATGAACTTTGTAGAAAAATGTAAGATTTTTTTTGACAAAACTGTAAATTAAGTTATTAATTTGAATGCGACTAATCAATTTGTTTGAAACTTTGCAGGTACGATTGTATTGAGAATGATTTTTTGGGTTGTATACATGGACACAATGTAGCTCCATACCAATCCAACATTGAAAAGGCAGGAAAAGTTAGCTTCTGATCCAGATATGGTAATATAGAGATTAGAGAGATAGGTTATTATTATTTATAGGTTTTTTGTAATCGTAGTGCTGTATTTCAACTTTGTCTTACTTTTTCCAATATAGAAGAGACATAACTTATAGTATATCACTATGATATTGCATTTCTCTTAATCGTTATGGCTGTTTATGTTGGGCTATAAGTTTATGGATTAGGATGGTCAAAATATTTCCTTTCAATTCATTGGGCTGATTATTGGGCCAATTTTATATTACAACGCATCATGACCCACAATGAAGAAGACGCATAGGGATGTTAATGGAGATTGTTTGGGACGGGTTTACCTATCCCCGTCCCTTGCCCCACAAAAGAAACATAATCCCTTCATCCCGTTGCTTGTTCGTTGAACCCCCATGGGGGTTGGGTTCTACTCAAGGTTTTTTACGAGACAAACCAAAATAAGAATATAATAGCTCAAAATTTGAGTTTTGGGAAACTTCCCATAACTCAAACGCCTCTTTTTGAGGGGGTTTCTTGGGCATTAATCCTTATTATTTTTTGATTGAATATCATGTCAAGGGTTTTGATCTAAAGTGTTCATGTATTTGATGAATAAATATATAAAAAATCAGAAGAAAAAAAAAGTGATGCATATTATTTGACTTCCAATCTATGCTGTAGATCTCCCCGCCTAGGCGCGTCTAGGCACCGCCTAGGCGTCAACTCCCCCCTCAGGCGCTTACGCCTAGTTAAAACTCTAGGCGTTTTTTCCTAGCACCTTAGTCGCCGTGGAATAGGCGCCTAGCCCGTCTAGGCACCGATTAATGGCAAAAAATGGCCGTCTAGGCGCTGATTAATGGCAAAACATGCTCGCATAGGCCTTTTTGTTATCTATTTTATTCTCGAGAATTTTTTAATTGATATTATAACTCAATTTTTAGTATTTTTATATATAATATAGTGTTGTTAGATGAATATTATGACTTAAATAGTTTAAATTGATATAATTACTACATTTATATTACTAAATATATAAAATTATACAACGAGATTCAAAACCGTATAATTCCGCCTAGGCCCCGTGTAATCCCGACTAGGCGCTAGGCCCAGGTCGACCGCCTAGGTCTCGAAACCGAGATCTACAACATAGCTTCCAATTATAACAAATTACTATATACTTAATAGTCATTAATTCATAAATGTCTATTAAAAAAATTTATTTGCTAAAAACATCTCTTATTAATAAAATTATTTATTAAAAACATCTCTTGACAAAAGCACCTTTATATAATCTTTTACATTACTCTATTATCTATCATTAAAATTTAACCACCATATTACAACTTTTCACCTTTACCACCACCCTCCCACCTTATTACTACACCACCACCATGATATAGGAAAACAACAAACCCAAACATACCTCTTCACTGCCCACACACACACTCCTCGTCTTTAGCCAGCTGCTTTTCTAGTGTAAACTTTAAGAGTAAGAAGGTTATTCTCTTGTGATCTCCCATACCACCCTCCAGCTTTCATAGCTATCATTTGTTGGTGTTGATATTGCTGCTTTGTTGCTACTACTACACGGTTGTTTAATTTCTTGTCTCTTTCAAAAATACAATTCTTTTTTTATTTTTCTGATATAGAATTAGTTATGACGATTTTAAAAAAAATTCCAAGGCACGCGCATGTGATGGAATTAGTAGTAGTTGGTGGTGGTTGTTGTTGTGGTAGTGGTAGTAATTGGGTGATGGTAGTGGTGGTGGTGGGGGGTGGTGGTGGTGGTGGTGGGAAGTTGTAATAGGGTGGTTAAATTTAAATGATAAATAATAGAGTAATTAAAAAGATTATATAAGGGTATCTTTGTCAAGGAATGTTTTTAGTAAATAATATTATTGAGAGATGCTTTTAGCAAATGAGTTTTTTAATAGGCATTTATGAATCAATGTCTTTTTTATTTTTCGTAACCCTGACAATACCTTGTTAATATAAAAATTAACAAATAAATTGTGCACTTAACCTTAGGATTGAAACTTTAGGATTGAGCAAAAGTTTATCTAATTGAGCCTAATATAAAATTAAGGCACAAACTACGTTTAACCCGAAAAATTGAAACACAAACCGAGTTTAAACTGAAAGTAAAAGATATCAATCAGCATAAATTTTCGTACTCTCGGCTAAAAAAGATCTAAGTATTCAGATTTCAGATTTTAAAAATTTAAGATATTCAAATAAAATAATTGGTAAGATTTTAATTCCATATATAAAATTCCCACTTTAGAAAACTATTTTCATTTTCCTATCTCTCTCACACTCATTTTCTTCACATAGTTAAAAAATTTATTTTTAACCAATTTGAATTCAACTTAACACGAGTATAAGTGGAGAGCACGGGTAGGTTTTACCCGATTTTGAGGTTAGGGTAGATCAAGGGTAATATATTTTGGTTTAAGAAATTGTTTGGGTAACCCAAGGGTAGGGTACAAAAAAATTTACCTTCAGGTTAATTCTGGTTAATTCGGGCTACCGTTCGGTTACCTTCGGTTTACCAGTGTTAATCAACATTAGTCAAACTTTTTGTAGCACATGAAAAAGTTAAAAAAAATGACAAAATCTAAAAAAAATTGATATCGTTATACTTCTAAAGATCAAAGTTACAATTTTTACATTACAAATCAAGAAGTCGTGAATCAAATAGTTCATAATAAGTTACAATCTAAAGTACAGTCTTCTACATTACATAACTTTAACAAAAAAACAATATTTTGTTTGAACATCAAAAGCATAGGTTGATCGGGGACTTGATTGAGACCTTTGGAATATCGGAGAAGTCAAATGAAAGTCTTATTTGATAGGCATGTTTGGTATTTTTTTATTACATGGTTTTTCGGTTTAGGTAACCTTAACCCAATCGTTTGGGTAATATGTAGGTAAAATACACGGACCCGAAAAATCACAAGGTAACCCAATGGGTAAGGTTGGCTCGGGTAAAAATAACATATATTTTGGGTCAGTTTGGTAAAAATTAACTCGGTTTTTCGGTTTTGGTAAAATTTTGCTCTGCACTATGTATAACCACTTTCTATTTAATAATAGAGGAATCCACAAATTGAGGCCTAAATGCCTTCCAACTTATTTTTTAAGGCCCAGTTAGAAAATACTTCTAACTAAGGCCTATTTCCAATTTCTGGTTGGATTTTTTCCAACTTTACCCTTTTCCTTTTTTTAAAAAAAATTCGTTTCTAATTTTTCTATTCTGATACATTTAGCGAATGGATCCGTACCATTAGGTACAGACCTTTTTTCGGGTTTTCGTTTTCTAAAGTTGAATGAATGTTTTTTATTAAGTCCAAATTTACTAAGGGCTGTACCAGAGTCCATTATACACCAGAGTCCATGTCAAAGTGTAAGATAGTCCAATTTTGTCCATATCAAAATTCCGGGAAATACATTATTCAGAAACCTTTAACTGTACCCTAGGGTCCAGCCCCTAGGGTTTTTGTAACATACCACATTTACAAACGCATAGGAACAAAACACAGACCCAAGGGGCTGAACCCGGGGCTATTTTTTTTGCAGAAATGGGTCCTGACCTAAAATGGGCTGGACCATCAATTTTAAAAATTGACTGAAATGGCTGGACCATGATAGAGGGGCTGGACCATGCTGGGGCTGATCCAACTGGTCAACTTTTTTTTACAAGGCTGGACCCATGACCCAAAGGGGCTGGACCACGGCCCAACGGGGCTGGACTATTGTTGGCTTTCCTGCGCGAGAATAGGAGATGGAGATGGTGGTGTTTTTCCTGCGGAGATGGATGAGATGATGGTGGTGGGGTTTTCTTGAACTGGACGAGAGTGTGGTGGGTGCTGGATCTGCAGCAGAGTGGTGCTGGTTCTGCAGCAGAGAGACTGGATCTTGATCCAGATTTGCAGCAGCGTCGGGGTTCTCTAATGGTGGTGTAGCAGCGCCGTCCAGATCTGGATCTTGAAGAAAACTGGTGGCTTCTGTCGCGCGAGAGAGAGAGCTGGTGGTGGTGCGGTTGGATTCGATGGCTCGCTGCAGAAAAAGGTACTGGTGTCGATGTAGTGGTGGGATCTAGCGTCGCTGCAGTGGTGGGATATGGTGTCGCTGCAGTGGTAGGGTCTGGTGTCGCTCGTGTACAGCAGCAGCGACGGTGGAAGGTTGCTCAGCGAAGGTGGTGGTGGTGCTCGTGTACAGCAGCGCAGCAAAGGTGGAAGGTCAGATCCAGAGGCGCTTGGGTTTTTGCTGCAGGAATGGCTGCAGATCTGAACGAATGTGATGAAGCTCCGCTGCAGCTAGATCTGGTGGTGGTGGATCTGCTTCGTTCGAGGTGGATTCGTGGCGTGGTTCTCCTCGATGCTTCGTGGGGGCAGCGAGACCTGGTGGAGCGGCGGAGGTGGAAGGTGGAGCAGACTGGCCAGCGAGAATGAGGGCCACGGTGGGGTACTGCAGGGGAGAAGATGGGTGGTGGTGGCGGTTTTACAGTAGCAGGGAGAAGGGGAGAAGGTGGGTGGTGGTGGCGGTTTTACAGAGAGAAAGAGGGTTTGGGTCCAAACCCTATATGAGACTTTTGCTTTGGGTCAAATGATTTTAGTGTATATAAGAGGGTTAGGGGTGGGTTTTTGGTCTTTTTGCTCGTCTTTAGTTAAGGTCTAATGGGTAGTTAAGCTTAGTTAGAAATTGGGCCTTATTTTATTAATCCCATATTGTTGGGGCCTTTGTTTATAAATCACCCTTAATAATATCCCAAACCCAAAGCGAACCCGGACATATTCACGAATCACCCCTATAATATACCTTTCACAGCACTATTTACAAAACGACGCCGTCTAGGAGGGGAAAAAATATCCTTTTGCATTTCCTATATATATTACCAAAACGAGCAAAAACCTTACTTTCTCTTCCTACCCCTCTCCACTCTAATCACGGCTCTTCCCATTACTGTTAAACCTTCTCGATCGCTGCCGTTCGCCTCACCTCGTCGGAGTCCGACGAGCTCTTCTTATCCGATCAAACCTACATATACCAAAAATAAATATCTATCTGTATATAACTATATATGTGTTATAAAGTGATCATATATTATGTCGATGGACGGATACATGAGTAGCGAAGAATATTACTATTCATCTGATAGGGATTCCTTTGATGGAATGGTTGATGACGATTCCGTGCAGTTGTCCTCCTCCAAAGCCCCGTACTGTAAGGTACATGTAGATACGTATTTATAAATATACACATGCCTATATATTTTACTTTTATTGGATTGTTGTTGATAAATTTAGAAGTTTTAATTACGTCAAAATTGAGTGTAAAGTGTGACATACCAGCTAAAATAGTATTTTTAGACTTGAAATAACTATTTACTTGTAACTTTCCCCTCGAATTTTGATTAATTTTGAGTGATGTTAGTTTTATTTCGGATTTTTATCTTCTCTCTTTAAATGTTCTTGTAATTGTTAAAGTTTCGCATAATTTTATTAATTTTTTTTTGCCTGTTTTTAATTTTCTTAATTTTGATTTTAAGAATTTGTATCTTTTTAGATAAACCTCAGAGCTATGGATGGATTTAGGGGTGCATGTGGGGTCTGCAGCCCTAAATTCTGGATTGTGGTCACGATTAACCCTTTATATTTTTTTTTCTTTTTTTTATGTATAAGTAGAGGTAAAAAAAAAAATCGTTTTGCCCCAACTAAGGAACATCATTAATTTGCCACGACTTAGAGCATTTATATTGGCAATGCTAATTAAGGTATATTATAAAGGTTAGCATGAATTATTTTTAGTTTGAACTCAAGTGGAAAGCGTAGAACTGAGATGGAAAAAATTAAAGAGTTAGCTGCACAATTGTTCCTCGTGTTATACCGAAAAGTCATATTTACCCTTGTGTCATACATTAACGTTGCGAATCTACCCCTTCACAGGGGTAGGCTAAATTGTGTTTCCTTATTCCTTTTAATGTTTAATTGCAGGTTATCACGAAAGAGTCTCTTTTGGCTGCACAGGTAATCTCTTTTACTTATCCCTTTAGCATCTTTTGTCTTCTTCTCTTAAAGAGTTTGATTTCTGTTTATACAGAAGGAAGATTTAAGGAGAGTAATGGAGTTATTATCGATCAGACAACACCATGCTCGAACTCTCCTTATTCATTACCGATGGGATGTTGATAATTTATTTGCTGTTTATGTTGAAAGGGGAAAGAATCGTTTATTTTCTGAAGCAGGTGTATCTGAGGTTGAAAATATCGATGTTGATTCATCTTCATCTTCTTCTACTATGATGTGTTATATATGCATCGAGGATTTACCCGGAAATGAAATGACCAAAATGGACTGTGGACACTGCTTTTGCAATACATGTAAGAATCTTTATATGTAAAACGATTATAACTTGTTTATGTGTAACTTGTAATTGTTTTCAGGTTGGACAGAGCATTTTATTGTCAAGATTCAAGAGGGTCAGAGTAAACGTATACGATGTATGGCCCACAAATGTTACGCTATCTGTGATGAAGCTGTGATTCGAGAGCTAGTGAGAAAACGAGACCCTGAAATAGCCGAGAAATTCGAAAGGGTTCTTCTTGAATCATACATTGAAGATAATAAGATGGTGAAGTGGTGTCCAAGTGTTCCTCACTGTGGTAACGCAATTCGTATAGAAAAAGATGAATTTTGCGAAGTTGAATGTTCGTGCGGTTCACAATTTTGTTTCAGTTGCTTATCAGAAGCACATTCTCCTTGTTCATGCTCCATGTGGGACCGTTGGGTGAAAAAATGTCGCGATGAATCTGAAACCGTTAATTGGATTACTGTTCATACTAAAGCTTGTCCTAAATGTCAGAAACCTGTTGAGAAAAACGGAGGGTGTAATTTAGTTAGATGTATCTGTGGTCAACCCTTTTGGTGAGTCAATTTTCACACACAAAACACACACACTTTTCTTATCTAATATCTAATATCTATGTTTTGGTTATGTAGTTGGTTATGTGGAGGAGCAACTGGTTTGAGCCATACATGGGATAGTATAGCTGGACATAGTTGTGGGCGTTATATAGAAGAAGACAAATTGAAAAAATCAGAGCATGAACTTTATAGATACATGCATTATCATAATCGATACAAAGCTCATATAGATTCTCTTAAAAAAGAATCTCAACTTAAGGAGTCTATACAAGAGAAGATGACTGATGTGGACACTAATTTAGGTTACAAGGACTTTACATGGCTTACAAATGGACTTTATAGACTCTTTAGATCAAGACGAGCTCTTACTTATTCATACCCGTTTGCTTATTACATGTTTGATGATTCCACTTTTAAAGAAATTGGAAAAAAAGAAAAACAAATTAAACAGAATTTATTTGAGGATCAGCAGCAGCAACTTGAAGCAAATACTGAAAAGTTATCGAAATTTATTGAGGAGCCGTTTGATGAATACGAGGAGACACAGTTATTGGATATGAGGATGCAAATTATTAATCTCTCCGCAATTACTGATAAGCTTTGTGGAAAAATGTGAGGATTTTTTTGATAAAAGTATCGATTTTAGTGTGACTAATTAATCTGTTTGAAATTTGTAGGTACGAATGTATTGAGAATGATTTATTGGGTTGTGTACATGGACACAATGTAGCTCCATATCAATCTAATATTGAAAAGGCTGGAGAACTTATTGAAGAGTGGAGCACTAAAACAAAAGTTCGTAAAGCAGATGATCAGCCAAATGGTACGTTTGAAAATCTTCGCCTTGGTGGTGCTTGAGGGGAAGAAGAAAAAGTTAACATGTCCCCGGAAGTGTCTCAAATTAAATTATAAACAGAGCTAGTTTTTTTTTTTTTTTTGCAATAATAATTATTTTCGTATTTGGAGTTTTAACTTTCGTCTTACTTTTTCGAATTTAGAAGAAACGTAACTTTTGGTTCTTTCTTTTTCCCTTTTATATATATTTTTGGGATACCGACTAATTGAAAAGTAGGAGTAGAGCATTTTAAGTATCATTTCCTCCTATGGGATCTACATGACAGTAGTCTTTCCGGGCTTCTTCTAGGCTACTGATTGTGTATATTTAGTATTGAAGACTTAAATATGCTAATATATATTTTATTTGCTGATCTGTAGAAGATTAAGTAATATAAATATAGAATTTGTGGATGGATCTTGTGTAATATAAATATCGAATCTGTTGCTCTTTAGTACTTGTTTTTGTTTTTGAAATAAAGCGGTCATTACATCAAAACCAATTATTATAACCGAGACCAACACTATCTACGCAAAAGGAAACTCCGAAACAACCCCAAAACATAAAATAACTATCTTCACATTGCTCGCAAGTTATAGTCGTCTTTCCAAACAAATCATATGGAATCGTAATATTCCTTACCGACCAACCAATAACCATTGAGTCCCTCGAACCTGTCTGATCCCTTGTGAAAGGAAAATCAATACGAACAATGGAAGAACAAAATATTATAACCAGAGCCAACAGTCTATTCATGGTTAATTCTGCAACCGTAGTCTACAATAGTGTTAAACATCGCAAATCTTCTCGAATAACCCATATATGGGTTCTAACCATGAGAGATCAGGTAGGCGGAAGGTACTTCAACTTAAAATCAAGAAAACTTGTGTAATTGATAAAAACATCATTTCAAAACTTATCCTAGCAATGGTACGTACCGATTCGTACAGACCTATATGTTTTTTACGTTTTTAAGGCGTGTTTGTTCCAATTCTATTTTTTCAAGTTTGTCCACATACTTTTCAGGGTTTGTCCATGTCAAGGTTTTGTCCATGTCAAGAGATGGGGAATACGTTTTTTGTTCGTTTTTATCCGTGTCAAACTTCTGAGAAACAAATCTATTAGGAACTCATTCGATAGGGTTCACTAATGTCTAGACCATAATGTCTAGCCCACAATGTTATGAGCTAGATTAGAGTGTAATTTTTTTAAACTAATGTCTATACCATAATGTCTAGCCCCTAAGTATAAAAACATTTACCATGACCAAGTACTAAAAAGTGAACTAAAACCTACTAAAAAGGTTTTCAAAGAAGCTGGATCTAGAAACAAAATCACGTTTAAATAAAAAAAAAACTCATATGGTCTGGGCTGGACCATCAGTGGTTGGATCAATAAGCTGATGTTAAAAAGTTAGAGAAATAAAAAACCAAAATGAAACAACAAAGGAGGCTTCAGATTGCTGGCCCAAAGGGGGCTGGACCAACATATCCAATGCAACTGGACCAAACATGTTAAAAAAAAAAAACGAGACTTCAGATGGCTGGCCAAATGGGGCTGGGTACAATGACATTGTACAGGCTGTACAATAATACTACAATGAGATCTGGTATTGGGGCGGCGCTTTTCAAGTGTGGTGGTCAGATCTGGTATGGTGGTTGGTGGGAGGCGAGAGGTTGTGCGTTGCAGCAGTGGTGGGTTTTGCTGGTGGTGGAGGAGTACGGGGTGAATCTGGACTGGACAGGGTGAATGGCGTTTGGGACGAAGGTGGATCTGGACTGGACAGTGGTGGGTTTACGCAGATCGGGGACGATGGTGGTGGAATGGTGCTCGACGGAGCAGATCCTGGGTGCTCGATGGTGCAGGAGATCAGCGATGGTGGTCAGGAGCAGCGATGGTTAACGGTGGCAGCGAACGTGGTGTGCAGTAGCGCTTGAAGGAAGGCGGCGACGGTGGCAGCGAGATCCAGGGTGGGTGGCTTCGCAGAGAAGATGGGTGGGTGGCTTCGCAGAGAAGGTGGGTGGCTTCGCAGAGAAGATGGGTGGCTTTGCGAGATCCAAGGAGGGTGGCTTCGCAGAGAAGACGGCGGCAGTGAATAATAGCGCTTGAAGGAGCTTCGCAGAGAAGAAGCTTCACAGAGAAGATGGTGGTGCTGGAGCTTCGCAGGTTTGATGGTGGTGGTGTATCGGAGCTTCGCAGAGAAGGAGGGCATCGAGGGGGCGGTGGGGGTTGCTCCCGGTGGGGGTGGCTCTCGGAGGGGGTGGATATAGGTGGGAAGGTGGGAGAGAGAGGGTAGAGAGTGGGTAGGGTTTTCAGAAAAAAAAATCCCTATTAGCTTTTTTGTTTTTGATTTTTGTTGCTTCACAATAGGTATAGAGGGGAGGAGGGCTTTTGGGTCTTTTTATTGGGTTTTAGTTAGGGTCCAACTAGTAGTTAGAGGGGGAAATGGGGTGGGCTTTTGTTTGTAAAGATACATGTTGTGGGGCTCTTTATTATAATTCCCCCTTTAGGATGAGACAGTTTTCTATAAAGTATCTTATTCTAGGCACCTTTTTTAAATAAGTTTTTTAATAGGTATTAATCTATAATTGACTCATTTTTAATTACTCTATTATTTATTATTTAAATTTAATCATCCTATTACAACTTCTCACCACCACCACCGTCACCGCCACCGCCACAGGCACCACCACCACCACTATCTCACCACTACCACCCACCACCCTCACAACCACCACCACCACCCCACCACCACTACAACCACCACCACCACTATCACCCTATTACTACCACCACCACTACCACCACTACAACCTCAACCACCACCACCACCACCAGACCAGCAACCACAACCACCACCCATACCTACTACTAATTCCATCACACTTGCGCATCCAGGATTTTTTTTTACAACTGAACTAATTCTAAAAAAATCAGAAAAATAAAAACTTGTATTTTTGGATGAGACAAACTTAGGGATGGCAATGGTTCAAATATTAACCATAACCGATGGATATCCGATCCGATAAAAAATCCGTTAGTAGAACCGATGGTGCATCCATGAGGGTTTGGTTCTCACAAAAGGTAACCAGTGGATTATCCGTTAGGATTTGGTCTTTTACAATAATCCGACGGATAATCGAAATCTGAATAAAAATATAAAATATAAAAAATAAAATATTAAAATGTATATACTATATATAATTACATTCTATATGTGCACATTCATACATAATATCGATCATATATAATCATTTCATACATAAAATAGCTAAATGATTATTATATGTTTTATTACTATATTGCCTAATATCATTTTACATAAGATTTTCATCCTATATTGGATGGTCCAATATTAATATCATGACCAATAGTTATATTGATAAATCACATGTCATTAAATTAACTAGATAGTTATTATAATTAGTTTTTGCATGACATAAACATTTTTTTTTTGTCAAACAAAAACAAAAAGATTACAAATTACAAAGTTTGCTAAAGAAATCTGAAGATGCTACCATCGAATAGTCTTTCCATTGCGATATATCGATGTTCCGTCTCATGCATTTCGCTATTGCGTCCGCTATTTTATTTTGCTGTCGATTCACATATGATATCTTCCATGTTGGAAATTCATTAATCCATCCCTTGATTTCGTTAATAATTGGGTTTAAGCTCCAATGAAGCTTCCCCTTCCCGTTAATTCCTTGAACAAGTTCAAGGTTGTCAGAGTAGAAAGAACTACTCTGTAATTTTTTCCTCCCGGCCGATCTAAGAGCCAGAAGCATCGCCCATGCTTCACCCTCAATAATATTTTTCACTCTACATGTCGTTGCTTTCCTCTCCGTGATTATCCTTTGTTTATTGACTCCGATAGCTGCGATAGCTGCCGGTTCCCATTCCTTGTTAAAAGATGCATCACTAAACCAAATCATATCTGCATTATCATTCGCGATATTGATATCATTATTCGGATTGGATGTTCCTTGATTATTACTACCAGTTCCAACAATACGTTCCTTTTTCTTTTCAAAAAATTTCGAAATGATCTCTCTAGTATTTTGTGTAATATTCCAAACCGACCACTCTTTTTTATCAAAAAAACCCTTCATTCTTTCTTTCCAAATATTCCAAGCCGTGACGAGAATAATCGCTGTAACTTTCCTTTTATCCCACCCATTTTCCTCATAGCTTACTATCATATTCTTCAACCAGTCCGCAAAAGTCACCTTCTCGCTCACATTGATCTTAATTTGAGGTGGAGATTCGGCCCAAGCCATCATGCTTAATGGACAATAGAGAATAATATGCTCTGAATCTTCCTTCTCACACTCGCACCATTCACAAATATTATCCTCCTTGCATTTCCTCTTTTTAAGGTTAGTTTTTGATGGTAGAATATCCTTACAAACTCTCCAACTGAAATTTCTAATTTTCGATGGAACATTTGCATGCCAAATAATGTTCCATAAATCTGTATCATTATCTCTTTCAACTTTTTCTGACGATTGTGGAGTAGCCTTACTTTCTTCGTTTGATAAAATATAATACCCTGATTTCGTCGTATATTCACCGTCTTTAGTAAATGGCCAAATAATTCTATCCTCATTCATCACTCTTGTGATTGGAATTTTTAAAATCTCACTAGCTACAATGGGATCAAAAACTTCTTTGAGGATGTCTATGTTCCAACCAAGGGCATCGTTCGTCATGATATCACATACTCTCTTAACATTCGTTTGACTTGTTTCTTCAATTTTATAGTTTCCATTCAACCATCTATGTTCCCATATTTTGATTGTTCTACCATTTCCCACTTGCCATATTGCATATTTCTTTAATATTTGAATTCCTTTGTAAAGACTCGCCCAGCTCCATGATCTTTTATTCTTGAGTTTAGTATCCCATAACTCATTCATTGGGGAGTAAATTCCTTTGAGTACTTTATACACAAGAGAATCTTTCTTTTTTATAATTCTCCATGCCTGACTTGCTAATAACGCCATATTCATTTTTTGAAATTCCCTAAAACCAATCCCTCCACTCTTTTTACTTTTAGTAATTCCTTTCCAATTGATCCAGTGAATTTTTTTCTTATTTCCATTATCCCACCAGAAATTCGCGACCAAAGATGATAACTTTTTACATAATGTCTTAGGAAATTCGAAAATAGACATAGCGTAATTCGGGATCGCTTGTAAGACCGCCTTAATTAGGACTTCTTTCCCCCCTTCAGACAAAAGCGAAGCCATCCAGGAAGCTGATTTTGAGAACAACCTATCTTTTATATAATTGAGATTCTCATTTTTAGACCTCTTGAGCGTCAATGGAAGTCCCAAATATTTCCCAAGTGAAGCTGTAACCTTGACCTCAAGATTGTTAGCTATTTCATTTTTAAGATATTCTGGCGTATCTTTGCTAAAGAGAATTGCCGATTTATTCAAATTGATTCTCTGTCCTGATGCTTTACAATAAATAGCCAGAACATTCTTAAAAGCTTCAACTTCTTTATCTGAGATTTTAATGAAGAATAAGGCATCATCCGCAAAGAAAAGATGTGTTAACTTAGGACATTGTCTTGTTATTGAAATTCCTTCAATATTTCCTTCTCTACATTGATTATTAATTAAACTAATAAGGCTCTCAGTAAGAAGGGAGAATAACAGCGGTGATAGAGGGTCTCCTTGTCTAAGACCTTGTTGTGGTTTAAACTTTTTTAGTCTTTTCCCGTTCATCTTAATCTGCATTGATACTGTTGTAACACAATTCCTTATCCAATTCACCCAAACATCGTCAAATCCAAGAGCTTTTAGAGTTTCAAAAAGGAATTTCCAATTAACTTGATCATATGCCTTTTCCATGTCAATTTTCACTGCTGCATAATGTTTTTTTGATTTTCTCTTAGTATTCAAAAAGAAAGAGATTTCTTGGGCTATTAAGATATTATCTTGAATACTTCTACCCTTTATAAAAGCCGATTGGGTTGGAGAGATAATCATATCCATGAAAGGTTGTAGTCTAATCGCCAAAAATTTTGATATAATCTTATAACAAAAATTAATACACGAAATCGGCCTATAATCTTTAATTGACTCTTGCTTCTCACCTTTAGGAATCAGTGTAATAATAGTATCGTTAATCAGATTAAGGGGTGTATTATTCGTGAAAAAATCAATGACAATTCTACACACGTCTTTTTTGATGATTTCCCAAAATTCGTGGTAAAATTTGCCTGGTAGACCATCTGGACCCGGCGCTTTTGAACCATCCATTTCGAAAACCGCATCTTTAATTTCTCTTTCATCTGGAATTTTTGTTAGCTGAACATTCATCTCAAAATCAACTTTCGAAGGTATAAGTTTTACAACTTCTTCAATGTCGTTAACCTCTTTTTCTTTAAATAAATTGATAAAGAAACTTTGGATATTTTCCTTAATCAGTTTTTTGTCATTGGTCCATTCATTGTCTTTGACTTTTAACATATCGATTTTGTTAATTCTTCGTCTCTGCATTGTCTTAGCAAAGAAACATCTCGTGTTTTTATCACCCTCTCTAATATTAAGATCTCTAGCTCTATCTGACCAATAGAGTTCCTCATGGTCCCAACACTCTTCGAGTTCTTTTTTCAGAGCATTCTCCTTATTTGCGACTTCCATTGTTCTTTCATCATTTTGCATTTTACCAATTTCTTCATATATTTTATTTATCCTTTTCCTATTGTTGAAGAATTTGGTTTTACTCCATCATTTGAGAGCAAGACACAATGCATCTTTTTTGTTACAAAAATCTTGCATATTATGAACTATATTGTTTGGTCGCCATGCGCTCTCGACAACATCTTTACAACTATCATTTTCCAGCCATCTTGACTCAAAACAGAAATATTTACCAACGTTATCACTTGTTTCTTCACATTTGAGAATTAAAGGTGAGTGATCCGAACCTACTGCCGGCGGAACTGTGATTCTTGCATTTGGAAATTTGTCACCCCATGTTAAACTCGCGAAGCCCCTGTCTAATTTTTCCTTAACATTTTCCCCATCTTTTCTATGATTATCCCATGTGAAAAAGCACCCTTTACTTTCAATTTCGATTAGTTGGTTTTTGTTAATAAATTCATTGAATTTCATAATTCGATCAATGTTAGGTTGAGATTTGCCTTTCTTTTCCGAGAATTTTGTAATATCATTAAAATCTCCAAGCAAGCCTTTGGGCCATTTAGCTTATTCATCCATTTTGTTATTGCATTCCATGTATTTATCTTAAGGTTTTCGTCATTTGGCATATAAACGCAAAACAAATACCACTCCGAACCATCTTTCTCATTAAACTTAGCAATAACAAAATATGAGCATGAGTAGATGATATCTATCGCTATACTACTTTTCCATATCACAACGATGCCCCCGGACATATAAGCTCTTCCTCCGGGATCCACCACATGGAAATTATCGAATTTATTAAACTGGGAACAAGATTTAAGATCTTTTTTCCTCAGCTTCGATTCCACTAAACATACAAAAGATAAACTAAACTTATTACTTAAAGCCTTAAACGATTTTCTTGTCAAGGGCGCCCGTGCTCCTTGACAATTCCAAAATCCAATACTATCCATCAATACCGGCCTGGTTAAAGGACCGGCCGCCATCCACGAGCACTTTTTTAGCTTTGTTGGCCCTCAACGTGCAATTCGGGGAGCCATCAAAGTCATCAGAGTCATCACTGCTGCTTGAAGAATATTCGATATGCCCATCGCAATTGTCTCCCTTGCAAAAATAAAGTCTCTCACCTCCCACTTCATAGCCTTCATCCACATTGTTGACGCGAACACCATCACATGCCTTCACCTCCTCTTTCATTTGGGTTTTAACTTCATAGAAGCTGTCAGTTATTTCACTTATGAAGCCTTGAATGTCATTAATTCTTTTCTCCAAGTCATCGAAGTCATTTTTGGTGAATTTTCTGACTTTTGCATTTCCAGGGCATCCACTCGGAGCAGCTTTTCTTTTCAAGGTTTTTGGCCACGTGAATTTAGTTTTAGGTTTAAAAACTTCATAACCATCTCCATCTGAATTTTCTATTTCCTCCTCCTCCCTCCTTGGATGTTGACTGATGTGAATGGATTGAGAATTTGGAGATTCTTCGTCTGGTTCGAAAGAGTCTCCTCCCTCAGCAATCTCTTTCCCTTTTCCTTCCTTATTGCTAATCACCTGTTTAGCTTTGAAACACGAAGGGCCACCTTTTTCATATGTTGAGTTCCAAAACTGACCATCTGCCATTTTCGCCACCTGTTGTCCCACATTTAAGTTTAAATCATAAACTTGTTTATTACCCTCAACAGACTTCACTGGCACGTCTTTCCAAATACCATAACCATCTTCCACACTTGATTTAAAGTTGTTGTACATTTCATCTATATTAATGTTCTGAGCATTTAAGACCTCAGTGATTGTTTCATTAGACACAATGATGCTCATGCCAATATCCCCTAACTCTCTTCGAAAAACTTTGTAAAGGCCTGGGAATTTTTTCTCTGAGATTTCAATCGGACCTTCCATATTATGCAGATTCTTGAACATATCCTCCAACAATTCTGAGTTTTCCCTCTTTCTTTTGTTTGATTCACCCGAATTCACACTCTCTTGTTTTTCCTCATTCTTAGCACGATTGATTTGACCTGCCTGACCCGCTCCTTGATGAGTCGCTCTGTTAGTTGTCGCAATACCACCTTGACCCGGGTTACTCGAGCTATCTTCACCATCTCCTTCAAACCTACGAAAAGCATAGAAACGAACAACTTCATCGAAGTGTCCCCATCGATCCTTCCTTCTGATCATATGAAACATTTTATCTTCACTCCTTATATTCATATCTTTGTGCCAATTAGTGTATCTCGCAGCATCGTCAGACCATTTAGGACGTACCATTGATGTTGGGCACACGCTTTTATTATGACCTATGACTCCGCAGTTGAAACAAAAGAGCCCCACATTTTCATAGATAAAAGAGACCCAAGCTTTCCCATCCAATTGCTCCAAGAACACTCCGGTCTTTAAAGGTTCGTTCGTCTTGATTTTGACCCTAAACCTTATGAAATTAAGGTTATCCATATCTATCATCGGGTGATCAATTTCAATAACCTCACCAATAAAATCACCGAAGATAACAATGGTCTCGAGTGTGTTTTGTATTCCGGCTAATCCGTAGATACGGACCCAAGCGCAAGTATGATTAAGATCGATATCCTTGAAAGCAACACCTCCTTCCCATTTGTTGATGCTGACGTGAAGACCTTGCACTGTAAGAGGTCTTACGAAAAACAGTCGTTCAGCTTCCTCAGGTTGAAACAGTGTGAGTTTGAAGACGTTGGGCTCCATTTCCTCAAACACAACTCTTCCTAATATCCCCCAAGCATCGAACACAACTTTTCGAAATGAGGATAGTGAAACGATTCTATCAGCTATCACCTTGGCTAACAGAACAAATTCCGGCGTTTCTGGCTTGATTGCTTGAACTTTTGTCGAGAGGGTTAGGGTTTCGAATTTTTCTAGGTTTTCAGTTTTTATCTTTGCAAGAGGCAGAAAGTGATTGTTTGTAGTAGTCATGATTTGAGGTTGGTTTTTTTGTAAAAGATAAAGTTTGTCTGTATTGCTCAAGTGACACCGAATGTTCTTATTTATAGCCGTTTTTGGGTTCACGAACTGGGATAGCTTATCCAATAGGTTAGTAATAATTCTGAAATTTGATTGCATGACTAACACTTGTCCACAGATAAAATCTTTCCAATCCTTTGGCGTGTTTTTGCTGTTCATCTCATTGGAAATGATGAAATATTTTCCAAGATTACCCTTAGGCGTGCAAAATTTATGCAGAGCCTTTTTTATCAAATCAAAAAGACCTTTCATATACATCTTGTTTATGATTAAATCGTAATTCTTCCAGTTAATGCCAACATTCGTAATACCATAATCAATAAATATGTCTACCGTTTTATAGCAGTAACTATAAATGCATTTACCAGTAAAAAAAGAATTAAATAGCTCACCTTTAAAGACATTAATATAGTGGATATTCCCTATACTATTGGAGCAATTATTATTATTGACAGTGTTGGTGATAGTAATTGATTCCATAGTTTTGTTCATAAAAACAGGAATGTAGCACATGCAGTAATATATCATACTACAGATAGAAGTTTCGTACCTTTTTTTTATCTTATGGTAAATATTTTTTTTTAAATTTCTCTGATGAAACCTTTTCACGCTTTCCCCATCACTCTGACCAACAAATCTTTTCCAATTACTTGTAGCATCTTCCAAGATCCTTTTCCTTCCTTTACTGAAATAAACTTTCTCTTGGAAATCACTCAGTCGCCGTTTTACTTGGAATTTCAGCCAATAAACAAACATGCATTCTGTTTTTCTTCTTGAAAACGCCGTGATTTCTATGATTTTGTTTCTCGAAGCTTTATACAGATCTCCACTCCACTTCTCATCAATAAAACTCATTTGTTTATAAGATAGCATTCTCAGGGATCGTAAGGGTCCCTTATCCCCTTGCATGTAGCCCGATCTCCATGATAAGTAGTGCATGTCCGTCAAACAACACCAATTGATCAAGACATGTCCCAAAATGAAAATGAGATTAGTAAATTTTGATGAAAACCCCGGACCTGGATCCAATTCCTCCCAACCAACACTGAATTTCGACATTTTGGTCCGTAGCAGTATGGATTATGTATGAAAACTGGCCAAAATAAAAGTTGGAAAGCGAAATTGTCAACGGAAAAAAAAATGAAAACCTAGGTTATTTGGAGTTGAATTTGAACAGTAGATGTTGTAGTTGAGAGAACATTTTCTAGAGAGAGAAAATCATTAACATGACCCATATTGGTTCTCTAGATCATTTTTTGAGTTATCGAAAGAGTTTCCTTCAAAGAAGGATAATAATGAAGCAGGTTCAACATAAACATGGACTATGTATCCTAATACGATTGATATTGGACCATCCAATATTGGATGAAAATACTTTTCAATCATTTTATGGTCTTCCAATAATTTTATAGCTAATTTTAGAATTTTAAAAATATTTAATAATTTATTTTATTTAAATCAGTTTAAACGATTGAGGATACGGATTAACCGCGGATAAACCGCATCTGTCGCAAATGCGGATTTGGTAAATAATTCTAAAATCCGATGGTTACTGGATGCGGATTTGGTTATCGTTTTTCTTAATGGATGTGGATGTGGTTATGCAAATTTTCGAGGATATCCGAACCGTTGCCATCCCTACACAAACTAATGTTTACGTCTATGATTTTTTTGAATTATTTTGTATTTTTTTCGCAGACATAAAATTCATTGTTTCGGACAGTGAATTTCATGTTTGCAAAAAAATTCACTGTTTCGAACAATGAATTTCATGTTTATGAAAAAAAACACAGACGTAAATATTAATTTGTTTTGTCAAAAAATACAAATTTTTGATTTTTTTAGATTTAGTTATGACGACTTAAAAAAACTCCCGGAAACGCGCGTGTTTGATGGAATTAATAGTAGGTGGTAGTTGCTGTAGCGGTGGTTAAACTTTTTTTACATGGTGGTGGTGGTGGTGGTATTGGTGGTGGTGGTAATGGCGGTTAGGATTGCAACAGATCGAATTATTGCAAAAATAATAATAATCCAAAACCATGTCCATAATCATTTTATTTGCCAAAAACCAAATCCTAACGGATTTAATCATCAAATTTACTTTTCAAAACCATAACCAAATAATTCGGATTCAGTTTTTTAAACGGTTTTTTGGATTTTAACCATAACCTTACTATAACTCTATAAATATGTTGAAAATACTTAAAATAAGATCACAAATACATAAAAGTCTTTAAAATATATAAAATATTATGTTGATCCTTAATTAAATAACATTTTTGTTAAATTTAATATTTAGATTTTATTTTTGAGATATGGAAATACTTTTTTATTTATATTATTATAAAAGATGTATTCGGTAAAAGAAACCTATAAAAGTACCTAATTGTTAAATTAAGCCTTCAATAATTTATTTTATAAAAAAATATCTAATAAAATAATTATTTATATCCCCTTTATATTTTTATACTTTTACTACCCTTATTATTAAATATATTATTTTATTTTAATACAATATTAATTTTTAAATATTAAACCAATAATAGGGTACTTCCACCACCACCACCACCACAACCACCACCACCACCACCACCACCACCACCACCTACTACTACTAATTCCATCACAGACGCGTGCGTCCGTGTTTTTTTTAAATCATCATAACTAATTCTAAAAAAATCAGAAAAATAAAAAAATTGCATTTTTGGATAAGCAAATTAATATTTACGTCTATGCTTTTTTCTTTTAATTTTTTCCGCAGACACGAAATTCACTGTTTAAAACATGAAATTCATTGTTCAAAACATGAAATTCACTGTTTAAAACATTAAATTTCGTATCTGCGAAAAAATAGTCTAAAAAAAATTACAGATGTAAATATTAATTTGCTTAATCCAAATATGGAAATTTTATATTTTCTGATTTTTTTAGAATTAGTTATAAGGTCAATTACCCAAGAGGACTTGAGAGGAATCTTAGTGCCACATGGGAACCAAGTGATTCATCTCTCCTACTTAGAGGTCTCAAATTTGACAAATATCATTATTACCCTTATAGTGTATATAAGACAAAAAAATAGATTATTCTCTCTCCTCCATTACTATTACTCTCTCTCTCCTACTTTATCATTTTTTTCTCTCTCCTCCTTCATTAACTATCAATAATTTCCAGATTCGGCCACCGACCACCGCCGACCACCACCGACCACCGTAGGATAAAGTACTGAGCATAAAGTACTGAGCATGAAACATAAAGTACTGAGCATGAAACATAAAGTACTGAGCATGAAAAAAGTACTGAGCATGAAAAAAATTACTGAGTATTAAAAAAGTGTTGAGCATGTAGTACCGAGCATGAAAAAAGTTACTGAGTATTCGAATTTTTAATTGAGTAAATATACAGAGCATGCTCGTTTGCTAAGTATCTTTACTAAGCATGCTCGTATAATCAGTAAATTTGCTGAGTATTTCTCGTATGATCATTAAACTTGCTGAGCATCTAGACAAAAAATTTGAATTTTTATTAAGCATTCAAGAGAGAAATATTGAGTTTGATTATTTTTATATTTCTTCTATATATAAACAATTAATTATAATAATTGAATAAATGAATACAAAATAAAAAGAAAATAAAAATAAAAAGCAACTAAGAAATAAACTTGTTGAGCAATTCGAAAAAAAAAGAAAAAGATAACGTCATACTCAACAACTAAGAAAAGCAGAATTGCTGTTGAACCACAAATCAAAGGGTTTGACCAAATCTGGATCTGGTTTGACCTACCTTACAAAAAAAATTGCCAGCATTTCATGAACTGAGAGTGCATGAACGGACTGTCAAAGGTCTCTTCGCCGCCTTCCATGAAACACAGGTCTCGTCCGCCGGCGCAGCAAAGATCCGAACGAACGGAGCTGTATCGTCACGTCTCATCAGCAAAGCTCCGAAGCTGTATCATCAGGTCTCGTCAGCGAAGCTCCGGCACGAACGCAGCAAAGCTCTTCGCCGCCTTCCATGGAAACAGGTGCGACTTGGATCTCGAAGCTCACCTAGTTGCTGCATCGCGCTCGGAAGGTGGCTCGCCTGAGAAGAACAATAGAGACCGCCGCCCACCGTCGGCTAGTTGCGGCAGTCTTCTCAGCCTTCACCAGAGAGTTGCCCAAAGGTGGGATTTGAAAAGCGTTGAAAAGTGCTGAAGCAAACCCTAGAGGAGAGAGTATTTAGGCTTTTATTATTTTTTGTTATAAAGTAGTATATATAGGACAATAAAAACAAAAAGGGGTAAGATAGTAATTAGGATTTTTGTCTATAGTGTTAATTTTCTATCGTGACCTTTAGTAAGAAGAGTAAATCTACCTAGTCTTGTTAGGTTTTGGGGTGGTGTTTTCAAAACTCTTTAAGTAATTATCTCTTAATTATAACGATTTTAAAAAAAAATTGATACACGCATATTAGTTTTTGTTTTGTTTTTTTTTGTTTTATTTTTTATTAACCATTTTATTTGGTTAAGATTCTAATTTCTTTTTCTTTTTTTAATTACTATTTGTAGTTGTAATAATTGCACAAAAGGATTTTGTACAGTTTGCATTTTATCTAGGAAGGCCGTGTTTCAGAAGTAGGAGCACGCATCACCTATAATGGTAATAATTTCAAATTAGTCCTTAATCTTTGGAAATGTTCTTATAAAAAAGCATGTTAGTTTGAAATGATGGTTGTATTAGAGTTGATTAATTGTTAGTCTGTTCTTATAATGTCAAGAAGATATTATGAAGCCTATAAAGTTACTATGATAATTATTTTTCTAATCTTCATGCTTGTTGCTATATCTATCCAATTTAGAAAATTATTGGTGGTCACAAGAAAGCCTCATCATCTTCCTAAGCTTAATTGCACCATTCATCCTTTTGTTATGAAATAGTAGCAAATATACCCATGCGTTTACATTAATGTAGCAAATCCTAGCGTTGTAGATCGCTTGACCACTAAAGCCTTGAATGTGAAGTGATATTCCTTTGTGTTTATGCATTTACTATTTCTGTTATATTTTCTCATTTTCTTATACTTAATGGAAATTAATTAGCTGATTTTTCTTGTTTTTCTTTTGTACTTTGACACGGTGTATGAATGTTTTAGGTTGATTGGTGGCATTCAAATTATCGGTAATGATGATAATGTCAATTAATCTTCAGCTTTTAAAAATTTACAATTTTATATTTATTTTGCATATCAAGCTAATTTGCATTATTAGTTCTTATGCTATATGTAATTCTTCTAAATTCATTACTTGTGAGGTATCAAGTGCTTGATTGTGTTTTTTTTTTTCTCTCATCTTATACGTTACTTGTGTATTTTATATACGAGAAGAGTAGTCGGTTTCTTAGTTTTGAACAGGTTTATTTATTTCTTTAATGCTTCTATATTTTCTTTGAGTTTTTCTTAACATTGCTTCATTTATCTCAGACTTTGAAGAATGATTTCTCTCCTTATAGACTAGGATTTTGTTCCAAAAGGGAAAAGTGAGAGTGAGGTAATTTATTATGCATCTCAGGTTATTGCTATATTTACTAACTAAACACTAACTATATGTCAGTTTTGCCTCATTTTGGTTTCTGAATTTAAATTTTCAGATAATGCGCTTCTGTCAGACTTTCATGAATGAAGTGTATTGTCATAAATTTTCAGATAATGTGCTTCTGTCAGATTTTCATGAATGAAGTGTATTGTCATAAATTTTCAGATAATGTGCTTCTGTCAGGTTATGGTTATATTTACTATGCAGAACTCTGAATGATTTAACATAATCGAGGAAGTCTGGGTTCCTATCATGGATGATTTAGTGTTTATTTCAGACAAAGCAAAGAAGTTGTTGATAGGGTGAGTACATATTTGTAGTGTCACATATATTTACTATCGATAAAAGCTAAGTTATTAACATTTTGTTTGGTATATTTCAGGAGATATTAATACTGAGTAGCTTGCAGTTTAATATGAGAGTTCCTATTGGATTCGAATTTACAAGACAATTCTTGAAGGCTGCTCAATCGGACAAGAAAGTAAGGACCTTTAGTGTAATTTTTTCTTATAAGCAACAATGTATAGCTAGTCTTTTCTTATTCTCCTCCCTCTTTTGTTTTAGCGCTAGCATATCACATCTGAGAGCAAAACATTCAAATAGCTGAGGAGAGCGAAGAACAAGTGGCAAAGAAGTCATTATATGCTTCTTCTATTGTAAGGTTTCCTAACCTAGTCATTTCTATATTCTGCCACTTAAGACCTTTTGTTTTTTTTAAAAATCTAAATAGACATTTTGAATTAAGGGAAATTTAAGTCGTTTAAATTTCTTTTATCTTTTTGTACTATAACTATTGCATATAGTAGAACTGTTTTCCTGTAGTTGATTGATGTATATTCAGATGGGATCATTAGCAGGAAAACAGGTTCCTTGTGATGGTGATTCATGATATGCTAAATCTTTGTGAAAAGACTGTCATTGCAAGTTATGTCATGTGACTTTTTGTGATTTTAAGATCCAATTTGTTGTTACAACGTAGCATTTAGATTGAAAAGATGTGGGATTATTGGTGTTTTTTATCATCTCTTTTCTTTTTATCTAATTGATTACCATGTCTTGTTAATTTGTTTAATTATTGGTCAATAGTATGCGAGGTTTTTGAGGGTATATTGATAGTTGAAAACTATTGTCAATAAATTGTTTGCACGAAACACGCCCTGGAGAACACAGGTTAGTTTTACCTTAACATTACTTATGAATGATTTTTGCTGTTTCCATTATATTTTCTTTCTATCTTCTTTATTTTGCTCTTTTCATTTATTTGACAAAACTCAACATTACCGCTGGTATTATTTGCAGGATATGGCCTCTGATGCATTTTTGATGACCGTTTGTTCTGAACTTCATTATCTGTGATGTGATGCATGTTGATTTTTCTTGACACAACTACTTACGTTTTTTATAGGATTAATAACTAAAAAACCCCTCAAGTTAGAATTAATTCTCTTTCACTACAACCATCATTTTCTTGCCCTAAAAGGCACGATACCTTTTTTTTACCCAATAAAAGAACCGTTTGAATTATGAGAATTTATATACTCTGATTAAGAATTTATATATTTATGTTCTCGTCTTTAAGAATCCCTGATACAACAATCCTTATAGAGATTTAAACCGTCTAGATGTATATGGTATAATTGTTTGAGCGAAAACTTGAAGCAAGAGGATTTTGTCAATGATTCGATATGTCTGCGTATTTTTATATAAAAATAAAAAACAGGTTTCGCAATCGATGCGCTATATGTAGATGATCTTAATTTTATTGGAACTCCGAAG
Source organism: Nemophila menziesii (assembly GCA_029959085.1). Taxonomy (NCBI): domain Eukaryota; kingdom Viridiplantae; phylum Streptophyta; class Magnoliopsida; order Boraginales; family Hydrophyllaceae; genus Nemophila; species Nemophila menziesii. The sequence goes on along the minus strand of JARWIR010000007.1, from coordinate 35,971,640 downwards.
AGTTTGAGGTAGAAAGGACCGAATTCTGTCTCGGCCTTCAAATAGAGCATTTACCAAAAAAGTATTTGTTCATCAATTAACATATTTTGAGAAAATTCTAAAGTGATTTAATATGGATAAATATTATCCATTATCAACCCTAATGGTGGTAAGATTGTTCGATATAATAAAAGATCATTTTTCATCCTCGAAAGGACGACGAATAATTACTTGATTTGGAAGTACTATATATGAGTGCTATCAGTGTACTAATGTATCTTGCTAATAATACACCATATATTTACTTTTCTTGTTAACTTATTAGCCAGGTACAATGAAACCCCCACACGCAGACATTTGCAAGGAATTAGACAAGTCATGAGATATCTTCGTGGAACAACAATCTACGCTTATTTTATTCCAATGCACTACCACTAGCCGAATATGCTTTGCTGGTTTATCTATCAGATTCTCATAAAGTGGGGTCACAAATAGGGTCCGTATTTACCTACGGAGGAACTGCTATATCCTGAAAATATATGAAACAAACCGTGATGGCTACATTCTCAAATCACGTTGAGATTCTTTTTCTTCATGAAACTAATATAGAATGTGTATGGTTGAAATCTGTTATGCACCATATTCAAGGATCATGCAGATTTTTCAACATAAGCAATAATCCAATCACATTGTTCGAGGATAATGTAGCACGTATCACGCAAATCAGAGGTAGAGTGTATCAAAGGCGACATAACTAAACATATATCATCTGAATTCTTCTACACACATGAAATTCATGAATATGGCATTATTGATATTCAATAAATAAGTTCAAGTGAAAATTTAACATATTTGTTCACTTAGCTTTACCAACGACGACATTCAAGCGCCATGTCAACACATATGAAATGCGTCATCGAAAAGACTTGATGTCAGATGTAAGGGAGAAGGTAATTGCGTGTTGTAATTTTTTCCTTCACCATGGGGGTTTTCCCACTGAATTTTTCCTTGGTAAAGTTTTAACGAGGCAACCCATATATCATATATCTCTCACTTCAAATTTTATTTTGGTAATATCCAAGGGGAGTGTTATAGAATATTAAATATTAAGTGGATATACACCAATAACATCCCCAATAAAGTAGAAACGTATATAAATGACTACAACAGCTTATGATTCAGCTGTGAAGTTGCTTGAGTCTCCCAAAAGATTAAGCTAGTAGTTGTGCAACTACTTGTGGTTTTGAATATATAGTTCGGTATTCATACCATTTTGTAACCAACTAGAATTCAAGATAATCTACATAAGAGTTTATATTTCTATCTTCTCGTCTTTAATTTTACAACAATTGGAATAATTTTTGTACATTCGTAGCCTTTAATTTTGTTTGTATGCTATATTTTGGGTTGGGTAAACAGTTGTATAAATTATGAAGAAAAAGTTGAATAATGTACAAATTACAAATTCTAGTAAATCCAAAAACTTAAGGTATAATCATTCTACTCGCAAATGAATATCTCAACGAGCTGAAATAAGAATCTCACTAACGCGAACAAACTAGAAAAGATGCAGACTTTCACTTCCTTGAGAATCACCACTTTCAAGGATGTAGCATCTCTCATTGCAAAATTCTTTATTGTTCACCAAATATGAAAGACAATTCGCCACACTTTTCTTCTCCAATTCTTTGGATGATTTAGTTTCTTAAGTCATTTAAGTGAGTCCAATATAGTGTTCATTTCTTTCTCAATACCCAACCACTTTTTCATCTCATTCCAAATGTCTAAGCGAAATTACATTAGAAAAATAGATGATTAATCGATTCAAAATTTACACTACTCACAAATTAGATCCAACTCCATGTACCTTATTTAGTCCTTGATTCTAAATGTCTTTTATAATACCATCCAAATGATTATTTTCTGTTTAGGAGTTACGCATGTATCCCACTCAATATTAGCTCAATGTCTCAAAAAAGATCGGTGGCGAAAAACATCATAAGCCTTGATATAAAAAGCATATTATTCATCACTAGGAAGATCGTCGGTGACATAAAGATCGTTGGCGGTGGAAATTCATCTAATGAATATTCTAGACTTTCCACATTCTCAAGAGAAGTTCCAGTTTTATCCTTCAACTTTCAAACTTCTTTTAAAATAGGGGAATCTGCTTTAGTAGCTTCCCATATCCGAAGATTTTTCTCCCTTAAAAATTACCATGTACATGTTTGATCCAGAGTGAGTCTTTTTTATCCAAAATTCGCAACAACATTTTAATGAGTAATGCTTTGTTCCAAGCACCTAGGTTCTTAAGACCAAGACCCCCTTCTTCTTTCAGGGAGAAAATAGTTTTTTATTTGATTCGTGGAGATTTACCATCCCAATAAAAACTTCTACAAATACTCACAATCCAATCTCTCGCACAAACCAAAACAAATATATAGATAACCATAAACCCATTATCCCTTGAAACACCGATCTAATAACTCCTACCGACCTGCATAAGATAGAGAAAGGTCGTTCCAAGATCAAACATAACGCTCAATCTTATCAATAAGAGACTTATCATTTATAGGGAATAACACCAAAACTTTAAGTGATACACCCAAATATAAAAAAGAATCACCCCCTTCTCAAGTTGTGTAATTTCCAAGATTTTCTCAATCTAATCTTCATTGATTCACAAATAGTAAACGCTTGATTTTATTTGATTCGTGGAGATTTACCATCCAAATAAAAACTTCTATAAATACTCACAATCCAATCTCTCACACAAACCAAAACAAAAATACAAATAACCAAAAACCCACTATCCCTTGAAACACCGATCTAATAACTACAACCGACCTGCATAAGATAGAGAAAGGCCGTTCCAAGATCAAACATAACGTTCAATCTTATCAATAAGAGACTTATAATGTCTAGGGAATTACACCAAAAATTTAAGTGATACACTCAAGTATAAAAAAAGAATCACCCCCTTCTCAAGTTGTGTAATTTCCAAGATTTTCTCAATCTAATCTTCATTGATTCACAAATAGTAAACGTTTGATTTATGCACATTTAATCGGAGACCTGAACAATTATCAAAAAATTTCAAACTATTCATGAGAAATCTCACCGACTCGGAATCAACTTTAAAAGTAACATGAGATCATCGACGAATGCCAAATGTGTGATCTTAATCTTTCCAAATTTTGGGTGGTGATTAAATTCACAATCCTTATTTTTATTCAAGAATATATGGAGATATTCAAGACATTAAATAAAAAGATAAGGCGAGAGACAATTACCTAGTCTCAAGTCTTTTTGATCCTTAAAGAATCCGTGAACTTCACTATTAACTATTACTAAATATGAAGGAGTTGTAACAAATACCAGTATCCAACTACTATATTGAATCATAAACTTGAGATCGTTGTGAGCTACTATAGTTGTTACAATCCCTCAACAATTTTTGCATAATACAAAATTACTGGTCATCGATATATCAAAAACAAAAACACTTTATATTTTATCTACAAGATCAACTAAAACCGATTTCATTCTCTCAGAAAAAGTCATCGTGATAGCTTGTAAATAACGTTACAATACGAGATAGACCGATAATCTTCCACTGTCAAGGGCTTGTCTTCTTTGGAAGGAGCGAAATAATTGTGGTATTATTTTCATACATCTGAGGCATTAAGCCGGATTTAATAAACTAATTACACCCTCACAGGGTAACTAACACAATTCTAGAAGATGCACAACCACTCCTATCTCTCATATGCTGCTCCGCATATACTCTGGAGGATCTTCATACACACACGAATCCTCAAGTAATTCCGCTCCCTTCTTTGCCAGCAAGTCCGCACATAAATTCGCTTCACGGTATATAAAATTTACCTCAAATCCTGGGTGACTCCGTAGGATCTCATTACAATCTTGTCCTATATGCCAAGCTTAACTCTTAGAGCTTCCACCACCCTTCACTAGCGCATGAAACTCTCTCAGATAAGTTTCGAGATACAAGTCTTTAATGCCACGTTTCACCGCCCATCTCAACCCGTAATGTAACGCCGAACACTTCGGGTGAAAGGGAGACTTCATCACACAAGGTCATCCATCTTCATCTCTAAGCAAGCCCCTAATCTCGACTCTTCTTCTTATTAAATCACAACTACCATCGATATTTAATCTAATTTTACCTTGAGGTTTAACCCATTTAATTAATGTACTTCTTTTCCGATTTTATAACCCATTCTCTCGGTAAAAATCACTGTGATAGCTTGTAAATAACGTGACAATACGAGATAGACCGACAATCTTCCATTGTCAAGGGCTTGTCTTCTTTGGAAGGAGTGAAATAATTGTGGTATTTTTTCATACATCTGAGGCATTAGTTAATAAATTAACTACACCCTCACGGGGTAACTAACACAATTCTAGAAGATGCACAACCGCTCCTATCTTTCATTATACTGCTCCACAAATACTCTGGAGGATCTTCATACACGCACGGATCCTCAAGTAATTCTGCTCCCTTCTTTGCCAGCAAGGTCGCACATAAATTCACTTCACGGTATATAGAGTTTACCTCAAATCCTGGATGTCTCCGTAAGATCTCATTACAATCTCGTCCTATATGACAAACTCAACTCTTAGAGCTTCCACTACCCTTCACTAGCGCATGAAACTCTCTTGAATCAGTCGCGACATACAAGTCTTTAATGCCACAGTTCACCGCCCATCTCAACTCGTAATGTAACACCAACACTTCCGAGTGAAAGGGAGACTCCACCGCACAAGGTCCTGAAAATCCGGCAATAAAAGAGACATCTTCATCTCTAAGCAAGACCCTTATCCTGACTCTCCTTCTTATTAAATCACAACTACCACCAATATTTAATTTAATTTTACCTTTGGTTTAACCCATTTAATTAATGTACTCCTTGCCGATTTTATAACTCTGTCATCACACTCTTTACCCCACTCCAAAGCAAAGTCGCTAGCCCTCTTAATCCTATCGCGCTTTAATCCCACGATGCGGTTAGTCGAGGATGAATCATTAAAAAGTGCATCATTCCTCCTTGCCCAAATTATTTTTAATGCAGCAACACATACTAATGACCAATCTAGCCCTCCCGTAACTGAATTTTGTGCTAAGGTGGAGTCTGACCCACTTCTTCATGGCGGAACACAGAATGTCCCTGCCCACCAGTTCCGTGTCTTCATCGCCCTCTGACCACTTGCTTAATTCTGAGTGCAGCTGTACCAACTCGCACGAAAATAATCGTGGTTTTTAATTGTTTAAACAATATCCCTGGAAAAAAAATTCACATACCGCCATAAACTTATTTCATCACCTACCACATCCCATGATTTTTTGAAAAAAAAAAAAAGACAGTAATTATCGGGTCCAAAAATATTATGGTATTTATTCGAGAAATTATTTATTTTATACAGTTCGATACGTTTTTGCCTGCTTGGTAATTTGATCTCTGTTCTCTCCTTCTTTCACCAAGATAATGCCTTTCTTTTGGTAGCTACCAATTACTTCACCAAATGAGCTTTTAGGTGAATCTCCTCCCCTCTCCTTACCAGTCTCTTTCTACAGAACTTCAGTCCTTACTCTTTCATCTTAATGTTATCTACCTATATGGTCGGACTGATATATGGTCGGACTTGTAACACTAAAGGAATGATAGAGGGTAGGGTACATTTCTCTTTTTTAGTGTATCAATTATTATTTTTTTGTTTCAAATATAGTATTTATTCAATGAGTGATTATTATTTAATACTTGTAAGAAACATCGTGTGAATGAGTAGTCTTTCTCTATCCCTATAAGTGCCAAATATGACATTAACTGAAGCAAAAAACTATTGTTTACTCCATTTAATGTTTCTTGGAGGGTTGCCTTTAAGTGGTCACTTTCTTTTGGATACATTTGGGCTGCATTTATTGCTGTTCCAGTCCAGTAAATTATCAATCAAACAGCGGGCCGGCCGAGTCTGATTATAAGTACTCCATATCACTGATGTATCCTCGGTGTTTTTTTATCATCTGCCCTTCAACTTGCGACATCTAATCGACATCTCATCATCTGAAAAAATAAATTATTATATAGGATTGATTAAAAAAAAACATATATATTTTTAAGTTTAAAAATCCAAAAAAATGGATAGTAGTACCCTTGAAATTTTTAGTTTTACTTGAATTATAGTAAAAATCATTTGAACAAAAACTTTGTTTAAGATATATGTTATATTTTAATCTTGAAAAACTGAACCAGCTCCTTGTTGTAGGCTTAATAAAATGAATATGAATCTATACTATTGAGCATGTAAAATTCAAATATAATGTATAAGATAACTCCTCCCGACAGTTTAACCTTTTGGAAGAATCGGTTATTTAACATGATATCAGAGCCCAGATCCATAAGAGGACGGTAGTTCGAGTCTTGCCGTTGTCACCCAATATAAAATTTCATGTAGCAAAAGACTAGACATGCAAAAAATTACATGAATCTAGCTTGCACGTGAGGAGGCGTATTGAGAATGTAAAACTCAAATATAAATGTATAAGATAACTTCTTCTGACAGCTTACACTTTTGGAAGAATCGGTTATCTAACATATACATCTTATAAAAATAATCCCCATGGTAGGAATAGCTACACCGCCATAAATCGATAAATTTTTCTTTTTTTTTTTTCTATCTCCCTTTCCTTTTGTTTAAACCTCTCATTTTCTTCTTCTCCCTGTCTTTTTCCTTTTTTTTTTTGCCTTAGACCTTAAAAAATATGAAACTTTTTTAGTCAAATTTAAACGACAATGTTGATGAAGCTTTTACTTTATCACATGACTCAAACAAGGTTTACGCCGCCTTTGATGATACTAAGCTCTTTGTAAAAATGTTAGCTTCAGATTCCATTAGCTTTACTTATCTCAAAAGTATAACAATTAAACATTGGGGTGGTAAGAGCAAGCTTTCGGTTGAGAAAAAAAGGTCCTAATGTTGTTTACTCAAGTTTGAATATCAAGAAAACTCTAGCCTTTTTTCTTTCAATTTGGCTCTCTAGAGAAAGATAAAAAATAGAACAAAACATGCAAGCCCTTGACCTAGGGTTAATTGAGTCTCATATGTCGTCGACGCAACTCCTATCTCAAACTATGAAGATGCGCTTATGCTTGACAGAGATGGCGAGAAGGTTGAAGATACTGCAAAGATAAGGAGGAATTCAATTATATCAAATTAGAGATGGATTTGTGGAATGAGAAGGGTCTAAATGATGCTAGTGAGGATTGCATGATTGTCCCACAACAACACTAAAGAGGTTTATGATACATTTCTGGAACTGCCAAGGGATCGGTAAGCCCTTGACAAAATTATAATTGCTTGATGTGGTCAAGCATAATAATACTAAGGTACTATTCATTTCTAAAAATAAGCAAAACTTTTCTTTTCTGAATAAGCTTCGCAATAAAGTAAATATGGACATTATTTCCTTCATTGAACCTTAAGGTAAGTCGGAGGGTTAGCGGTTCTGGCTAAGAATTATATTAAATTTGAACAGATGTTTTGTTTTAAAAATATCATTCATTGTAAAATGGAGTTAAGTGACATGTGGAAGTAAAATTTTCTCTTATAAATGGCCCTAATTCATACAATGATAAGATTTCTTTTATTTCAAAATAAAGAAAAAAGGTCCTTAGTCAGCCTCTTGGTGTGTTTATAGGGGATATTAACTATATAAGAAATGCTTCAGATAAAATTAGGGGTGAGAAGCCAAAAAAGAAAAATATGAAGTTGTTCGATGATTTTATAAATCAAGCTTGTTTGCTTGATCTCCCTTCTAAGGGGGTTAGATTTACTTGGAGTAACAAAATAAAAGGGGATGAACTTATTAAAGAATCACTTGATAGAGCTTTTGTAAACCATGAATGCTTACTCTTAGTCTTGATAGTTGGGTTGCTTCTCACCCAGCAGTTGGATTAGACTACTCCCTTAATTTTCTTCATGTTGATAATAAACCCATGAAAACCAAGGCTAGATTCATTCTGGATATAACTTGGTTAACTCACAACTCTTGTCATGTAGTTGTTTTGAAGAGTTGGAAAAACTATACAAAATTAATTGGTAGGGGCATTGATGTATTTCAAAAAAAGATTAAAAGTCTGTCTTTTGGCTTGACTAGATGGTCTAAAACTTATATACTAAATCAGAGGATTCTTATAAACAACACCTTACCAAAATTTGAAAAGATAGCAAATTTTCCTTTCTCTAAAGAGATTTTCGATAAATATAATGGTCTTACAAAAAACTAGATGAACATTGTGTTAAAGAAGAAAATGATTAGGCCATTAGATCTAGAATTATGTAGTGGCTAATCCACAAATACAAACAAGGGTGGGCTTCATTGTATCAAGAGGCGTGGGAGTAACTTCACTTGATTTTCATTCTCTTGTGTTTTAGATATATATTATTGAGTCATGCAATTTTTTTAGATTTTTTTTTTCTTTCTATATAATCTTACTTAATATTTTTACAATATTAGAAAAAAATTGTTATTTTTTTTATTAATAAATTGTATATCAATAATCTTAAACAAAAAGAAAAACAAAAAAATCTTTAATAACATTAACAAAAAATTGTTTCAAAAATTGAGAGTGGGCTTGAGCCCACCAAGGCATAACATAGATTCGTCAGCGGAAATATGTGGCTCAATTTGGAAAATAAAAACAAAGTACTTCCAAACTATTACAAAATAAAAAAAGAAGCTAAAGACAAAACTACTAGACGTAAAGTTAAGTCTGGGGAATCGACTGAAAGTAAGAACTGCATTTCATCATAAATAGTTTAGTATTTATCTTGTTTTTCTGAACAGTTGGATCAAGAGATTATGCTCCTATTCTGAGCAATATTAAACCTCTTGTTAATGAAAGTATGAACAAAGATTAAACTAGACCTAGATCTGGAAAAATCATTTGAAGCCTATATGCCAATAAAGCACAAGGTCCTGATGATCTTTCTGGGTTTTTTTACATCAAGTACTAGGATTTAATTAAGATTGATGTTCTGAGAGTTGTTTCTGACCTTCTCAATAATAATAATAATAATAATAATAATAATAATAATAATAATAATAATAATAATAATAATAATAATAATAATATAAGTGTTATAAATAAGAGCCTTATAACACTAAAACCTAAATATATTAACCCTTACTCTATTGGGTCTTATAGACCAACTAGCTGTGCATATTTTATATATAAAGTTATATCTACGATTTTTGTCCTAAAGCTCCCGTCTTATATGGAACACCTTGTAAATAAATCTCAGATGCTTTTATACATGGTAGATCTATTTTTGATAACATTCTTATTACCCATGAGGTAAGTCACTACTTAAAGAATAAAAGAAATTCAAACTCTCATGATATAGCCATCAAAGTCCATATAGCTAAGGCCTATGAACATATAGAGTGGTATTTTTTCTTTGGTCTTCTTTTAAAATAAATTATTTTCAACACCTGGGTCGAATGGATTAAAAATTGTGTAACAAGTGTATCTTATGAAGTGCAAATCAATTGTAAATTTTGTTCAGATTACTAAACCCTCTTAGAGGATTAAGGTAGGGTAACCCCATATCCCTATTTCTCTTATGTCTTGTTACTCAATCATTATCAGATCTTTTACAAGATGTGTATATTAATAAAAATATTAAGGGCATTAAAATATCTAGGAATTCACCTAGCATTACACATAACTTATTTGCATATGGTAATTTTTTTTTCTCTGGAGGAAAATATAAATAATATAGGTATTTTTCAAGACACTTTACACAAATATAGCTATGCTCCTGGCCAGAAAGTAAATTTAAACAAGATTAGCATTTTATCTAGTAAAAATACATCCTCTGATGTAAAATCTCAAGTTACTAGCTTACTCAGATGGAATGAACTTGTAGACTCAGGGTAAAACTTAGGAGATCTTACCTCCCGGGGTAGATCAAATGTTAATGGATTGGAAGGGCTCTTGGACACTATACTATCTAGAATGTAGGCTTGGGACACTAAGCTTTTAGCCCCTACTGGAAAGGAAACTCTCATTAAAGCTATTATAAATCCTATACCCAATCATATTATGTCTGATTTTATTATACCTAAGAGTGTTATTAATTATATTTCTTTATGATTACTAACTTCTTATGGGATAATAAATAGGCCGGAACCCATTGGATAAGATGGACAACTCTAATAAAATGAAAATGTGATGGAGAGTTGGGATTTAAAGTTTTTTGTAACAATAATTTGTCTTTACTTGCATCAAATGCTTGGAAATTATTGATTAAATCCGAGTCCACACTTTTTAAAATATTGAAGGGTAAGTATTTTCCTAATTCTTTCTTTCTTAACGCTAATATAGGGAATAATTTCTCCTGGGCCTGGAACTGTCTCTTGTTAAGTAGAGATTTATCTGCTACAAAATTGTTTTAGAATATTGGTAAAGGAAATCAAGTAAACATATTGGAATTCTTCTGGATACCAGGTATAAAACAATTGGTTTAACCTAGTTTTCACTATCCAACTCTGGTTAGAGAACTTCTGAATGAAGAAGGAACAACTTGGAATATAAACATACTACAAAAATCTTTACCTTTTCAGTTATTGCAACCATTTTGAAGATTCATGATGCTCATTTTTTACACAAACACTCCAATATGGATTAATTCCATAACTGGTAGCACTAATGTAAAATAGGCATACAGATTCTTTAGGATGGCACAACTTGAAGAGAAAAAAGTGAAAAGGATTAACAAAGACAATACATCACATACTACTAGGGGTGAGCAAAATAAAACCGAAAAACCGAACCGATCCAAAAAACCGAAAAAACCGAACCGAAAAAAATCGAAAACCGACGAAACTGTTCGGTTTGGTATAAGCTTTTTAAAAACCCGAAATAGTTCGGTTCGGTACGGTTTTTCTATGCTAAACCCAACCGAAAAACTGAACCGAGAAAAATACAAAAATTAAGACATTCTTGAATTTAATATATATTCTTGAAGAGATGATGAAAATGGGATAGAAAATGGAATAATTTTTTAAAACAAAAATGTTCATATATGACATGTACTGCCCCTAAAAATGTCATAATATGCGACATATTCTTACATAAGTCATTAGTCGATATATTTTAAAAAAATCTTTCGTTTATTAATATTTGTTGAAAGTAAAGCATACACATTAAATTTTATAAATATTTCTTTGAAATTATTTGTTTACGACTAAGATATATAATATTTGACTTCTAGAAATGCAATTTCCTACACGGGTCAATAAATGAAAATCAAACACTTCATATATGGATTTGTTAGAAAATAAAAAATCTTAAGTACACGCATTTAAAATATATTCAACTATCGAATTAAACACATACCAAAACCGGAAAAAAAACGAACCGAACATATAGCGAACCGAAAACCGAAAAAACCGAACCGATAAAAACCGTTCGGTTCGGTACCGACACCTTTAAAAACCGAATCATTCCGTTTCGGTTTCGGTTATGGCAAAAAACCGAGCCGAACCGTACCGTGCTCACCCCTACATACTACTACTAAAGTGGTTTGGAAATATATATGGAAGCTTAAAGTTGCTCCAAAGGTCAATTTTTTTTTTGTGGAAGGCTTGTAATAATGGTTTACCCACAAATAACATTAGATATAATAGAAGAATGACTTCTAATTCAAGTTGCAGCCTATGTGGTTTAGAACCAAAAACAGTAGAACATGTTTTATTTCACTGTGATCGCGACAGGGCAATCTGGTTGGCCTCCCCACTGAAGTTTCTTTCTTGTAAAGGACCTACTTTTAATATTTCAATTTGGGTAGAACGCTTGAGTGAATATTTTAACTCAGGGTTCAAATATAAATAACTTAGTTGGGGAATCGGTAGCAAATATGGTCTAAAATATTTGGAAGGAAAGAAATGAATTTATATTCAAAGGAATAACCCTTGACCCTTAACCAGTTATTAAAAAAGCACTACAAACCAATGATGAATAATTATTTGCAAATAGAAAATATTCTGAGGTTTTAGAAATCCAAAACATGGAAATTATGAATGAGCAAGAAATTATGAGTTGTAGTGATATAAAATCAGTCTTAATGACTCTAAAAATAGTTGGGTTCCCCCCTTGCTTGAACAAGCTTAAGATTAAGACAGATGCTGCATGTGACTCTAAAATTCTAATGCTTATACTGCTTCTGTTGTTAGGCATCATACATGTAATATTTTGGATGATACTACAACATGTGTGAGTGCATTATTTCCTTTGGAGGTAGAAGCAAAATAAGTATTTCAACCTTGTAGATTGGAGAATTCTTACACCAAAGGATTAGTCACTATTGAGAATTATTTATCTTCTTTTATGAAGGCTCTTTTACGTAATGATGCTAAAGAATCCCATAACATTGAGCTTTTGGTAAATGAGATTAGATGTTTTAGTAAACATGATACCTCTTTTATCTTCTCCATGATCCTGAGCTAAAGTTGTTGGCCATATTAATCCATCATGAAGGAATCAACGCCACTTTCATAAGAAATCACGTACAAAATCACAAGAATTTAAGTAGCAGAATCAAGACTGAAAAAGAGGTATGAATGAATTTGTCATTAAATTCGAAATTGTTGAAGTTAGAAATGCAATTTGGTAGAAAAGGCCATGGACCTTAATGGGAAATCATCTAGCCTTAAATAAGGTTAAAAATGGCAACCAAGTTGTTTCATATACTACCCTTTGAATACATCTTTTTTAGTCTGCCACAAAAAGTGCTCAACACAAAAAAAAATCACTAACATGTGAAGATAAATTGGTTTCATTCATGAAATAACACTCCCTCTTGGTAAACTTATCAACGATCAGTCATTCACGAGAATCAAGATTGATTAGGATTTAAAAATGTCGATCTTATCAGGGTTTAATTTATGGGAAAACACTCATGCTCCTACTTGGATCAAATTTAAATTTTAAAATTTAGGACTGGTGTGTTATGGATATAGACATTTTGATCATTAAGAGAGAATTTACAACATACATATCAAGGTGGTACCAAAAACTGAAAGTTGTATTAAGATATCGATCAGAATCACAAACTCCACCATGATTAACACATGAAGAAGTTTCCATGTGAAGAGAAAGGTGATGATGAACCTAAGAACATGAAAATGTCAGATAAGAGGGGGTCATATCAAGAACAAAGCTTTAATTTTGACGGTGAAGTACTGAAATGGTAGAGGTACCGTGTTTCAACTTTAAGGCTGCGAAACAAAACAATGAAACAACGGGTAAAGACCAAAGGAATATAGAAGAATAAGAAACAATGGCTGCTAGAAGAAAAGGTAATACGATTTTGTTTGCTCCCTTAGATTTGGAAAAAAGCATTACCAATACTGACGTGGAGTTTAAAAATTAGCCACAGTGGAAGCTAAGATGACAACTAGTAATACATCAAAATGAACATGTGAGATGCAAATTACATTCAGGACATATGAAATCCCAACACCTCATTCTTCTATCGTTTTACCTCAATCATCGACCAAAATCACCCCAAAGTATTACCTAACCCTATCGACGAACCTAACATTCTTACATCCCAACGCCACCATCACAACCATGCTCACTAGCAACTAATCCCAACCCCAACCATCCCTTAGAGAAACCTCAAACACCCAAAATCTTTGTCCCAGAAATCACATCCAAAACAAATAAAAATAACAATCGAGATGAAGATGAGATAGTGAATATTGCGACTCTATTTAAAACATATAATGAAATATTCATACCTTGTGAAGAAATTAAGAGTGGCAGAATCAAGCTTCGAGAAAGTGTAAAGTATGGAAGAGATGGTTGGATAAGACAAAAATGGTTACTACATGGATTCTATTTATTGATCATTTCACAAAAAATGAATATAGCAGAATTAAATTGAGATAGGATGCTAGAATCGGAACACCTGTCAAGAAGACTGTTACAAAAGAGAAGCAATGAGAGTCCAAAGTCTAACCATGTATGGGTGCAGATAAAGACCTCACAGAAGCTAATAAGGATCAACAAAATGAACAGGAATTGATCCAAAGAAATCCCAAATGAAGAATGATACAGTTTGCTAGGAAATGTTAGGGTATTGGTAGCACCCTAACATTCCGAAACCTCGAGGAGATTTGTGCAAAACCCCTTCCACATGTAATCTTCCTTTGTGAAACTATGAATAATAGCCTAACTATGTTAAATGTTTCAAATTTTTACTAACATGGAATAAATTCATACTATGGACCCAAAAGGTGCTAAGGGTGACCTAACTTTATAAGCAGAAAAGAACAGTAAAATTAAAGTCTTATAAAGATGTGAGGAATATATACATTGTTCAATTGAGAATGATAATCAAACTAAATCTTATGAAAGCTTTATGTATGTAAGTACGTATGACACTTTAAAAAGTAATTACTTAAACAAAATTAGCAAATATAAACCTGCTAATGCACCTTGGAACTTAATTGGAGATTTTAATTGTATAAAATACCCAAATTAAAAAGTGGGATGTGATATATACCATGAAAATCTTTATAGAATTTTAATATTTTTATAAACCTCAATAACCTTGAGGAAACAACCACCTTTGGTGGTAAGTATACATGAATCAACATAAGGTCAAGAAAGAACTTAATGAAGGCCACTTTAGTAAGAGTGTTCCACAATATTCGATGGGTATATCTTTACCCAGAAGCTTGGGTAGCCGTTATCCCATCCATAGGATCTAATCACTGCCTTTTAATAATTCTTGATAAAAAATTAATAAAAAACAAAAGGAAGTTCTACTTTGAGTCATTTTGGACTCTTGAGAATGACTGCCTTAATATAATAAATAAGTTCGGAATGACTTCAGAACTTAAAGAGGAAATACGAATGTAGTAATAAACTTTAAACTCAAAAAGTGTAGAAAACAACTAAGAGAATGGAGTAAACGAAAGTCCAATAAAATAGGAAAAACATCAATAATCTTATGGAAAGGTCGGAAGTTATAACAAATGGAAAAGTCCCCCCATGGATACCAACTGTTTCGTGATATACACAAATAACCCAAGTTTACAAAAGTGTGCAAATAGGTACCCAATGTTTCGTTTTTAGGCTCACGTTTGTACTCGCTGTAAAGTTTGGCTTTAAATGCCACGTGTCAATAAATAAAACCATGTCCCTATTTGCAAATAAGGAACATTGGGTACCCGTTTGTCCACTTTTGTAAATTTGGATACTTCATGCTGAAGGGAAAAGGTAGCTACTCCATTGACACATGGCGTTTAACAGCAAACTTCATGGGAGGTACTATCTGGAGCCTAAAAAATGGTATTTGTTTGTCCAATTATGCAAACTTGGGTACTTATTTATCAAAATTTGAAACAATAGGTAACCACGGGGAAAATTTCCATATAACAAACAATAACAGTACTAATCACTAGAGGAATAATATAATAACATTGTTAAAATATCGAGGAAATATGGATAAGAGATGAGAGTTTTTGAAAAGATAGATCCAGAAACCTCTAGCTTAATAAAGGAGATAAAATGTATATTTTTATCATGCTTGTACAAAGGAAATGAGAAGTAAAAACTACATTGGGTGTAATCAACTGGGAGTCTGTTGGATTTTTTTGGACTTTAAAAGTCCAGAGGTATTTTTTTGGACTTTAAAAGAATCACTAATGGAAAAGTCAACTGGATAAAGGATAAAAGTTTAATTGATAAACAAATTAAATATTATTTTAACAATATATTTAGAATTTCAGGAAAGAGGAATTACTCTAGTTCCCTTCATTTAATTAACCTGCTATAACCAATGCCATGAATGAAGTACTTAACAAACACATTAGTGAACAAGAAGTTAAAATAACTACATGGAACTGGTGCAATTAAATTCCCATGCCCTGGTGGTTTTAATGGTATATTCTATAAGAAGTATTGGTAATATATGAACCTTGATAGTATGCGAGTAATAAACAATTACTGATACAATGGTGGAAGCTTAGAACATATTAGCCATACCTTGATAACAATTATACCAAAAGTTAAAAAACCTACAAATATTAATCAATTTAGACCTATAATTTGCTTCAATCATATATACAAAATTATGGAAAAAGTACTAGTAAAAAAATTACAACCCTTAATGAATATAATAGTACTTGAAAATTAAAATGATTTTATACCTAATCAATTTATTCAAGACAATAAAATAATTGCGCATGAACTAATAACTCACATAAAAAGGAAAAAGAAAACAAATAAATACTTGATTGATCTAAAAGCATATAAATTTATTGAATGAGATTATTTAAATGATCTAATGATATAATTGGGGGTTCAGTAAGATTGGGTAAGAAAAACCATGTTTTGCATTACCATAGTTACATACTCAGTGTTAATTAATGGGAATATTTACAAATTAAATAAAAACTAGGGGTATACAAAAGGTGAATATCCTATCCCCCTTAATTTTGTACATAGTTTCACAAACTTTAAATACTCTTATACACCATAAAAAAATAAGGAATTAAAAGGATTAAAAATTGGCAAAAGATTCTAAAAATTACTCATCTACTTTTTGCAATAATACTATTTTCTTTATTAAAGCATAATATACTGAAATAGAGGTCTTTAATGATGTGATGAATAAGTATAAGAATGAACCAGTTGGGATTAGCTCACTGGCCAGGGCCTTGGTCATCCAATCTAGTGGTGCAGGTTTGAACCAAGTCAGTGACTCCGAGTCCAAAGTGACTCTCCTATGTAACAAAAAACATAAGTATGAAAATGCTACATGGATTAGTCTTAAGCTTAATATATGTGGGGCAATTTTTTTTGTGGGGCAATTTTTAGCCCAAACACACCATAATTAATACAAAATATAATGGTCAATAGGCCGAATATGAATAAAACATATGAATCTAGGTAATTACCTAGGACTCCTAACTGAATGGGGATAAACAAACAAAAGACTTACAAATTGTAATTGATAGGATTTTAATGAAAATTGAAAACTAGAAAACTATTTACCTCTCTGAAGGAATAAAAGAGGTTTTAATAAAAAGAAATTCTACAAAGTTTACCCAGTTATATAATATCAAACTTCTTAATTATACAACATCTATCATAGCTAGCTTATGGTGGAGTAACAATGGTAAAAGGAGAATCCATTGGGCTAGTTGGAACTCATTAACAAAATATAAATATGAAGGAAGACAAACCTAGCCATCCTGGGTAGACAGGTTTGGAAACTTGCTAATAATAATAACTCACTACTTTATAAACTTTTAAAAGGGATACACTTTTGGAATACTACTTTTTAGGGGCAAAATATGTAGTGGACCTACGTTGGTCTGGAAAAACCTTATACATCGTAGAAATGTATTCCTAAACGTCACTTAATGGAAATTATGAGATTGTAAACCATTGAACTAGAAATACATATATGGATAAATGGAAATAAAGATAATTTCAAGCTTAATAGGAGCAATTGTAAAAACCTTAGTGTTGGCCTAATGTCCTTTTAATCTTGTTTTAATATTTTCCAAATCGTGTTTTAAATATCCCCGAAATAGTGCACTATACTTTTCCTAACTAAATATCTATTATTCATGTCTTTAACACTATTTCTTAAGATTTCTACACCATCCGGACCAGCTTACCGGCGCCAGGACCGGCATACCGGCTGGCGAACAGAGCTTTGGTGCGGTACAACGCACGGACCTCGCGGTGCACCGCAAGTTAAAGTTTTATGCATTTTATTAAAGACAAAAGGCATATATCAATTGGGAATATTAATAGATCCGTTGGACACAAGACTTATAACCGTTGGGATCATTTTGCAGCTATAAAATGACGGTTCTTCAAGGCTATAATCACACCTTCTATCAACAAACACTAAAGAGCTTAATTGTTATCATCCAAGAAGGTGTCAAGAGCTATACATTGTCAAAATCATTCTTAGTGTGCTATAAAGTTTTTATCCACTCATTCAAGGAGTTAATTCAATAAGCCACAAAGTTCTATCGACTCAAAATGAGTCTTTCATGCTTAGTGTTTTATCTACTCATTAGGAGATTGTTAGAAAGGTTGTTTCACCCTTTAAACACTTTGTATTTATCCTCTTAAGTCTAGTTCTTGTAATAGATATATTAAGAGAGAATTTAAGTATCGGGAGTATACTCAATGTCCTTTTGTTGTGATAGAACAAGAGTTTGTCCTTCGTGGTATCGAAGAGGTTGTAAGGGTTATTGTGTTCTCGACCTGGTTAAGAGAGACACGGGAGCTTAGTGAAAAGCTTTAAATCCTAAGGAGTCTCCCTTAGGTAGTGGATGTAGGTATAACTGAACCACTATACATCGTTGTGTACTTTCTATCCCTACTCTATTTACTTTCCGCACTCTATATGTTTGATTATATGCAAGTATGAATATTGTAGTAATCCTTATCTAGATAATCATACTTATGGTAATCTAGAGTAGTAAGAGAATAGGAATTTGATTTACTTGTTTAACTTATATATCGAACCTCTAGCTTATCCTGCATGATCCTGTAAGAGTTTGATATACTAGTTGACTTAGAAGTTTTTGTAAAACTTATAATTATCCAAAAGATTTTTAATTAGGCATTAATCTTATTAGTAATCCTATTCACCCCCCCCCCCCCCCCCCCTCTAGGACTTTCATTAGTGGTCTTTTTAATATTAATACAAAATCTTGGAATCATAACCTAATTAGTAATATATCCTACTCAATTATATACTAGTATGTAATACCACAATTTGAATGTAATGACTAACTATGCTATGATATTGGCAAAAATGGTAAATATACAGTAAAAGAAATCTATCATAAACTAAAAAGAGATGAATATGAGAGTAAACCAGCTAAGAATAATATATTACCAACTATAGCTCAGTTACATACAAAAGGTTTATGGACCTTAATATAGCATTTAAAAGCAACACCAAAATTTAGAAAATTTATGTGGTGATCAATTAAAAACCTACTCCCAACAAAGGAAACCTTTTTTAAAAAGCATTGTAGTATAACAAAAACTTGTATAATATGTAATTTAGAAACTGAAATAGTATAACATACGTTATTAGTTGCCCTTAGGCTAAAAGTGTATGGTTTGCAAGCCCATTAAGCATAAAAACACACAAGAGTACTAATAACAGATTGGACTAGTGGATTACTAATACGATTCAAGATATACAATTTTTTTTATAAGAATGATAGAATTTTAGCATTTGTATGTACCACAGATTGGCCAATTTGGAAAAAAAGAAATAACTTTATATATAATAATATAAAAGCGAAGCATTAGATACTATTGTTTAAGATAACAACACTTGGAAGGAATACTTAAAGGCTGCTGAAGCAAGGGAAACTAATTTTCTGGATATAAGAGAGTCTAGTAGTAACACTAATAATCAAAATAAACTCCTTATAATGTAAGAAATCATAAAACATAAATTAATGATAGTACTAAAAATAATACCAATGATTGCAGTATTAACAACAAAGGAAAATAGGAATAACCTCCTTCTAACTACATCATGATTGATTGTGATGCTTCAGTGCAACTCTGACTTGTATTTAGGGATTTTAATGATGGTTTTATTACATTAAAATCATGGAAAATTAATACATATTCGATTTTTAAGGCTAAAGCAACTAACATTTTGAAAGTTACTCAAATAAAATTTGATTACCCTTTGGGGAAAGTTTCAATTGAAAATGATTCGAGCACTATTGTGCTACCTCTCCAAAGCAATCGAAATTCACGGACCTTAATATTTGTAATATTTATGACTATGATGAGCAAGCCAGGCCTATTTATTCTCCGATTTCTAGGAGAGACAAGGATGCAGTTGACTGGGTTGCCAAAGATGAACTCCTTAGCACTTTGTTTGACAACTGGAATTCAGTAGATTCCTACCCAGCTATCAACTATTCTACTTAGATATAATTCCACTTTTGGAATTGGATAATTTGTAACGGTAAACTCACTATTATCTAATCTATATATCATGCATTTTGACAAAAATAAACCCATCTTTAATGTATCTTTGCATATAAAGGACGAAGATGACGTGAAAATGGTGATTATTAATATTAATTTTGTTTAAAGTTTCATCATATGCAATGTTTTTTATAGATGAGGAGAAAGATTACGTGAAATGATGTCTTAAATAAAGAGTGAAGATGTAGATGAACGCGTAAAGAAGGAGATGTAAATTGGATGATAAGTATGATATCAAGGAGATTTTGTGGTATGGTGAAGATGTTGTTGAGGGTGTAGACAAATTTGACAATGGATATGACAGTTTTTCTGGTAACTCACTACTAGATCGCTCTTCTTTAGCGACAATGTTATTAGCGATGACTTATATTTCGTCGTTGATGACATCCCATTAGAGGCATGCCACGTTTTTCGTCGCTATTAGGCTATAAAAAACTATTAGCGGGGACTTGTATTTCGTCACTAATGATTTCATATTAGAGAAGAGACACATTATGTTGGTCAAATGGGATTTTTCTAAGTGTTGAACGGGTTGATGATGACTTGATTAATACGTTAATCTAATTGTAAAGACTAACATAATATATTCACTTGGTTAAATGTTATTTGACGTTGAATAAGTAATTGAGTCATAAAATTTATGGAGGAAAAATGAATAAATAAATAAACAGTTTTTATTTATTTATATACGTAGTAAAGGTGAAAGAAAGAAAAAAAATTAGATTTTTACTATTTTCATGTGGAAGTCCCCATAGTAAAATTATGATAAGTACAAAGGATCCATTACTATTGGGCCAAGGCCAATAATTATGTATTTTATTATGTATCGTATCTTTTATTTAAAAGACACAACTCTAAATTTTCTAGTCACAACTCTTTCTAATGGATGCCTAGCCACCTATTCATTTTTTATAAATAGTTTACCAACTCAAACATTTTCTTCGTTCATATTTAAAGCATTAATCAATAAAATTATATGAGAATTATAGAAAGAAGCGGCTTTACTAAGTTCATTGAAATTCTTAAGAATTCGTGTGTCAGTTTCTTTTGAATAGTTTAAGATAATGGGATTAATGGTGGAAGAAAGAGAAATTGTGTTAGTCTAGTAATTAGTAGTATAAATAGAGCTATTATAATGTACTATCAGTCTTGCACTTAAAAGAATTTTTCAAGCCAAATCATTAATAGAGTTTATCTTTTCTCTTATTATTTTTATTTGTCCACTCAATTTACTTTGATGTGTAGAATATGTGTCAAAAATAGTCAAGACTTTATTTTTTAATATAACCTTTTATAACTAAGAAGGATTTGTCCTTTTTGATAGATCAATCAATTTTTATTTATTCTTGAATATCTATTTGCATCTCGTGGGTTTATTCTCAGGAGGGAGTTTCACTACTTTTCATGTATGGTTTTGCATTACAAAATCTATTTTGCTAGTTACCGCTTCTTTCTACTAAGGAGCATCAAGGGTTGACATAGCCTCTTTAATGTTCGTAGTTCATCATCCATTATGTAAGATAGGGAGTCAGGACTAACTAATTTGGAGGTCCCAATCATCTTAATCCTTCTTTATTCTTTCTCAGTTGGAAACTACTTTTGGTCTTACTCTTCGGTTGGCAATGACTTTTAATCTTGCTCTCTAGTTTCTTGTTGAATTTCATCACGTGTTCTTTTTTATGGTATTGAGTTCTGGTATGACATTGTATATAAAAAATGTCTCAAATAAATGTGCATTCTTAATTTAACAGATTTTTTAGTTTGGATACACAAAACCAAAATTGAATAATACAATTTTTTGTAGATACTGTAATAAAAAAAATTACGAAACAAAACAAAAAAATAGATATTATTTTTGGTGTATGAAGTAAAACAAACGTTATATAAATGTTTTAAAAAGATTAAGAACATGAGTAAACCAGACGTGGTAAGAGGTAAGATTCATTGTCGAGATTCACATTGGATTTGAGATTTTTAAGGTATTTATGTAATATACTCGTGTTTTACATTTTGTTAGCTTCAATATTTAGAATACAACGACAACTAGTCTGATATGATGCATACACAGAATTATTCAAACATTAAAAAACTCTAAATTGATCTTTCTCTGCAATTAGATTTTAATAATTTATGAAAAAACAAAGTTACGTCAAATATTTATGGATGTAATACATATATTAAAATGAGCTCATAAGTCGGGCGAGGTAACTTTTCAAAAAGATACATGTTCAGAAAATGGTCGCTCATTTGTTTAAAAGACACTTGTTTGAATGATTGTCAAGAGAAAGTTGTTGGAATTTAAACTTTTAATTAATTATTCTTGGAAAATTGATTTGGTTTGTATAGACGTGTGGTTCAATGGGGATTTTTTTTTGTTCGAAAACATAATATATCCCCCTCTTTACAAAACTATGGTGCCCGAAGGTCCGAATAATTTAGCTAAATAGCATTTATGAACTAAATTTTTTAAATTTTTTTTTTTCAATGTGAGACTTTTACTCGATAAAATTGCACCTCACACATATTTTACAATACTCTATCAATTCATTTAAAGAGTCCAATTTCTCATTTAGTACTAAGTGATTTTGACCAAATAATATTATTTCCTTAATCTTCAATATAAGACTAATTTTAATTTACATTTTAAGTCATTTCAAGGTGCGAAAATTTAAAATTATTTTGAACTCAAGTGAATCATATCTTATGGGTTAGAATCAATTCTCAATAAAAATAATAGCATAACATCATAACAGTTTTAGTAGAAAAATTAAAAACTACAGTCCTAGAGTGTTATGGAGATGATTGGACTGTGAAAATTGAAATGAAGTAGATGATGTTGATATGTGGATTGAAGATGATTACTATGTTTGTGAAGATAGTGATTGCAAAATGAAAGATGGTGGGATGATGAAAATGATGGTAATTGATTGGAAGGTTTCTGATATTATTTGCAGATGAATGTGATGATATGTGATCGATAGAGCATAAAATATATTCAAAGAATATTTGGATTTTTTATGACTAAGGATAGTTTAGGTATTTTATCTATCGTTAATAAATTTAACAAATTAATGATTATTTATGGTCTTTTTTTTAGCATAAATTTATATCTTGGTAAGTTTTTTTACTACATGGACATCTTAACTTAATTTCGGAGACGAGCGTGAAATTAATCTATCTAATTCTACGCTTTCTGATAAACTTACAATCTAATTTTCATATGAATGGTATTTGAATAATATACATCATTATTCTTAATTTTAATATATATATAATTGTTATTGTTTGCAAATATCAATGACTAATTTACAACTCAATTTGGTTTAATTCATTTAATTAACTGACTTTGTTGAGTTTTATAAATAAATGAACCGCCAAGACGTGATTATGCATATCTTTTTCCCTTTTGGGGAAGTGTAGGATTTGGCTGAATTTCGGACAAATTTAACCCATAAATGTTTCAGATTTGTTTTAGAAACTCGAAATGTTATGCATGTGAAGTCTAATAATTTGTCTTATGCTGCCAAAAAGGGTTTACTTGTTGTAGGTCCCTTCAATAGTTGATGGATGCTGGCAACAATAAGCACAGACTACAAAGTCAATGCACAGATATCTCAGTGCTAAAATGTCATAATAACTTAGCCCTTCATTTTTTTATAATGCTTAAGGTCAATTATTCTTCACATACCCCAACCTAAAGGTGATTCCTTCATCAAAACTACTCGGGGCTTTATTCCATAACACGAATATAGAAAGCCAAGATTAACAGGATACTGAACTATGAGAAAGCTGAAGAGTCTTGGCGCTTCAAAAAAAAGTCACTTGATAGATACCGATGCTCATATTTCTTCAAAAGATGAGGTATACATTGAAATGAATTCGTAACATATATATAAAATATACATAGTTTTATGATGGACTGATATCGTTCACTTTTAGCAGATATTACAGCTTCAGAAGCAACTCAAAAACCAGTTCGTGACTAGGTATGCAATGGAAAAAGCATTATGTTCCACGGACATTTCGCATGATTTCACGAGCGAAAGCATGTATTCCGAGGTTCTTGCTTACTCTTCTATGCTTCAAATCACAATACTGATGTTTTATCAGTTCGATTCATTAGTGTATTATCAGATTGAAAATAATTAGATTTGAACTAAAGCTAGATACTTTTGCTGCACAAAAGAATAATCTTGAATTATAAAAAGCTTAGTCTTATATTAGTTTTGATGATTCTAAATTCTGATTGAAAGATTTCAACAAAAATTCAATAGAGGACATTTCTGTGTTCTGACCTCGATATTTGCTCTCAGCCTGCCAAAAATCTGATTAAAGAAATAGCTGTTCTGGAGCTGGAAGTCAAGAACTTGGAATTATATCTTCTTACAATGTACCGGAAAATAATTGGTAAAAGTATAAATTCAGTCTCGGGAGGTTTGATTTCTCAAGAAGTTTCCGAACCTGACATTTGGTCAAAGAGAGAAAACAGTAGTCGCTCTATGCAGGTTCAAGATTCATTGGATGTTGCCATTGTTAAAAAAGACCACATTCTTGTAGCGGAAAAGCTAATCAGTACTGGTGTTTGTACATCGTCGGTATCTCAACGCTGGCCAAGTGCTATAAGAGCATCTCCTACAATGGAAGCATTGAGTGAAGCTATGTACTCAAATAAATCTTTACCCTTATCATTGCTCGAGGTTAGTACGTACTACTACATTAGTTTGGATTTATGATAATGACAAGAAAATGACTTCAGTAGTGTATAATGACACGTTATCCTTTTTGATCCCGTTAATTTCTTTATTCAGAAGTTGTAGATTACATATAAAAGTTTGCAGTCGCCTAGTTCTGAAATGAGTATCACGTGTTGTTCTTGCATGGCAATCAAAATTAGCCTCCTCTTTTGATCTTTGGTCTCTTGCAATTGCAAAATTAGAATATCAAAATTCAAAAGTTATAAAAGCATTTTCACACTGTCCCACATCAGTGGAAGAGTTAAAATTAAAGATCTCATTACATGATTACTTCAAGATATAAAAAATAATTCAAGATATAAAAAATAAATAAAGATATATATCATCTAAATCTATACCACCTAATATAATATCTATGATATCAGTTATAATATCACATAAAAGTGAAATAAATTTTGATTATAAATATATTTTTAACTCTTTTTCAATCTAATCATGTCATTTTGTTTGTGATATATTTTTTGGTGGTATATATCATTACTTCCAATTCAAGTGTCAATTATACCTTACTTATATCTTGAAAAATGATTGATATAAAATTTTTAAGTATCGAGATAGTATCACAACCGTTTTAAAGATTGTGGTATATATTCGTATTATTTCAATATTTGTAAATGTTTTTTATTTATTTCTGATTTATGTGATATGCAAGATTTCTTTATAGTATATAAAAAAAATATAAAAATAATTTATTTTTATTTGTAATAGCTTTCTCTTATGTTTTACAAACCCTACTAGACATGTCGAAGATAGTTTCAAAAACTTTTGATCTTCTCCGAACAATATGAATTCAACCATGTTTTGGTTTCTTAACTCCCATTTGGAGTTGTCTGCAACTGTAAAGAGAAATCGAGATTCATGAAAACTATTTGCAAAGTTTGCAAAAATAACAGACTCCTTAGGGGCCATTTTCTAAATCATATGTCAAATGACCTCTTTAATATATATGTCAGCCATAAATCTGCTAACTCTATTAGGAAAAATCTCTAGAAAAACTATAGGGGTGATGATGTGGGGAGGAGGGGATACGTGATAGGTTGTTGCCTAAAATTCACAATCTCTAACCAATACCAATAATGATTTAAATGCATGTTTACATAAACTTGTGAGTCAAAAAACTATCAAAAGGTATGCAAATGTGTGAGGTTTTGAAAGCCAGGTGTAATTATCTCAAACACAAGAAGAATGATATGGCTATCTAGGAGATGATAAGGAATATTCGAACTAAAGAGACAAATCATCTGAAGGATAAGTTAAACTCCTTTTTTTGTCCTTAATCTGAATGAGTATTTAATTATGCAAACAAGAAATGTTCAAGACAATGGGAAAACCCACAAATCCGTAGGACACTAAACAAGCACAAATCGAGTGACAATAACAAGAAAAGAAACTTTAACAAACTCAGAGGTAATTCCAAACCAGACGACAAGATTCTAAAACCCAAGGGTTCTTGTTATTGTTGTGGAAAATATGTTCACAAGACTTACTACGATCAAAAGAAGGATCAAACCCCAAAAACTACACATCTTGATTAAACCTAAAGAGGTAATGCTACGACAATGGTCAAAGCATATCTAGTGGAGAACAAGTCAACTTGGATCTTAGGCATGATATTATTATGACATTTTTACTTAAAAAAAATATATGTTTTGTAAGTTTGAGGAGATTATGCTGGAAAATGTGCCTACTTGGGAAATTCAATCACTGTTTGTGTCCTCGACAAAGGAAATATTTTTCTGAAACTCACATCTGAAAAAATCTTAGATCTGGATGATGTCTTGTATGTCCCATCATTTTGTAGAAATAGTATATCTGGGGATCTCCTCAACAAAGTATAGTTCTCGATAGTGAACATATTTATAACTAAAAATGATGAATTTGTTTATAAGGTATACACGAAGGAGGGGTTTTTTGAATTTGAACACTATTTTTATCAATAAAAATATATCCACTTTTATGTATTTTTTTTTTAATTTATTGATATGTAATTGGAACATATAAATGCTAAAATGATTAAAATTATTTGGATTAATATTTGTTAGCAATATTTACATGTCAAATATGTGAAAAGAAAAAATATGCTAAATAAATCTTTTGAAACTGTGACCACTACATAAATTAAATTGTTATAATTAATATATACTGAATTACTTGATTTAAAAACATATCGTTAATGAGGATGTGCATATATCATATATTCTCTGTATATGACTACTCTATGTATACCAAAATCTTTCTCCTAAAATATAAAGAAGAATCATGACACATATTTTTGAAATTTAAGCCTGAGGTAGAAACCAAGGTCATAGAAAACCAACTTAATAGAAAACACAATAGCCTTAGGTACACCAGAGGCCACCAATATTGTTCCAATTTACTTAAAGATTTATGTGAAAAAATTATTATTCATGAAGTTTGTTCCATATACACATCTCAACAAAATGACATAACTAAAAAGAAAAATATTTTTTTAAAAAATTAATGAATGTCATTCTTATTGGTTCAGGTTTACCTAATATTATGTGTACAGGAGATGGGGAGGGTTGTCTTGTCTGCTTTATGTGTGCTATATAAAGTTCTCATTCCCCCATAGAAATATATATAATACCCCTTACAAGTTAGGAGAAGTCTTTCCACGTAAATTTTAAAGAGCATGGTGTGTTTAACTAAGGTAGGGCTACCCGATTTTGAGAAATTCAACATAAGAACCAAGACCATGGATTTATTTTCATTGCTCGTTCTCAAAATAGTGCTGCATATTGTCGTTAGATGATAACTCAATATGTGGATCTAGAAATTCAATTTTTTTTGAAACTAAATTTCTTTTGAAAAGTAATGCGGATAATAACGTCTCTATACTTGTAAGTATGCATGCTAGTATTGATATGCTTAATAGTGATGACTTGGCTACTTCTCATTCTTTAATTAAAATTATAATATATTACTAATGATGAATCTATGAGTAGTAAAAGACGTATAATAGAGTCCAAATTTGGACCATAATTTATTAGTGGTTCCATGAATGAGAATTTTTTATAGATATTCTGAGTGACCATATAGTAACATATTTCATTAAGATATATGATGATACTATGAGATCAATACATGTTAGTTGTTGGAACGAGACCACTAATAGTGACCTACAATTTTTTATATTATACCGCACTTGGGGTGTGATCAGTTTACCTGCGGATTAAAACCAATTACTAGTAGGGAGATTTTAATTAAAAAATTGAGATATGATAATTCGAAAGAAAAATTCATAGTTAAGACTTACATTCTGGGTTTTACTTAAAATAAAGTTTAGATTACTTTGATACTTATTCAACTGTGACCAAGATAAATAACATAATAACCGGTAATGACTTAGTTGTCATTCATAAAATCGTATTACAATAGACGGATGTTAAGACCGCGTTTTTTTAGAAAAATTCTACATGAAGAGATCAATATGGAAAAACCTATGGGTTTTGTTGTATCGGGTAAGGATATGAAAGTATGTAAGTTTAAAGAGTTGTTGTATGGATTTAAACAAGCAACCCAAACAAAGATATGAGAACTTAGAAAATATTTAAGTTAAAAATGGCTTAGTAGTCAACAATTCTGATTCTTTTGTTTGACTCAAGGCAATACTATTAAAGTGTGTAGTAATATGTCTATATGTAGATGCCATGATTATGTTTGGAACTAATATATCTTAATTAGTGAAAGTAAAAGCTTCACATCTTCTAAATCTGAGATGATAGATGTGTAATAAGCTGATGTTATTTTTGGGATAAAAAATATCAAACGTGAAAATAACATATCAGCTAACAATTCTCTTTATATCAAACACGTGTTAAAGAATGTTGAACCCTCCTATGATCATAATACTCATTTGACTAAAAAATGGCGATGTTATACCCCAAAGTTAATATGCTAAGAGAATATGGACTATGATATTCTCGATGAACTATACTAGACCTAATATTTTTTATTCCATTAGTAGATTTAAGTCATACACATAACCCAAGTAGTGGTTATTTGGATAACAATTTGTCAATTGATAAGGTACTTGAGATACACTATAAATATGGGGTTTCACTTTACATGTTTCTTTTTTTTCTAGAGGGCTTTTTGTGATGCCAACTAGATATAAAATAATAGCATTTAATGCAACCAAAACGTTTACGCGAAGATCAAAATCATTAATTAACAAAGATTTGAATCACTTTTTACCTTGTGACCTTGTGAGGGTGAGACCTTCTTTTCCGATGCAGTGTATTGAATACTTTTTAGTGGATGAACTTTACTTAAACTTTTAGTGTGTTTTGAAATTATTTGGTTGTATTTAAAATATAAGTGACAAAAATAAAGAGCTAGCATTTTTTATGATATACTATGCAATCCAATTGGGGTTATATTTTTTACTCTCAATGGATATTTTTGTTCATTTTTTAAAAAAATTTCCCTATTGATTTTAAATAGCAAAATAAACCAAATTCAAAAAAATAAAGAGTAGAAAATTTTATTGGCAGGTATGAGGAACAGAGGAAATAGTAAAATATAATAAAAACAAAAAAAATGGAATTAGTTCCATCAACGGGTATGTGTTTTTTAGGCGAAGGCATTATATCGTATAGACTTGCATAACACACTTTTCTATAAATTATGAGTTTATATTTCTAGAGTTTGATGAGAAATAAGCTGAATGATTAAGACATATCCTTATAGATGTGTCATTATGGGAAGGACAAATATTCCCATTTTCCTTCATATTTATTCATAAATGGTGTTAGGTGTCACTCATAGTAGCATTTACAATGGTAAACAAATTCATATTTGTATCAAACATGGTTTAGTAAGGCAAGTACTGAAGAAAAATATGATATCCTTAGAGTACGTAAAATCAAAGAAATACTTTGTTGATATGTTTATTAAAGGCTAAATCATGAGAGTAGACATAAAGATATTGAGTGGAATGGGATTAAACTAAGGAAGAGAGATACTTTGGTGCATTACATTCTCATCCCTATGGAGTGATATAGTGAAAACAAAGTTGGTGTTTACTCTTAATGAATTCATATACCTTAGTGGAGGTCTTACTAAGATGGGTTGATGAATTTATCAATGATTGATCAGATGTTGAATTCTTCGGTAAATGAGTTCATAGCCTTTTGTGGTGTTCACTGTAAGACAAAATTTATGAACTAACAAGCACATATGAGGTTGAGATTTATAAGCTCTTAATGATTTCAAAATTCAAGAGGGATAGTATATGAAAGTTAAACGATTTTGAAATTACCTACGTGAGTGTAAATGTGGGATTCGTCTTCTATAAAAGGCATATGTTGTCTTTTTAGAGCACTCATGAGTACCTAGGTATGCACATGGATCTAAAAACGCATGTGCTACTACTATAAAGTTTTTTTTATTAAACTAACAAGTATATTATGTGACGTAAGTGTCTCAAATTAAGTATCAAGCTCAAGAGTACATAAAATAAAAGTTATTTAATTATTGTCTCACTATATTACGTATAGACACTTAAGTATAATTCAAACCATTTTTTACTCAAAAGTGCTTTCAAACCCTTCATTTCCCATGTATATTTATTTGATAGTACTTTTAGAGAAGGGGGGGGGATTGTTATGTGGAGTTGGGGCATGATTGACTAAGTAAGTTGCAGGAGGAATACATTCTTCCCAAAACTCTATAAGGAGTGGCAATTGAAATTGCACCACATCTATAACATCAAGAAGATGCCAGTATTTACGTTGAATAACCCCATTATGTTGAGAAGTATATGTGACATTATTTGATGAATGGTTCTAGATTAATCTAAAAGTATTAGAAAATAATTCAAAGCCATTGTTAATACTAGTTTATTTTTCAGTGGATGAAAATTATTTAATCATGAGAAAAAAATATTTCAAACTATGTAAAGCTTTATATTTCTTACACATTAAGTAGATTCAAGTGATGTGTGTAAAAATATAAAATTGTCATCCACGGTAAAAATAAAAGGCATCACACTAAGAAGTACACAATATAGGTCCCCAAATGTCACATTTAACAAAAGTAATTTTTTAAATTTATAAAATGGTACTCTTCGAGATAAATATGATATTGTCTCGCAATAACACAAGACTAACAAACTAAATTGCATTCGAATAACGCTACTTGACTACTATTGACACTAATTTAAGGCGATGAAACTAAGGAGACATAGATGTTGATTTCTGGGTTTGTGGTATATTTAAGTAGTATTGGATTTGGACATAAGTCGCAGATATTGCAAAAAGTAAAGTCAATGTCTTCTTTATCTAAACCAAAGTTCTTATTAGTTTAAGGTCCTTGAAGACACAAAATTAGGATCTAATGTTACATAACGATTAAGATATTTGGTTAGTATACTAATAGAAATAAGGTTGACATTAAAAGAGGATATGCAATATATTTTTGAAGGGTGGAGATTATCATCTAATTATAAGATGCATAAGCAAGATTTTTCCATTAGAAAGTTGTACTAGGGTGTGTTTGTTAATTAAATGGGGTTTACAAACTAGAAGGTTTTATTAATTAGTTTCAAAGATAAAAGTAGGAGATCTTGAAGAGAAGTATACTAGAGAGTCTAAATTGTAAGTTATACCTGCGATGTTAGAAGAAGTTTTTATGCTACATATTTTAGCATTTTAATAATCTAATGTATTTCACACCCAAGTGAAAAAAATGGTACGTGGGTCTCATCTTGATTTGTTTCGATGGTTTAATGATAACATATTACATAGATGGATTTTGTAGCACATGTCCTTTATGTGACTATTTCTATTAAAAAAAAGACTTTGAAAATGCTCTCATAATTTGTACGATGTGCTTTTTCATTGTCGTTTGGGATCACAAATACGTACAACGTCATATCCCCCCATGACTAGAGGTCTTATAAAGGCTATTTGATGTATGATTTGAAGTAATTATTGTCGCATCTATGTTTAAAAGTGAAGCTTAATCAGATTGAGCATTAATGAAACTAAATACCCCTCGTGGCTTCTTATCTTGTAATATGTTGGTGTAATAATTGATACTCGTGGTGGAAAAAGGATTCATGAGAAATTATCTAAAAATAAATTTATGAGTATGAGTCATGATATCCATTAAAAACTGAACAATGTGTTCATGTTATTCTCGATTGTGTTCTTCTTGTATACCAAGATTTAAGAAGTTGTAATCATGAGCAGAAAACAATTCATGAGGATAATTGAACACAATTTGTCGAATATGAGTCACTAATACACCTACACAATTAAATTTTGTGTGTTATTCTCAGCCAGGGAATAATTTAACTAATCCACGTGAACCTTTCCATACAAAGCCAAAGGATGTCAATTTGTCTCAAAAGCTTTTGGTTTTTCGTAGAAGTCGACGATACAGAATGTTTGTTCTTGGATGGAAACAAAATTATAATATAATTGATAATGTGACAATTATTACTTTTAAAATTTCGTTGCTTGACATGCCAATGTCATATCATTTTTTTAAAATTAGAATATCATTGTACTCATGTTCGTATCGCATATCCAAACTTGTGTTTTCTCGGTAATAAATGATTTTTCACATAATTTTATCATAGGTTGGGGATCGTAATGGCTCCGAAGGACATTTAAGTCAAATCAAACTATATTTATTATTGGAAGAGTTAAGTCCATATAACCACCATATTTTCTAGGATATTCTTACAGAATCCATCATGTAGTAAAAAAATTGTAACAAAATTCCACGTATTCTCACGTAATAGTTACACACACCTCAACTACATATCAAGGTTAAATTTTGGCAAAAAAATAAATATAAAATAACAAATTAACCATATTTTACTCATTTACACTTTCTTTCCTTAATTAATATCTACACCCGTTGAATTTATCTTGTGTATATTATATATTGTAACAATGTATACATATATATTTTTATGTACATATAAAAGATACTGATTTATTATGTATATTTTTATGTTGTATGTATGTATATTCACATATTCTATAAACGTGATACTAAATATTAAATTCTATGTCATTTGTCTATGTATTTGTGTATGTCATTTGCTAAGTGATATACTATATGCGTCCTAGAAGGGGGGTTGAATAGGACAATAGAAATTAATCGGCTAATTTTATTTCAAGCAAATAAAATTAAAAGCTAATTTGAATCCTATTGTTTTAGCAAACTAAATAGTATAAAACTAGATAATCCTAAAAGACAATATTATCAAACTATTCAAGTAGGCATTTTATCAAGCATATAGAGTGCGGAAATGTAAAGAGTGTAGAGATAGAATACGATACACAACGATGTATAGTGGTTCGGTTTCCCTACATCCACTACCTAAGGAAGCCTCCTTAGGATTTGCAAGATTCTCAACTAATCTTCGTAACTCTTAACCGGGTGAGATACAAACCCTTACAACCACTTCAAAAACCCTTTGAAGGAAATACACTTGTGTTATCACCAACACAAGGAACCAAGCATAAACCTATGCTCACACTACTCTCTTAATCTATTACAAGAACTAAGAGGAAAAGGGGAAAAGTGTTTAGGGGTGCTTATAAAAGCTTTGTAACTAAACTCCTCAATGAGTAGATAAGAACTAAGTAGCTTCACAATAAATATGACTTGAATGCTTCTTTGAAACCTCCTTGAATGATAGAATTAATTGCTCTTAAGATTGGTAGATGGAAGGCTTGAGTTGTGTCTTGAATGAGCTTCATTTTATAGCTGAAAATATGGTCCAACGGTCACAAGACTTCTTTCTAACGGATCTATTTTATCTCCAACGGATATAAGCTTTGTCCTCTTGTAATGTTGCAGGAAACCCCCTCTTGCGGTGTACCGCGGGAATGGTCCGGTGCACCGCGCAGATTCTTGATGCTTACTGACGGGCTATCATGTGCACCGCGCCTCTGGTCCGTGCCTTGGTCCGGTGTACCGCGCTTTGGTCCGGTGTACCGTGCAGATTTAAGAGCTTACTGACGGGCTATCCAATGCACCGCGCTTCTGGTCCGTGGTTCTGCGGTGTACCGCATGATTTGTCCGGTGTACCGCGGAGCTGCTCTTTTGAATTTTAAGCTAAAGTCTAAGGAAAAGAACACAACTAATCTAGTGAGGGGTTTTGGAAAATATTTAAAGTGATACCAAAATGAATTTTAGTTTAAATGATGATTTGTCGAATATTAAAACGGGAATAAAAACAAGGTGAGGCTAACAATCTCCCCCTTTTTGATGTTTGACAAATCATAAACTTTTGAATATGCCAAAGATTAAGTTTTGATCAAAAACTCCCCCTCAACCTAGTCACTAGAGTTTTTATAAAAACTCCCCCTCACTAAATGCATTTGAAAAAGTTTAACTAAAATTTCTCCCCCTTTGTCAACAACAAAAAGAACATTTTGAGTAAAACAAGGACTAAGGAAGTAAATGGATAACAATGTAGAAACTTCAAGGATCCTATCACATCAAGAAAATATTAGCAACAAGAGAATATACACAAAAAGCACAAAATAAAAAATGCAAGAAGAGAGGTTTAGAGAATTTGCATGCCAATCTCACACCGAATTTTCTCAAAAAGATCTTGGGGTAAAGGTTTAGTAAAGATATCGGCTAGTTGATTTTCCGAAGTGACAAATTCAAGTACAATATCCCCTTTTTGAGTGTGATCACGGATAAAATGATGGCGGATTTCGATGTGTTTTGTTCTAGAGTGTTGAATAGGATTTTTGGTAAGATTGATAGCACTAGTGTTATCACAACGAATGGGAACACGATCATATTCTAGGCCAAAATCTAGTAAAGTTTGTTTCATCCAAAGAATTTGAGTCACACAATTTCCGGCCGCAACATATTCGGCTTCGGCCGTGGATAAAGCAACACTATTTTGTTTTCTACTAGACCAAGAAACAAGGGATTGACCTAAGAATTGGCAACTACCACTAGTACTCTTCCTATCAAGTTTACAACCGGCATAATCGGCATCCGAATAACCTATTAGCTCAAAAGAGGTAAATCTAGTGTACCAAAGTCCTAGACTAAGGGTTCCTTTCAAATACCTAAAAATACGCTTAACGGCACTAAGGTGTGATTCTTTAGGAGAGGATTGAAATCTAGCACAAAGACACACGGGGAACATAATATCGGGTCTAGAAGCGGTTAAATAAAGTAAGCTACCAATCATACCTCGATATAGTTTCTCATCAACATCCTTACCATCTTCATCTTTGTCTAATTTTGTGGATGTGCTCATTGGAGTTCCAATTTCCTTTGCATCTTCAAGTCCAAACTTTTTGATCAATTCTTTTGTATATTTGGCTTGATTGACAAAGATGCCATCTTTCATTTGCTTGATTTGAAGTCCAAGAAAATAATTCAATTCTCCCATCATGCTCATCTCAAATTCCTTATGCATGCTTTTAGAAAAATTCTCACAAAGATTTTCATTAGTAGCACCAAATATAATATCATCCACATAAATTTGAACAAGAAGGATATCTTTTGAAGACCTTTTTATAAATAAAGTGGAGTCAATATTTCCTCTTTTAAAACCATCATCTAATAAAAATTTGCTTAATCGTTCATACCAAGCACGAGGTGCTTGTTTTAAACCATATAAAGCTTTTGAGAGTTTAAAAACATGGTTTGGAAATTTTGGATCCTCAAAACCCGGTGGTTGTTTAACAAAGACTTCCTCGTCTATAAAACCATTTAAAAAAGCACTTTTGACATCCATTTGGTAAAGTTTAAAATTCATATAACAAGCAAAAGCAAGTAGCATACGAATAGATTCAAGTCTAGCTACCGGAGCAAAAGTTTCAATAGAATTTAAAAAATCATTGTAAAGAGAATCAAATGCCTCATGAATATCTTGTTCACTAGCATCATCATTAGTTAAAGAGAGTTTAGATTTAGGAGTTACCTCTTCATGATTTGCCATAAAGGCAAAGTGAGTTGAGCCGGTATTATCATCCGAAGATGCATCTTCATCATTTTCAAGTACTCCCATAAAAGCAACAAGATTGACGTTTTCGTTATCACTTTCTTCTTCATCCGAATTTTGAGTATCCCAAGTGATATTAGCATGCATTGCTCTCTTAGGTTTCTCCTTTTGAAGAAGAGGACAATAGGTTTTGATGTGACCAACTTTCTTGCAATGATAGCAAGTGGGTTCATCTTGTTTGATAGCTCTATCATTCTTCTTGTACGGTGAGGAAGAACTTCCTTTCTTAGCAAAGCGTTTGTATCTCATGAATTTTTTCATATCTCTTGCTAACATAGTCACTCCTTCATCTTCACTAGTTTCTTCTTCATGTGAGTTATCTTCTTCACTTTTCTTCCTTTCTTTTCGTTCTTTCAACTTGGAACTCATGGCATGGAAGGCAATAGATTTCTTAATCTTCTTCTCCTCATCATCTCTTATCTTTTCTTCTTCAAGCACAAGCTCTTCCGTCATGAGTTTGCAAATGAGTTCATGAACCGTCATTTTTGAAAGATCTTTAGTGTCTCTTATAGAGTTGATTTTTGATTTGTATTTCCTTGGAAGAGCAAATAAGAATTTTCGGCATTGTTCTTTGTTGGTGTACTCTTGACCAAGAGTCTTCAAGGTGTTGACAATGTTAGAAAATCTTTGATGCATGGCATTTAAGGCTTCATCGGGCTCCATACGAAATAGCTCATACTTAGTGATAAAGAGACCAATCTTAGTTTCTTTGATATCTTCCGTTCCTTGATATGATAGCTCCAAGAGTTGCCACATTTCATGAGCGGAATTGCATTCACTAACTCTAGCGTATTCCGTGACACTTAATCCATTAATGAGGATGTTCATAGCTTTGTTGTTTTTGGTGAGTTTCGCTATGTCTTGATCATTATAATCATCTTCATTTTTCACCTCCGTAGTACTACCCGTAACATAAGGAATATAAGGACCCTTCTTGATAGCAAGCCACAAAAAGTAATCAATTCCTTTGACGTGAATCTCCATTTTCTTTTTCCACCCAAAGTAGTCTTTTCCTACAAAAAGCGGAGGTCTAGTAGAACATGAACCTTCCGGTTGATTAGAATCCATATCGTATTAACTCTAGAAACGATTAAGTACAATAGAGCTAGGCTCTGATACCAATTGATATACTATATGCGTCCTAGAAGGGGGGTTGAATAGGACAATAGAAATTAATCGGCTAATTTTATTTCAAGCAAATAAAATTAAAAGCTAATTTGAATCCTATTGTTTTAGCAAACTAAATAGTATAAAACTAGATAATCCTAAAAGACAATATTATCAAACTATTCAAGTAGGCATTTTATCAAGTATATAGAGTGCGGAAATGTAAAGAGTGTAGAGATAGAATACGATACACAACGATGTATAGTGGTTCGGTTTCCCTACATCCACTACCTAAGGAAGCCTCCTTAGGATTTGCAAGATTCTCAACTAATCTTCGTAACTCTTAACCGGGTGAGATACAAACCCTTACAACCACTTCAAAAACCCTTTGAAGGAAATACACTTGTGTTATCACCAACACAAGGAACCAAGCATAAACCTATGCTCACACTACTCTCTTAATCTATTACAAGAACTAAGAGGAAAAGGGGAAAAGTGTTTAGGGGTGCTTATAAAAGCTTTGTAACTAAACTCCTCAATGAGTAGATAAGAACTAAGTAGCTTCACAATAAATATGACTTGAATGCTTCTTTGAAACCTCCTTGAATGATAGAATTAATTGCTCTTAAGATTGGTAGATGGAAGGCTTGAGTTGTGTCTTGAATGAGCTTCATTTTATAGCTGAAAATATGGTCCAACGGTCACAAGACTTCTTTCTAACGGATCTATTTTATCTCCAACGGATATAAGCTTTGTCCTCTTGTAATGTTGCAGGAAACCCTCTCTTGCGGTGTACCGCGGGAATGGTCCGGTGCACCGCGCAGATTCTTGATGCTTACTGACGGGCTATCCTGTGCACCGCGCCTCTGGTCCGTGCCTTGGTCCGGTGTACCGCGCTTTGGTCCGGTGTACCGTGCAGATTTAAGAGCTTACTGACGGGCTATCCAATGCACCGCGCTTCTGGTCCGTGGTTCTGCGGTGTACCGCATGATTTGTCCGGTGTACCGCGGAGCTGCTCTTTTGAATTTTAAGCTAAAGTCTAAGGAAAAGAACACAACTAATCTAGTGAGAGGTTTTGGAAAATATTTAAAGTGATACCAAAATGAATTTTAGTTTAAATGATGATTTGTCGAATATTAAAACAAATAAAAACAAGGTGAGGCTAACACTAAGTACGTTCAAAAAGGTCCATAGTCTCTTTTAATTTTGGAGAAGTTTTTACTTTTTAAAAGTAGTTGAAATTATTTTATTCCTAGATAATACCCGTTATATCATAAATTATGTAATTGTTAAAATGGTTAACTAGATTTTCAACTTTTATAGCCCATAAGATTTGATAATGCCCTTTTAAAACAGGTAAGTTATGAGAATAATGGTTTTTAATCTAATTATATAAAAAAAAATTAATTTACCAATAATAAAAAAGTAATGTTATATACCATCCTTTCATCTAAATAAAAAAAGAAAAATATTATTTAAGAAAAATAAATATTATGATTAGTTTTTAAAATATTCAAAGGAGGAAATGATATATAATATTATTCAAAAAAATACCCTTTATATCCCTACTAAAGAAAATCTGGCTCCATCCAATACAAAAAGAGGAATATACCTTTTGAGGCCTAAAATTCAAAAAAGAGAATTTTAAGGGCCTAGTTAGATCTTATGTTTTTTAAGGGCCTAACTAGATTTTTTAGCTGGTTAGGGTCACGTTTTAGGGGGTTCGCACCCGCTGTTTTTTGATTTTTTAGGGGGCACACGCCCACCATTTTTTAAGTTAATTCCATTTTTTAGTTAAGTCCTTTAAGTCCATATTGTCCAAAATAACGGGCTAGTCCAAAACGGGGGGTATATACCCCCTAAAATATCATTTTTACCCCCTAAAAATCATGTTTACCCCCCAAAAATCATGTTTACCCCCTCAATTAACTGGTTACCCCCTAAAATAACAAAACAGGGGGTATATACCCCCTGGATATCTTAATTTCCAAAAAACACCCCTGCAAAAAAAAATTAGAAAATACAAAAAACAAAGTAAACAATCAGATCTGAGATTCGTTTTGGTGGGTGTTCGATTAGCTGAGATGGGTGGTGTTGAGTAGTTTGGTGGGGCGTTGCTGGTGAGGTTAGGAAGCTCGCTGGTAGGGTTTAAAAGGTCGCTGGTGGGTGGTGGTGCGTTGGTGGTGGGGCGCAGCGCAGTGGGAATGTTGGCGGTGGATCTGAGTCTCGGCGGAGGTAGAAGACGTCGCCAGTGAACGCGGTGGTGTGGTGGGACCTCGAACGTGGTGGTGGCCTCGAACGTCGTGGTGGGTCTCGAACGCGGTGGTGGTGGTGGCCTCGAACGTGGTGGTGGCGTCGATCTGGTTGGTGGTGGGTCTCGAACGTTGTGGTGGCGTCGATCTAGTTGGTGGTGGGTCTCGAACGTGGTGGTGGCGTCGATCTGGTTGGGCTTTAGAGCAGATCTGGTGGCGATTGAAGGAGGCGTAGGTGTCGTGGTGGTGGCTTGATCGGGGTTGGCTCGCTGGTTCGTGGCAGTGAGGATGGTGGCAAGAAGGTGGGAAGCGGCGGGGAAATTAGGTGGTGGCTCGATGGTGATTTGCTGCAAATGGGGAGGCGGCGAGATTTGCTGCAAATGGGGAGGGAGGCGAGATTTGCTGTCGAGAGATGAATGGGGTGGGTGGGTAGGGTTTTATTGTTTTTTTTAGTTGGATCCTAACTAGGTAGTTGGTATCCAATTTGGGCCCTTTTTTAAAAAACTAAGGTTGTCTTAGGCCCTAAAACATAATTTACCCAATACGAAAACAGGATTTTATATTAAGGGTCAAGGAAACAGTTTGGAAAAATTTGGAAAGACCGAAGTTTATTAACTTTTTTAAATTTTCTATAAGAGTGAAAATTGTTTTTTGGAAAATCTGGGGTGGCGCGGCCCCAAAAGCATAATATAGCTGAATAAGGAAACTCTGCTGCTTATTTCCGAAACCACAATTGAATTATGTATATGATTTATATTTCTAAAACCACGAGCGAATTATGTATATAAAGCCAGGAGCATCTATGTAATTAGTGCTTTACCATTTGGGATGTTTTTTATTTTACCGTTGAGCATTTAATTATTACTTGAAACTGTATGCGTTTCCAGTTTCATTAGGAGGATTCTACATGTACACTAGAAGATTATTGAAATTTGTAAACTAAATAATGTAGATACCATGATGTCTCGCAGAGGGATTCGGGAAGCGGTTCAAATCTTACTCTAGCAGAACATTTTGGTAACAAAGTAGTATATCGCATTCGAGAGTCTCCGAACATGCTTTCTGAAAAGATATTGAAGTGTATCTCAGCTATATATACTCAGCTCGCTGACCCTCCTTTCCACAATCATGAATTCTTTTCATCTCCTATTTCATTGTTGTCATCAGTTAGCGACCCCTCTTCCCCAGCTCAGGGTGATTTACATGATAATATTCAGACATCTGATGAACTCGAAGGTCTCTTTCTTACATCAGCTAAAGTGCTTGGGATCCGTAGAGATATCCAGAGCTTGCAAAAAGTTGAACATTTGTCGGAAAATTTTAGGTGAGACGGATCAAAATTTGCATTCTTTGTGATTAGTAGTAATTACTCAGTTTATAAATTAATTTGACCACAATTATATACTCTCTTCGCTTGTAGAGATCTCGTCTCAAGGCTGGAAAAAGTCGATGTTAGAAAACTGAAACACGAGGAGAAGCTAGCCTTTTGGATTAACATTCACAATACGCTGGTGATGCATGTAACTATATTACAGCTTAGGCTTCATATTTGAACTCATATACGTATCTATTTTAGTGTGAACCTAAGAGGAGCGACTCATTTATCTATTTTTTTCAGGCACTTTTAGTTCATGGGATTCCACAAAACAATCTAAAAAGAATTTCTCTAATCCTCAAGGTAATAGTAGCTTTAGTTTTTGTGGAGAAGAGTTGTGTGATTTTACTTCATGATTTCTTGATGACATTCTTTTTTAGGCTGCGTATAATGTTGGAGGCAATACCATATCCTTAAATGTGATACAAAGTTCCATTCTTGGATGCTGGTTACCTCGTCCAGGACAAGTACGTTTAGTTATCTTCTTTTCTGAGTATGTACTATCATGCTTTTATATTCTAACAAGCTTGATTTCTCTTTCAGTGGTTTCAGTCATTGTTCTTTCCGAGAGTAAAGTATAAAGCAGAAGCTAATCTGAAGGCTTATGCAATAGAGCGTCCAGAACCTCGTCTATATTTTGCACTTTCTTCTGGAAGCTATTCTGATCCAATAGTAAGCCCATTCTATAACTTTTATGTATTAGAAAAAACTGAGATTGCCCTTTTGAGTCATTTACTAAGTATTGAATTCTTCAGCTCCGTTTGTACACAGCCAAGACTGTTTTCCAAGAGCTTGAAGTGGCAAAAGAAGAATATATTCAAACAAGCATAAAATTACACAAGGAACATAAATTGATCCTACCCAAAATTGTTGAGTCTTTTATGAAGGAGATAGGTTTATGTCCAACAGGTTTAGGAGAAATGATCGAGGACTACTTGCATGATTCTTTGAGAGTGAAAATTCAGCAGTCCGGGATAGGGAAAACCTGGAAGAAAATTGTGTGGACGCCTCACAATTTCAATTTCCGTTTCCAGCTTTCAAATGAATTGTCTCCCTGCTCATGATAACCGTTCACGCAAATAATGTAGTGATTTTTTCGTATTGATTGATCATTGAATATGTTCCATTGGGGCAGCATCGTATGACAGGTGAATCAGAACCAAACTTGTTGTGTCTAATAACACAACTGAATATACATGCGTATATATAGA
This sequence comes from Nemophila menziesii, assembly GCA_029959085.1. Lineage (NCBI taxonomy): Eukaryota > Viridiplantae > Streptophyta > Magnoliopsida > Boraginales > Hydrophyllaceae > Nemophila > Nemophila menziesii. Next base: position 35,929,846 of record JARWIR010000007.1, on the reverse strand, counting down.
TGATCAAATGGCTAGAGTATATTTGAGAAGTATAGTTGGTCATCAAAGTCATGTAAGTGAAGAAGAGCTGAAGGAAACTTTCTGGAATCTCCATTAGCATTCCAGGGCGTTGGAAAATTCAGTTATTCTTTTGTTAAATGAAAGTTAGAATTGTTGTGATTCAGCTGTCATTCAAGGTGTTGTTCCCATTATTACTACAAAATAAGAGGATGCGTGTGTTGTATCTTATATTTTATAACATAAATGATTGTTGGGACAAAAATTATAAATTTACATACTTTGCGACTTGATAGCTCTGAAAAGTCCCCACTAATCTAGTATATGATACATGGCCTGACACGGCGGCTACCCAGTAATATTGTATATCGTGTTGCATGTGAGTTTGAACTGAACCTTTAAGGTGCAGTAACTCGCCAAAAAGTATGCACCATCATTTGTAAATCATCCAGTAGTGAACTCCAAAAATGTTGTTTTCTGATGTTGAACCATCTAGCTCGCTGTTTTAGCCCCTTAATGGGTAAAAATGTGTCTTAAGTTTGAGTTTGAATCAAAATTAAGAAAACGTGATAATAATTATTAAGTTTGAGGTTTTAGGCTGGTTTCGATTAGAAATTCAAAAAATCTTAGACTATTCTAGATTAGTCTTTGGTTAAATGAAACATGGATCATTCACAATACCAGAAGTTACATGGTTCATTTACAATTTCATACACTACTTTTTATTTTGTGTCTATCAATTAGTTTCATGTATTCTTAGTATAAAACTATTATAAAAGGGTGTAATTTCTCTGTTTGGATGGAAAACACAAGACTTCAGGTTTGTTTGGATGACACTTATTAACTATATAACTTTAACTAGTTTATATTTTTCACCACGGTCCTTGAACCTGGGACCTGGGACCTTATGTAGTTATTGATAAGTAATAAGACAAAACACCTCACCACAACAACTATACACACACATACATACAATTATATCTTGTGTCACTAAATGACAAATGCAGTTAGAGAGAATATTTAGTTTGTACAGCTGTGTATCACACAATATGTGATCCAGCCTCTCTATATATATGAACAAGATGTAATTCATTATTCATTCAATCAATAATATAAAAACAGTTTTATTCTTTCTTTATCTTATCTAATATGGTATCAAGAGCCTTATGAGATTTTTTTTCGAAGCTTTATTCTTCTGCCATTAAAGGCAAAGCTTCTATCTCAGCTCTTTTCGATCCTTGCTTCCGCGTGTTTTCATGGCGTCTTCGTCTTCTTCATCTACACCTAATATCAGCTCCAGCTCGTCTATTCCTGCTGGACTCTTACTACTTCGTCAAAATTGGAGTAGTTTGATTCAAGTTAAACTTGATTCATCCAATTATGTGCTTTGGCGAGCACAATTAGAGGCTGTGCTTGAAGCTCATGGATACTTAGGTCATGTTAATGGATCTGTTCAGAAACCACAATCATCCGATCCTTCTTACTCTACATGGGTTATTGAGGATCAACAGCTTAAGGTATCTCTGCTTTCTTCAATGATACCCTCGATTCTTTCTCAAGTTGTTAAGCTTGTTCATGCGTGTGATGTTTGGTTAAAATTAGAAGAAATCTTTGTTTCACAATGTCGAACTCATATTCATCAGTTAAAAATGAAATTATGTAATATTAAGAAAGGTGCTCGGTGTATGGCTGAGTATTTAGCTGATATTCAATCTATATGTGATGGTCTTGACACAGCTTCTTCCTCTCTTCCGTTGGAAGATATTATTATGTATACTCTCAAAGGTTTACCTCAGGAGTATAATCAATTTAAATCTAGCATTCGGATTACTAATGCTCATTCTACTACTATCAGTTTTCACTCTTTAGGTAGTTTGTTAGTCTCTGAAGAACTTCACATGAAGATGTGTGAGAATAATGAGAGCTCTGTTTCTTCCCATTCAGCTCTTATATCTGCTGCTCAGCCTGTATCTTCAGGTAGAGGATATAACAATAGAGGTCGTGGTAGAGGTAGATCTCGTGGTGGATATTCTAATTCAGTTGTAGGCTCTCAATCTCAGTCGGCTAATGGTAATTCAACTACATACTCAGTTTCTACCTGTCAAATTTGCAGTAGATATGGCCATTCTGCAATTGATTGTTGGTCTAGGACTGACTTTGTAACTTTTCCTTCACCAAAAGCACAGAGAAATCTTGCTCTAGCTGCTCAATCTCAACCTACATCTTCATATAATCCAGAGCAATGGTATTTAGACTCGGGTGCTAACAATCATGTTACCTCTGATCTTTCTTTGGTTCATCAATCTACACCTTATCAAGGTAATAATGCAGTTGCAGTTGGTAGTGGTCAGTCATTGGATATTGCTAACATAGGCCATAGTAAGTTTCTTCTCTCCAATTCATCTCTAAACTTAATTCTATCTTACATGTTCCTTCCATATCTTCAAATCTTTTGTCTATATCCCAGCTCACTAAAGACAATAATTGCTATGTTGTTCTTACTTCTTCCTCTGTGTCTTTGTTTGACTCAAATACTCATTCTATGATCTTTCAGAGCCCCTCTGAGAATGGTTTATATCCCATCACTTTTGGTTCCTCTCAATCGAATCTCAAGTCATCTCACTCTTCTTCATTGCCTAAATGCTTGTCTTCTCAGTTGGTGTCTTCTACAAGTCAGCTTTGGCATTTCAGATTGGGACATCCCTCTTCTCATGCTTCTAGTGCTTTGTCTCCTATTTTAGATGTCAAGTTGGATTTCCATGGTGTAAAATGTAGTCCTTGTGCCATTTCAAAAGCTCACAAGTTACCATTTCAATTATCTAAATCAAATTCTGCTTCACCTTTTAGTTTGATACACACAGATGTTTGGGGACCCTCCCCTATTTCTTCTTGTTCTAATTATAAATACTATCTGGTTTTAGTTGATGATTTTACTCGTTTTACATGGGTTTATCCTCTTATGTTAATGTCAGATGTTTGTTCTGTGTTTATTTCTTTTTACAACTTAATTCTCACCCAATTTCACACAAAAATTCGTGTATTGCGTTCAGATAATGGTGGAGAATTTACTAGTCATAACCTTAAAAAATTTCTTTCTCTTCATGGCATTGTCCATCAAACAACCTGCCCTCACACTCCTGAGCAAAATGGGGTAGCTGAACGAAAACATAGGCATTTGATTGAGACTACTCGTGCTCTTTTAGCTCATAGCTTTGTACCTCCTGAATTTTGGTTAGAAGCCTTAGCTACAGCTGTGTATTTGATTAATCTAATGCCTACTCCAGTTTTATCTAACATTTCTCCTTATCAAAACTTGTATCAGTCCTTACCTTCATATTCTCATCTAAAAATATTTGGTTGTTTGTGTTTTCCTTGGTTAAAGCCATATTCTCCAAACAAATTATCTCCATTATCTGAAGCTTGTGTATTCTTGGGTTATTGTAACCACACTAAAGGTTATAAGTGTTATTCAATGGTGTCAAAGAAAATTTATATCTCCAGACATGTTGTCTTCAATGAGTCAATTTTTCCTTTTCAGTCTTCTTCTTCTTCTCCTTCTACATCTCCAAATGATTCTCTATATACAGATTTTGTAGACTTGTTTCATATTAACCCTTTATCTCTAGCTAAACCATTTTCTACTCCACTTGAGTATAGCTCTCCTCATGTTGAGCCTGAGTCACCTAATTCATCAGCTTCTACATCTCCACCTCAACCACCTCCTTCACCTACACCCCCACCTCCACCACCACCTCCTCCACCTAAACATCATATGATAACTAGAAAACAAACAGGTCATCTTAAACCTTCATATAAATGTCAGTCTACTGTTACTTATCCTTGTGATACTGAACCTACTTCTTTTAAAGAAGCTATTAAAATTCCTTGTTGGCAATTAGCAATGACTGAAGAATATACTGCCCTCTTGCAACAACAGACTTGGGATTTAGTCCCACCACCATTGGGAAGAGATCCTATCACTTGTAAATGGGTTTTTAAAATTAAAAGAAAGAGTGATGGTTCTATTGCTCGCTATAAAGCTCGGTTAGTTGCTCGTGGTTTTCTTCAAGAGTATGGTCTTGATTATACTGAGACTTTTAGTCCAGTAATTAAACATCAAACAATACGTATAATCTTCTCTTTGGCGATGTCTAAAGACTGGCCTATACATCAATTGGATGTCTCAAATGCTTTTCTACATGGTGAGTTACTTGAGGAAGTTTATATGACTCAACCTGCTGGCTTTGTTAATAAAGAATATCCTTCTTATGTTTGCAAACTTAAGCGCTCTTTATATGGTCTCAAACAAGCTCCTCGAGCTTGGAATACATTACTTACTTCATTTCTTGAAGCTCAAGGTATTATTGTTTGTGCAGCTGATACTTCTATATTTATTCGTATGCGTTGTGATGCTTTAACCATTGTTCTTGTTTATGTTGATGATTTGCTTATAACTGGAGGTGACTCTAGTGGCATCTTATCAATTATATCTGCTTTAAAAGCTCGATTTGACATGAAGGATCTTGGATATTTAGCTTACTTTCTTGGGTTGAATATTACTCGATCTGAGGATCATCTTGTTGTTTCTCAGTCAAATTATGCTTCTTCTATATTATCTAAGGCAGGAATGAGTGATTGTAAGTCTTCACCTGTCCCCACATTGAATAAATATTCAGTTAAAACTGATCATGGTCTTCTTCCTTATGAAGATCCCTTCCTTTTTCGAAGTCTTACAGGTGCCTTACAATACTTAACTATTACAAGACCCGATATTGCGTTTGGTGTTAATCAAATTTGTCAAGCTATGCATCATCCTACTAATGCAGACTTTGAAGCTTTAAAGAAGCTTCTTCGTTACATTAAAGGCTCCTTACATATTGGCTTGGTTTTTACTCGTTCTTCTACTAATCTTCGAGCCTTTTCAGACTCTGATTGGGCAAGTAACTCATTAGATCGACGTTCTATCACAGGCTATTGCATATTTATTGGTGAAAATCTAATTTCATGGGGTTCCAAAAAGCAATCCACTGTTTCTCGTAGCTCTACTGAAGCGGAATATCGTGCTTTAGCTTACGTATCCGCTGAGTTGAAGTGGATTACTTACTTGTTTAAAAGTTTAAACATTCAATCCTCTATACCATCAATTGCTTGTGATAACCTTTCAGCTATTGCACTTGCTACTAACCCGGTGTTTCACTCAAGAACTCGTCACATAGATGTTGATTTCCATTTTGTTAGAGAACAGGTCAAGTCAAAGTTACTTGTTCTTCATCATGTATCTTCTAATCTTCAAGTAGCTGATGTGTTTACTAAAGGTCTTGCTTCAGCTGTGTTTTCTTCTCTTATTACCAAGCTTCCACTTCTTCAGCGTCTCAGCTTGAGGGGGGATGATAAGTAATAAGACAAAACACCTCACCTCAACAACTATACACACACATACATACAATTATATCTTGTGTCACTAAATGACAAATGCAGTTAGAGAGAATATTTAGTTTGTACAGCTGTGTATCACACAATATGTGATCCAGCCTCTCTATATATATGAACAAGATGTAATTCATTATTCATTCAATCAATAATATAAAAACAGTTTTATTCTTTCTTTATCTTATCTAATAGTTATGTATATAAAATCAAAAAGAATAGCATTATTTTTCACATGAGACAAATGACAACTTTATTAATTATCAAGTACATACATAACCCTTTATCCTATATCAACTACATAAAACATCAACATAAACTACACATATAATTTATAAAGTACTAACATCTTCACATATTAATTTATTCATAACCCCCTCTATTTAGACATCATTGAGCCAACAACCCCAGCAATAAGAGTAGTAGGATCACCAAGAACAGCTGATATAACAAATTGCATTGCTAAACCAGCCATCTCACAACATTTCTGAACTTTACCTTTACTACTTTTCCGATGATACTGGTGACTTTGTAAAGTATTCTTCAAACTTGGAATCCTCATCTGCAAATTCTTATCATTGCTATTATTATGATAATTACAACTTTTTCCCCCAACTTTCTTGAAATACAATTCATGCCAACTCTCAACCAACATCTCTTTAACACAAGCTACATGCAAATTATACTTTTTGCACTTCGATCTATACGTCCAACTCCTTCCTTTCCTTCCGCATCGATGACAAGAAGCTCTAACTTTCCTATAAAGAAAAAGCTTCACTTCACCATCATCCAACATCATAGGAAGCTTCGCACAGCACGGATGAAGATCAAATCCACATAAGTGGCAATGGTAGACAAACCCCGTTATATCTTTCTGACAAGCATTACAGTATCGCGGGGTGTTCCCTGGAGGGCGAGAGAGGAACTGAAACTGACACTTGGTGTAAAAAGGATGAAAGATTGATGGTGTTGGAATAGCACAATGCATATGAAGATCGTAATCGCAGGTGGTCGAGTTGCAGCATTTGTAGCGTGAACCTATTCCAACTTCTTTGCATCCATCACACTTGAATGGGATTTCAGTGTAATCATGTTTTAACTTGTGTTGTTGATGACTGAAGTGAGTTATTTCGTTGTATTTCATGTTTCTTTTGTCTATGACTAGGCACCTGAAAAGAATGTGCCGATCATGGATATATATATAAAGGTAAAGTTAATTCTTGGACTTTCTGATCAGAAGATAAGGTGTAGAGTAAGCAAAGGATTAATAATATGTACGGGTTTGGGGTAGATTCATAAATTTTTATAAATTTTTCTTTAATAGATCTAAGAGCCACTTTCTACTGACTCGAATTTGTACCACTTAAAATAAAAACCAAAGCTATGTCAGTTGAGCTAACCTTACTTAATTATTCTTTTATAAATCCTAAATACGAGTACTACTAAAAAGTTAAAAGAATAAAAAGTAAAAAAACAAGTTAAATTGTCTAAATATTAAGGTTTGGGCCAAACATATATGATTAAAGCGGGTATCACCAAAAATAAACTATCACACAGATATCATACTTTTTTTTTTACAAAGGCACAAATATCATATTATGGTAAGGCCTTATCATGTAAAAAAGAATAAAAAATAGTATAATTGTATCATTTATCATTCACAAAAAAATATAACATAATTGGATTATTTGGATTATTTACCATTCACGGTAGATGATTATAACATTTTGGATAACCTCACTTAAAATATATTTTTCCAAAGAAAAATTATTTTTTATTATTCATATTTTTCTATAAAAGAATTGTTTAAGTTTGCACAGCATCTTGATGGCTTGAGATTGAAGCATGCGAAGGATTTATGCTTATTGATTGTGGTGATAGTGGTTAATGAGTTTATCTAAGAATCTTCACTTAAGAATGGAAGATGAGAAACACAAGGCATATTTTATGACCCACTTGAGAATACGAATTTTCCTTTTGTAAGATTTGTCAATTGTCAGTGTAGTAAGATGGCTTGGGAATGTCATACGATCAAATATATAAATTTGTGCAGAAACAACAAAATCAATGACGTAAAAATTAGCACATATTAGTAAGAAAATAATATTATGTGTGATATATACTGATATATATACAATGAGTGATATATATATATTTACAATCTTATTACTTTATAAACCAACTAGAACAATTATGACACGATAAGTATGGCATGGTAGCTTTTCTAACGCGAGCAATCTCTTTTAATAATTTGGTATATATATATATGCACATTAATATATAACTTTACTCTTATATGCATAATAATATATGAAATGGCATGTCACATAATTACTTTTATTAAAAAGGTAATTGTACCATATAGTCGAGTCGATCACATTGATGTGAAGGTCATTAATTTTGTGGTTTGAAAATGAAGGGTCATTATTTTGTGGGGGGAATAAGTATTTGGCACCCTTGTAAGTGGATAAAATGGCTAAGATGTCAATAATGGAACATTCTTGAGTTCCATTATTTTCATACACTAGACATAACTACAAAGAATAATATTTGGTTCTTAATTTATACATGGGTGCCTTAGAGTAAAAGATGTCACGAAGGAACAAATTCCTGGGTGTAGATTTCGTAGACAAGCTATTTTGTTTTTGGCTTAGAAGGTACTCAATTAGCTTAAGTAGATTCCATACGCCACGCCATAATATAGATGAAATCTTTGGTTATGGGGTGCATTTTTCTTGCAAGGTTTTATATGGTTTCCACTTTACCACGTAAAGTCTCTAGTTATGCTATACTAGGACCTATGACTAATTTACATCTTAAATGGAACTTATTCTTCATACATAAAGAATAATCTGTTTCCTAATTTTGTGAAATAGTCCGATGATCGATGCGGCTAAAGATTCTAATGAACTACTACCATTGGCTCACATTAGGGTTTTAATCATGCATTGCCTTGTTAGTAAAAGGTAAAAACCAATCAAAGTTCAGTTTTTTCTTTTTTTTCTTTTTTTTCTTTTTTTTCTTTTTTTTCTTTTTTTTTTCTTTTTGAGTTGGTAAACGGTTGTATTTAACTGAAAAAAGAAAAAAGAAACGATAAATTATACAAAATTCACCTGTTAGACCCGAAGGCTACGATAAGAACTATTTAGGGATTAAAATCTACTTCACTGGCTATAAAATACACTCACACTATTATCATTGACAATTGTTTCCTTTGTTGGAGACTCGTCTTTCATGATAAGCTTATTTATTGACCTTCAAATACAAATAGCAGTTCCAAAAGATATCCTCCAATCTTTCCTTCTCTAATTTTCACGGGTCTTTAACTTCCTAAACCACTTCAAATGCGCTCAGCAAATTACTCATATCCTTAAAAATACCTAACCACTTCTTAATCTCATTCCAAATATCTATTGTAAAAGCACATTCAAAATAAAGATATTTACTGGATTCGAAATACTCATTACATAATTCACAAAGTGGATCCAACTCCATGTAACTTGTCTTATCCTTCGTCTTAAACCACTTATATGTATCATCATCCACATAATAATAGCACACTTAGGGATAACACAAGAGTCGTACACAAGATTAGCCAAAAGTTTAACAAAAAATTGGTGGTAAAAATATCATATGGTTCCTTGTTTAAACCATAAAATTCATCGTTAGGGGCATCATTAGCAATAGAGGGATCAGTTGTCGAGGCGTACCACCGAGTCAAAATATTCTCCCCTCTCTCGCTTTCTATATATATGGATTATTTCTACTCAATCAAGAGTTGATGTCACCAAATACAATTGATGATGACATCAACTCATCCGGGGCAATCCTTCCATCATTTGTTAGACAAAGTGATGTCATCTCATTATTAACACTATTTTTATTTAGTGGTGGCCACTTGTTTTTTTCAAACCACCTCTTCAACAACAAGATAATAAAATTACATCTTTCAAATTTTGAATAACTTTTATCAAAGGCAAATCTTGAATATTCACCTCCCAATCCCAGATATATCGTTTACCTAAAAATTCTATATGAACTCATCAAATCATTTTTACCTATGATCCACGACAAGATTTTCATGAGTAATGTTTTATTTCACGCTTTCAAATTCTTCAAATTCAAACCATCTTCATTTTGTAGTAGGGTTGTAAACGAGTCGAGTCGAGTCGAATACTAGATGTACATGTTTGTTTGTTTAATCTCTCGAGCTGAGCCGAACCGAGCTCAAATTTAAACGAGTCGGGCCGAGCCGAGCTCAAATTTAAACGAGCTGAGCTCGAGCTTCCAATCATCCAAATCATAAATGTTAGTATTTGTTTGTTTAACTTATATAACAATCTTTTTTAGAGTCGAGCATGAGTTTCTTATGAACAATTTGTTTCTTATGGTTGAAATGGGACTTTCATGAACAGTTGTAGTTGATGGAGTGTGTGGTATGAAAATATGAAACATAACATTAATGAAAAAATAAATGTCTAAAAAATTAAAAATATCGAATTTGATATTGAAAGCTTAATAATATATTTATAAGAAGATAATATATTAATTTTTTTATTATTATTTTAGACGAGCTCATGAGCCGAGTTCGAGCATGCTCATTTACTTATCGAGCTTAAAATGAAGTTTGAGCTTGTTTATATTCGAGCCGGTCTCGAACGAGCTTTTTCCGAACCGAGTTCGAGCTGCTCGCGAACGGTTTGGTTTTTTTACAGCCCTATTTTGTAGTATAAAATATTTTTCAAGAGATAGTCGGAGACTTTTTGTTTCAATAAAAATTTCAATAAATACTAATAAATATATCTTCACGCATTATTGCTGATATGTTTGGTGATGATAAATTTTTATAGTATATATCATTATTCATAACAAATTTCTACTTACCATTAACCTAACCCTCCTATTCTTGTTTTCTTTCAGATTCTGGCCCCAATCGTTTTTTCCTTAATTTTCTCTAACCCCAATGGATGTTGACTTACACGTAATGTTAAGGTACTCAACCATTGCTTTTTTGATCTACTAAAGTTTAAAACAGAATAAAAGCAACTCCAATTGTTTAAGCAACGTTCCTTCACCATTATCCATATGGATATTTACAACACGACTACGAAATTATTATAAAAAAGATAATTTAAAGAGAATCTAAATTTATGGTCAATAATGGACTTGATGCTGGAAAATTGAAGACACTAAGAATAGGTGTCAGAGACATGGTTTTTTTTTCTCCTTTGGTTACTCGTCTTTGTCTTTTTGTTTCTTTTGGTACAAAAGAAACATCTGGTATATTTGAAAGTACTAGTTGTCCAAAAAAAAAAAAAATTGAAGTACTAGTGCAGTGCAAGAATTATCTGAACTTAAATATTAGCATCAAGTTGATTAAACTTCATACTTCAAAGAATTTTCAGTTTTGATGAATCCGATTCTCTTTTCTACTTTATAATTCATTTTCAACAACTAATATTGGATTAATAAACCATCTTTTTGCATGTTATTCTTTTATAACTAGGAATTTTATGGTACCACTATCCTTACTAGTGGATAAACTTTAAGGAGTCATTATTTGTAACAAACTAGGGAGGCATGCTCTTATTTGAGTTTTTTGTTTTGAATGGCCCCATTTAAAATAATAAACTATGATCCCTCCAAATTTTTTAATTCATTTACTTAATCCTCTTAGTTTTTAAAACTATTTTCTTTCTTAGAAAAAATAAATCAAACACTCATGCCACATTTTCCCTCTCATTTCACGGTTTATTATTTCTCAACTTTCATGTATCTGACATCAAAAAGAAAAATGGGTGCAGCACCTCAAACTAATCCAATAGGTCGGCTGTTAATGTGTACAAAAGTTTATCGTCTCACGTCAATCATCCGATTTGTCTAGTCCTATCGTTCCTCACTCTCAATGATCGAGATCGTATGAGTGGCAACATCTTCATGTAATTGATGATTGAGCCGCTCCAAACTCTGTGTGAGCATTCTCCTTCTTTACCCATTCAAGCTCCTCTCATGCGCTACATATATTTTTCGCTAGCTCCACCTTGGCGGATGTTGTGGATTCCTTCTTCAATCGTCTTCCTTACGGCATTCAAGGTCACAAACCCGTGGTGCCTTTTTGAGTTAAACCTCCTTTTACCTTTGCCGATTCCTCTCTTGGGGGTTGATTAGACAACATTTTAGAGAAAATTCCCAACTTAGTCAGAGATTTTTTTAACCCATTCTGGTCTGAGGAATCCACCTTAGGTTCAATGTACATCACAAGAGGACGGCCATGGTCTCTGATGTTGCGGCTAAAGCTGAAAAGCATTGTATTCTACGCTGTTTTGGTTTTTTTCTTTTGTTATGAAAAAATAGCAAAGTGGGGGTTTTCATCGTGTAACGACCCATTTGTAGTCTTGGGCTCTTTAAAATTAGTTACTAAACGATATTCATCTTTAGCATCCCATAGGTGTGATTCTAACCCAATTGTAAAAGCCCAACCCTGGAGTATAAACTCTAAGCGGACCCTTCCATTCTTCTACGGCTTTCACTACTTTTTTTCATACATAAGAGGCTTTAAAAATCTATTCAAAAAAATTACACAACATTCGATCCTAGATATGGATCTAAAACAACTCTAAGTGTCGCGCATTCCCTTCTATCTCTCGTAATAAATCTCCATAAGTAAGCAGGAGAATCTTCTAGTTCCACGGGCCCTATTTGCTCATTTGTACCTTCTTTGCCTAATTTATCTGCACACAAGTTAGCTTCTTGAAATATATAGCTAAAGTCAAAACCCGGATGATCGCACAAAATGACCCAAAACTCGCGTCCTATATAAGACAACCAACTACTTGAGCTCCCACCGCCCTTCACTAGCGCATGGAGCTTCCTCGAGTCCTTTTACAATATAGAGATCTTTATAACCTCTCCCAATAGCCCATTTCAATCCAAAATGTAATGCTAAAAGTTCCGATGTGAGTGGGAAATCTGCAATACGCAAGTCAAACAAAACCAGCAATGAATGCTCCATCTTTATCTCTAAATATACCACCAATGCTAGCTACGCCTCTCACTGAATCATCACTACCATCTATATTCATTTTTTCTTTCACCTTGGGCTTCACCCATCTCACCATGACACTTCTTTTGCAAGTTTAACTATGCCCCCATCACACCAATTTCCCCATGCCAATACAAAGTTACTAGCGAGTAGTAATATTTGCATTTTAATTTCAGCTATGTGCGGCGCGCTTTGACGTCCGTTAAAAACAAAGGAGTTTTGTTTTTCCCAAATTGACGTCGCGAACACAAAAGGCCATTCTAATCTGTTGATTTTTGCTTTTTGGAACCTAAGTGACTTTTCAGTCACTTTTTTGACACCAGCTTCCATGTCAGAAATCGGGTTCGTGGAAGAGCTGTTGTCCACTGATGTAGTTTTCTGTCTCCAGGCCACGTTCGCCACTCTGAGTTGCTCCAGGTCCGTCTCCTCGATGCAGTTCCAGATCTTTCCAGTCCAGCAGCTGCTCGCGATCCCACTTCTGTAGCGACAATCGTCTCCGGCTCCAGCTGCACTCCAAGCGCAGCAATAGGACCGTCCAACAGCAGGTCTAGTTCCAGTCAAATTCTAGCAGGTCTAGCTCCAGTAGCAGACATCAACTGCTTTTCCTTTTCCAACCTGAAGCAGCAACAAATCAAGTTAGCAATTTTACAGTCTGAAAATATGTGTTTAATATCCTCCACTTTCGCCCCGCACGCCTTGCATTCCAAGGATTCTATCACTTCCCGCCGATGTAAATTCTTCGCGGTCGCAATCCGATCTTTAGCAATTCTCCGTAGTAATATTTTAATATTTTGGGAACATTTCATCTTCCAAAACATCTCCCATTTAAAGCCTGTATCCTCTATATTATTAACTATGCGATTAAACGCCGATTTCGCCGTAAATATATCCGACGCCTCATATTTCCACTTAACATTTGAACCCAATGTATCATTAGTTATTACAACTCCATCCTTATGAACCTCAACACCCGCCATGATAGCTTTTCAAGAATCTGAGTCTGCACTTTTTTGTTCGTGATTTAGAAGGCCCTATTTGAAATACTTGTTCTTAAACACTTCAACCCACGCCACTCTTTGGTCCATTTATACTTTCCACCCTAGTTTCGCCAAAAGAGATGAATTATAACTCTTTGCACTTCTTTTTCCTAGACCACCCGCCTCTTTTGATTTACACATTTTTTCCCAAGCAACCCCATGTATCCTCCTTTCTGAAGGCGATGAGCCCCAAATAAAGTATTTTATAATTTTATCAATCTCCACACAAACATATTTGGGGAGTCTCATCACTTGTATTTGATATACAGGGATCACGCTTAACACAGATTGTGCCAAAGTTATCTGGTCTGCTAAGGAGAGAGTCTTTGTTTTCCATGTAGCTAGCTTCCCTCTCATTCTTTCCGAAATCTGTTTATATAATCCTTTTGGCAATCTACCTGAGAGGATGGGCGTTCCCAAGTAATTTCCAAACGAATAACTGTGACAAAATCCACTCGTCATCGCTAGCTCGTATTGTAGCACCCCCGGAATACTATACTTAGAACTCGATATACCTGTTAATTAATATCCTAATATATTAATTAACACGCTATCATTTCTATATGAAGAGTGTGTATGTATGTGTGTGTATATATATATATATCTTTCTGTGTAGTTATACACGGAAGGTGAAATGTCTTAACCCAAAAAATACTTGGGATGATAAATAGGCGATAATTATTATCTTATCATCATAATGATCGATATTCTTGGAAACGTATCAAAGACATAGATTTGTGACGAATTTTTCTTGGGTAATCCTACCTCCCACCGAAAAGAACAATTTTTGAATTATCGGAAAATTCTGAAATTAAAATATACTCGAATAAAGGCGATGTAATAGCAAGGTGCCGCAGAAAACAAATGAAGAATTCTTTTGTAAATCCTAATATTTTCTACAAAATATTGGGATTTAAAAAAGTATTTGATAAGGAGAAATGTATCTCATCTTTTTCGAGAATCTAACGTTCCAATATATTGAAGTTACAAGGATAAAGTAAGTCAAGTCTGAGTGGAACACGAGTAAAAATATGTTGAAGTGGTTAATCAAGAATATGAAGATATAGAAACTTGTTTAATCTTATCTTTTCAACAATGAATATCATGAGTAGCATCGTCAATGACAATATAGGATTTTCGTCAATCCAGAATAAAGAGAACTTAGAAGATTTTGATCATAATCGTTCGATATTTTTATAACAAAAAAAATCTTTTATAAAATCTTGCGACAATTTGCGAGTCTAATTTTTTTTCACACCCCCTAATGACCATTGTGAGGGAAATCGCGAAAGAAATGGAGTTTTTTTTTAACATTTAAAAAAATTACAAGAAAAATATATAGGAAAAAATAATTACAAAAGTAACGTATAAGCGCTCTTTCGAATATAGTCTTTCAGCCTTATTAGCCCATTAAACCCATTAATTCTTAATATTGAGGCGCTACTTAAGGAGAACCTTTACTTTTACAAAAAAGAAATTGATAGCCAAAAATCTCCTGAAAATTCACTTAATTTTCTTAATATCTTTACTTAAACATTTCAAGATTCTAGCAAACTCACTTTCACATTCGCTATAACTAAAACTTATCTTGTGTAATCTCACCTCATTTGAATTTTATCTTAGAAAAACAAATTATTTTCAATAATTTCAAGCATCAAGTACTTATGAGTTAGTTTTCGATAATTAATGATTATTTTATGTTGTTGCTTAGGTAATCACATGCAAGTGGAATCACAAGTTTGCTTAAACAGTAAAAAAATATCTCCTGGGAAAAGAATTACCGAGTTTTAGTTTTTCCCATAAGATTCAAGCAAAGTAATGGTCACTTCTACTGATTCACAAGTCAGAATATTGAACAAAGTGAATGTATGTATTTTTTCTACTTAAAGTTTAGTTACCTGATTGATTCTTTGATTAAAGTGTTCTAATCAATCGTTTGCGTTCAGATCCTCGTAATGAAGGAAATTACAACTCAGCTTCTTTTACATCCAATAGGGAATACATGGTTTCTGAATTAGAGAATAAACACAAGTGATTCGAGGATGACATTAAATATTTTTGTTTGAAAAATCCTTTCATAAATGAGGTCATTTTCTTCAATTTTCATGCTACATACATTTCAAAGATCGTTGGCTTGTAACTCATAATCATTCCAGAGATCATTAGCCAATAATTTTTATTATATATCTAGTAAGCGTTGTATTGCATAAATAATTGTTAGATTATATATTTAATAAGGATTGCATTGTACTTTTTATCGCAAATACATGTTCTTGAAGTTCACTTATTAAACATGGATTAAGAGTTATTTCCATGCTTGATATTATTGAAATTATTTTGATTTTCTAAGGTAAAATTCAATTGGAGTGAGATTGCACAAAATAAGTTTTAGTTATAGCTAATGAAAGTAAGTTTGCAAAGAAGCTTGAAGATTTAAGCGAAGATATCAAGAAAATTAAGTGAGTTTTTAGAGATCTTGGTTTTTTTTAAACTAGAGGCGCTCCTCAAAAGAGCGTCTCAACATTTAAGACAATGATTGAGATTAATGGTCCGATTAAGTTAATCAGTAGAAAGACGATCCTCAAAGGAACGCCTATGCGTTATTTTTGTAATTATTTTTTCAATTACGTTTTTCTTGTATTTATTTTTTAAGTATTAAATGGTCAGGTTGGTAAATCTTTTGAAGTGTGTGCACACGTTTTAGGCAAAAAAAAGAAAAGAAAAGAAAAAGACTGCACGCGCATGGTGACATATAAGGAGCGTTTAAACATCCCGCGTGTCTAATCCCGCCGTCACTGCCAAACTCCTGTTTGATGAAATACCTGAAAGAAAGGCAGTATATCAATAACGATGTTTTCAACTGTTTTTCCTAAACAAACCATCTTCACCAAACACTACTTTCTGTATTCCACCATCTCTTCTTCAATCCTCGATGACGGAGTTGTCTCAACGGCTGTATCAATCCTCAAACACCACCGTTCAAAATCACGATGGAACCTCCTCCGCACCACCGCTCCATCAACCGGCTTTACTCCAACACAAGTCTCGCAAATCACCCTCCACCTCCGCAACAACCCTCACCTCGCCCTCCGCTTCTTCCACTTCACTATCGACCACTCACTCTGCTCTCACTCACTCTCCTCTTATGCCACTATCATCCACATTCTCTGTCGATCCCGCTCCAAAGCCCAAGCCCAAAGCCTAATCCAAACTGCTTTACGCAAATTCCCAGACACTCGCCAACCCGATTGTTCAACCTCATTACCCATTTTCGAAACCTTGACCAAAACTTATAGAACTTGTGATTCAGCTCCGTTTGTATTTGACTTGTTGATTAAAGCTTGTTTAGAGTCAAAAAGAATTGATCAAGCTATCGAAATTGTTAGATTGTTAAAGTCCAAGAATATTTATCCAACGGTTAGCACATATAATGCCTTAATCGAGCTGGTATCGAAAAATCAAGGTACTTTTGATGGATATGATCTGTATAAAGAACTTTTCACACTTCATGATGAAAATGGGGAAAATGAGGAAAATGGAGTAAAGGGTGTGATCCCAAATGCAAATACGTTCAACACACTCATGGTTGGTTATTATAGAGATGGGGTAATTGAAAAGGTGGAGGAGTTGTGGAGTGAAATGGAGAGAATGAAATGTGTGCCAAATGCATATAGTTATAGTGTTATGATGGCTACATATTGTGATGATAAAAGGATCGAAGATGCTATAAGGATGTTCGAAGAGATGGGCAAAAATGGTATAAAGCGTGATGCAATTACTTATAATACATTAATTGGTGGGTTTTGTGAGATTGGACAAGTTAAAAGGGCCGAAGAGATTTTCCAAGAGATGGTTTTGAGTGGACTCGAAAGTACTTGTGTTACTTTTGAGCATATTATAAACGGGTACTGTAAAATCGGAGATATTGATTCTGCTATACTTGTGTATAACGATATGTCTAGGAAAGGGTTTAGGCCGGAAAGTTCAACTATCGATGCTGTTATTGCGGTGTTTTGTGGTAAAAGTAAAATTTCCGAGGCCTTGGAGTTTCTAAGAGTTGCAATAAAGAAACATGATAGTAACCCAAGTAAGAAGAGTTACGAAATTTTAATAAAAAGTCTGTGTCACGAGGGGAAAATGAAAGAAGCTTTGAAGTTACAGGCACAAATGGTAGGGAAAGGATATGAACCCGATTTAGAGATATATCAATATTTCATTGATGGGTATATGAAACAAGGAAATGAGATAATGGCTGAAAAATTGAGAAAGGAAATGCTTGATTTCAAATTTTCTAAGGAAAATACTTAATCATTGTTCAATCACAACATATTTTATTGGGTCTACAAGAAAAAATTCCATTAAAACTATTAGCCCTTTCTCAATTGAAATGCAAGGCTAAAAACGTTGCTGCTCTGTCAAATTATTAGCCCTTTGAAATTGTAAAAATTGTCTATTTTTATTTTCCCCTAGTTTTTGTATTATAAATACTACTAATGCTTCTTCATCAGGAACTTTTTCCTGCTGTTACAAAATATTTTAACATTTTCTATACATATTAACACTTGATATATAACATCCAATAATGTCAAATGATGAACAAAAGAGTTACTTCTATACACTAAAATTGTAGATGCTAAAAAATGAGGCTATACATAAAAGAGCATCATAAGGTAGGAAGAAGCCAAAGGTTGAAAAGAGATGAAGCTAAAGAAAGAAACCATGTCAAGAAAGCCATAGTAGCAGATATTTGATATCTACTACAAAATATTGGATGACAAAACGGCCCATCTGCTTTTTGTAGAAGATCCACAATACTAGCTGTTGAGCTAGCTGCTGCTAAAGTCAAAATTGATAACACCTGTTTATATATAACAACAATTAGCTTGTTAATTAAATTTGTTTATATATAAATTGTTCATAAATTACAAATAAAACAATTCATACCCAATCTCCCAAAACAATTACTAGAAGTATTCCTGGTTGACGAACCGGGGTTTTAGCTATTATGGAGTATCCATCAACTAATCCGAGTGCAAGACTCCATGGAATCATTAAACCCATAATTGTTACTAAGAAGCTGTAAAGAAACAGAATATTTCTTTCATGAATTGCTAAAAACACATACAAAACTAGAGTATATGAAAAAGGAGTAGTTACCAAAAGGCTGTATAGCTATAGAATTCGACTCCTATAGACATGAGAAGAAGGGAAGCTGTAGAGAAAATGACCTGACCAAGTCTTAAGGCGAAGCTAGCACTTGTGCCTACAGAACCTGGTACATCATCCATGGCTATATTATGATCAACATCACATCAATGGCTTCCTTCTTTCTTATACAACCTCATCATGTTTTTATAATCACTTCTATTCCTCGGAATTTAAGATTTCATTAATTCTTGCGTAATTATATTGTTTTTTGCTGTACGAGAATAATTATAGTAAAGGGGTTTTAGCATATGAGGAGAAAAAGGTGAATGCTGCGTTTATGTTTTTGGTTGGCTTATTTTCTTGTGGTGTTAACTTTTTCCTCCTGTATAGGTTGAATATTGATTTGTTTTTGACGTTTTTACTTTAGCCATTAATGTTAGATTAACATTAATAGATAATTTTTCCATTACATTTAAGAATTATTTGACTTGACTTTTGAGTAAGATTAATATATACTTGCAAAACCACGTTGTAAAGATGAATGTATTAGTCCAAAATCGGAACTTTAAGTACATAGAAACGTTATAATATTATCTTAATTGTAGCATGATCACTTGAATAGTTTTGGAGTAATATATATTTATTTGTTGATGATTGAAATAAGTGGGGGCCAAATTCAAAACTTTTTCAACGTTGCCGACATGGAGAACCAAAACGACTTTGAACAAAAAAAAAAAACCAAAACGTAAGCTATATGTATAATATATATTTTTTCGAGTAAGCTTATATTATTTGAACGTCGTTTGCGTATATGGATTTGATGGACCACTTTTGAAAAGTCACTACTAATAAGCTTGTTGCTTTCTTAACCACCAATCTGAAATAAGAAATTTTAACTTTATGTACAAAGCTCGAATAACATTCCACTATTTCATTATTGGATATGATTAAACCGACAATATTATCTATATTTAGCCTTTTTATTGTAATTTTAGACGGTCAAACAATTAGCTAGATATGTTTTACCACCCTTGACTATTTAGTTAATAAGTATTTCTTGAATTTAGTTGCTCGTATTATCTTAGAAACAGTTTTATAGTTATGTTTTTTTTAATCGAAACCCAAACCTAGTTGTTATTGTCGGTTTATCTTCTCTTTCAACGATAATGGTCATCACAGACGAAAAAAACTGTAATAGTTAGAAAGATCATTTAACAAAAGTAGGAAAACACTTAGCTAGTTGTAATTGTGTGATAAACCACTTGCTTAGAAATGATTTCAGTAATGTTGAAATGCTAAATAAATTGATATCAGTCATCTCCCAAGGTATAACCGTTATATCCAAAGTTTACGTGCACTTACAAACTAGATAATGAAGTTGCTTGAAACTTTTGATCAGAGATAGAGAGGGATATAGAATTGTTAGTTGTGTATAACTGAGTCTCTTATATAACTGCTAAAGAACCCAAAACGTCCAAAAATAAATGAATCCAAAGACCATACAAGAGACAAGGTATTAAAGTAAAAAAAATGTTTTGATTGTTTGAATATCAAGCAACAAACCTAAACAGGTTTTATCAGCAGGTTTATTCCAAAAAGTTTTTCAAAAAGTTTGAAAATTGTAACTGCACATTTTTATTTTCACCCAACTCCACACGACCGCGCCGTCGTCAATTCTGAATTAGGTCGAAAGGGGGTGGTGGTGCGCATGTGACTTCTCAATAGCATAAGGTGTAGTGATCTGAAAGGTTATATAATTGTTATAATTATAAGCCAAATAAAATATGATATGCATACCGAGGTGGGAGTAATGATAAACCAAAAAGTCTTTCTACTTTATACTTTAACAAAATAATAAGAAAAGTCAAAACTCTTGCCGCTTAATATTTATTCTATTTTGAAAAGCCATGAACTATAATGAATCAATACAACAATCCCCTACATAAGGATTGAAGAATTCATTTTAGACAACGAGGAGGTCTAATTATACATTTGTACGATATTTTTGATAAATGACATACACAATATGAATACGTAGCACGTGAGGCATACCACGTGTGTATATGTTGCGACAAAAATAAAAATGAATACTTGATCCTTACGTCTTCATTGTATGAGACCTTTAGATTACCCTTAGCAATTTTGTATGTCTCTTGATGTTTTGATTCAGTGACTACTACTTTTTCATATTATTAATGGTTTTGGTTGATTCGACCTAATTGAGTATATATAGGAAAGCGACTACATTAGTATGGATATATTCAAGTACAAGATGAATACTAATTGAATATCAAAGATGTGTTCTTGTAGGTGAACCAATCATGTAAGTCAATTAGGACTAAGACATGAAAGTGAGACACATGTGGTTATGATACTAGACTCATATTATCATTACGAAAGTGATAACTAATTTTTTAGGGGTCTGAGTTACTATATTATCGATATTATATATTTAGTGTAGGGTCCTACAATAATGCAAGTGGAATAAGTTATAATGAAGCAACTATCTACCCTAACAAATTTATAGCAATGATGTAGTATGCTTGTCAGGTTGGGCGAGTTAGTTACCCAGTATGTCAAGTTTATTTTGTATTGAGATGAGATTTATGTGAAGTGGAATACAATATGAGATTGTATTTTATATCATCATGTTCGTAGTGGGAGATTGTTAGAATTTGAGTCAACCCACACCAATAACCCATATCACATTCGGTAGGGAGTAGTTATCTTTTGTTATTTAAAAAGGAAACTAATTTATAAAAAGGGTATAGAGTCTTTATTCCTTGGTGTGAGAAAAATGAACGCTCAGATTATTTTTCCATCAAAGAACGAATATTATTCAAACTCTATTAGATATCTCTCAATTAAATAAGGGTGATTGACCTACGGGATCTTGGAGACAACTTTTATGGCATGTAGGATATATGTGTCTAAGTTCTTCTTTAAACAAGCCACTACCCAATCTTATTGGTGACCAAATACAAAAATCACTCTTTAATAAAACAAAAATCACTAAAAGACAAAAACACGTGACAATAAGTATAGAACACTAACTCAACGAGTCACTGGAACACAATAAGAATAGCAAAATTCTATCCAGCTAACCATTAAGTCAAGATATTATACCATTAAATTAAATACAAGTAAGAGGAATTGCATGCCTTGTAGGACGGTTTTCATGTTTTCGAGAGGATATAGTATTAATTTAAAATGATTGCCCAAATCTAATGAAACTTTTATTGTTTAATAAGTTCAAACTCTTATTGTTGAATGACGAAATGGGAAGTGAGCTGATGGCAGGATGGATACAATATATCAATCCACCCGATGATTAATGAAAGAATATCACCCGGAACTGGAGTGTTTAGGGATATGTAGTTAAACCACGCCTAGAATGACATTAATTTCTGCAAAGGAGATTAATAA
The DNA here is from genome assembly GCA_029959085.1 of Nemophila menziesii. Taxonomy (NCBI): domain Eukaryota; kingdom Viridiplantae; phylum Streptophyta; class Magnoliopsida; order Boraginales; family Hydrophyllaceae; genus Nemophila; species Nemophila menziesii. The sequence goes on along the minus strand of JARWIR010000007.1, from coordinate 35,907,769 downwards.
GCACCTCTTACTCCAATCTTAGATTCATTAAAAGGATGAATTTGGAATCAATCTTTTCAAATCTTGTTCACTATTTACTCATTTGACCGGGCTTTTAAAACTAAAAATTGTTTTCATTAGCACACGAGCATTTTCAACAATCCATCAAGAGAACAATTGTCCCAGTGGCCTGACATGGCTGATAACTAACAAAATTTTCCAACAGAGCTTGAGATACCTCTAGATAAGAGAATTTCCAATTGAGTCAAAAACATTGATCGCATAATTTTGATAAAATAACTAAACAGGAAGCATCATATTGAATAGACGAACTTGCAAAGACTCATCACTTTTGCTCTCAGGCACGTTTTTCGAGAAACACCAAACCCTTACCTGAAACTCGATCCGACACCCCCATCCACCGTTAGCCACCGTAAAAAACCCTATCATCTCACCCCTCTCAATCAAATCCTTTACCTCTCTCACTCATTTCTCTTCCTCTCCTCCTTTAGTCTCCTTTCAGCTCCCATTCCCACCCTTACCCTCTTCGTAGGAGTTCACTTTTCGCTTTACTTTTAGTTTCGACTTAAGATCGGCTTCGATCTATGAAACTAAGTATCCTCTTTATCACTTTTGCAAGGATTCGTTATCTAAAAGTTACTTTTAAGTGCTTTTTAGAGTTTTCGTTTTCGATTATCTTCTAAGATTACCTCAACGATGTCTTCTCTTTTGAACATCAATGGGGGTAAGCAAGAAGAGGAAGATGAAGATCTTTGTTTATCTCCTGATAAAGATGCGGTATATTCTAAGTTTGATGAACCTAAACTTATACTTCGTATTATAGCTACAGGTACTATAAATCAAAGCTATTTGAAGAAAATTATTATACAACATTGGGGTATAACAGGTAGGATTACGCTTGATAAAAAAGGTATTAACCTCTGCACTGTTCAATTTGCGAAAGAAAAAGACTATGATATTGTGTGGAACAATAGGCCTTATCACATATTTGGATTCCATGTGCTGGTGCAAAAGCATGAGGATACAATTATCAATCCAGCTCTTTTAGATGAAACTGCTTTCTGGATTCGAATTTATGGTGTTCCTCCACTCTTTATTAAGGAGTCGAATGTTAATAAGATAGCCTCTAAGGTTGGTAGAGTCATTGAAATTTGTTTACCTGACCCTTTGAAATATAAAGAGGATCCAAGCATAAGAGTTAGAGTAGAGCGCTCTATTCTTGCTCCTCTTTTGGAAGGTTTCAACTTTAAAATTTCAAAAGGGCAGACTGTCTGGATCTCCTTTAAGTTTGAAAAGCTTTATGACTTCTGCTTTAAATGTGGTATTATCTCGCATGAAGAGAAAAATTGTGATAATCCTAACACTCTCACTATCAGATTGGGAAACTGGATCAAATACTCTGAGAATGGTAAAAGGGAGAAAGAATTTGTGTTCAAGGCTAAAAAGAACAACAACATTATTCAAAGGACTAAAAAACCTTTGAAAAGTAAGATTAAAAAGAAAACTGAAGTGCTTGAAGAAGGAGAAATAGGCACTAATGAAGGCTATGCAGCTATGAATAAAGGGGTAACGAATTCTATTCAGAACTCTCTTCTTTTACCAACAGTTAAATTAGACCAAACTATTATTCAAGGTGTATCATTTAAATCTGAAATGAGGCCTCTGAAAGATAATGAATTGTTGAGCCTGTGTGGTACAAATGAGTCTAATGTTAAGCTTAGTCCTTTGATTGGACTGGAAGACAAAGTGAAAATTGACCCTTCAATTACAGATAACTCTGATCAATCTATTTGTTTTGGTTCCCTTGAAAGGAATAGAACTAGAACCAAACAAGTAAGAGAGGACTTGGGACTCTTAACTGATGATGATCTATGCTCTCAAGTATCAGCAACTCTTGTAGCCCCAAACTCTGGTGGAGATGATGAGATGGCTGATACTCTAGAGCTAGAAAAAATTGATACAGAAGAGAATATAGAAAATTGGTATGAGGAAGGGATTCAAGAAGAAATGGAAGCTGAAGAGGTTTGCGGGGTTGACCCATATCAACCCCAAAACCCTCAATGATTCAAGCCTGGAACTGTCAAGGCTTGGGAACAGCCTTGACAGAAATGAGCTTGGTGGATCTTATCAAGGCTCATCATATAGAGGTACTTTTTCTATCTGAAACTAAACAAAAACTTGATTTTTTAATTTCTCTTAGTTATAAACTTAATATGACACTTGTCTCACAAGTGGACCCTATTGGTTTATCTGGAGGTTTGGCAGTTTTTGTGAAAGAATCAGGTAACTATAAACTTGTAAGTTCTGATAAGAACTTAATTCAATGCACCTACTTCAGTTCTAAGATTGAACTATGTGAATTTAACTTTATCTATGGCCCTACTGCAGATGAGGATAAAAATTCATTTTTGAGGAAATTACATGATTTGGTACATGTTGAGAAACACTGGTGTTTTCTTGGGGATTTCAATTTGATAAGGTTTCCATCTGAGAAGCTTGGAGGCAATATTAATGCTATTCATAAGAGAAACATGGCCCTTTTTAATGCTTTTATTGATTCTAATGAATTGCTTGATCTTCCAGCTCTTGGATGTAAGTTCTCTTGGTCCAACAAGAGAAATGACAACCAGCTGATCAAGCAAAAACTTGATAGAATCTTGGTTAATCAGGCTTGGATGACACTTTACCCAAATTCTTGGAATGAAGTGTTACCCCCCCTTGGGTCTGATCACTCTCCTATTATTCTGAACTTTGGTATATTTACTGAAAGACACAGAAAAAGATTTATATTAGAAAAAGGTTGGATATTTGATACAAATCTGTGTAATCTAATCACTGATAAATGGAAAAAAGGGTATATTATGGATTTAAGAGGTATTTCAGCAATGAAATACAAATTATCTCAAATTCAAAAACATATCTCTTTGTGGGCTCGGAAAAGAATCCTTAACAATAGGATTCTAATTAAAAAAAATTTAGCCAGGATGGAAATTATCTTTAATGAACCATACAATGAAGAAAATGATGCTCTTTTTCATTCTCTGAGTTTGGAACTTGAGGAATATTGGAAAAAAGAGGAGTTATATTGGTCTTTAAGATCGAAAAATAATTGGTTGAGGCTAGGAGATAAAAATACCAAGTATTTTCATGCCTCAACAAAAGTTAAGAGAACTAGAAATAGAATCTCTAAAATTAAGAATGAGCATGGAGTCTGGACCTCAGATTCTAATGACATTACTAATGAAATTGTGGGATATTACAATAATATTTTCAAAACTGTGGGTTATAGGAATTATACTCCTATACTTAACAAAGTAAAAAAAGTAGTTACTGATGAGATGAATTGTGCTTTGACTAAATGTGTGGAGTTGGAAGAGGTCAAACAAGCTATATGGTCCTTGGGAAGTGATAAGTCCCCAGGGCCAGATGGCTTTGGGGGCTTTTTCTTCAAAAAATTTTGGGATATTTTAAAATTTGATATTCTTGCCTTAGTCTCAGATTTCATCTTGAATAACTCTTCTCTGGAAGAGATTAATAGTACTATTATAGCACTAATTCCAAAGTGTGAGAATCCTGAAACAGTAGCCTCTTTCAGACCTATAAGTTGTGCAAACTTTATTTATAAGGTTATTTCAAAAATTTTGACTCTCAGGCTTCAGGAGTGGATTGGTAGTTTGATTTCTGAAACTCAAACTGCCTTCATTCCAAATAGGTCAATTTTTGAGAATGTTCTTATTGCGCAGGAAGTCTCTCACTTTTTGAACAATAAAAGAGACACTAGAAAGTTCTCTTTAGCTATTAAGGCTGATATGAGTAAAGCCTATGAAAATATAGAGTGGGATTTTTTGAAAGATGTTCTGACTCAAATGGGATTCCACTCCTCTTGGGTGGGATGGATAATGAACTGTGTAACTTCTGTTACATATAAAGTACAAATTAATGGTGTACTACATGAGATTGAAAAACCTCAAAAAGGATTAAGGCAGGGGGACCCTCTTTCCCCTTACCTATTCTGCATTGTAACCCAAGCTCTTACTCACCTTATTGACTTTTATGTTGAAATGGGTTTATTCAAAGGTATTTCAATCTCTAAGAAAGCACCTATGGTTACTCATGTCCTCTTTGCAGATGACAGTTTATTTTTCCTTGAAGCAAGTGAAAATAACATAGATATATTCAATAACATCATGAATTGGTATACTTTTGCCTCAGGGCAGAAACTTAATCTTAACAAGAGTGGGGTTTTCTTTAGTAAAAATACTCCACAGTTTGAGAGGGGTAAGTTTTCATCTCTTCTAAGAATGAATAAAATTGACCATTTGGGGAAATACCTTGGTATACCTTCTTCTTGGGGTAAATCTAAGGTGAAATCTCTGGAATGGTTAGTAGAAATGGTCATGAAAAACATGGAAAGATGGGACACAAAAATGCTATCAAAGAGTGGGAAAGAAGTTCTTATTAAGGCAGTGGTTGGGGCCATCCCTAACTATATAATGTCAGTCTTTCTTATTCCTAAAAAGATCACTTCTCACTTAACTTCACTAATCTCGAATTTTTATTGGGATAACCAAGGTGAAGGTAGATGCCATTGGATCAAATGGCAAACTCTAATGAATTGTAAAGATGAGGGAGGTCTCGGGTTTAAAGAATTTCATTGTCAAAACCTTGCTCTCTTGGCCTCTAATGCTTGGAAATTCCAATTAAATAAAGATTCATTACTGTTCAAATTATTTAAAGGGAAATATTTCCCTACAACTGAATTTTTTAAAGCTGAAACTGGTTGTAATTGTTCATGGGGCTGGAAAAGTCTCATTGAAGGTAGAAACTGTTTTTTGAAAGATTTAAAATGGAATGTTGGTAATGGCAAACCTCTGAATATCTGGGAGGATAATTGGATCCCTACGGAAGAAATTCTTGTTAAACCAACTAATTGTTCTTTGAATAAAGTTTATGAGCTTATTGACCCAGTGACTGTTTCTTGGAAGATTGATAAGCTCAACTTATACTTACCTTCTTTAGCTGTAGCAACCATAGCCTCGATTTTTTTACCAAAGCTCAACCTAGAGGATGTGCCTTTTTGGCCTTTTTCTTCAGATGGTAGGGTTTCTGTAAAAGAAATGTATCTAAGGCTATGGAGGGCTCAGCAAAATAAGGACAAGGATCATGGGAAGAATAAAGGTCAACAATCTTTTATGTTACAGTCTAAGGACTGGAGGGTAGTTTGGGATATGAAGGTGGCTCCCAAAGTTAAAAATTTTATTTGGAAATGCTGTGAGAATGCATTACCTACCAATGAAAATAGAAAAGCTAAAAAATCTTGTGAATCAGATTTGTGTTCTATTTGTGAGATGGAAAGTGAAAATGTGGAACATATGATATTCCACTGCTCTTGGGCCAGGGCAGTTTGGTTAGCTAGTCCCCTGAATTTTTGCTCTTTAACTTCTCCTTCCTTCAATTTCAAAAAATGGATTAACTTTATTAGGCTTAGCCTCTCTGAGACTGAGTTTAATAAAAGAGGTCTTGGAGAATTGGCATTTTATATTGTTTGGAGCATTTGGAAAGGGAGAAATGAAGCTATTTTTAGAGGCACTGTCCCTGATCCATTGAAAATCTTAACAGATGCTATATCAGCCAATGATGAATACCTTTCTTCTGTTAGGAAAATCTCTGAGGCTAATAAAGATAATACAATTATTGTGAATATTGTAGCAGATTCTAATCATAATCTCACTCATGATTATGCAACTCAGGTGCAAACCTTGAGAGAGGGCAGAAGTACAAATTGGACTCCACCTTTATCAGGATGTTTCAAAGTTAATTGTGATGCATCTTTTGAAATTAAAACTAATGTTGCCTCATATGCTTGTATTCTCAGGGATTCTAGAGGAAGATTAGTTGATGGTTGCTCTAAGAAATTTTTTGCTAACTCCCCACTTGAAGCAGAGGCTAGAGGACTTCTACAAGCTTGTGAAATAGCTTCAGGACTTCCTAGAGGCAAAGTTGAAGTGGAGAGTGACTGCCAAGCCCTTGTTTCTCAATTGACTAAAAATGTTAAGTCTTTTTGTAATATTAGAGGGTTTGTAAACTGTATTAGTAGAATTAAGAAGGATTGTAATCTTAAAATCTCCTTTATAAGGAGGTCTAAAAACACTTGTGCAGATTGGGTGGCTAGACAGGAAATTAAAAATTCCTTGTTTAGCCTTTGGACTTGCTTTCCACCTCCCAAGCTTGCCTCTCTTCTAGCTAAGGACTATGACCCTATGGGGATTGGATAATTTGTATTTTGAAGTTTTAATATTATGCTTCTTTCGACCAAAAAAAAAAAAACTAAACAGGAAGCAATTATATGACCTAAAGATTGCAAATTTCATAAATTTACATCCCCGGCATTAAAATACACGTGCGAATACCCACCTAGTGGGGACAAGGCTTGGTTTTGCTTTGGTTTAGCATTTGAAATTAAATATACTTAGAAAACATTACGTTATACATTTCTCTCATTTTCTATCAACCTAAAACATTGACGTATCTGGTGGTGGTCCATACACACTCTTCCAAGACAATGGAATAGTCCAGCTATTATCTTCATTTCCTGAAAAAATAAAAAAACATTTGAGCACTTTGGTGTGTTATTTAGATTGTGAAAATACTGAATTTACAATTTAAATACTAACCTTGAAGAGGGTTCAATCCGAGAAGTTTAGTTGTTGCCTCAGCCAAATGAAGAGCATCAGGTATATTATCTCCTTCAGAGCAATAGCACAATAAACAAGTGACCTTTAATCCTTTAGCCTTAAGACAAGAAAAAAGAGCAGCAAAAGGTAAACTTGGGCAATAATCTTCTTCATCTAGTTCTTCAAAAGGCAAATCATCCTCTTGCTTAGCATTATTTTCTGCTAAAGTTGTGAGATATTTCCAAGTCCTCTGTTCAGGACTGTATTCTTGCAATTTCTTCCACCCTAGTTTTTCACAGGTATCATCTGTTCCATCTATGTTAGAACACGAAAGATAATATATCTGCAAACCACTGAAAAAAAGAAGAAAAAGAAAAGATAAAATAATAATGCTTCCGAAATTATGTAAAGAAAAGATTAATGGTAATTAATACTTTGTCATATCAATGTTTTGCCAACGCCCAAAATCCAAGCTGGAGAGTACAACCACATGCTTCTTTCCACTTTTTACAGCAAAATTTGCTAAATTTTTAGCATATTCAATCGTCATACCCTGTTTCATAAGCCAATTCAGACAAACAATAAGTAAGAAACGCAATTTTTGATAGCTAATAAAACAAATACATGATTAAAAGTCTAGCCCAGAGTCCAACATTAACATCTTAGTGAAGATAATCATCACAGTATATGCTTGTACTACATATTTCTACTACCTCCAATTTATATTGGATCAATTAATTAATAAACTATGAACCTTCAAGAATTTGTATCATTATTTGAATTCTCTACTGTTATCAACATGAGCTTACGCATTATACCACTAGTTAAGGTTAAGTGTTACGCGAAATAGCCAAAATGTACCCCTTGTATTTGAAGAAGAAGCAATAAATTACATTTCTGAGTTATACATTACCGTTAGAAACTACTCCCCAAGCTACCCACAGATATATTTTCCATATCTTAGAATAAAACAATGAGTATATTTGGATGTTTTGCATAATACAGGGACCAGTTATGCAATTAATGAATTAGTTAACTATGAAAAGGATTTTTGCATACATATTAATAAATTTTGGTGTTACCTTAACTACTGGAGACCTTTGCTGAACAAGAGCTAATGAATTGGAAGAAGAATCATAAGCTTCAAGAGGTAGAGCCAATTCACCTCCCGGAGATGGCCAATAAGCATCGTTACCGATGCAGGGAAGAATGTTTGGATCATCAAAGTAACCTATTTTCTCTGCTCGGAGAGTCGATATTAACACGTCCACCGCAAGCTGCCCTACATTTCCGATCGATAACGCCGGCTGAAATAAACATATAACATTTTTTGGGTTTTTATTCTTATTTTAACTATTATATACAACATACATACATATATGTGAATAAAAATACTAAGAAACAGACCAGAATTAGAGTGGAACATTTTTCATCAATTTGCTTTCCTTCTTCAATGTAAAAATCCATTCCGCTTTCCTAATTGAACTCAGTTTATACTGTGAGGGAGAGATTTTCTTTTTCGTAAAGTAAGCAGGAAGACAACTTGACGAGCAAGTCGATTTAGGGCTTTTATTGATGGGCTACTTTGCGGGCCAAAAGAGGCCTACTTATCGTGTAAATATGGGTCAGATTTAACTTCTTCTTATTTTGTTCCAATAGTTTTAGCTTAATGATGAGCCTTATGGGCTACTTATTTTTGAGTGATGATCCAATAGTTCCAATAATATATAGACTATAGTATAATCTTAGGTGGTGGTAAAAAAGTTTTAAGTCGGATATATCTATCTTTTACATCTACAAAAACTATTTGAGTAATGATATATACCACCCAAATTCATACCACCCAAATATCACCCAATGACGTAGCGTGAATTGGTTGGTTACAAACCTTTAATCAAATCAAGAAAATAAATACATTAGCAATTTGTAACCAACCCATTCACGCCACGTCATTGGGTGACATTTGGGTGGTATGAATTTGGGTGGTATATATCATTACTCAAACTATTTTGTAAAAAAATCTCTATATAATAATTAAGTTTAGTGGAATCGTGAAACAGGTAAATACTCAATAAATCCCGCATCTCATTAACTATGATATGATATGCATCAGACTTTTTTTTTAAGAATCACAGTTTGAGCTATGAAAACATTCTTAAAACTCAAAAATGAGTTATGAAAAAATTTTCATAACTAGTAAAAAATAAAGTAATAAGTTGAATTACTGGAACATATAAAAAGTTGAGTTATGCATTATAAGCATTTTATCTTTTACTTGATGAACAATATGAGTTTTGATTGAACAAGGCTCAAACCTGTAATAAGTACAAGGCTCAAATCCATCCATAAACATGGGTAACTTAGTTCTGATTTACCAGGGAATATGCATGGGGAACGTGTATATCCTCGTGGGATTAGTCGTGGTGCGCGCAAACTAGCCCGCATCACCCACATACCAAAAAAAAACAATATGAGTTTTAAAAAATATCTCATAACTCAAACTATTCTTCAAATCAAAGGCAAGTCACATAAAAATATGGTATATTATCATATTTTATAATACATAATTACTGTTTGTTACCTACAAGAAAAAAGTAATAAGTTGAGTTACTGGAACATGTATTAAATTGAGTTATGCATCATAACCGTTTTATCCTTTACTTGATGAACAATCTGAGTTTCGGGAAATATCCCATAACTCAAATTGTTCTTCAAATCAAAGGTAAAACACATAAATTATGGTTTATATCATATTTTATGATACATTATTATTGGTTGTTACTTCACAAACAATGAAGAAGAACTAAAATATATAAAAACACAAAAAATACAAGAAAGAGGAAGAACAAACCGAGTCATGTAAAAATTGCATAACTCACATTGTCATTCAAAAAGAAAGTAAAAAAAAAAAAATTATATATCATATATGAAGTATAAAAATATAGCTTCATTTATTAATAAACAATGAATAAGATAAAATATGAACAAAACACAAAATGTATCAAAAAATAAAGTACGAACCGAGTTATGAGAAATTTCTCAAAACTTAATGTGTTACTCAAAAAGAAGAAAAGAACACATATTCATATAATACGGTCAATATAAAGATAAAAATAGATTCAAAACCAAAAAACAAAACAAAATAAGTATTAGAACATATTTTAATTGTTGAAGGTTAACTTTACCTGGAACAATCATTTACATTATACATTGTTGATGACGAAAGCAAGGATTTAGTAAATTTTCAAGTCATAAATCTTTTCCTTCTAATCCTTTTAATGTTTATTGGAACTTTAGATGTTTCTTAGTTAGATTGATTATTTCTCTTTGTGATAGGCATCTGGAGTATATATTTTTCTTTTCAACAGCCAATGTGGTCAAAAAAGGCAAAAAGGGAAACAAGTAAATGTATGGTGTCCTTTACAGGAGAGTAAATGACGGTTGTGGTCATCGAGAATAAATAATAAGAGGTTTATTGGGCATTAATCCTTATAAAATATAGAGAAAACTTCATTGGTTGGCGTAGGAAATATTATTGCTGATAAGGAAACATGAGATATTATTTTTTGGATTTTCATAAAATATACATTGTATTACGGTAAATCACGCATGGAGATTATTTCAATCTTGATTCATCGTCGACAAAAAATCTTTAGGGAAATTATTTTTTGATTTCGACTATATGGGATGCAAAACACATGAGTGTAAGTCTTGATTTGGGGATAACATCTTAAAAGGAAAGAACCTATTAAACAAGAATGTATCTTTCAAATTGAAAATAACATTTCTATAATCATTTGGAACCATTCAAGGCTTTCAAAGAATATTGTCTTGGAGAAACAAGTTATATCTAAACTGAATGGGTTACTCGGTTATTTATCTTAAAAATGAGCTATGGTTTGAATATACTTCATCAAATTGTCTTGGCTAATTTTTGAAGTTATATAATGAATCTCTTTGCAACAAAAGGATAATGAAGATAAGTTCATCTAGCCTTATGCAAATTCTGGTATGTGTACATCTAAATCTAATCACTGTATATGAGACTAGAATAATATTTGTATAGTATATTAATCATCAAACAACCTAATAAAGACTAATCAAAAGCTTTGGAAAGCACTACCAAAATGAAATATCAAAAATTTAACTTATTCAAACATATGTATTTTTTGCAATAAGGTTTGTGAGTGGTGTGGAAAAAAATATGGAAATTATTGCGAATTCTTGCATGTGCACTTAGCATGAGCATTCGAGTGAAATCCGTTATTTAGACTATGATTGGTAAATAATCACAGGATGGTTTGTTGATTGTATTTTGATAATAGTGACTGCATATTCAGAATGTGGTTCGATTCAAAACTTGTTACGACATACATTCTCATTACTCTTTGGAACGCCTAGAAAGTTAAGATGCAATTACTTCATGCGATGGCGGAGTGAAATGAAGATTGTGTCATCTCCAGAACGAATACATTAAACAAATAACTATTTAGTCTTTAAGCCTTGTTTGGTATTAATAGGGAAGAATGTACAATAATAGTTAACGCTCAAATAAACAACATTAAAGTTTCTAGGTGTAATATCTGTTTTTCCCCGTGACACTTCTCATACCCACAATTGGGATCAACATGTATTTTGGTTATTGATTTTAATGATAATAATGAATTTATTGAGGAATCTTCTGGGAAAGTTTGGTGTAAATTAGCTTTGGAATTAGAGGCAAGAGCTTTGATGGAAGCTAATAAATTCTCCCAGAAATATCATAATATGAGTAAATAAATTTTCTCCAACAACCTTGGACATATATAATGTATTAAAGACTTGTTAAATGATAAGTGGATAATTATGCCAATTATTTAAAAGATTTAGGAAGTTTCTCATTTGGATTATTAGATTAGTTTTTGACATCTTCCAAGATCTCTATATAAATAAGGATCCAATCTAGATGGTCGAGACAAAAAAATTGGACATATAGTGGGCACTTTTCCAATTGAAGTCTTTGAATTTCTAATGGACTTATATAACAGGGTTGGTGTAGGTTTACATAATTGTACATATTTATCTGATATACCTAGTTATTTCCTACATAGGTATGTTATTAGATAAAACCAATCTTGTATTTCATAACTTTCTTATATTATATAACATCTTTTTGACCAAGAAAAACTCAGTTGCTTGTATTTTTTTTTTTTGGTAAGGTAAATGGTTATATTAAAATAATAAGGAGAAACTGTACACTATACAAAGAGTTATATACTTAGTTGCATAAGCACAAGGTAGTAACAGTCTAAGCACTAACAACTGTCTCACACTATCACAAATTAACCACCCACTATCATCCAAGTAGGCATGATAAGGGAACAAAGAGAATATCAATAAGTGTACCACTTTATATCCTTGACAACCGCTTCCTTCTAAGAAAGCTCGCCTCTTATGGCAAGATTATTTTTCTCTCTCCAAGTTCAATAAATCGTAGCTCCAAAAGCTATCTTTCAAAGCCTTTCTTCTCCAATTGTCCCGAGTTTTGAGATTCTTTAGCCACTACAATTCACTCAATAAGGTGTTCATCTCCTTGAAAATTCCTAACCACTTTTTAATCTCATCCCAAATATAACTAGAGAACACACATTCAAAATAAATGTGCTTATTTGATTATAAATCATCACCACATAATTCACAAAGTGGATCCAATTCCAAGTAAGTCATACGATACTTAGTCTTTAGTCTCTCATTCAATGTCATCCAGTAAAAAATATCATATTTTGGAATAACACAAGAATACAAAATAATATTTGTCCAAGACGCTTCACATAAGATCATCGTTGAAACATATCATATGGTTTATTATATAAAAAAAATGTTCACCACTAGATACCTCATTAATAATCTAGTGATCGTTTGCCGAAGAGAACCACCGAGCCAAAATAATCTCTCTTCCATCCACTCCAAGTGAACCTCCAATCACCTCCTTTAACTTCCAAATATTCTTCAAAAGAGGAGATATAATTAACTGTAAAAATATAGTGATATTTAAGTCACGCCTATAATAGTTTATTATGATTTATATTTATATCACTAATTGAAAAAAAAGGGAAAACATCATTTTAAATTTTGAAGTTTAGGCACCTAATCCCGCACAAGTAGATAACGATCCATGACCATCCATGCAATACCTTATAACATAAAGCCAAAGTCCACTAGCCAAACAAATTTCATCATGATTTAGTAATAGACTACATGCACTAGTTCACATTTCCTTAGAGTTACTAGATTTGTTGAAGTTTTACTAATAAATATTGAAATCCCATTTCATAGCCAAGAATGCGGATTCTCACAGTAAACTTCCACAAAAGTCACCCCTCGAGTTTTGCTCTTTAGTATGCATAAAAATCGTGGAAAGGTTTCATTTATATGCATCATGCACTCCTAGCTTTAAAGTCATTTCACATTCCTTAGGCTTGTCGTCGTCATTGTCATCTATGAAGTCAATAACAATACATTTTCAGTCACTATATCTATACATCCATAACATACTGGATCAAATGCAATGCAAGTCACTATAGTCTTCATACTCAACAGTTAATACACCAGATCATTGTCTTAAAAGTCAAATGCACGTACCTTTTTATTGTGCTTATAACTCTTGTCGTCAATATGTTATACAACTGGAGCCACTACATATACCAAAAAAACCTCTTGGGAGGACAAATTGTTGCACCCATGTCAAGCACGCTTGGTAGGTGGTATACGTCCTAGGGGTGAATAAGGCAATCAATGATTAATGCAATTTTTTTTTAAACTAAACATTATAGGTTTAGAAAACTTAATTGGGACAATTTAGCAAACACATTATGTGTACAATATTGCTAAATTTATTGCCCCTAGGCATAGCTCAATTGTCAAAGACCAAGGGTATAGTTGTAGTGACTACCTTGTTGACTAGTGTGGTTTCGAATCTTGTGGGAAATAGATCCCTTGAGAGATATGGTGTTAGTTATTGGACCCTGTTTGATTGAGACACATTATGAAATTTGTCACTCCTACATTCCCAATGGCATAGACGTAAGGGATCCTCAAGGTAGGAGTTTCACCTTTAAATTGTTGAGTTTAATTAAATAAATTGTTTATGGAAATACACAAACACAATATATACAAAAAGAAAAGGGTGTAGTTTAGAGAGAACAAAATATGATCTAAGATAGTTTAAAACTCCCTAGGACCTAATCCATTACCTAAGATCTTTAACCCTCAGAATTTTTAAATATCTCCAATAAATTATTCAGTCTCTTCACATGTAGCCTGTAGGTGACACCACAAACCTACTACAGCCCTTCGTATCACACAAAATCAACTCTCATGTTCTCTCAATACGATCACGTGTTTCTTTCAACACTCAACACCACTCTTATTTGTTACAAGGAAAAATTATTTCCTAATCTAGAGTAAGAGGAAAAGACTTTGTATATCACAAAGTCTTCTCTCATGTCTCCCGACGTGATCACACGTGTTCTCTTAACACACAAGTAATAAACATCATTCTAATTTAAAGATCAAATAATCATAATCTATAGCAAAAAATAAATAAAAATAAAAAATACAATAAAATTTAGAGTTTTATGGTAAAAGAATTGCTTAAAATCCTATAAAAAATAGGTACTACAATAAAAACTTTATTATAATGAAATTAATAACAATAAAATTTCAAAATAAACATCAAATTCATCTGATGTACTGTATAAATTTTAGCATACTAGATCAAATTCAGTTGATGTAATATATAAAATTTTACAGACTAGTAATTTAAAAAGTATGATACAATACTTAATTTTTTTTAATGATTAATGATATATATCAACAAAACTTACATCCTTTAACATATGATCTATGATATAATAGTTTTAATTGAAAGTAAATATATAATTTTGTTTCTCAATGAAACTTGACATGACAGTGTTGTAAGTGTTGTATATATAAATGATATATTAAATAGTATAAATTTAGATAATGTATATTATTATTACTATTATTTATTTTATACTTGTGATTGAAAGGTATTTTTTTAGGGTTAATGTTCAATAAACCCTTACAGTCTTATCCACTATCCTGTAAAAGACACTGTCTTTTTTAAAGAACAATGATTATGAAAAATTTCTCAAAACTTAAAATCTATGTTTTAGAAAGCTTCTCATAACTCAAAATTTGAGTTTTAGCAAGCTTCCCATAACTTAAACGATTTTTTTATGGGCAAAGAAAGGGAAAAGTAAGATGTATGGTGTCTTTTATGGAAAAAAAATGATGATTAAGATGAGAGAAATTAATTTTAGATTGAGGTGTTTTTTTAGCATTTTTTTTCTTTTTATACAATTTTCTTGGGCATTAATTCGTTTTTTTTATTATCATTTGTTGAAAGTTGACGAATTCAATCATCATTAAATAAACCTTTTGAGTACATTCTATCTTTTATTATCAAATTCTTTTGAGTACATTAATATGTCCTAATGGATTTGATTCTCAAGAATTCTTGTGACATGTGTCACTAGTATCACTTTTGCACGATCTCCATTTATAATCTTAATCTTATTTTAATGCCATGAATCTATTCCTAAACACGTAAGAGATCTTTAAATAAATAAAATGCGTAGATATTAATTTATTCAACAAGAGAGCTTCGCCTTTTTTTTTAATATTCGAATGAGAGCTTCACTTTCATTGCTTATGTAATATATTTCATGTGGGTTGTCCCCCTAATTTGTGCATTTGCTCTAAAATCCCAACAAGGGAGTAATCTTATACGGAGTATATAAATCAACAATTTTATTTTATTTTGGTCGGTCAACCATGTTAAGTTGAATGGAAACGTGTTTGATGTTTTGAAAACATACATAAAATAAATTCTTTCCATATTATCAAATTTAATCTGGGCGACTATGCAAAATTGTCATTATTTCTACTTTTATCCATCCATAAAAAAATGATATTGAAAACAGATACGTGTCCAAGACAGAGTATTAAAAACTTAGCGAACACTTTTAAGTGACGTAGTTAGGTAATGGAGAAGACTTTTTTTTTAATACATCAGAGAGCTACTTTTGACTCAGAGTCAATGACTCCAATAAGATTCGATCCCCAGGACCTTTTTGTCTCTGCGGAGTAACCTAACCACTAGGCCAACTATCAATCTCAATGGAGAAGACTTAATACAACATTATAGTTTTCAATTTTGTAATACAGTAGATAAAACGGACGGCCTGATACATTTCTCAAAAAAAAAAAACATTATAATAGAAATATAAAAATTGATTTTATTATAACTTAATTTATTTTTAAACATATTTGCTAGAATTAAAGAATGACTAATCTATACCGGTCTATATGGGTTGTTATGTACTACCAAATATTTTATTTTGGCATTAGCAAATTCTATTTTTAAGCTATTATCTATATTTTAAAAATATTTTTAGGCTAAACATTTTAAAAAGTATCATTTATAGGCCAAATAAAAAATTATACACTGCACAAATCATATATTTTATCTAAATCTGAAATTTTAAGGTAATATCTATTTATTCGTTAAAGAACATCTCAATATCTCAATGAGTTACAATAAAAATTTACAACAACATATACCCAGTGTTAAATAGGGATCGTAGGGAAATGATCGATTATGTCTAGGCCTACTAATGAAAGGGCCATAAACTGCTCATATGGGTAATTTTTTCAGTCGACAATCGATGTATGGGAGCATAATATTGTCAAAACTTGCAAGTCTTCACAATGCTCTTTGCATCCTTGATCGAGTATAGATAGTAATATCCTTGCTTCATCATTCTTTTATTGAGCATTCGATAGACCACATGATAATTGGATGTTCCTTTGTGGAGAGATTCTTTTACCTTATTCCAACCCCACAAATCTTTAGCAGCGACCCCTCGTATGAGCCTTTAATTTGTTTTACCCGCGTGCAGGGAATACCTTCTTACCTTGGACAATAAAGCTCTCTTCTCATAAGTCATTCCTCTCAAAGTTTTCTCATGCAAATATTCTCATATCGGTGTTAACCATCTTGGTTTGATTTGGAATATGGCTACTTCGAGGTCCCCTCATAGTTACACACTGGGCTCGTCCAGCTACTGGATATATATCCCCCTTTTTGTTCTATTTTGCGACGCTAGCTTGGCTAGTGAGCCAGCTCGTCTATTCTGATTGTTGGACACATATGCTAACTTAATACTATCAAATATTGGTCATGAATTTCTAACTTTAGCTTGATAAACCTTCATCCTTGAGGTCCTTGCCTCGTACGGTGAGGTGTAATGGATTTCTACCAACTATGAATCAGTATAACCCTGATTTGGTTGGCACCTAAATTGAGAACGGTTCTTAGCCATGGATTGCCTCATATTTAGCCTCGTTCTTAGTGGTTGGGAAGTTCAAACTGATGGCGACATTGTATTCCATGTCGTTGTGGCTTAGGGTCAATTGTATTGGTCTAATTTCTTGTTCATTGGATGCTCCATCCACTTCCAATCGCCATTCTTTCATTTAATTTTCTTCACTGGTTCTATCATTAAGGTCGGTAGTACTCTTGAAAATAAAATCCGCCAATTCTTGGGCTTTAATAGTAGTTCGACACTCATCGAATTGAGACAACTCGACTGCCCACTTGAGGAACCTCTCTTATACGTCGAACTTGGTTAATACTTTCTTAAAAGACACATAAGTTAGAACCTTTTTGGAGTGAGCCTCAAAATGGGGTTTTAATTTCCTTGAGGCTCCTACAAGAGATACAAATTTATTTTCGATGGGCGCATATCAATCACTGCTCTTGTTATCGCTTACTAATATAGTATATTGGTGTTTTCTTCTTCTCACTTTTGCGGATCAAAACAACGGACATGGCTTGTGTGATAGCTGATAAGTAGATAATCAAGTGATCGAATAATGCAGAACATTTGTTCGCCGATTTTGACATGAACCAACTTAATGCAACCACTTTCATTGTCAAAGACTATACTTGCTTTATAGATCTAGGTGGAACCATGGCGGGGATGAGTTGCATCTTGTCTGGGTTTGCGTCTTTTCCTCTTTGCTTACCATTAAACATAGGAAATGTAACCCAGAAGGCACATTTTTCGAGTTTAACCTGATCCCCACTCCTCGCATAACTACAAAGGCTTTTAAAAAAAATTGTTACGTGTTTTTTGAATGTTTGACTTTTAAATAGCATGTCGCCTACTTACACCTCCATGTTTTTTCTAGACTTGGTGTTCGAAAACTTAGTTCACTATTCTTTGATTTGTAGACTTGACATTTTTTAGTTCAAAGGGCATTACTCAGTAGCAATACGAACCTTGTTCTATTATGAACGATGTTTTATCCCCGTCTTCCGGGATATTCTTATTTGATTTTTTCCCTTAAAGACATGCACGAATGTTAGGAACAGATATCATATCGGAGCGTCTACTAACTTATCCACTTCAATAGGGAAACCAATCTTTTGGGCAAACTCGACTGAGATCGGTGGTTCCACACACATCCTCTAACTTCCATTAGCTTTCGACACTAAGACAGGATTTGTGATCCAGATTGGGTAATTGGCTTCCTTTATATGCTTTGTGTGTAACAATATATCTTCTTCCTCCTTGTTGGATGTGTTTTCCTCATGCGAGAACATTCTTAGTGTATGTTGAGTTGGCTTCCCTTTTGGCTTCACGTTTAGTTGGCGGTTTGATACTGTGGGACCTATTCCCACCATATCTTCAATGTTCCAGGCAAACACATCCTTATTATATTCCACCATTTGGCGTAGCCAAACTCTTTGATGAGGGGTGAGAACCTCTGATAATTTTTACCTTGTGATTGATCGAGTCCAAGGGTACATCTATCAGGGGTTCGCCAGATGAAGCCCGAGCCTGGTGACATTTTCCCAGATCATCCATCTTTATGCCATAATCCGGTTTTGCACTTATGTTTGGTATCTCAATGGGTGAAAAACTAGAAGTTTCCCACATAGAATATTAATCTGATAGAGCAAAATCTACCATATAGAAAAATAAGAACTAAATTAATTGAAGTTGACAGAAAATAATATTGTTTGACATGATAAAGTGCTGAAAGATTAAAGATATTTATTGTAAAATTAACTGACGTAAAAAGCCTTGTGATTACATGAGTTATCCATATTTAATTTTATTTATCCTATTTATATTTAACACCCATAATCTTGTACAATTAACAGGAAGGCAACCATTATTACCACAATACTTTGATTTGATAGCAACTGATCTATAACCCACGTCTTCTTGTGATGGGCCACAATGGTGACATAGTTCTAACCGATCATGGGGAATTTTATAATTATAACTTGGTGTCCCCTGGAGCGTGATATAAAAAACCACACTCGAGAAATACTCCTCGTAAGTGTACAAGTCGTCCCAAGTAATAAATATTAAGTGTTTAATATCGTTCCACTAGGGGTATGAAGTTAAACTCATGTTTTTAAATTACATATAAGATATTAGTTGAGTAAACAAGAACGAAAATATATGGTTATTGGTTTTGGTTCAATACTTTAAATAGTAAGAGGGGTGAAAGTGCAAATATATAAATTTAAGATAATAATATTATTAAAAGGTAGGGACTGAAATGCAATATTGATTAAGATATGACATATAAAGAGAGTTTAGCTCAAGAATAGCTCGTAATAGCCACAAGCTATGACCTTGGACAATTCTTGACTTAACGATGAATTAATTTTAATCGGGATTCTATGATCCGCCTAAATCTCTTCCAAGTAGGTAGGGGCTATAATCAGATTCTAGAGACCTCTCCCAAGTGACACTAAAAAGTCTTATAATGCTTAAGTGTAAAACCCTTATGTGATTATCTGATTAGTTTTGACCTTCTGGTATTAAACTAAACCAAAAACTCATAAATTGTGTCTACTCTTCAACCCACTCTTGAGTGTTATTCAAGGGATAATACAACCTAATACGTGATCAAGGTAATTGAGTTTAATAATTATCACCAAAATATGAACAACACAATATTACCAATTATTTAAACATTAAGATGCCAAATTAACAAGAATGTATTCAATCATAAACTAGGGCTCATACCCAAAGAAATTCTTGAGCTAAAATAAATGAGTTCACAATAATAAATTAAAATTCAATAGTTAAAAGGTACATAATTAGTCTAGGAATGGAAATAAAACAAGTGTTACACTAAGAATTATGATAGAATGGTTGAAAGATGAATATTTTAGGTGTCATTGATCTTGCTCCTTGTTTCTTCTCCTTTTCAAACATTTCTTGCCCAGCTGAATAATGATATTTCTTAAAGTGTAAAACTAATATATTAAAACTAAAAATGTTGTCCTTCAAGTTGGGTCTACTTAGGTAGGTCAAATATGGCCTAAAACGTTTTTAGCAATTCTTGACAGACATAGGTCATCATGGTAGGCCTAAACACTTGCGTTAATTCAACTCCAATTTACAAACCGTTTCTTCTTACGCGATCTAAACTCAAAGAGCCATCTTAAGCTAAATGGATTTGATCATAAATTTCACCAATTAGTTATAGTGAATTTTCAAAGTTGATGATAACGTTTTGCTGGCTGGTGTACTTGACCTTCTAGGAAAACTTTTTGTTTCTTTCGCGACTTGGCTCGGGTTTTTTCTTGACTTGTTGATTTCTTAATTATATTTCGAGGTCTCGTATAATCCATGGTATTAGGAACTTAACACACAATTTAACTCAAATAGCTCCAAAAATACACATATATCCAAGATTAGTTAAAAATTCAAAATGCTTTAAATAAAAGGACAAACTCCATATTAAAACTCAAAGTTTCCCTTAATTAAATGATGTATCGTGAGTCCTATGATCTATCACAAAAGACGAGATATCATAACTTCACCTTGTCGAGGTTTCAAGATTTGGCACAATGTTTCCTAGTTTGCGGTATCATGCCTTTATCCCTCGTTGAGCTTGCGTGGCAGTTTTAGTTCCGAAGTTTCTTTGATACGCTTGCTGCTCAAGAGCTCCACTGGTGTTGTTAGCGATGCAGTTGGCTTTGTAATAAAATTAGTTTGAAATATTAATAGGGTTAAATTACTACAGGATAACGCGACTATTTGATTGTTAAATGGATAAGCTGACACAAAATGTTTATCAAACTTGATAACGCGACTATTTAATGCGTTTGAACAAAATAAAAAACTATGTAAAACATAATACATTATTTTAGTGATTAGGTTGCTTCGAACGTAACTTCGGTGAGTTTTTTTGAGCGGTCGGAGCATGTGCAATAACAATTCAAGTGAGAAAATAAATACTCGATATGATCATATGAACAATAGTGTTTTCAAGTCCATAAAATCTTATCTTGAATGCGTAGGCATACATTGACCAAAAGATAAACAATGTAGGCATACTATCTTTAGAATTTATTCCATAAAACTGAAAAACGTTTATAAGTAAAATACATCTTAACCCTTACATAAATCAATTCATATGAACTAATTACTCAACTTTCTAGTGCAAGAATCTCCGGGTCACACTGAAATACGGACATGACTTGTTCATCCAAAGTAACCATTGCTTCTATTCCATTGCCATTCTGGTTATCTGTCAAAGTAAACAGATTATTATACGGGCTAGCCGCTAAACTCACCCTTATTGGCCTTCCCCATCCAAAATCTATCTTGTGTGCTGAAAATTTGCGCAAGCTAGTACAACCATATCCATCCATATCATTCTTGCCTGCTTGTAAGACTTTCATACGATTAAACATCTCAAGAGTATCTGCAGAAAGTTTAGATGTTGTCATTCCTTTGAATTTCTCATATTGCTGTATTTTTGCCCGCCTTATTTCGCTAACCAATTGAGCAAAGTTTATCTCACTCTCGTTAGTTGTAAGTACAGGAAAGGGCGAAATCAAATTTCCAACATATTTTTGTGTGATAGGTGACCCTATTAGTGCGCGCAAGTTAAATGCAGACATTAAAATCGATGGTTTGAATGATCCAGAACACACCATTGATGCAGACATGGCACATTTGTATACAAGTGCAGTCACAACCTCAAAACCTGTAGGATTTTGTACATGTGATTCTGCAGTAGCCTTGGCCTTGAGTTGAGTTAGTTTTTTGGAGTCGAATATAAGCCTTTTGGTAACGGATTTTGGGTCATACGGAAACTCTTGTCCTTCAACTGATGGATCATTAATAGGAGGAGGTAGGACCGATGCTCCAATGAATTCAGGACACGGCTTTTCACTTGATTTGCGCGCTATAGCAGCCCAATCATTCACAAAGCTGTATAATGTGTGTCCATCACCGATATTATGTCGCAAGCACACAGTATAAGTGCTTTTCCTCCGCAATCAAAATGGGTAAGTTGAGCAACCATAAGACTAGACTGAGGATGTCCATCACCCCAAGGTAGACCACGGGGAAATATCATATTATCTTGGGCAGTATTTGCAAAACTTTCAGACATTGGAGATTTGATTCGCGCTTCCAAGAATGTGACTCCCATGTCATTGCAATTGATTGAAATATTGTCGGTTAATCTTCCAGCAAATGGGTAGTAGTAGGATAGAGTTTTAGATAGAGACTCCTCAAGAAGAAGAGAGGATGTTTGGGTAGTATTGCTATTCGGGTTGTTGGGATAGAAAAAGGCCATAGGCATAAACTTCTTAGTAGCTAGTTGATCAAGTAAAGAAAGCTTGTAGTTTGTAAGTGAAGGTGGAGTTGAAAAGGAAGGTTTCACCAACTTTTCAGAAATCAACTTAAAACTCGATAAAGCCATTGCTGCACAAGTTGTACAGTATTACTATTTGCACTTTCTAGTTTGCTAGCTTTATCAATGGATATACAAACCTTGTTTTTGGTCAAATTTGGAAACACTAAGTAAGTAATTAATGCTTTCATTCATATCACCAGCCAACTAACATATCTCTGCGATCTAATTACATCCCCTTAAATTATACTCTAGGATCTAAAAAAAATTGTTGGTCAAATAGTCTCCAAAATATTTATTAAACAAGTTATCCTGCCGACATATACAATCCAATTCTTTAAGTAAACCGTATCAGATACAGTATGTTCCCAATAAACTAATACAAAAAAGTTGGCACGAAGGCACGGAAGGCAAATTAAAAGAAGAGGAAAATACAATTTACACCCCAAAAATTAAGAACTCCCATATCTAACTTTTTAATTTGGATGTTTCCCAATTTAACCCCTGTTTTTTATGGGTACGGACCCATAACGTGGTTTTTTTGGGTGTATTTGGCCTCGAATTTAGGTTTCGTTGTTTTTTGATTTTTTACACTTTTCGTCTAGTTGGATACGAACCCATCTCGAACATTAGCTACATCGGTCCGTACCCATGTCGAGTATTATCACACAAACCACCCACAAAGCAATACACATGACAAATCACAGTAGGGGACTGGCCCCATTATGAACAAAAAAACCCAATAGATTTTTACAATGCTTTTTTAGTCTCTTTTATTAAGTCCAAAGATATGGCCAATATATGGGCTGAACCCATTACCACCAAAACATACAACTTGGGGCTGGCCCAATAACAAAGAAAATAAAAAATTCCATCACATTTCCAATACAACTGGACGGGTCTGGCCCAATAATGATTTACTTCAACTACACATGGGCTTGGTCCCATTACCCCTAACAGTAAAAAAAAAACAAATCGACGAACTCGATCGACGACGACAACTGCAGCATAGATGGACGAGCGCCAAGATGGAGGACTGACGAATGGTGGCGGTGGATGGGTCACCGTGGTGCTGGAGGTTGGTGATAGCTGGTGCGGTGGTGATGGTGGAGTCTCTGAGTTGAAGCAGCAGAGATGGAGGGGAGGGTGTCTTCGTCGTCTTCGTCGGTGTGGCGGTGAAGCTGAATCGGTGGCCCCAACATGAACAACCCTTACTGGGTCTGGCTTCTTGTTGCTTCACCAGTGAAACGGAGCCCAGATCTGACGATGAGTCGGGGATCTGATGAAGGTGGGGGGTCGTGGTGGTGACGGGCTCGGGGTGTGGTTCACGCAGAGAGAGGGTGGTGGTGTGGGTGTCTTCTGCAAGAGGCTGGTGGGGGTGGGGCGGGTTTCTTCAGAGCGGTGGGGGTGGGTGGGAAGGGTTTCTGCATCTCGTCAGTGGGAAAGGGATGGTGATGGAGGTCAGTTGTTAGGTGGTGGTGGTGGTGGTGGTGGTGGTGGTGGTGGGGGTCTTCCAGTGACGCGAGGGGTGGGGGGTCTTCCATGGTGAGGGTGGTGATGAAGGTGGAGGAGAGTGGTGATGACTCGGTGATGGTGGTGTTCATGATGATGAAGAACAGGGGTGATAGAGAGAGAGAGAGAGAGAGAGAGAGAGAGAGAGAGAGAGAGAGAGAGAGAGAGAGAGTGGGATGGGTGGGGGTTTCAGTTAGCTTAATGGAGCTTTGGGGTAACTTTTGCCTTTTTCACTGTGGGATAAGGGGTGGGGGTATTTTTGCCATTTCCCCTTATTAGTTGGACCTTCTAAGTACTAGTTAGGGGTTGGTTTGGGTTGGGATTTAAAACATAAAGTGGGTAGGGGGTTGGGCCTTATAAGATGAATTCCCCTTAAAAGAAAGTACCACCACAAGTTATGTTTTTTTTTTCAGGGTTAGGTAAACGGTTGTATTAAAGTAAAATAAAACAGTACACTATACAAATAAATTACCTACTTAGTCTCGAAATTTATACTAACAAAAAAAGCTAAATACAACTAATTCATACTAGTACAAGCTAATCTCCCACTATCATAAAAAATGATGAAGGAATAAGGAATATAAAATGAAAAATATACCCCACAAGTTATACTACATGGCAGTGAAAGAGAGAACATCAATATGCAACCTAATAAATGTTGTCTTTAGAGTTTGAACCTCACCAATATATAGCCACAAGGCTTGAGTGACAACTCTTTACATATTTTTCTTGGAGAAATAAGATGGACATTGCATAATTAGTACATAACCTATTTGATAAGAAACTCTATTTTCACCTTCCAACAAGCCACACGTAACTGTGTTTACTCTGTCAGCGATCCATTGAGCAACAACTTAAGAACATTGTGATGTCTCCCTATTTGTTCTAATTATTAGCCCCTTGTAGACATCCTTTTAGGTGAATAAATGACTTATTTAATATACTTTTAGGCTTATTTGATCATATTACACTTTCTCCCCTTGGAAACTAACTATTTGCAGAATCTGAGCTTTTGTGCCTAAATTTGACTATGTTTAATGCAAAGTTAATCGGTCCTTGAATCTCATGAAAGACCAATCCAAGGAGAAAAAGTGAGAATAAAGTCTTAGTGTATTTTAGAGTGTTAGGAAATGATTTTTTACTCGAGTTTCTATTTTTAGAGTATACTTTCCTATTTCGTTTTCTTGATTTATTGATTTTTTTTTAAGCATATGCGGTTTAATTATTTGTTTAATGTGAAGCTTTGAAAGATAAATGGTAATTACTTAGAGACCAAGTCAAGATAAAGATGAAAGGAAAGAATATTTAGGAAAGATTTATTCAAAGAAGGAAAAGATAAAGCTGCCTTGTGAATCTGAAATTCCAGCCACGTTTTAAAGATTAAATCATAATTAAAGATTGGCATGGATTCTGGACGAGTGATCTGCACCAATAGAAATCTCTTTCCAAGACAAGTGGTTTCATATATTGGAATTCTCAAACGGATAAGTATTGAAAAAGATATGACCAAATCAAATCAGCAGCAAAATTTTACCTTTCCTAGAATTTAGAGCTACGAATTTAAGAGTCTTTAACTTGTCTTCCACTCCAAGTAAATTCGACCTAGGGTCTTCCAACACCTATAAATACACCCCTTAACCTCCTACTTTAACACACTTCAGAGAATTAAACAAGAGGCTTAAGGTTTTCAAGTCAGAGCAAGAAGGAGAGAAGAAGCTAGAAGCTGGAGGAATCATGTTCTTCCAACAATAGTCATTCAACCCTTTAGGTTATTTATTTCTTTCTTGTATTTGAACATGAATTCCTTTTCTTTTATTTTAGTCTTTAATTTCATTATGAGCTAAATTTCTTTATACTTGAGAATCGCATTAAAAGGATGAACCTTAATTAATGAATCTATGTTTTGAATTTGGGATTGTTTAGATTTAAATTGAATTGAGTTTTAGGTATTGGATGTTACTTTGTTTTCATTACTAATTCTTTTAGGAACAACTAGAATTAGCTTTTAGTATTTGGGCTATTCACTTTAGTGGCGAAGTGATCATCCGACAGGGGGGTTTGAATACAGATCTAGGTAATACCCGTGTAATGTCCGTTATTGACCGACAGGCTTAACTAGTTACATAGCCAAAGAGGTAAATTCAAATCATCCGAAGAGCCATATTCGACCATACAGGTGTTTATGATACTTTAGGATAGCTTCTAGGTCCACCCGACAGGGGGCTAGGAGATATTAGAGTCCCGACTAGTATACTAATTCCAATTCTACCCTTAAACATAGCATAGATTATATTGGTTAAGTGGATTACTTTGCGAGACTCAAGTATATCTCATCTCTGAAGTTAGTCTTTTATTTGCTTTATTTCCTTTCTGTTAATTTACTTTTAGTCTTTAGTTTATTTGCATCTTTTAATTTACAAAAACCAAACAAAAACTCTTATCTTTTATTTTCTGTTTAGCAATCATTCTTACTATCTGATTAATATTTGGGTTGCACCTAACCCGTCCCTGAGAACGAAGTTGATTATCATATATTACTTGGGACAACCGTAAACTTGCGGTTAAGTGGTTCCTTTATTTTTGCACTTAATTTTATAACACCCTAGGACCCACCAAGTTTTTGGCGCCGCTGTCGGGGACGGTAGCGTGTGACCCCGGTGTTAATCTTTTAGTAGTTTAATTGTTAGTTTTAGTTTTATTTTTCAGTTTTACGCTTTGGGTTGTCTTTCTTTCTCAGGTTTACAGGTTTTGGTTTATGCGTGAAGATATCGTGATTCTTGCAAATCCCGAAAACCTAGTTCGAAAAGCAAACAAAAGAAAGAGAAACGCTAAAGCAAAAGAGTTAGAGGAGCAATTAGCAAAAGAAACAATGGCTGAAGACCCAGTTGACAATCGACAACTCAACACTCCAGCTGCTCCTGTTGCTCAAAATAATGATCCGTGGTTCATCAATGGCCCTGAAGACGCTCCGTTTCGACCTCCTGCCCTCGGAATTGGCCCAGCAAATATTAATGTCGAGAGATTCAGACCCGATCCTGGTATGTTATCTCAGTTTCAGAGTTATGGCAATTTCCGAGGAGCACCTGGCGAAGATCCAATCCGTGCTGTACAGAAGTTCATGCAAATTTGCGATTCTTATGTTACGCAAGGAGTAACTAAAGAGCAAATGTATTTTGCTAATTTTAGATACTTCGTTATTGATGGAGCAAGTGAATGGCATGATTCTCAAGAACCCGGAACAATTACAACATCGGACGCATTACAAACTGCGTTCTTCGATAGATACTACCCAACAAATATGAGATTAGATGCGCAAGTTGAAATCACTTCATTCAAACAAGATGAAGACGAGACTTTGGGTAGAAGTTGGAAGAGATTTCAGATTTGCTTAAGAAGAGTCCCTGATCATGGCCTCACTGAAGTTCAACAGATGAAGATATTTTACCGAGGACTTGATGGCTCTTCAAGAAAGGATCTAGACTTGCTTTGTGGTGGTGCATTTTCACGAGTACAACCAGCCCATGCTAAGATTATTATGAATAGAACTGTAACGAATGAACTAGGTTGGAATACCGTGATAACACCTGTCCGAGGTGGAAATATTGCACTGATTAAAGAAAAATTCACCGCCATGGAAACAAAACTCGAACAACAACTGAAACAGCTTGCTCTAGCTGTTACGAAAAGTGTTATTGGTAGAAGAGCAGATGTTAATGTTACACAAGAAGTTTATGGATGTTCTAACTGCGGTACGCAAGATCATGAATGGGAGCAATGTCAACACAATACAGAATCTGTAATGTTCGTTTCCAACCGAGGAAATTATAACTCAAGCGGTCAAGGTTATCAACCAAACAGAAACCATCCGGGTTTCCAATATTCGAACCCAAATGGGGTCGCTAATCCACAACATGCATATCAACCGCGTCCCCAAGGTAACAACTTTCAACCAAGACCTCAGAATAACTACCAAGGTGGACAAGCATACGTAAATCAAGCTCAAAGACAACCTCCGCAAGATGCTTATGCCGACACCATGAACCAGAAAGCTCTACCTGCTCAACCTCAAGAAGGTGCTTTAGATGTGCAGCAAACGTTGACAACACTAATCACCATTCAACAAACTACAGACTCAGCACTTAAATTGATGGAAACTCAGATAGCTCAGATGGCGAAGCAGTTAAATCAGCGTCCACAGGAACAATTACCAAGCGATACTGAAGAATCTAAACCATATGAAGAATGTAACGCGATCTCTCTTAGAAGTGGTAAGAATCTTCCACCCCCACCTTTTCCCATTATGAAAGAAAAAGAAACAACTATGAAAGAGAAACCGGTAAAAGAGGTGGAAGAGAATAAAGATGAACCTGAAATAATTGAAGTGGAGAAGATTACGGAAAATCTGAAAAAGAAAGATGCTATAGAAGTTCGTCCTCCTCCACCATTCCCTTCAAGAGTTCAGAAGAAAGGAGATACTGCGGAATATCAGAGATTCATAACCATGGTGGGTAAGCTTAACATTAATATACCTTTCTTAGAGGCTATCAAAGGTGTACCGAAATACATGAAATTCTTGAAAAGAGCAATCACCAGCAAGCGTCAGTATCTTGAGAATGAAATGGTGGGTTTGCCAGAAGAGTGTAGTGCTATATGCCAAAGTAAGTTGCCACCCAAATTACTTGATCCTGGAAGTTTTACTATCCCGATTTCCATTGGTGCTAAGTGGCAAGGGAAAGCTTTGTGTGATTTGGGAGCAAGTATTAATCTCATGGCCAAATCCGTGTTTGAAAAGTTGAAGATAGGAAATGCAAAACCCACATCCATGGTTTTGCAAATGGCTGACAGATCCCTCGTACATCCAGAGGGAAGACTAGAAGATGTTCTCGTCAAGGCTGGTACGTTAATCTTTCCTGTTGATTTTGTTATACTTGATTACGACGCAGATAGGAATGTCCCCATTATTTTGGGAAGACCATTCCTAGCCACGGGGCGTACTTTGATTGATGTAGAAAACGGTGAATTGATTATGCGTATTCAAGACGAGGAGGAAAAATTTAACGTGTTTAAGCCAATGAAGTTTCCGGATCCCAAGGAGGATTGCTTTCGGATTGATGTAATTGAACAGGAGCCAACTAAGGTTGTGGAAACCTTAGGAATGGAGGAAAGAGAGCTAAAAAAAGAAACCACCTTATAAAAATCCTCCATATCCTAAGGAAAATCCACACCTTGACCATGCGAAGAAGGAAAAAGGGTGTAACGTGAAGGTTCCTAAAGAACCTAAGAAAGAGAGAAAGAAAAGGGGGTTCAGAGTAGGCGAAGAGGTTGCATTAAAGAAGCCTGATCCTCATCCGAAAACGCGCGAAGCCAAGAGTTCTTGGCAAGGACCGTTCATGGTCACAAAGGTTATTTCGAATCAACTGGTGGTGATAAAAGCTAAGGGATGCAAATTCCGTGTAGAAAACGTTGATAACCTCACTCACTGCTGGGGAGGTTATGTGAAAAAATGATTCGAGAGGTAACCCGTCGAGCTTAACGACGTTAAACAAAAGCCATTTCATTGTATATTAGTTTATTGCTTTAAGTTTTTGAATTCCTAGTATATAATTCTAAGTTCGTGTCAAGTTTTAGTGTCTACTTTTAAAGAAATGAGAAGGGTAGTGTGTTAATAGTGCAGGAATCGAGTTTGGGGTGCTAGGAAACGCAAAGAAAATTCTTGGAGAAATTCAAAGTCTGGCGCGGACTACCCCCGCGGTGTACCCCCTATACCGCAGGGATGTACCGCGCACAAAAAACCCGTACCACGGGTCGCGCACCACGGGTCTTATCCAGAGGCGAAAAAGAAAGCTGATCGGTGCGGTGCACCGCACCCTACACCGCACGCCCAAAACGCGTGCCACGGGGTATGTACCGCGGGTTTTTTCACGGAGCACGTGCGGACTACCCATGCACCGCACCCCTGCACCGCACGGCAAAAACGCGTGCCACGGGGTGCTAGCACGGGTACAAGGCAGAGGCGAGAAAAATCACACCAACAGCGCTGCGGTGTACCCCCGCGGTACACCCATGCACCGCAGGTATGCACCGCGCCAGGCGGTTTGTGAAGAGAACAAAGCCCAGTCAACTTATAACCTTAAGGAGATAAACCCTAGCCTCTTCCACACGAATTTTCCAGCTCCCAACCCTATAAAAACACCTTGAAGCTTGATTAAACCTCTATAACAAACACATTAACATCATTAAATCTCTACACCATCCTCCATAAACATAGCCTCTTCATCAAATTCGTCACAAAACACCATTAAACACAATCAAAATCATCAAGCTTTCAAGAGTTCTTCCAAGATTTGTCAAGAACCATCTTCCTTCATCTAATCCAAGCAAGAAACTCAAGCTATACCAAGTTTTCTTAACTTTATTCTATCCTTGGTATAACTTGATTTTGGGGTCAATTCAACCATGACAAACAGAACAGATGCTTTGGATTACAAGAAGAGGTGTTGTATCCTAGGGAAGAACAAGAATTTGCCTGGTTCTACAATTGAAAAGGCCATCAATCTTGATGAGCCTATTGAAGAAAAACAAGAAGAAAAGGCACCTGCACCACCACAACACGGGAAATTAACAGCAAGGATGAGGGTATCATCAAAGCCTAAAGACAAGATACAAATTCAAATTCAAGGTTCTTCTTCTTCTCAAACTAATTCTGGTATTCCTCCATGGGCTCGCAATTTGCAACAAGAATTCGAACTTTTACGACTAGACATCGGAGCACTTTGGAAGGAAATTACACAGATTAAGTCAACATTGGAAGAGGTAACTTTGTACATGGATATTGATAATTATTCTTCCCCTTCGGAGGAGGACATGATGGATCTTCATGGCCAGGTACCCCGTTCTAATTCTTCTTCTTAATTGATGGTAGGCACTAATTAGGTAGTTTAGTTTAATTTTATTGCTTTATTGAGTCTTTTTCGAGTCGTGGGGACACGACTCACTTTTGAGTTTGTGGTGGGGTTCGTTGCCTCATCCCAATTTTTTTGTGATTTACATGCTTTCAATAAAATTAATCTTAGGGTTGCGCTGACTGTAGAGAATTTTAAATGCCCCCATCAAGCATGCTTTTTATGAATTAATGATAGAAAATAGTTGAGTTTAGGAGTTAGTGTAAACCACACTTTGATTGCATGGAATTAATGAAAAATGCAAAATAAGTAAACTTGTACTTAAGGATAATGGGTGGTTTGTAGAACGTGAGATCTAAATGAGTAGAGAACCCACTTAGGTGTGAACTAGAGACAAATTGTGTAAATAGGAAGATGATAGAGGCAGTTCTTTGTTAGCCCTTTGAATCCTTTTTGGCCTTCTATCCTTGAATTAATTTTATCCTTCTTAGACAAATTTTTAGCCTTTAAGCCTTTCTTTTGTCGCCACATTATAAGCCAATATCCCTTTAGATTGTTAGGCATTACCATATGACCCGCACTTGAATCACGATCCTGAGACTCCCTGTCTTGAGCTTGAGTTTGGGGTGGTGGGTCCACTATATGGGAATTTACATTGGGTTGGGATTTTTTTGAGCTTATCAATGATGCTTTGTGCTATACATGATGATGATTCACATGTTTATTATATTGTAACCCTTTGCCGGGGTAATAGTGAATGGAAAAGAAGCTTCGAGCTCAAGTTATGAATAGGAATAACTATGAAAAATAGCATGATATCTCAACATTAAAAGAGAGTCATGGCTATATAAAAGAAAAAAGAAAAAAAATGAATGATTTAAAAAGAAAATAGATTCAGACCAGCAAAGTGGAAATTTTTAGGTGAATCATCCTTAGTGCTTATTGGGTTAATTTGGGGACGCTAATTAAGCGCGTCAATTGGGTTGAGTGAGAACGTAATTCGAGTGTAAACTCAAGCTCTTGGACAGTTTGTTGATGGTAAGTGAGGAGAGTGCCAAAAGCTCACTTCAAATTTACCAAATATACATACCATACCGTCCTTCAGCCTATGCTAAAACCGTAAAGACCTCGTGATTCCTGGATGCATAGTGAGTTAATAGGGAATATGCTAAGTGGAGCGTTCAAAGCAAGTAAAGATCGAGGAACACCCTATAGCCACCATCTTGAGATAAGTAATAAGCGTAACCTTCTAGCATTGTGAAATTAATTTTGGATTGATATTTTTTGTATTTGATTTTGCATGATAAGTGTAGGTGTATATTAAGTCCTAGATTAGACTATATGAAATCTGTTTTAAGCTTTGCTTTGGCATTATTTTCTAGATTCTACCTTCTGCGTTCACCTAAAAGATCCTTTGTTTTTATTTTACTTTGTTGGGACGACAAAGGTTTGAGTTTGGGGTCTTGATGTCTCCCTATATGTCCTAATTATTAGCCCCTTGGAGACATCCTTTTAGGTGAATAAATGACTTATTTAATAGAATTTTAGGCTTATTTGATCATATTACACTTTCTCCCCTTGGAAATTAACTATTTGCAGAATCTGAGCTTTTGTGCCTAAATTTGACTATTTTTAATGCAAAGTTAATCGGTCCTTGAATCTCATGAAAGACCAATCCAAGGAGAAAAAGTGAGAATAAAGTCTTAGTGTATTTTAGAGTGTTAGGAAATGATTTTTTACTCGAGTTTCTATTTTTAGAGTACACTTTCCTATTTCGTTTTCTTGTTTTCTTGATTTATTGATTTATTCTTTTTAAGCATATGCGGTTTAATTATTTGTTTAATGTGAAGCTTTGAAAGATAAATGGTAATTACTTAGAGACCAAGTCAAGATAAAGATGAAAGGAAAGAAGATTTACATGGAAATAAGAAGATTTAGGAAAGATTTATTCAAAGAAGGAAAAGATAAAGCTGCCTTGTGAATCTGAAATTCCAGCCACGTTTTAAAGATTAAATCATAATTAAAGATTGGTATGGATTCTGGACGAGTGGTTGGCACCAATAGAAAGATCTTTCCAAGACAAGTGGTTTCATATATTGGAACTTCTCAAACGGATAAGTATTGAAAAAGATATGATCAAATCAAATCAGCAGCAAAATCTTACCTTTCCTAGAATTTAGAGCTACGAATTTAAGAGTCTTTAACTTGTCTTCCACTCCAAGTAAATTCGACCTAGGGTCCTCCAACACCTATAAATACACCCATTAACCTCCTACTTTCACACACTTCATAGAATTAAACAAGAGGCTTAAGGTTTTCAAGTCAGAGCAAGAAGGAGAGAAGAAGCTAGAAGCTGGAGAAATCCTGTTCTTCCAACAATCGTCATTCAACCCTTTAGGTTATTTATTTCTTTCTTGTAATTGAACATGAATTCCTTTTCTTTTATTTTAGTCTTTAATTTCATTATGAGCTAAATTTCTTTATACTTGAGAATCGCATTAAAAGGATGAACCTTAATTAATGAATCTATGTTTTGAATTTGGGATTGTTTAGATTTAAATTGAATTGAGTTTTAGGTATTGGATATTACTTTGTTTTCATTACTAATTCTTTTAGGAACAACTATACTTAGCTTTTAGTATTTGGGCTATTCACTTTAGTGGCGAAGTGATCATCCGACGGGGGGGGGGGGGGGGGGGGGGGGGGGGGGGGGGGGGTTTGAATACAGATCTAGGTAATACCCGTGTAATGTCCGTTATTGACCGACAGGCTTAACTAGTTACATAGCCAAAGAGGTAAATTCATATCATCCGAAGAGCCATATTCGACCATACAGGTGTTTATGATACTTTAGGATAGCTTCTAGGTCCACCCGACAGGGGGCTAGGAGATATTAGAGTCCCGACTAGTATACTAATTCCAATTCTACCCTTAAACATAGCATAGATTATATTGGTTAAGTGGATTCCTTTGCGAGACTCAAGTATATCTCATCTCTGAAGTTAGTCTTTTATTTTCTTTATTTCCTTTCTGTTAATTTACTTTTAGTCTTTAGTTTATTTGCATCTTTTAATTTACAAAAACCAAACAAAAATTCTTATCTTTTATTTTCTGTTTAGCAATTATTCTTACTATCTGATTAATATTTGGGTTGAACCTAATCCGTCCCTGAGAACGAACTTGATTATCATATATTACTTGGGACAACCGTACACTTGCGGTTAAGTGGTTCCTTTATTTTTGCACTTAATTTTATAAAACCCTAGGACCCACCACATTGTCATTCACTCAATAAACCTAAGTACTTCCCATTAGATCTAGCTCTGTAAAAATTCAATTTTCCCACAATATCTTTCATTTGAATCTTGTTTGCCCTTTACATAAGTACGTGCCTAACTTTTGAAAATTCGCCTACTGACAAAAACCAAATAAATATAGGAATAATTCTTCTTTGAGGGGACAGATCTTCATGTACCTAATCTCGAAGATAAACACTGAGCTATCGGCAAACAAAAAGTGGATAAGGGTATGAGCATTTCTAACAATCTTAATACCAACTATATTACCCAATATATTTGTATTTCAATCTGTGAGACAAGTGACTCGGGATGGCTGTTAGTAAGAGCTCATTATTCAGTTTCATCTGATGATAACCATACCAACACAGTCCATGCCCATTTCCATAGTGCAGACTAACCAAGTTCGGTGATAACCAATTCTAGTTAGTTTGATATCTTGTCTTTTGCGATAATCTAGTCACGAGATATCTTCTTAAGGTTTAATCGACCAAATGGAGGAATTATTCCCTATTATTTGACATATCTTGAATTCTTCTCTTGTTTTGGATATATGATTATTTTTAGAGCTTTTGTGTGTTAGTTGTATGTTATATGTGCAGTTCTTACGTACATGGAGGGTATGAGACACCAAGATGATGAGGAGTAGTCAAGAAATCAAATCTAAACCCAAGCCAAGGCATAGAAAGAGCAAAAAGCCACTTTGGAAAAGTTAGAGCATTTATCTATCGATGAAATCTTGACATCACTTGATTTAGTCACCAAAATTTATTGGCCAGGTTTTTAGACAAATTTCCTTTTAATTTGGATAGATCTAAAAGTCAGTGACGTGTGGGAAATAACGGAAGTCAATTCGAATTTAATATGAAGAAGGTATGTTAATGTTTCCACTATGACTCTGATTAGACCAACAATAAGTAAAACGAGTTTAGGCTAATTTAATCTAACTAAGTAGACCCATTTGGACCCAAAATGTTTTTAGGCTGCTATATAAGTGTTTTAGAAGCTCATAACATCACACTTTTTACACTACACATTGGAGAGAGCTAAAAAAAATCTTGGAGCTAGAAGCAATAATAAGAGAAGAAGGGTTCCACCATTTTTCACCATTCCACATCCATTTCTCATCAAACCTTGGAGTAGTTTTATTTAAGTTTTCATTTTAAACATAATATTTAAATTTTTAGTAATTAGTTTTCTTTATTTAATCATGAAATAAACCCTCATTGCTTGAGAATTTCACTAATGATATGAACCATTGACAAATATTTGATGTTTTCATGAGTTTTGGATATTTGTATTTAAATTGAATTGTGTGATTTATTCCTACCCGTACCTTGGCCACGTATAGGGTAGTGTTAGTAATATAGACTATCACCTAGGAGGGTTTCAAATTACGCACTCAATAGATAGATGTTTGGTGTTCGTTATTGAACTGGGAGGTATTAACCAACCAAGTAGTTGATAGAGTTTAAACTATATAGCATTCGAGAGCATTGTAGGGACAACTTCTTATCTATTCGGAAAGGATTTAGGAAGAATATTGAATTCTCACTAGTGTGAAAAGACTAATTCACCCTTATATCTAGAAACGTCTAAGTAGCTAACTTTGGGAATTACTAGAAAGCCTCAAGCGTATATCTCATGTATTTCAACTGTTTTGTGGTTTAATTTGCATTGTATTTTAAGCTTTACCTTTTTGTTTTATCTGTTATCATCAGTTTACCTTTAATTATTGCATCTTAGTCCCTATAATAAAAAATATTAACAAAAATATTTACTTCAATTACTTTTATCCTCAACTTACGCTACCATACTCGTATACACAATCATCTTAACCTTCATAGTCCATGTGGAGACGATAACCAATGGTAGTTACCTTTTATTACTTGTCATCGCCCCGTACGCTTGCGGTAGTAGCTCCCTCGGGTGTTGATTTATTTGTCACACCTTTGTATACGACAAAGTCCAGTTGGAATTTGTCGTATGTCTTCTTCACGTCTAGCTTCATGTTATGTTGTAGAAAGCGGTTTTGAAGTGCAAGCAGGTGACTGGGACCTAGTGCCCAAAAGAACTTACAATATATTAATAAAGAGTCATATTGTACACGTGTTTGACCAACCAAACCCGGAGAAAGACATACAAAGAAAAACACATAAAAAGAAAAACAACTAGAACAAAAATTAGAACAAATCAAACTCAAACAACAACGACTTCCCAAAATGAAACAGTAATGTAGATGCCACCAAAGTAGCAGGCTAGGACCGCTAAGGGTCAAATAAACACGATCATTAAAAAAGAACAAACTCAAGCCTCTGCATGAGGAGGAGGAAATCGAATTCCATTTTACTGACCGACATAGTTATCAACTCGGTGTAGACTCTACTATCCATAGTAAAATCCGAGGTGAGAGATGCATTAATGAAGATCCTGGTAGCCCTCAATCAAAATAAGTATCATTATCCCAAGTGATAATAATGCAAACCGAGACAAGAACGACGAACGAGTACACGTCAATTTTTGTCTCTACCCCAAACTAACCAGACTAAACCTAATTGTATACCGACCAAGCCGTGATACTGGCGAGTGGACAACAAACACCCTTAAGTATGACCACAACAGTCACGTAGTAGAGTAAGGCTACAACAAACGAACAACAAAGCAAAAAAGGAACCAGACAAAAAAAACACAACCCCGACAAACCAACTAATCCACGGTTAAAAAACAAATGTCAAAGCCCACAACACATCAAACCAAAACAGCGGACTACCACTTAACCACTCATGAATGGCAAACAAAAGTGACCAAATGAATTGGGAATGATAAACAAATATAATGTAGGCAAATTAAAATGAAATCAAGGAGAACCCTTTTACCTAACAGGTACAATAGACAGACACAAGAAGGTTACTGTAAAAGAAGCATTGACGTCACCTCCCTAAAAGACCTTTAGGTAAAAGCAACATCTCTTCACAAAGCAAACCTAACTTCACGTATGTGACTAAAAAATCATGGGGAGAACTTGGCTATCCTCGATGTAACAGGGTCCAAACACGAGAACCTCTCTAGGCTTGACTCTAAACCAGCAAA
This sequence comes from Nemophila menziesii, assembly GCA_029959085.1. NCBI lineage: Eukaryota > Viridiplantae > Streptophyta > Magnoliopsida > Boraginales > Hydrophyllaceae > Nemophila > Nemophila menziesii. Next base: position 35,870,548 of record JARWIR010000007.1, on the reverse strand, counting down.
CTAGTTCTAGACCGCAAGAAGCATACGCAACCTAAGACCATCAAGGCTTGCCCAAAAGATAGGGGATTGTCCTAGAATACTAGGGACCTCTCCCTAGTTACCCTACAACACTTTCAAACATAATTGATACTAACCCAAATGACTATCCAGTTAGTCAAGACCTCCCAGTTCATAAACAAACACCAAACATTTATATATTATTTTCTATAATCCGATCCCCTCCCGGGCGACAGTCAAATTACAAAATATCTATTTGTTCCATATTATTATACATACCTACAGATGATGAAATAATATGAAGCTTTACTAAGAATTGCATTTGTAGAAAAATAAATGAAAACTTGACTAAGAATATAGCAGGTTATTTCAAAATCACATTGTACAATTATGAAAATTTAGGAGGTTTACTTAAAATAAATAGGAATATGAACAGATTGCATAATTTTATGAAGAATTCAAATCTTAGTGACGTAAATTCACAAGGTTGTGCATATACATGAATAAACAAAAGAAATGGCACATATCAGTCCTCTGAGTGTGATAAATAATCACTTAAAAGTAAAGGACTTTAACCACCTGTAAGTGTACGGGGTTCGTTGACAATTAATTAATTGGGTAAGTAAAAGGGTTTTCGTTCTCAGGGATTATCAAAGTTAATGTAATTGTGTTTAGGAAATTTGCGTCTTAGTTGCGAAACAATAATTAAAAGAGGAATGTTTGTTTGGTTTTCTTAAGATTAAACTAAATGTGAAAAAAGTTTAAAGACAAATTTAAATGACTAAGAAAGAAGAGATTAATTAACTAAGAATAAAATAAATTAACTATGAAGAGTAGAGAATATGAGAGAGTAGTGCTTGATCTTTGCTGGTAACCCCCTAAGGTAATCAATTAGATATTTCTAAACGTAGGGGGTAAATTGGTCATTCAACGTTAGCCATAATTAAGTTATCTTTCTAACCCCTTTGGGGTGAATAGGACGCGATCCTACGATACTAGGAATTCCTTCCGGGAGTACCTACAATATTTTTGGACGTAATTAGTTCTTTTCCTATTGACTACTCGGCTAGTCAAAACCTTTCAACTCACTAACACACACCTAGCGTTTATATCCTAAGTCCGTAAGTAAACCCCCACCCTCCCGGGCGATGGTCTAGCTACTATTACTACCCTATACTTGATCAAGGTAAGAATAGGCCTTAAACGCAAGGACATAATCAACGAGAATAATTTCAAGTTGTTTAAATACTAAAATATCCCAAAATCTAAAAGTGATCAATTATTTAAATAAATGTTCATACACTACGCAACTCTCATGCACAAAATAGTTTAGTTCATATTAAAATGCTAGAAATAAAGAATTAAAAGTATGAAATCCATTCTTAAAACTAACAACGAAAAAATTACTCTAAAGGAATATCTGAAATGGACTTCGGATGATGAAGTATGGTGAAGTTTTTGTTAAAAGCCCTTCATTCTTCTCTTCCTTAGGTCAGGGCGTGTATTTATAGTTTTTTAAATAATGAATTATGTGTGTTTTCCAGTTGATAAAAGGTATTTATATGAGTCCAAATTTTTTTACGTCCATATGGTCCCCCTTTGCGTGTCCAAAAGGCTCAACCTGTTTTCACTTTTTGTTGTCCAGGTTCGAGTCACCATGGGAGAATCGCCATAAATTTTTTGTCTCAACTCCTAATCGACTTCCATCACCTCTCACGCGACAGTGACTTCAAGCTCTTTCCAAATCAAAATGAATCAGGTAATAATCTCTGACCAATTCTTTGTGGTGTCCAGAACAAGTTACGTCAAATTTTTTTGTACACTCTCAAGTGCTTCCAAAGTGACTTTTTGCTCTGTGTATGACATGAATTGGGGTTTTATATGTCTTCTTGACTTCTCCATGTCATCTTGTGGTTCCATATCAATCACGTGCCTAAGAAGCTACACACTTAACAAACAAGTAAAGTACAAAAGATTCTAAAATTAGTAATAATCCCAAAATAAGACAAGAAAGTAAGAAACATTAAATACTAGGGAATAATCCCTCACTTAGGTCCACTAATCCCCCAAAAAGATGTCTCGGGATAAGGTTGTTCTATCACAAAAGATGAGACATCGGCACACAACTTATAAAAGAAAAACTAGACAAATGTCTAGCTAACGATAATTGGTGCATGAAGTACCAAGAATCATGAGTGGCAATCCTACCTGTTGTAGGATAATATCACTCACCTATTAATATTAACTATTACAACAAGTGTGAAACTAAGATTAGAAAGATTTATTTTTGTGAAATAATGTTTTAAAGATGATTAGTGTAATAACCTAGTTAAAAACACTTTGGAAAACAAAAAAAATACAAATAAAAGGAATACTAATATGTGGTAAGAATTTAATAACCCTTACACGTGTGCTATCTAGATGGAATATGAGTAGAATAAATAATAAGTGTAAAGAGACTAAAATATTTGTAAACGAGTTTAAAACTCTCACCAATACTAAGAATCTTAATGAAATAGACAATTAATGAGAATATAAAAATACATGAAGAAGGGTAATCTTGGAACCCACGTATCAAAAAAAATACATGAAGAAATATGTACTAAAGAAGAAAATTACTGGGGAAATTAGGTCCAGAAAAAATTGACTTATTTTGGGAGGTATATATACAAAGTATTATCATTCCATAACTAAATAAATAATAAGTAGAAAAAATATTAATGATTGAAGACTCTAATGGAGTATGGACAAAAAACTCCAAAATAACTAATAATACTATAACAAATTACTTTGAAAAGGTTTTCAAAACTGGAGGACGATGAGATTGTGAAAACCTTATCGAGAACATGAAACCATGTGTTATAGAGCAGATGAACGCAACCATAACAAAACCAATAATCATTATTGAACTTAAGATTGCAATTTGATCCTTAGGGTCTAATAATTTCCCAAAACCTGGTGGATACTCAGGTTTCTACTTCAAACATAATTAGGAAATGATAAAATTAGATCTTATGAGGGTGATTATTGACTTTATGTACAATATGGGTGTCATTAACCGTATTAAAATAGATATATCACGTTGATCCTAAATGTTAAGAAACCAAAGATATAGGTCAATATAGACCAATAAGCTGCTCAAATTACTTGTACACAATTATAGATAAAATTTAGTCATGAGGATTTAGCCAATGATGACTAAAGTAGTTGGGAAAAACAATAAAACCTTCATAAATGGAGATTCTGTACAAAATTATACACTATTCGCTAGCCTATGAGGCATGCCATTTTTGAGAAGAAACAAAGGAAAAAAACTCTAAGTCTTGTTGAGCTATTGTTAAAGTGAATATAGGCAAGACATATGAGCACTTGGAATATGATTTCCTAAAATATATGTTATAAAAAGAGGTTTTTAATCTCATATGGTTTAACTGGATCATGGTGTGTGTGGCACATTTATCACTTACTCAGTTAACTATAACGACAAAATTCTACCTATTAAAAATCCAAACAGAGGTCTAATACAGGGGGACCCACTCTCCCCTTTCTTATTTTGCCTAATTACATAATATTTAACAACTATAGCAAAGAAAAAATTGTATTTAATGTCTTCCAATGTTGAAAATAACTAAAAAGTCTCCAATACTATCTCATATCTTATTTACAGATGATAGTTTGTTCTTTGTAAGAGAAATTGAGGAGGAATTCAATACCTTCAATTAAGTTCTTGATGAACGGGGAAGATAAACGGTTAGAAAATTAACTTAAATAAAAGTGGTATCCTTCTTAGTGCAAATACACCCCCTAAATTGACTAAGAAGCTTACTGATATCCTCAAAATGAACAAAATAATAGATTTGACTAATTATTTAGGACAAACATCTAACTGAAGTAGATCTAAAGTTGAAGCACTAAATTGGATTATTGGTAGACATATGAATAATATGCAACATTGACACACTAAATTCCTATTTGTGGGTGGAAAAGAAGTGATGTTAAAGGTTGTCATACAAACCCTCCTTGTATATGTAATTGTTGTCTTCCATTTAACTTTAACTGTATGTGATCATATTGAGAGCCTTTAAAAAATTCATGGTGGGTGACGGGGAAAAATTAGAATACACTGACCAAAATAGGAGGATGCACAAAAAGTAAATATAACAGTGTATTGGTATTTAGATAAAATAAATATTTTTTAATGGTTTTTTTCTTTCTAATAATGCGTGGATAATGTTTTTTAAGCCAAATTATTTATTGGACCAAACCTATAAAGGCATATACTATAAATACAATAGTTTTATAGATGCTAAAACAAGACAAAATCCATCATGGAGGTGGAAGAGTATGCTAATTGGTAGGGATGTTTGAAAAAGATGTAAAATAGAAGGTAACAAAGGGAGAAAACATTAACATTTGGCACTCTTCTTAGATTCTAGGAATTGAGAATCTGAGAATAGGCCTCATAATATAAAGTAAATGTAATTAAGGATCTTCATATACAAAACTCTATGGTTTGGAATGTTGATTTTATTTATAATAGCTTTACTCATGATATAGCTAACTGAATTGTCAGTATTAAAACACTCTATATAATAATTAAGGACTTCACTTATTGGATTGTGTAAGAGGTGGTAGCTCACCGCTAGTTGAATGTATGCATAAAAGAAAAAGTAAAGAAGAATAAGAAAAAAATAGAGGAAAACTTAATTTCTCCACTTATTTCAAACAACCTAAAATACTATGAGCAAGCATACGAAACCTATAAATACCTCCTAAGGCAAAGAACTTCCTATAAAGGGGTTGTAAGGGTGCTTTGGCTACAAAATATAATAAATTTAATTGATATTGTACTTAAACAACCCATGTAATTTGTTTAACAAAAATCTATCACACCAAAACAATAAGGCATATTTTATTAGAGTACACTTAGACTAGAGATACATGATTTGCAACTTGTATGGGGTTTCTAACTAATAATGATTTATTTAGTAGAGTTGATAGTAACATATTAATATAATTGAGTTTGTTTACTTGGCAAATTTAGAAAGTAAGAAATGACTTCTTGTTGGAAACAAGAGTCTTGACCCTATACAAATAACTTCTAAAACTAATTATGCTTGTGATGCGTTCATTAATACTAAAATTAATAAATTTGAGGCAAATAATACTAATATTAATAAATTTGAGGCAAATAAGGCACTCTTAAGAGATGATCTTTATATTACTACAGGGCACCCAAGTACTATATAAGAAAAATTCAATAACATATAAACACCTTATACAAAGGTAATTGTGGATACTGGGTAAAAACCATGTGTGGCCCTTTAACTTTTGCAAAAGTTCACTAGCGCTATCCGATCTACAAAATGTCGCGAAATGACCCTTTACGTTAGTATTTTTTGACACCGTTAGCCCTTTTTACCAATTTATGTCAGTTGACCGTTAGCCAACACCGCGCGGCGCCAACTCAATGCCACATCAACGCTACCTTAGTGCCACGTCATCACCCTTTACACATCATTACTCTTTTATTTTGTTTAAAAAAATTGAATTTAAGACATAAAAAAAAACATATTCAACACGCTCGCTTGCACAAGAAAACCCAACAACTCGTGATCCATTCTCCACCACCATCTCAGAATAACCACCGCCACCTGCACAAGAAAACCGCCACCACTCGTGGTCCATCTCCACCATCTTCAACACGCTTGGCTACTCCATCAACAATCGAATAACCCAAATTAAGGTAAAAAACAAAACAAAAAAATCTCTTCACACTCACTTTCCCACACTAAGCCGCTCTCTTGCACAAGAAAACAGCCACCACCCGGAGACCTTTTTCCACCAAATTGCTCACTCCAGCACTTGCCCCAAGTGGATATTAACTGCAAAACAATTCAAAAAATGCAGTTAAACGCCAAATTGCTCACTCCAACAGTTGCCACAAGTGGATATTTATAGTAAAAAAATCAAAGAGTGCATTATAACACCAAATTGCTCACTCCAACAGTCACGACATCCCTTTCCATGACCATCTCCGGCAGTTGTGCCAAGTGAATAATTACTGCAAAACAATTCAAAAATTGCAGTATAATTCTGAAATTACACCAAATTATACTTAACTAAGATAATTCTAAAAAATTGTAAAAGTGATGAGATTAGTTTACAAATAATTTAATTTTTTACCTTAATTTGGGTTCTTCGCCGAGCCGGTTAATGATGGTTGGGCATGAATCCGGAGTGGCGGCAGTTTTCTTACCCTAATTTGGGTTCTTCACCAAGTCGGTTGATGATCTTGTGGAAAGGTGAGTGTGAATAGATATTTTTTACCTTAATTTGGGTTCTTCGATTGTTGATGGCATAGCCAAGCTGGTTCATGATGGTGGAGAATGGACACGAGTGGCGGCGGTTTTCTTCGACAGGTGGAGGAGCGACATTTTTCTTGTGTAAGAGAGCAGCCGATGGTGGAGAATGGACCATGAGTGGTGGGGTAATCTTGTGCATGCGAGCGTGTTGAAGATGGGGTTTTTCTTTTTTTTAGGTGTCTTAAATTCAATTAAAAAAAAAAAAGTAATGGTGTGTAAATGATGATGACGTGGCGCTGAGGTGGCCCCACGCAGCATTGACTAACTGCTAACTTATAGAAATTGGTAAAAAGAGCTAACGGTGTCTCAAAATACTAACGTAAAGGGTCATTTTACGATATTTTAAAGATCAGGTATTGCATTTTCGTAAAAGTTGGAGGATCACAGAAGGGATTTACTCTACTTAGTTTATTGAGTATCCTAAACAATCAAGTGATCAATGTGCGTTAACACATATGCAAGGAAATTTAATTGGAGAGTATGCCTAAAGTTTTTTTTTTCAAACTCATCACCTAATATAAAGATTATTGGAACCAGTTGGGATTAGGTTACTGGTTAGGTCTTGATCATCCAATCTAGTGATGCAAGTTCGAACCAAGTCAATGACTCTGAGTCCAAAATGGATTTTCTATGTAACAAAATATATTATTGGAGTTAAAAATAGTGTCCTTTTGGCCCATACCTACCCTATCTCTAATCTATAAAACATTTATTAACGATTGTAAAAATCTGATAGCCTATGGCAGTTAGAGCAGTCCATATTGATAGGAGATTATCTATTTTATATAAGGAACTGTAAACTTATCAAAAAAAAATAATTTAGCAACTTTTTATGTCCAAAAAAAAAACTACAAACATTTTTATGTACGTTGTTAGGAAACATGAATTTTTTTCCTTCTTTCCAGTTGGAAAATTTAGTAGCTCAGGACTCTTAACCTCTAGACATTAGCTAAAGGCTTTTGTTATTGAAAGAAATAAAAAAAAGGTTTTTATTCCCATGTCACCCATGATGGGAAAGACATGAGCGTACAGGGAAGTTATCTTTGATAACTTCCCACTTTGATGGTGGAGGAAGTGGAGAAAGTGGGAGAGTGGTTTATTAACAGCTAATAAACCAACTCTCCAGCTCTATAAATAGAGCCTCTCTTTCTCACAAAATAAAAACAACACAACAGACAACACAATCATAAGCGTACAATTCTTTTCTCTCCAAATCAAGAATACAACACAAATAATTCTGAGACATTTAGGTTGTGAAAACAAAAGGTTTAGTTCTAGTAATTAAACTTACGACCAGATAGCAGAAGCGATTCATTCCAATTCAATCAATTACAAGAAGGCTAGAATTCAGGACTCTTTATTCCAATCCGCTGCGTATAAGGTTTGTCTAATAAACCTTCTTGTTTTATATTCAAGTGTAACAATTGGTATCAGAGCGAGTTACTCTTTTGAATATATGAATGTTGAATTTTTTTTTGAGCAATTTTTTTTCTTTCTGTCGAAAAAAAAAAAAAAAAAAAAAAGGAACCTATATATTTTTTTTTGAAAAATCAAAACGCATGTTAGGGGATTCGAACCCACACCACCTAAGACAGTGACTAGTAGCCTTACCAGATTTCCTACCTTAAGTTATTGTTAATGAATAGAGTTTCTAGAATGATACTATTATTATTTTTTCTTGTTTCCTAATCAATTTTGGTGTATTATTTTTACCGTTCTTAATTTTTCTATATGTAGAAAAATGGTGTTGACACGATTCAGGGGATCACGAGCAGCAAGGTTTGAGCAACTAATAGTGTACAGATGGCTCAATAGGAACGTAATAAATCCTAATGGATCATCAGAGATCCATAGACCAAAAGTTGCAAGGACACCGAAAGAAAAACAGTCATTGAGAAATAGTATCAAAGAACTCCGTTATAAGAAGAAACCTCATCACACCCTAATGCAACATGTGGCAATTGTCAATAGGTTGATTCAGGATGTCATAAATTGGGGTGATATCATATGTGAAGGACATAAGGTTGAAGTTCTTTACAAATCTCTACCAAGAGAGATGAAGAGGGATATCGAAATCTTATGGGAGTATGATTTTCCGGAGAACTATGTTCATAGGAGACAAGCTACATATGAGTGGCTAGTCTATGCTTTGACTGAATCTCACTTGTGGAGGCACTATAATAGTTCTACTAGGTCGGATCAGTGCAACTGTGGAATACATTATCGAACTATTAGTGTTGATAATTATTTTCCAATTAGACTCTATGAGGAAGTGAACTTTGAGCAGTCAATTCCTAAATTAAAGTTTTGGATATGAAAGGCGTATGCTAGTTAGGACTTGCAATAGGTAGTTTGCTTAGTGGTTTGTTTTTCCAATTTTTTTTAATCCCTGTTTGTTAGGAATTGCATTAGTTACTTTAATTCAGTTATTTCTTTATTGAACATGTATTTCATTTATGTATGAATTCAACTAGTTTCTTTGTTTTTTTTATGTTATTAGTTGTTTATATTCATACATTTTCACTCTAGTTATGTTAGAGTAAGTGGGAGTTCTTGGAGAACTTATTCTTTGCAGTTAATGAAATTGATTGAATCATTAAGACAAACAAAATATGGTGGTTCATGATTGGGAACATAGTGAACTTTCTTTATCACTTATTTTGTTATCTTTCTTATTCATTCCATTTGCATTAATAGCATTGGGTAGTTAAATAATTGTATGTATACTAATGAAAAATCTCTTACTTTATAAGAAAATGACAACCGTCATTGATAATCTCAAAGGAGACATAATGAATGGTGAGAACTATACCCTGGTAAACTCAAAATACATTATGTTCTAGAGGAACAAGAATTCTTGAGGTTATTAACAATGTCATGGCTCAGCCTAAGGAAGGCATCGCAGCTCATGGAGGCTTATGAGAAGTGGAAAAAGAGATATACCACTACAAGAGGCATCTTGATAAGCTCAATGTATGACGATCTTGTCCATGAGTGTCAATAATACCCCACTGATCATGAGATGTGGGACGCTCTTAATGAAAAGCACAAGGGTACAACTATGACTAAGATGAGTCAATTGATCATTAAGTTTGACACTTACAAGAGAAAGCCTAATCAAACCAAGCATCTTTGGGAGATGTCTAATATGATTAGGGAACTTGGACTGCAGGTCATAACTTTGCTGATGAACATCAGGTTCAAGCTGTGATCCAATCTCTTTCAAATAAGTGGGAGCATTTGAAGATAAACTTGACTCAAAATGTGACGTTGGAAGATGAACGTCTTGATGCAGTTAAGTCTTAGGATCAGATTTATATATTGCTGAGTCAAGTTCCCACAAAGGTTCTTGCATTAAGTGCAAGAACAATGGGAAGAGAAACGAAAATGAGCATGCTTTCAAGAAGAACAAGAATGGTGGTAACAACGTTTTTTTAAGAAAGACGAGAGTAAAGTAAAATGCTATAATTGTGACAAGATAGGTCACTTCGCTCGCGAGTGAGGATAAAGATAGCAATGTCATTTACTTCATATAACTTTACATATGTTACCAGTACTGTTTGCTAGTTGATTCTAATTCTTTGTGGACTGTGGATTCAGAAGCGACAGACCATGTAGCCTAAGACCAAGAGGCATATGTAGAGTACCATCTAATTCAAGAGGAAATGTGATGAATATAAGTTAGGAGACAACAACAAGGTTGAAGTCAACAGATTTGACACTTGCAAGTTGAACTTGCGAGGTGGTCAAACCTTATAACTACATAATGCACTTTACACACCTGAAATTCGAAGGAATTTTGTCTTGATCACTGTTCTTCTAGGATTAGGTTTTAATATGAATTTTTCATAACAATCAAGTAGACATCTATTATGACGTTAAGTGTTAAGTTTTTGGTTTTATTTCTCATGTTTTAGTAGTACTAGATGATGATAACTCATTTAATAGTTATTATGTAAGTAGTTGCTTTTCTACTAATACTTCTTCTATTAATTTTAATGTAGAAGAAAAGTATGAAATGCTAGACTAGTTCATACTGGACAAGACCGTATGAATTTGTTGGCTAAGACGAACTTTTTGGGTTCATTGACTAGAGTCAACTTGCCAACTTATGAAAAGTGTCTAGCAAAATAAAGTAAAACGGAAACCATTTTTGAAAAGGCTAAACGAGTCGAATACCCATTGCAGATAATTCATTCAGATATCTGTGACCCAATATATGTTAAAAATAGTCGTGGGGAATATTATTTCATCAATTTTTATAGATTTCACTATTTTGGGTTATGTCTAATTGATTTTTCATACATCTGTAGCATTGAAATTTCTTATGATATATTTCAATAATAGAAAATCAGTTAGAGAGGAAAATGAAAACCTTAATCACGTGAATATCTATTGGATCAGTTGAAAGAACTGTGTGATGAAAAAGTGAGAACTCTCCTAGAAATGGTTAAGTCTATGATGGCATAAGCTAATCTGTGGAGATGCCTTGCCTACTGCTAGTTATATACTTATCCAAATACCCACAATGACTGTTCCATCAAACTCCTTATGAACTACTTGTGACCCTAGGGTCGGCAGGTTATGTTCATGATCTATCTCATAAATATGGGAAGTTAGGTCCAAGAGGCAAGAAGTGTATCATTATTAGATACCCAGATCACTCTAAAGGATATGTGTTTATTGGTGAACATAACGATAGGGGTCTTACTGAAATTGAGTCACGAGATGTCACATTCTTAGAGAATAATTTTCCTAGCAGAGGTGAGGTTGACAGAAATTCTATTTTATGTGAATTAAATGAGATTCAGGAAGATGATATGCAAACAAATGTAACACCTAATGAGGTAACATATAATCAAGAAATAGAGACAGACACTCATCTAAATCTTGAGATGGAAGAAACCATTGCATCATCTAGTAATCCTATTTCTCAGGATTCTCAACTTAAGAGAAGTGCTAGAGGTTTAGTTCCTCGTCGTCGATTTGAAATTGAAGGAGAAGTCTTTATGATAACTCCATAAGACGAAGAAGAACCTAGATTAGTTAATGAAGCATTCTCATGTCCTGCTAAGAATTAATGGAAGAAGGCAATGGAAGAAGAAATGGAGTCGATGAAGAAAAACCAGGTATGGGAACTGGTTAATCTCCCGAAAAGACGTAAGGGAATAAATGGGTTCTCAAAATAAAGAGGAAACCTGACAATCACAAGTATAAAGCTCGCTTGGTAGCGAAAGGCTCTACTCAATGGGAAGGAATAGTTTTTGAGGAATTTTTTTTCCTGTTGTTAGATTTACCTCAATATGTCTTATTTTTAGCTATTGTGGCGCATCTTGATCTGGAGTTGCACCAAATGGATGTTAAAACTACATTTCTAAATGGAGATTTAGAAAAGGTTATTTTCATGGAACAACCCTCGGGTTTCGTTGCAAAAGATCAAGAGAATAAAGTGTGTAGATTGTTAAAATCAATATATGATCTTAATCAAGCCTCGAGACAGTGGAATTCGAGATTTCATGAAGTCATTTCATCAAATGGATTTGAGATGATAAGTGAAAATCACTGTGTTTATGTTCCAAGAAATGTTGTGATCTTATCTCTATATGTAGATGACATCCTATTAGCAGGGGGTGATAAAGAGTTTATTCAAGCTAATAAGGAGTAGCTAGCTTCTCAATGTTATATGAAATATATGGGAGAAGCAAATTATATTCTTGGTGTTAAGATTAGTAGAGATAGGTCTAGAGGACTATTATCTTTGTCTCAAGAACCTTAAATCGTGAATATAATTGAGCGCTTTAGTATGAATAAGTGCAATTCCATTGACACTCCTGTAGCAATTGGAATAAACTTAACTCTCGACATGTGTCCTAGTACTCTAGAAGAGAAACAAAAAAAATGTATACAATGTCATATTTTAGTTCATGGATAGTCTTATATATGTTATGATGTGAATTAGGCCAGACATATGTTATGTGGTAAATTTAGTTAGTCATTTTAATTGAACACAGGACAAGAAAATCCGAAAGTTGTGAAAAAGATATTGAGATATCTAAAAGGCACTATGGATTATGCCTTTGCTTTCGAGGAAATAGATTACACCTAGAAGGATATATTACGCTATTTGGGATAGTGATATATATGGGGGTAAATCTACATCAGGTGATGTATTCATGTTGAATAAATTGCGCAATTTCTTGAAGTAGCAAGAAACAAACCTGTATAATTTTTGTCCACAATGGAAGCTGAGTTTGTAGCATGCTTAGCTGTGGTTCCAGAGGCTGTTTGGTTAAAAAGGTTATTATGAACATTTAGGATTCTCAAGCGATAGTGGGAGTCCCGTTATTATACATTGTGATAGTCAAGCTGAAAAGGCTTGTGTGAAAGCTCCTAAGTATCACAGTATGACCAAACATTGATATAAAGTATAACGTTGTTAGAGATATTATTGCACAAAAGGATGTTGATTTGCAATACATACACACACGCAATATGCTTGCTGATCCATTCACAAAGGATATCCCAAGGGATATATTTATGGATATGTTAAATCTATATGATTAAGCAAGATATAATGTATGAATATTGCGAGTTTATGTGCATTCATGTATATGTTTTCATTAGTATGTTTATTTAACTGTTTATTTTAATAATATCATGTTTGATATATATTATAATGCGTGTAATTTTTGAAGTATGTATGTCCTATAGACTGAGATTGGCCCTATCACACGGGCAATCGCCTTTGGCACAAGAAGTGCGCAAAGATGAGACTGACTCATAGTAGTGAAGAACCCTTAAGATAACTTGAGTTAAGATAGTCGTCTTAACTAAGTGTTAAGATGAGATCATAAACATGGATAAACCATGTTAAGCTTATATTATGATCGAAGTAGAATCCCACTATCTACTTAGTCTATAAGAGCCGGATATGAGTTGCTTGATTGATTTCATAGAAGGGTTGATCAATCGAAGAATTCATCTTAGTCAACGAGGCTTGTCTAATTATATATCTGTATGGTATTTATAAAATTGTGACATACAATTGGAGCTATATGAATAATACCATAACACGTGTGTCATACCACGTGTGCTTTCGACCAGAAGGAAGTGAAGAGTCGATCCCTGTCTCTTCATTGTGTGATGCCTTCAATATTGTGCCCTTATTACTTTTTACTATGTCTTGATATTTTGATTAGGTGTATGCTACTTTGAACATACTACCAATGATCATGAATGATTCGGTCTAATGGGGTATGTTTGGGAAAGCAACCTAATCAACGTAAAAGGATATAAGTGTAAAGGGAAGACTAAAATTCTGTATCAAAGTGTGTGCTTGCAGGTACCGATCATGTACGTCAATTTAGACTATGACATGATAGTGAGACACATGAAGTTATGTCAGTGAACTCTTTTGATCACATAAACGATGTGATATAAATTTAAAGGGGTCAGAGTTACTGAATATGATACAATAAATTATTAGTCTGGGGTACTACAAGATACATAAGGAATGAGGTTTCATTTGAGCAACTATGTACCCTAACAGGTTATTAGTAACGTATGCTCGTATGCTTGTCGGTCGCACGACCTATTTTGTCAAGTATGATGAATTATTCTAGAAATATGTATGTGAGAAGATTTGAGAAATATTGATGTATGGTGCATTGAAATGCATGTTCCTAAAGGGAATGATTGTAACTCCATCATGTGCGAGTGGGAGAATGAAAGAAATAAAAAAAAGGTTTTTATTCCCATGTCACCCATGATGGGAAAGACATGAGCGTACAGGGAAGTTATCTTTGATAACTTCCCACTTTGATGGTGGAGGAAGTGGAGAAAGTGGGAGAGTGGTTTATTAACAGCTAATAAACCAACTCTCCAGCTCTATAAATAGAGCCTCTCTTTCTCACAAAATAAAAACAACACAACAGACAACACAATCATAAGCGTACAATTCTTTTCTCTCCAAATCAAGAATACAACACAAATAATTCTGAGACATTTAGGTTGTGAAAACAAAAGGTTTAGTTCTAGTAATTAAACTTACGACCAGATAGCAGAAGCGATTCATTCCAATTCAATCAATTACAAGAAGGCTAGAATTCAGGACTCTTTATTCCAATCCGCTGCGTATAAGGTTTGTCTAATAAACCTTCTTGTTTTATATTCAAGTGTAACAGTTATAATTGTGTTTATTTATAATATTATCCAGTACTGTGGATACAAAATCTGAACAAATTAAGCAATATGTTAACTTCTCTTTCATGGAGGGCCAAGTAAATATTGTCTAGTTGTTGTCAAGCTATTGTCACCCAACAACAGGACAAACTTTAGAAAAAATGGTAGTAAGAGACTAAGTAATTATATTATAATATTATTGACATTATTTGACGTGAAGGATCATTAAAACCATTACGTGGGCAAGATGTCGTGATTCTAAAAGTCAACTAAGAGGGTTGTCTACTACTATTTCAAAAGATATCCTACCGTATCATCTGCCGGCGAGAGTAATGAATCTCTATCTAACAAGGAAGAAAGACTTTCTTATATCGATTTAAAACGTTATATTATTAAAATGGTTGACTCTTTCAATGATCTCGATTTTGCCATCTAAATATACAAAATAAATATACAAAAATTAGAATTAAAACATTATATTCGACGATTTAAATTTAACAATAATGCAATTTCCAGTTTCCATTTGGATAATCATATGACAGGATGACAATCTTCAACTTCTTGAATGCATATGTTTGTATGTCCAATAATTATGCACTACGACATCATATGGCAGGATGCCAAGCTTCACGCATCTTGTGTTTCTTCTTGCTATTGTGAATTATTAGGCAACACTTGCAAGCACATATGACAAAAACTTAGTAGTTGGTTATTCCAGTAGTGTAGCCGGTAGGGAAAAATTAGAAAATCACCATTTTTAAAATCAACATAAATTGAAAATCCAAATAAAATATTTCAATTAATGTAAATTTAGTCTATTACAATAATAAAATATTAAATGATACTTACACGGAATCGAAAAATAAAACTTACACGGAATCAAAAGAAAAACAATACAAAAAATAAAAGCGTTAAAAATATATTTCAGCGAGTTTCTACTACAGAATTATATAGAGAGAAAGTATTTTTTATGTAATTTTCTAATTAGTTTCGTAGCTAAGACAAGTGGGGAGGGAGTTGTATGTATATGTGAACAGGTGAGAAACTCTTATCAGAATCGTCTGAATAAATGCTCTTGAATGACTTCATTATTGATGACGTATTGATTGTTACATATGTTACACCTTTGGAGTTCATCTCCACCTCCCCAATTAGCCAACTTACTTAGAAATGACTTTGAAACAATAGGTGTAGGTTGACTTTGTAATATTTTGGAACTTTATTGAATGCAAGTTTATTTTCGACTAAAAAAAAAAATTCAGCAATGAACCTGGAAACTTTGTTGACTTGATTCATTCTCGTATTGACCAAGTCATGTAACAACTAAGCTTTGAATAGGGTATATTTTGGTTTTAATATGTCTTCAATTGGTGAACGTTTTGTCTTCTGGCTGGAAGGATTTGAATTGCCATTGACTACTATAAGAACCAACTATATTCCACCAGAATCACTTTAGAAAACTTGTTTCATTTTTCATTTTTTGACTCCCCAATCCCCCAATCCCCCAAGTCGTCGTCGTCTCCGGGCCGGGTCGAGCAGGTGGTGGTGGTGGTGCGCGCGTGTGGGGCTTCACCTTTTCCTTTCTGACTTTCATACCCTTTAAATCTTTTGGAAGGAATAGATAGGTAAGATATTATAAGCTAATATGTTTTCTACCTCACTTCCTATGTGGAACCTTTTCTTTAATAAAAAGTGTTTTCTACTTCTCCAAAAGAACATTAGAGAATTTTATTAGTAGCTTATATTATATAAATTCCAACAATCTCCCACTCAGGGTTCTTTGGGAGAGAAGGTGAACAAGTTTCCATAATTACCAGCATTTGGGTGAATTGTACTTAAGTGACAATATCTTTCGGTCTAAATTGACACGTAGTGAAGTGAGGCAACCACCAAATTTTGTTTAAGTGAACTTACTCTTGAACTTAACGATTTTCTATTAGACCCCCACAATACATACTCTACCCTGCTGAAAGTTATAGTTCCCTTGAACATCACCCTTCCGTTTGTTCATCAAGTCCTTCCCTAAGGACCACCCCTTGCGGGTTATGAACTTTATGGACTTATTCATATGAGATTTTGAAGGACGTCTCCTTATCATTCTATCAAGAATGATGAGTCTCACTTTAAACCGAGAATTCATCAAGTCCTTCTCTAAGGAACCGCCATAATAAAGGCTATGAATTCATTATGAGTTTAAATACTCAGTATAGTGCTCATTCATGAGCGGTACGTCTTAAGAGTGAATTCATCAAGTCCTTCTCAATAACACCACCACGAGTGGCTATGAATTTTTTAAGACGATTTGTTTTGAGCCATAGGGATGGAGAGATATCACATTGCCTCATTAGTCATATGTTCACCATTAATGTGTTTCGATTCCATCTCCCTCGACGACTTCAGGACTATTCTCCTGGTTGAGTCCTTGGTGAACAAATCAAATAGATGTTTCTGATTGTACATATTCCAAGGCTATCACACCATTTTTTAGCATTTTACTGAACCATGTTTGATGCGAATGTATCTCTTTTTTCCATTGTAGACGCTATTACGAGCAACCCCAATAGCTGCTTGTGAATCACGATGGATACACACAGGTGTGACACTTCTTTTTCAAAGTGGAACACTTGATAGGAGAGTCCTCAATCACTCAGCTTCTCTCCTAGCCAACTTTTGTGCTATGAACTCGGACTACATGGTGGAGTGTGGTATACAAGTCTGGTTATAGTACTTCCACTATATATCACCTCCTCCTAAGGAGAAGATAGCACATATCCACTCGTGGAGTTTACTTCGTCATCGTCAGAGATCCAGTTTGCATCACAAAATCCCTCAAGAACTACAGGAAATTTGTTATAATGTAAGCTAGATCAATGGTGCCCCTTAAGTACTTCAATAGACAACAAAGTGCCACCCAGTGGTCACTACTTGGGTTATGAGTATAGAGACTAAGTCTACTCACGTCATAGGCAATATTGGGTCGAGTGTAGTTCATTAAGAACATCACACTACCTATGATTTCAGCATATTCAGACAAATGAATACTAGAATCATAAGGAGTTTTTACATGCGTTACCTCAAAGGAATCATATTTCTTCAGCATTCTTTCTACGTAACGAGTCTGACTTAGGAAAATACTATTACTACTCCTAATGATCTGTACCCCGAGAATCGCATCCGCTTCTCCCATGTCTTTCATATCAAACCTAAATGACATTTAGCGTTTAGTCTCATTTATGATATGAATAGAAGTACCAAAGATGAATATGTCATCTACATAAAGTCAGATGATAACACACTCTGAACCTGTTACTTTAGAGTAAACACACGAGTCAAAAATTTTATCCACAAAGACATATGTAATGAGAGTACTATCTAGTTTTTCATACCATCTTCTGCCCTAATACTCAATACTCTTGCTCTAATACTCAATACTCTTGCCCTAGTACTCAATACTTTTGCCCTAATACTTAGTAAAATTCCCAGTTACTCTGTATACTCAGTAAGGTTACTAAGCATAGACAGCATACTCAGTAAAGATACTGAGCATACTCACCCGATACTCAGTAAATTACACGATACTCAATAAAAAAATCTGAATACTCAATAACCTTTTCCGATATTCAGCACTTTTTCCATACTCAATATTTTTTTCCATACTCAGTATTTCTTCTGGCGGTGATGCGATGGTCGGTGGTTATGGTCGGATCTGGAAACTATTGATACTTAATGAAGGAGGGGAGAGAGAAATAGTAATGGAGGAGAGACAAAAATGGTAATGGAGGAGAGAGAAGAATCTATTTGTTTGTCTTATATACACTATAAGGGTATTCATGACAATGGGCATCTTAGAGACCTCTTTGGAGGACAGAGGATTAGAATGTTACTTTTGGGCACTAAGATAGTCTCCAACACCCTATTGGGAATTCACCCTTAAAAAAGCATTTAACGACACCCATATTTACAAACTTACCTCTATTTAATAGCACAAAGTTATTTATTACACTTTATCTTTAGTCTGTTCAATTAAGGTTAATATTGAAAAAAATAGTGAAAAAGTATCTTGATATTGTACATTGAATAAGTAATATTGGACACCATTTTTTAGAAAGTTGAACAAATAAATCTGGACATAGGGAGTATGAAAAAAGTATATTTTTTGTATGAAAATAGGTTTGACTCGTAAGAAAGTCACACTTTAAAATCAAAATATTTTTTACTTTCGTAACTCACAAAGACTCGAAATAAAAATCTGTAGTTGTGGCCCTTATATTGGAGATTAAGAAAATATTATCATATGGTCAAACCCATTTAATATTCAATGGTATACTGAGCTCTCAATGTCAATAATTGGAGTGTTGTGGAAAACCTGATCATCGAAAAAGACTCGAATAATTATTTTGGTATAACTTAGTCATATTCATTTTTTTACGATTTTTTTTTTAATTATTAATAATAATATTTCTTAATTAATTTCTTAATTTTTAATTAATTTAACCTTTTAAATTCGAATCAAAAGACAACTTTCAAAAAATAAATATCTTTTCAAAAAAAAAAAATTGTTTCTCTACAATTGTACATTCCTCATATGGTGACTTTTAATTTCTTTTTCAAACGGTATCTTCTTCTAAATGCTTTAATTTTCTTTCCTTCTAAAATGCTTTAATTTTTTTCCATTGATTTTAAGCATTAAAACCATTAAAGAAAGATAGACAAAAAACAACTTTACTAAGTTTATTGAAATTCTGGAAAAAAAATTGTATTATCGTTTCTTGTAAATAGTTTTATCGTTATCTCGTAGATGTTAATGCCAACAAGTATAAGACACTGGTACATGGCCTAAATACTTCAATGACATTGGGTCCAGTCAGAGTCTCGTTAATTAAATGTTATATTTTACCGATTTAATTTTGTTCTTTATTTTATGTTTTTTGTTCATTTGTTTTGAATATTTTTGGTTTATACAACAATTTAAGGTTCTAATGTATTACGTTGTATATATAAGAATACCTTTTATTATCGAATCTCCTCCCTGAACATGGGTAACCTAGTTCTTATTAAGTGAGAATATACATGAGGAGGCGTGTATATTTTCTATGGGAATAGTCGTGGTGCGCGAAAGTTGGTTCGGACATCCATATATATAAAAAAAATACATTTTCTTATCATTTAGGTATATGTATACATAATAGAAATAATACATTCCACTCTTTTTTCTATTACTTAATCTTTTGGGCTTGTGTATACCTGAAATTACTTGCATACTAACGTTAGATTTCTACTTCATATAAAATATGTGGAAAGATATAGAACAAAGTGAAAAGCAACCTAAGATGAGTAACATCTCGAGAACAGAAATTTGTGTACCCGAACATATATATTACTATTTTATTTATTTTAACAATGATTCATGTATATTTAGACTAAAAAAATTAGATAATTAAACAATAATAATGTAAATTTTAACATCATAGAATAATAATTTTTTTCTAACTTAACTTGATCAATTTAAGAAATTCTAACTTTAAAATTGATTTTGATAATTATTGTGTTATATGTTATAGATACAAAGTATGTGTTTTGAGATAAATTTTAAAATCATTTAAACAGAAAAATGTAACTAAATTAATTTTACTTTTTATTACTAAAATATATATTTAATTTATTTTATTCAAATAAGATTCAATTTTGTAAAAACCTTAATTAGACCGAATATTCTAAATGGTATAGTATCTGTATAACTTTTATAAATATAGTAACAAAATATAATAAACTGAAGTTTAGAATATGATACTCATTTTTAAAGAAACTGGGTAGTTCTCTCTCTCAAGGGTGGAGAAGCCTACTAAAAGGTAGGAATTTTTTGAAAATAACCTTTTTTGAAAAATTAGTAATGACTTAGATATAAAAGTGTAAAAACATGTTTGGATTAATAAAGAAAACAGTGTTACTAAACCTCAAAATGAAACTATATTCCTGATAAAGGAATTCTTTAACACTGATAACAAAATTTTGAATGAACTTTACATTAGATCCGATTTTGAAGAAGGAAAGGCTAACATTATTCTTAACATGGTCGTTCCTACTTTTGAATGTCAGGATATATGTATTCGGAGTTGTTCTAAAGAAAGTAATTATAGTGTCAAAATTGTTTATCAAATTCTTAAAAAGGAAGAAGAAATGATTAAAGTTAACCAGGATAATCTCAAGGCTTCTTCATCTATTGATTATAATCCTAATATTTGGAATACCTCAGGGTGGCTAACAGATCGGTTCGGCCTGGTCCTGAGTGGATCTGGGCCTTACCGGACTATTCCGGTCCACCAACTCTTTTTTTATCAGACCGGTCTGGTCCAGTTCTTGCAAAGGAATAATGAAAACCCAGACCGCTAAGAGGGACCGGATCACCGGTTCTGGACCGGTTCTGCTTTTTTTTCACATATGTAATCCTTTTTTATAAAAAGAAAATTGGGTACTTGATTTTTTTTGGGCATGTTTTATTCATTAATGTCTTTGTAATTTTTTTTATTAATACCTAAAATATCTAATTAAATAATTCCAATGTATATTGTCCATTTGATTTAATTTTTTATTTTATCTATTAATGCTAAACTATCTAAAATATTACTTTTTGATTCTTTGTAAGTAAAACAACTACTTAGTAACAAATATTTACTCATACAAATCTAATTCACAACTCGTTAAAATAAGTCATTAAATAAATTACAATATATAATACAAGAACTTGTTACAATTATAATTGAAAGAATACATAAAAGAGTTCATTGTAACAACACCAAAAGATGACATGTGGGAAAGAGGGGGGTTGGTGACTGTGCCCATGGAATTTCGGCTGCCTACGTACCTTTTCTATAGGTAGCGTGAAATGCATACCTATAAAAGGATCAACACACCACGTAGTTCTGTAAACCCCCTTGGTAAAACTGTTTTTAAGTTTTTCGATAAATAACTTTAAATAGATAAATGTATAAGAAAGAACTCACCACTCATCTTCGGCCGGGTGGTATGTTTATGAAGGACCTGAACCGTCACTTGAGCTAGACAGGTTGAATACTAGTTCCTCGTCGTCAGATAAAGCATCCAACTAGTCCTATGTTCGGACATCTGCTTTCCTCCAGTCTTGTAGCTGCACTATCCATTTTAACGTAGACCCTATCATACTCTGTCGCTGATCGGACAATTATTTCTTACCTTCACTGAAAGCCGACTCTGATGGAACTGAGGACGTTGGTATAGTGAGAAGGTCACGTGCCATGAGAGACATAATAGTCCCGTTAGAATATCTTCTCCAATAACCCATGATATCATAGTCTTCCACATGGGGCTCCAAGGCAGCCTTAAAGTAGGTGTCAAGATCATTTCAGTCTTCTTCGTTATAGCTTGGAGACGCTGCGTTCGCTATGTCTATCATTTTTCCGGCTCTATATCTCTTAACACCCACTTGTACAGGTTGTGGGGTGCGGGGTGATTTACCGTTGCGACATAACTTAGCCACGTAAGTCTTGTACAAGTCATACATTATCTCCATAACTTTCTTCATGTATTCATCGACCCCAAAGTCGGAGTAACCCATAGATTTATAGATTGTTGTGATAAATACCGTTGTAATCTTCAACTTGTAACGAAGGATCAAGTATAGATCATATAGCAAAAACATATGGGGAAGGGTTATAGTATTTCAAGAACTTTTACTTCATCGGTCCATGTATTGTTTCAAATCCCTTAGTGAACTCATGCTCTTTCATGTGTAAAGCCATGTCATGAACCATTTCAAATACCAGGTGACTTGTAGGGTTGTATGTTACAGATAAAAGTGTTGTGGTATAGCTAAAAAGGTGGAGAAAACTGACTAATTCAGTAATAACCACCCAATCGCAGTTTCAATGATATTATCACTAAAGTTCTCGTTGTTGATGCTTGTTAGAATTTCCTTAAACTCCAACGCACGCTGAAGCATCAAGTATGTTGAATTCCATCTGGTTAGGACAAACTAATCGAACTCTCTTATACTTAACCCCCCTAGACTCACATTTCTTTTTAAAGACCCTCATTAAGGCTGGAGTGTTTCTAATGTCGGGGGACGCTTTCTTACTTTTCTTTACTATATTCGTTCCCATCACTTTCTTCTGTAACACCATGTCATAAGTCACACTGATACCCGTAATTCCGTCGCTAACTATCAAATTATATATGTGACAGTTACACTGGATATGAAATAGTTTGTCGTAAAACGTTGACCTATCGGTGAAGTGTTTAACAAGGTCGGGGATAGTGGCAACCATATCTGTCCCGTTGTCAAATGTACACGAGAGCCCACGATTAGTTATATTATACGACAATGCAGTAGTAGTTATTAAATCATTTATGTTATAACTAGTAGGACGTTCACTCACAACGCAAAAACATATGATTTGATTTTGGAGTAACCAGTTTGGATCAATCCAATGACAGGTTACCCCTAGTATTTTCAAGCCATTCTTGTCTTCCCACATATCGGCGGTTAAACAACATCTGCTTCTTAGATTTTTCATCTCGTCTGCAAGACTTATTCTAAGGTCCTTATAGACTTTTTTCAAAACCATCATTAAAGCAGTCCTTGGTATTGGTTCGTAACAGGGTTTTCTGAGTTTCTTATGAATCTGGCTAGGTCTGGACTCTCTACGTGACTAAAAGACTAAGCATCTGAACATATGTATATGATCATTTCTTTACGAGTAAATTCTATGTTAGGGGTAAAGGTTTTTCCTTTATGGGGGTTGATGGTAGTTTATGTTAGGTTAGCGCTACTGGTCTTATGGACATTTTTAATATGTTTAAC
The DNA here is from genome assembly GCA_029959085.1 of Nemophila menziesii. Classification (NCBI taxonomy): domain Eukaryota; kingdom Viridiplantae; phylum Streptophyta; class Magnoliopsida; order Boraginales; family Hydrophyllaceae; genus Nemophila; species Nemophila menziesii. The sequence continues at coordinate 35,847,169 of JARWIR010000007.1, read as the reverse complement.
AAACTTAGCGGTAGATTTAACAGCCATGGCGTATGATTTTTTGCATACCTTACCCTCCGCCATACCCACGCTTGGTTTGCTGTTCACGAAGTATTCCCATGCTAAGGACCTCACGGCTCTTGACTTTGGTGTCAGTTGTTGTGCTTCAGCCTCTTCTGTTCCAAATCCGGGTGGGGGTGGACTCCCTCTCTAAGTGGTTAAAAGTTGTATCGGGTTGCGCGTCCACCGTGTTTTGTGTGTTGTTTAGATACGTCTTGGCATCCAAAACTATTTGAAAACAATATTTTAATTTGTTAAGCGTAATTTATTATATGTTTTTGTGTGGTAGGTTTATACCTTGAGATTCGTTAAAAACGGTATTTTCAGTTAGCCCACGACATTGTATCATCAAAGCGTCTATTTCCGCCTGTAATTCGACAACATTTTTTTGGTTTGAACGTCCTCTACCCCACGACCACCATTTAGCCCACTAGATTGCGACTGAGACATGGTATCTAATAAGACAACAAACTATTAGGGATTAACGGTGGTTGTTGTAGTTTCAGGAATGTTGTTTATATAAGTTGGTTTTAATTAATAAGTAGAAATGATTGTATGTTGTTTGTATACGTTTATTTTTAAACTTTTAAAAAAAATGTTTGGGTTTATTTAAATAAATACGACTTTATTTTTTTTAAAATAGTTTTAGTTTATTTTAAAAATGTATAGTTGATTTTATAGAAAGGTTATAGTTTATTTTAAAAAGGATTATTGCCCAAGAAACACCTCAAATTAGAATTAATGCCCCCTCACCCCCGCCGCTTTCTTCTTGCCCATAAAAGGCACTCCCTTTTTTTCCTTTCCTATTTTACCCCCTCACCCCAGCCGCCGTCCGTTTATTAGTTGTTAGTTCGTATACATTGAGTTAGTTATATATATATATATATATATATATATATATATATATATATATATATATATATATATATATATCTCCTCTGTCTCTCTCTCTCTCACCCTTGGCAGCAACAGACAGTACAAAAGTGTACGTGCACGAGTGTTGGGAAACATTCCCACTACTCAACATTAGCCCACAAGTACAAAAGTGTACTTGCACGAGTGCTGGGAAACATTCTCATTACTCAACATTAGCCCACAAGTACAAAAATGTACTTGCACGAGTGCTGGGAAACATTCTCATTACTCAACATTAGCCCACAAGTACAAAAGTGTACTTGCACGAGTGCTGGGAAACATTCCCATTACTCAACCTTTACAAAAGTGTAATTGCACGAGTGTTGGGAAACATTCCCATTACTCGCCCTTGGCAGCAGCAGCAGACGGCAGTAGACAGCAGTAAGGGCATTAAGGTATATTTACCTTAAGTGCCTTTTATGGGCAAGTGGCTAGGGTGACAGGTGTTTATTGGGCTTTTACCCTTTTAAAAATGTATAGTTGATTGTATAGAAAAGTTCTAGTTTATTTTACAAAAAGTACGGTTGAGTTTATTTTTAATAAACAAGGTTGAGTTTATTTTCAAATAAATAATGTTGAGTTTATTTTTAAATAAATAAGGTTGAATTTATTTTCAAAATGAATAAGATTGAGATATTTTTAAATGAATAATGTTAAGTTTATTTTCAAATAATTAAGGTTGAGTTTATTAAATAGTTTATTAGGCTGAGTTTATTTTCAAAAAAATAAGGTTGAGTTTATTTTCAAATAAATAAGGTTGAGATTATTATATAGTAAATAAGGTTGAGTTTATTTTCAAAAAAATTAGGTTGAGTTTATTTTTAATAAACAAGGTTGAATTTATTATTAAGAAACAAGTTTGAGTTTATTTTCAAATAAATAAGGTTAAGATTATTTACAAATAAATAAGGTTAGGTTTATTTTCTAAAAACAAGGTTAAGTTTATTTTCCAAAAACAAGGTTATCTTTAGTTAGTTTGGTTTAAAAAATAATTTTTAGTTTAATTTTTTATAAACAGTTTGCTTTAGTTAATCTTAGAACAGTTCCGTTTAGTTGGTTTGGTTTGGTTTAAATTTTAAATTTGAGTTTAATTGATAGTTGTTGAGTTTGAATTTTAAATTATAGTCATCATTTACATATTTTAATTGAGTTTGAATTTTAAATCATAGTCTTCATTTAAATAGTTTAATTTGAGTTTGAATTTTAACTCATATATAGTCTTCATTCAAATAGTTTAATCTGAATTTTGAATTTTAAATCATAATTAAGTTTAAATAGTTGTTGTTTGCTTTTTAATCTAATATTTGAGTTTCATACTTAGTAATAAGCCAATCCATAAAAGTAAAATAAAAAAATAAGCCACACCATAAACGTAAAATACAAAAATAAAAAACTTAACAAATAAAAAAATTATTACAAGCCATATGAAAGAATTAAAATAACTAGAAATATAAAACAATTGTAATAAATAAATTGATACATGTTTTAGTATGTAGTGAATGCCTTTGTATTAGTTGATATGCTTTGTAATCCAAGTAGTACTGGATAATGTTTTAAGCTTCAAGGAAAGGTGGATAAAAATTAGTACTTGTTCATATTTCTAAACAATTAAAGAAGTTTAGGGCCTATGTTATAATTTTCGAAACTTAGGAGTAACTTTCAAAGTTGTTTTAAAGTTTAAGGATACGTAATTTATATTTTGTGTAAAGAAAAGTTGTTAGAAATTGTTTCTAAACAAAGTTCGAAACAATTTTAACAATTTTTCTAACAACATTAAGTAAACAAAGTACAAGAGTTGCATAAGATTACCTCATGTGGTGTGTGGAAGATAAACTTGTAAAAAAAACTTGAAAGTTGAGTTGAAACTTGAAATGAGTCTTAAAAATTGAAAGAGTAAATGGAGAATTTGAAGACTTTTGTTTCGTAAGTAGTATATTGTTTGCAATCTTAGTAAAACAAACTTAGAGACCCACTTAAATAGGCAACATGAAGGTGTTTAAAGATTGTGGTTGGTCATAAATTAGTAGATGATGTGGGATTTGTTTTGAAGAACATAAAGGCAATGCTGAAAATAGGCCTTAACTTTCTATCAAAAGTATAATTACAAAAGATATTTACTAAATGTGAAGTGAAAATAATCGACAATTTTAGAAAATACAAAACAACCCTACTTTAATTTACAAATCAGAAAAGTTTTACCCAATTTTATTTTTGAAATCTTATAAACACAAAAACTTGGCAACTTAATGTTACTTTTCAAATACTATATACTTCAATTATATTTAGTACTGCAGTGTCATCAAAAAACCACCCAAGTGAAATTTGGCCGAAAAAAGGAAACTTATAAAAGTGTAGGGGCTTTATTGCAAAATTTCAGATTTGAACCCATCATTTTTTAAAGTTATATAAGCTTTTTTGAAACTGCTGTTTGTCCAAATACTTAATTTATGACAATTATGGGGCAATATTGTCATCAAAGATAGTTTCTAGTAAGTTTGTTCATCATTTTGTTTAAAGAATGGTTTGTTTTGACATTTTACGAGAGTATCTTAATCTATCATTTAAAATCCGTCAATTTTAAAACTACTTGATCTTACCAAATTTAATTCGCAAATCAAAAAAACATAGGGACCTCAATTTAAAAATTATTAAAACATAGGTTCCTTATTTCACCTAATCAGATATCATATGGACCTTACTTCACAATATTCAAATTTTCCTCAATTCGCAAATTAGAAAAACATAGGTCTCGAATTTGCAAAATCACTAAACAAATGGAATCGACATTCGCAAATTCAAAAAAATCCATTCAACACTTTCAGTTACAACCTGTAATTCTTAAGAACCATAAGCTTTACTATCAAAACCATTTGTGTAATCAATATGGGAGATATAGAGACTTAGCAACTCAAAACCATTAAACACTCTCAATTACAAACTGTAATTCACATAAACTAGCAATTTGAAACATTTTAATTCCCACAACAAAATCACACATTTTAGGAAAGATATGGATCAATTTAGCACAACAAAGGGACTTTCCATAGCAATTTCACACAACAAAAGGACTTTCTATATCATTTTTGAAAAAATGTTTTAACTCCCTTAACAAAATCGCACATTTTAACCAAGATATGGAGTAGTTTAGCACAACAAAAGGACTTTCCTTAGCAATTTCACTCAACAAAAGGACTTTCCATCTCATTTTGGAATAAATATTTTAATTTCCAGAATGAAATCACACATTTTAGCCAAGATATGGAGCAATATAGCACAACATAAGGTTTTTCCATAACAATTTCAAACTAACAATGCACTAGTAGTAATAATTTCAAAAAAAAAATTAATTCCCAAAATCACAGTTTAGAAAAGATTTGGAGCAATTTAGCATAACCAGAGGACTTTCCATAGCAATTTCACACAACAAAAGGACTTTCCATATCATTTTTTAAAAATGCTTTAATTCCCACAACCAAATCACACATTTTAGCCATGATATGAAGCAATTTAGCACAACATAAGGACTTTCCATAACAATTTCGAACTAAAAATGGACTAGTAGTAACAATTCCAGAAATTGGCTTAACACAGGGACTAAATAAACAATTTTCACAAAACGAAGGGACTAAATACCAATAAGTTTTTCATCATCCTTCTATCCACATCCATAAAAGCATCATAATAATCCAGTAAATCGACCATGCAAAAGATAAATCAACATTGACATCACAATCTACATCAGAGAGTATATGTGTGTGTGTGTGTGTATATATATATATATATCTAGAAAACTTACACTTTTCGAAACACCCTTAATAAACCATAATAAACCATCAATAAATCCATCATATGAAGATAACAAAAACAGAAACCCATCAGATGAAGCTCATCTCTCGTTTTAAATGAGATTGCCTTGCTATACATATTGCCTTATACAATAGATAAGTTTCATAGATAGAATAAATTGCAGAATCAAGATTGTGTGTGAAGATGGAGCAGTTGAGAGAGTAATTAGAACGAGAGAGGAGCTTGATTAAATGTGATAGGGTTGGGTGGGTGAGGATATTAAAGGGGACGCGTGGGGTGGGTAACGATTGTGTAAATGGGACGCGTGGGGTGTGGGGGTGGCTTTATATATATAAAAAAATATAATTAATTGGTTATTGGTCCGGACGGGAGTGGTTCAGTCATAATCAAGGTTTGTTTTTTACAAGAACCGAACCAATAAGACCAAGCATGGTTCGGTTTGCTATTGTAGCTTCGGTTCGATTTCGATCCTCGAACCGGCCGGTCCGGTCCGGTCCGTAGGAGAGGTGGACCGGTCCATTTACCTGGCCGAGGAATACCATATGGAAAATGAACTGTAACCCTAAGATTAGAAATTTTATATACAAAAGTATAAAAGATAAATTGCATACTGAGGCTAAATTAGTAAAAAGAAATGCAGTAAAACAATTGTTTGCTAAATTTGTAACTTGTATGATGAAACTATAGAACACCTTTTATTTGGTTGTTCTTGGGCTAAAGCTATTTGGAATTCATCTCCTTTAACACTTAGAACTATGAATGAAAGTATTTCAAAGATTCGTGATTGGTTCCTTGAAACATTTGCCTCTTTCAAGGAAATTAATAAAAATAAGAAGGATTTTGATTCTTTACATAGTAATATATGTTGGTTTATTTGGAAAGGAAGAAACTAGTTTATATTTAATGGCACATAACCTGGCCCTATATACACATGTAATCAGGCTTTTAAAAATTAGAAGGAATATACTAAAAATAATAAAAATTCTAATGATGTCAATGATTATGAATTGAAGAATTTATCAACATATCTTAATGAACTTTCTAGTTTAGGTCAGAAAACAATTAGTAAGAATTTTCATACTAAACTTAGTAAAGACAATTGGGCCCCTCCTCCTAGTAATTTAGTTAAAATTAATACAGATGTTTCATTCTTACTTTCTGGTTGTGCTATATCCTATGTTATTAGGGACTCCTTTAGAAGTCTTATTAGAGGAGAAGCTAAGGAAATTGAAGCAAGAAACCCAGCTGAATGGGGATGCGAGGCTGCTCAAAGATTTCTTGCTAATTCGGTTATGATCATTGAGAATGATTGCAGAATTATTATTGAATCTTTACCTTCTCTCAAACCTTGTCTTTTGCTAGATTGTTGTAATATTTTCAAATCTAACTCATAAATCGTATTTCTCCTTTGTTAGACGCAAAGGCAATCGAGTGGTTGATTAGGTCGCCAAACATAAGTTCTTAGGCACGTTGTTTGGTGATTGGAGTTCTTCCTCTACTCGTCAATTAACGCAACTTATCAGCCATGGCCGCGACTTATGTGGAATTGACTAATTTTTTGTTGCTTTCTTATTATATATATAATCGTTTGAACAGAAAAAAAAAAAGGAAGTTTAGAATATGTCCGGTAAAATTCAGTAAGAACACGTAAGGAAAAGAAGTGCTAATACTCCATGTGAAAAGTATGCATGGTATACTTATAGATTTTCTCCACGTTGCCCTGCGCAGACTCTAGAAGCCTAATTAATCAATATAATGTAGATAACCGCCTTGTCGTCTCCTCATTCCTCCGCGTGTCCATTCTCACACCTTTCATATACTCTATATATTCAACATTCAACTCTCCCAACCCTTTCAAATTCTAATCTCAAAACTCTTTAATTTTGATAAACTTATCATCTTCCCAAACACATTACTCCCAAAATTTCTATCGAAACAAAATCAAGTTAACAATCTTTTATGAATATGATGACTAACATAGAAAACAATCGCACAACGTCAATGGGAGAAAATCAAAATGTACGCAGACTTAAATTTGGCACAATTTTATACTCCGATCCCATAATTTTCAATGATCAAGAAGATGAAAATGATGAATTGCATCGGAGCAGCAATGTCTCGGATCAAAGTCCAGTGCTGTACAACAGTAACATGTTCTCACCAAGTCCTAATATTAATAGTAGCGGAAATACTTCTCCATATTATTTCATGTCACCATGGAACCAGCCAGCTTCTCCTATCACAAAGTCACCATGGATTATGCAACAACAAGCTTTCCAATCAGAAGACCATCATGGCAGAAATCGTGTCAAACATGGTCTTATTGGTTCTCTTGTTCGTGAAGAAGGACATATATATTCTTTAGCCGCTTCGGGGGATTTATTATATACAGGTACACTACTTCACCTCCCATTGATTTCAATTTCTATTTGTTCTTTTAAGGTCAACCTTAATGAGATAAATTGGCACTGTATCCCCCATCAGGGTTATCCGCCCTTGATTATAGTTTAGGTTTTCTGAAGAAAGTTTTTGGATCGGCCCCATGCAGGTACGGACAGTAAAAATTTAAGAGTATGGAAGAATTTGCAGGAGTTTTCCGGGATTAAAACGAACAGTGGATTGGTTAAAGCCATTGTTGTATTGGAAGATAAGATATTTACTGGTCATCAAGATGGGAAAATACGTGTATGGAGCAAGAATTCAAAAAAGAAATCTTACAAGCGCATTGGAAGTTTACCAACTATTAAGGATTACCTTAAAACCTCGCTTAATCCGAAGAATTACGTTGAGGTACGACGTCATCATATAACACCATGGATTAAGCATTTTGATGCAGTTTCATGCATGAGCGCGGATGAAGAGCGAGGGTTGTTGTACTCTGGGTCGTGGGATAAAACCCTAAAAGTTTGGAGATTATCAGATTCGAAATGCTTAGAATCCATTACTGCACACGATGACGCTGTTAACTCGGTGGCCGTCGGGTTTGATGGGCTGATATTCACGGGCTCAGCCGATGGGGCGGTAAAAGTTTGGAGGAGGGAATTGATGGGGAAGTCTTGGAAGCATGTTTTAGTGGAGACATTGTTAAAACAAGATTATGCTGTGACGTCATTGGCAGTTAATGTGGCGGCGGCTGTAGTTTATGCAGGGTCATCTGACGGTTTAGTCAACTTCTGGGAGCGTGAAAAGCATTTCATTTCACATTGTGGAGCATTACGCGGCCATAAATTGGCGGTTCTTTGTTTAGCCGCGGTTGAGAATCTGGTACTAAGTGGCTCTGCCGATAAGAGGATTTGTGTATGGCGGAGAGAGGAAGGAGGGGTCCATACGTGTTTGTCAGTGCTCACAGGGCATACCGGACCAATCAAATGCTTGGCTATCGAAGAAGAACATATTGATCAAGAAGAAGAAGATGAGGAAGAATTAGAAAAGAGTTACGGTCAACGTTGGATAGTGTACAGTGGTAGTTTGGACAAGTCTGTTAAAGTTTGGAGGGTGTCTGAATACTCTCAAAGCGTGAACCCAACGCGACACCGTGGGTGGTGGTAATGGTTCTTTCAGCTTGGTGTGAAAGATTGGACATTGTTAACTTTTGTTGGAGATGAAGACGGTGGAACAAACCAACGTTGGACCACTTGTGTCACCGTCCAATGTAATGTAATAGACCGGACCGGCCACATTGATGATGATTGGAGCCTTCACCAGCAAGTAATGTTACAGCATCCCAACTATATGTAAATATTTACCGACCGAAAAAAAAGAAAGAGTAAAACCTATACGTATACATGCGTGATAATATAAACTATAGGTCTTGTATTTAACTTATGGGCATCTTTACTTTTCAAGTTATTATACACGAGAAACTTGAATTCGATAAATTCTTTTTTTTTTATAGGGTAGGATTTGTTGTAACATTCATTCTTGTGAAGTATCTTGTATATATCATGTCTATTGGAAAGAGGAAAATACAAATAATTGTTTAAATATCTATTTTATTATTTTTCAAAGTTTAATTAAACATACCTACTAAGTAAGGCCTAGTTTCATTTTTTTGGTTGGTTTTTTTCTAGCTTTACCTTTTTTTTTCTTTTTTTTTTCTTTTCATTAATCTGAATCTGATCGATCTGTACCCATGGGTATAGACCTACGTTGGTTTTTAATTTTTTTTAAGTTATGTGAAGTGATTTTTTTGTGTGAAGTGATTTTTTATTTAATTGCGGTACAAGTCCTCATACCTTTCGGGTTTTGTCCATGTCAAGGTATATGTCAAGGTAAGGAGATTCGGTTTTTATTTGTTTTTATCCGTGTCAAACTTTCGGGAAACAAATCATTAGGAACCCATTAGCTAGGGTATGTACTTTAGAGTTTGTACACACACACCTACAAGCTCACACACGCATAGGAAAAAAAACTACGTAAAATAAAATAATATAGGCCCAAAGGGCTATACCTCAGCTAATTAATTCCAAGAACAAAGAATCAATCTAACTATATTGGGTAAAAAATGGAACAGGAAAAAAATATCTCAAGGGGCTGGACACAAGGGGACTGGGCAGATCTGGTTCGAACTTTACCCTAAGAGCTTCACCCAAATTGTGAAGGCTCGACCCAAGGGTCTAGAGAAGGGGCCAAGTAGTTTTGAACTCTCCACACGATGATGGTGAATGGCTGGACCCAACAGCTACGTTTACCTAATGGTGAACGAACCATGTCGCATTTAAAAAAATGACGAACATATCTGATGGTGGGAAGACGCTTGTGAAGATGGTGGCGAAGGTGGGTGATGGTGGTAAAGGTGGGTGGTGGCGGTGAATGAGGGTGATGGCGGTGAAGGTGGGTGATGGCGGCGAAGGTGGATGAAGGTGGAGATGGGAAAGACGGGGTCTGAACGGCTTCATACAGTTTCGATGGTGGAACGGCTTCCTGGTTCACGTTAGATCTGGACGACTTCGATGGTGGTGGTGGCTGTCGAAGGTCTTCTGGTGGCGGTGGTTGTCGAAGGTCTTCGAGCGGTAGTGTGCAACAGAGGTCACGTGCATAGGCGGTAAGAGGGCAGCGACATTTCTTGTGCTGAGGCGGCGACATTTCTGGATGATGGTGGAGCCCGGATCTTGCGCTGAATGATGGTGAGAAGGTGGGGAGTACTGGTGATGGTGGTGCGGTGAGATTTGGGTGGAGGAGCTCGAACGATTTCTACGGGAAGAGGGTGGCAATGGTAGGAAGGTGGGAAGGTGTTGGACGAAGGGAGTGAAAGTAGAGAGAGGGGATAAGTTTTCAGAAACAAAACCCTAATAGGTATTTTGTTTTTTATTTTTGTTTGTTGATAGTGAATATAAGAGAGAAGGAAAGTATTTTGGGTCTTTTATTAGATTTTAGATGGGATTAAACTAGTAGTTAATAGGTGATGGGTTTTATGTTTATTTTATTAACTCAATATTGTTGGGGGCGTTAAAACCTAATTCCCCCTTTTGTAAATGTATTGAATGAAAACGTCTGTCATGTTTTATGTTGATTAATTTATATTATTTAATTCTAAAATTTAGCTATAAGGCGGTATATATATACAACGGATGCTCAAATGATTTTATTTTTTTGTTGGAATGGTGCTTTTTGTTGATTTAACTCGTAATCCTTTTTTGCGGTTTCATTAAAATAGGTAAGAAAAAAATATACATTATATACAAAATATCTTTACCTAAACTCGGAAGTTTAAAATAATATATTAACTCTTTTTAATACATTTGAGAGCCACTTTGGACTCGAAATCATTTTGACTCCAATAATATTTGATCACATGACTTTTTGGTCCCTGCGAAGTAGTCTAACCACTAGACCAACGATCGATCTTTATTCACTATTTTGAATCTCGACATGTTAAACTAAAATTACACTATTATTCATAAAAACATTTGGTACAAAGCCAATGATGAAGAAAAAATGCACAAATTTATCTTCTTAATAGCCACCTTATTTGAGATAGTTTCACCTATCATAGAAAGGATAATTTTTTGTTTGTCAAATATGATAAGACGTAGCGGCAAAAGCAACCATCCACATTTATCTTCTCCAATTTTTCTAAGTTTCAATTTCTTTAGCCATTTTAATGCACTCAAGATCATGGTCATTTCTTTTCCAATGGCTAACCACTTTCTTATCTCTATCTAAATATCTTTTGCAAATGCACATTAAAAAATATATGGTTGTTTGATTTGAAATTTTCACCATACAATTCACAAAGTCAATCAACCCATAACTACATTTACTATCTTTAGCGACGACACGTGCCTTCCCTAGAGATAAGTAATTTTATCTTTAAAGATACCCTTACGTTATAAGCGACAAAATTTTGTCGGTAATGATTCATCCCTAGATTATCGTCATTATGGAAAATTATTAGGTACAAAACCAACACATTCGTCCCTTATGATCAAGTTATCATTAGGGACAAAAAAAATCATCGCTATTGTGGATGTCATTAGGGACGAGTTATTTATTTAAATAGCAGTGAATCATTTCTAATACCTTTAAGCACAATTCTGAGCATGTGTTGGTGGTATAGCTTCAAACACAATTGTTACATCTTCATAAGGCAGGCCACTGTAGTTACAACAAGGAATTTGTGTGAATATATACAATAATTTAACCCATCAAGTCAATACCAACAATACTAGGGGAGAGCATGGGTCGGTTTTACCCGGTTTTAAGGTTAGGATAAACCAAGGGTAATATATTTCGGTTTAAGGAATTGCTAGGGTAACCCAAGGGTAGGGCAAAAAAAGTTTACCTTCGGGTTAATTCGGTTTACCCTTCGGTTATCCTCGGTTTACCCTCGTAAGTCAACATTAGTCAAACTCCTTTTAACGCATAAAAAAATTAAATAAATGAGAAAATTTGAAAACACTTATATCATTATACTTCGAAAGATCAAAGATACAATCTTGACATTAGAAACCAAGAAATCGTGAATCGAATACTTCAAAATAAATTAAACATGGTTGGAATATTCGAGAAGACAAATGAAATGACTTTTCAAATATACATGTTTTGTATTTTTTTTATTTACATGGTTTTTTCGGTTTAGGTAACCCCAACCCAATAGCTTGGGTAATATATAGGTAAAATACATGGACCCAAAAAATCATAAGGTAACCTGATAGGTAAAGTTGGCCAAGGTAAAATTAACATGTATTTTGGATCGGTTTAGTTAAAATTAACACGGTTTTTCGGTTTTGTTAAAATTTTGCTCACCCCTAAACAATACCAACATAGAAGTAAAAATTGCTACTAGATGTAAGAAAGTCCAAGTCACTCCATAATCTGACTTGTAAGTAGTGTCTCCTCTCAACGACCATAATAATATCTAATCATGACTGTCAAAGCCTGAGATACAATAATATTACCTGCCCCAATACTCAATATTAGGCCTACATCAAATTTGTATTATACCGTCTGTAATACCAAAATAAATGATACATGTACCACTCGCAAGAGCTACTATAACATCATTGTGAACATATATCTTAACATGAACCTGCTTCTTCCATTGCTTTGAGAGACCGATTTGAGTAAGTACGACCTTGAGCTCCTTTATTCATAATATGCGAGTTAGTCCAATAATTAAGTTAAATTAATACACAATTCAAGCCTACATAAAAGTTGTTAAAGCTTCATTTCCACACAGAGCTTATATGTGTGCTAACAAACAGGTGCCCGAAAAAGAGGAAAGGGTAACAGAGCTTGTAAGATGCATACAAGTACTACAAAAATAGTGTATATAAAGCATATAACAACCACTAGAGTTAATAAAATAGACGCATGTTAGGCTTCAGGTTAGATGTTTATAGACAACTAAACTGTAAATGAGAAATTTGATTATTAAAAGATCATACGAAATTCAAATTATTGACTAATTTATACCATTAATTAAAACTAATATTAAACATTCATACATACCATATTTTTTTAAGATTTCCCAAAAGTCCCTAACAATTTTGAAAATTACCCTAAAGTCCCTAACAATTATTGAAAATTGGCCATCAATCTCTATTAAATTTCAAAAATTACCCTAAACCCTATATATACAGTACACGACAATAATAATGCATAAATGTACCAAACTCACCCAAAAAATGACATTAGTTAGATATAAGAATCTTACTAGTAAGTAGGGATTGATTATTTTGGCGGCAAGAATTAGTGGCGGCGATAGCATCAGCGACAAGTGGAGGGTGTTTATGAATTGAAGAATGAGAAGAATGATGATTTAAGGTTTTTGTTCTCGTTCTATAAATTATTATTATTAGGAATGACTTCAGTTCATCCCTAATGACCCATTATTTTGTCGGTATTGATCACTAAAATAAACGTGTACCTCTGATTGCGATTATGTTAAATCGAAAATCAAAATATAGTTAATAGGGACTAAATATTTAGTCGCTGATGATCGTCTCATTTGGGACGAAATAAGTCATCCCTAATGACGACGTAGTTCGTCGCTAATGGTGGATCATTAGGGATCATAAAGGCGGATCATTGACAATACCCCTAAAATCATCTATCACATTTATCATCTTCTCATCTACAATACTAGGAATAACATTCTAGCGAACGAGTTCAACTTCACCATGTAAATTCTAAATTTTATTTGTCGATAAAAATTCATTTATCAAAATCTTTAGCCTCTAGAATATTTATTTTACGTTTATTCATGCACCATTTACACGGATATTGAATTGCATTGGAACTACCCATGTGTGAAGATGCATAGTTAATGAAACTCTTGACACCCTTCAAAAAAACTAAAGTAGTTTTTTACTTGATCCACTTTTTATCTCGAGGCATGGCCATTTAGACTTAATTGAATCATAAACAAAGTATTTCGTATAGATATAATAATTTTGTGAATAAATTGTGTAAATTATATTGACATTCAATCTCATATATACATGAATTAAACCAAAAAAATATTTTGACATTCAATCTAATATATACATGAATCATATACATAAATCAAACTCTCATTTCAATTTTATTTTTATAAACCGTAATTTTTTTCTCATAATCCGTAAATCTTATTCCTCATAATTCACAGAAGTTTCTTAAATTATAACACATAACCATATATATATATGTGTGTGTGTGTGTGTATATATATATATATATTATGCAACTAAATCATTTAACATACTAAACAACATAAAAAAAAACTTTATGATAAAAAGAGTGTGAAGAAATACCTCGATAAAATAGAGGTTTTGATGATAGAAATGGGTCCCAATGAGTTGGGCTAACCTAGGTGATGTACGAGAGTGGAAAGGACGTGGTGACAGCAATCAATGGCTCAATTGTGAGATAATTTTTTGTATTTTGAAAAAAAATTTAACGAAAGTGGGAAAGTGGGGATTGGGTAGTTTGTGCCCAATCTATTATTTATATATTATGAAACCCTTTAACGACTGTCACTGGTGGTCGCTAAAGAGTTTTTAAATTCCGCTAGAAATCTCTTTACAGACCATTATAGTGGTCGCTAATGCGACTATATCCTTTAGCAACTATAACGATGATAAGTTAAGACTTTTTAATTTTTTTAATCTATTTCTGAAATATACCTTTACCGACCATATTTGTTGTCAATAATGAATGCAAATAACTAGCGACCACGTTGGAATGTTTTTATTTCTTTTTACAAACTTCATTAGCGACCACTATAGTGGTCGCTAATGTTGCCCAATCTCTAGCAATCAACTTTGTACTTGATAAAAGACTTTAATTTTTTTATTATTTAATGGTTTGGCGACCATTATCTTTCACCAAAATCCTTATGACTAGCGACCACTTTGACGATCGTCATAGATGTGGTCGCTAACCAAAGTATCTTGCGTAGTGTCACCCGACTAATGCCTAATCTCAACCTCTTGAGAGGGATGGAAATAATACAATGGGCTATAAATTAGAAGACCATATATATATAGACAACTATCCCTTGTTATGGTTTTGTCCAATTCATTGAGTTTTCGAATTCAAGGAATTGTTTTTTGTTCGTCGATGGGTTCCATCGACAACTCAATCTTTTAATCTTATGAACTACTAACATCTAGTTAGCTGAAGATGTACCGAAATTAATGTTGGCACGTTCCACAGACAACTCAATCTTATAATTGTATGTAATATTAACATCTAGCTAAGGTAAGGTATGCCAAAATTAATGTAATATTAACATCTAGCTAAGCGAAGATATATGATAATTAATGTAAGCACGCAGACAAAATTAATACTGCTGCAGGCTACATATATAATGGAAAAAGCCAACGGAAATATGGTGACCCTTGTTTGCTGGCAAGATAATATTTGAACAGTAACAGATTTGGCTCTAATATTGGACATGGACTAATCCTTACGCTCTCGACCAAAAAATAAAAATCCTTACGTATTTCACATGCAATAAGGGTGATGTTAAAGCCAAGACTTGGTTTTCATACTGCCCAATCTTTCCTTCTGGAATACAAAAGATTATGCAATATTGCATATACATTTCATTTCTTAGATAGGTTTTAGATTATAAGGAAATTTAAATTTTGTTTCTATTGTTGGATATGGATTGTAGGACTAGTATCCATCAATCGATTATTGAAGGTTAATCAAATGCACGGAATAGATAGATTAGATTGGTTGTTTGGAATGATGGATAACTTTGATTCCCCACGTATTAAGAGTCGATTGGCTAGGAAATTGTTCATTACCAAATAATAGTTACTACCTTCAAACTAGTAGTTGGAAGTTGGTGAATTACTATGAAGTTTTGTTTAAAGCAATTAACACGTATTGCGTGACTGCGTACAAAATGGACCCTTACTAAAGACGAACTACATTTTGTAAGGTTAATTTACATTAATTGTACAGTTACAAAATTAAATCTAAGATATTATTTACAAAATCTTTTCGTTCGTTATTCATCAGAAATGCTTCCACCGGCTTTTGGTTCGTAAGTAACTAGACATTTTTTCCGTCGAAATGGAAAAGAATAAGAGTACATCTACGAACTTCAAAATATAACACGTAATAATCGACACCTTGAGGCTTGAGGTGCTTATTTTACCAGTAACTTTTTTCTAATCGAATAGGTGACGGAAAATCCAATTACCAAACAAAATATTTAATATTAGTAATTTTTTTTTTTGGTTACATAGGAGAGCCACTTTGGACTCGGAGTCATTGTCTCGGTTCGAACCTGCACCACTAGATTGGTAGACCAAGGCCCTGGCCAGTGAGCTAATCCCATCTGGTTTAATATTAGTAATTTTGTAAATAAAAGTAATGATATATATGTTGGTAAAAACTAACAATATTATTAGTAAAGTAAAAATTAATTTTATATAAAAAAAATCCAAATCTATTACAACCACATGGAAAATAAAAATATAAAGGTATCACAAAAATCTTAATACTACTATTATTACAAGAAATGATCAGAAAATAATTATGATACAAATACACAAAAATGTGCATCGTTAAAAAGATATTCTGAGAGTCGCGATATCCCTAACAATTGTATCTGATCCCTCTATCATTCTAATCTCTATGTAAAAAATGATTTGACTAATCATTGAGAAAATAGTATTTTATTTTTCTGAATTTCTTAGTTCTCTATTCTTTCTAGAATAGTTCTCTTTCCACTTTAGAAAATGCAAGTGATAAAGTTACTATTTATAGGATAAGTAACAAAACAAAAATAAATGGTCACATAAATGCTCATTAATGGCCGGTTATAAAGACTCATTAATACAAACTTTTTTTTTTACTACTTAAACTCTTACGACTCTCGTAACAACCGAATTAAAGAGTTACATTAAATGATTATGAATGCACATTAAATGGTCGGTGATAGAAACTAATCAAACATTTTTATTGACCAAACTGTTGTAATTCCTGTAAAAGTTGAGTTAAAGAGGTCTTGATGATGGAATAATCTGAATTAATTCCGAATAAACGAGTCATCAATTCTTGGTTAGTTTGTCTTTTATCTTCTCCCTTTCCTAAGTTGACTTTTAAACACATAAAGAGTTTTTCCATTTCTCCTAAGAGAAAAAAATTAATAAAATAAAACTATTTAATTTTAGAGGGGGTGTATTCAACTGAGAATCTGATAGGTTTTTCTGGACTTTAAAAAGTCTATATACTTTGCAGATTTCATGGAATGTTTTAAATCCAAACAGATTCTGGCATATTCTTTTTAAATCTTGTATAGAGTTGAATGGAGTTTTGTAAATCCTTTATATATTTTGATACTTTTACATACAATTTTTTTTTATTTGTTTACAAGAATTAAAAATGCTCTACTCTTAAACAAATTGAACATCGGACCCATATTTTCACACACATATTATAGAAAATTGAGTTATACTATTTTCAGGTTTATTATCATAAGGAGTTGAATTACAATAAAATGTGGTTGATGGCAATGGAAGTCGTTTAAAATAAATTACTACAAACTCTATATATATTTAATCAATAATTTAAGTTATCAAAGTATATAAAAATAAAGAACCAAATAAGCTATTTACACATCCGTCTAGTCCTATGTTAGAACAGGATCTTTATCAATGTGGTAGCGATTTTAAAAATGTTCTTTAACATTAATTTTATCGAATGAAAACAACTAAACACTACTTGAAATTGTTCAAAGTAGTAGAATATGTCATACATAATATGTTACACAATGTAACCACATGTTTCTTTTGAAACTGTAGTTCTCAATGGCAAAAAAAAATAGTCGCAAGACATCATTTTTTTTTTGAATACATGAGAGAGCCACTTTGGACTCGGAGTAAATGACTCCAATGAGATTCGATCCCAAGACTTCATGGTCTATGCGGAGTAGTCTAACCACCAGGCCAACTATCGATCTCCAAGACATCATTTTAGGTTCATTATTGTACTTAGCTGGATCCATATAATATATTGTAGCTCTCCATGATTTTTTTTATTAAAGAAATATCTCATGAATTTTTTAACTGAATAAATCGTCTTACGTATAAATTTTTAAGGTGAATTTTTTAATTGAGGTTTAACTTGAAAAATATTAATAGCATGAATGAGTTTTTTAATTGATACAACAATGTTACAGACGGCTAATCTTTTCATAAAGTTTTTTAAATTATAGTCGCACATGAAAAATATATCATGAGTTATTTTTAAATTTTTTTTCCAATTTGTTAGGAAATAGTCTAAAGAAGAAATCCATCCAAAACTCTAGGTAAAATGATAGAGTTCAAAATAAAAATTTTGTTCTTTAAAATACTATGGAATCCAATAGGTAATGAAATTCAAAAAAATCTATAGACTTTTGAATACCATAAGATTAAAAGGATAGTTTAAAATCCATATTGAATACCCCAAAATTTTAAAAGATTTTTTAGAATCGTAATTGAATACTCCAAGATTTTTAAAAGACTCTGTAGACTCTTAATTGAATACCCTTCAACTTTTAAAGTCTAAAAAATTCTATAGACTCTCAATTGAATACACCTCCTTAGTAATTCTAATTATTTTCTTCTCAGCATTTTAATGTGGGATGATTAGCACACAAATAATATTTTCTACTTTTTTCAAAAACATCAAACAATTAACAAAATCTTTAATTTAATAATTCCAACAATACCCTATAACTCATATCACCAAATATAATTATTTTGGAAAGCAATAGATAGTTTTCTTTTTAAAAATTAGCCTAAAAGAAAATTTAATTAAGTTTACTAGAGTAAATTAATATTTTTAACAAAACCAAACACCTCTTCTATTGAGGCGAATAATTTTATTCACAACCCGCTTATATAAGTAACACTTGCAGTTATTCTCCAAAGTAATGTTGTATTTTAAATATGTGTGCGCCATAAGAACTGCAGTTCTTATGAATTTGATCTAATAGTCACAGTTTTAATATAAGATACAGGCGTGATATTTGTGTGATTTCGAAAATAGTCTTGCATCATTTTAATGTCATGTCATATAAAGATAAACTTCAAGACTATAACAGCGAATAAATTTATCAAGAAATGGTCAATTATGCACAAACTGAATAATCTGATCATCAATATAAAAGCATTTAACTTAATTTACCTATTAGTGCTAGTCACACTCTATATATTAGACTCCTAAACAAAGTGGGGGCAAAAATCAAGGAACAGGTAGGACAAGATCATGATCCATATGATATAAAAATAGAATAAATGTATTTTTGACAGAGCTTTCTATATGTAAACGTGTGTATATAAATGTATGTTTTGTATGTAGGTAGAAAGAGAAAGAGGGAAAAGAAAATGGAGATAGAGATATAAATGAATTTGAATTCGAGAGTTTGAAGTGATCCTTCATATAATAGTTCCATAAACAAACACATTTAGTTTAATTTTACACCAAAAACATCATTTTTGAGAGAGAGAGAAGGCATGGGTAAAGAAAACGAGTTTGAGTTTTTTTTTACCTTTTTTATGAATTGAATTTATTAAAAAAATCCAAACCATTTATTCTAACGTGGCAAACTTGCTCATGTAGAGTTGATGTGGCATCCTTGTGCCGTTGACTATAGGTCGACTTATAAGAAACAGAAAAAATTCCAACTATGTCAAAAAAAAAAAAATGAGGATTATTTCAAATAATTTGATAGATTAAAGTCCATAAAAACCAAATACTCTAAAATAAAAAGCCACCAAAGGGATTTATCAATATTTTTTTTTTTATTATTATGTTCTAATTAATAAGATAAAAATTATACTCCAAAATGCTATGTATGCAACTCCATACTTAGTACATTTTTTGTCAGACGAAAATGTAACATTAAAATCGGAAAAACAACATTTACAATCAAGAAAAGATTCAGAATTTCGAATTGAAAATGGTTATTATTTAGTTTTAGTAAAATTAACGTATAAATTTTGAGTTGAGAAGGACTACTTTTCCAATTAAGGAGACTATAATTTTTTCATTCATATTTTTACCTATTTTTAAAAAAAAAACCTATTTCTTAGTATTGTATTGCAACCCATTCCAGTCTACCTCTGGATGCGTCACTATTTACAATATTGATAATATTACAACCTACTATTCGGGGTGGAGCCACCTTTTGCCCAAGGAGATCCATGACTCTCTTGATATTCCAAAAAAAAAAATTACTAACTATAAAATAAAAAAATAAAAAATAATAGTTATTTATCTTTTTTAAATTTTTTTGTCTACTCTAACTTTTAAATTTATTTTATTAACCTTATTTATAGAATAATTAATTTTAAAAAATTAATATTGAAACTTATAGTGCAATTTTTACATAAAGGACTTATTTTGCATTTTTGTATAACATAAGGACCTATTTTATAATTTTATAATATATGAACTTATGTTGCAAATAACTCAAAAAGAAATAAAATCGGGGGCGTTGTCTTTGATTCCCTTTGGTCCTTCCGAATAACAAATTCTAGCTCCGCTTCTGTTACTACTATCTCCATCTCTAAAAAGGTTGTTACAATTATTTTACATGCAAACTAAAAAGTATGATTTATTATATATTTGATTACTAAAATATTATTTATAAAGTGTTTTAATATCTTGAATATTTGTTGACAACATAAATTATAATATTTAATTAGAAGTAAACGTATAAATAATAAAAAAGTATCTTATATATTTAAAGTAATAATTTTTTTTAAATAATTATTTTTAGTATAAACGACAATTTTTTAGAGATTGAAAATATTAAACAAAATCTATCATGGTATACCGTGCTGGTTATATTAGGTGATATCTTTTATATTAGATGATATTTTTTTAAAATGATACTTAACATTATTTTATATCTATATATCTCATATAGATATTTCTTCAGAAAATTAAGAAGACGTCGGTTCCATCCATTCAGTAGGGGATTTTGTCAAGAAATCCTCGCTAAATTATCCTTCAAATTATTAAACGACCTAGAAAAGTGTTTATTCTGATCGCCAAACCATATTTTTGTACTTGGTCAATCTTATCAAAAATTTATTAGCATTTATATATCGCATAGAAAGTCTAGGTTTTGGCAAACTTTTCAATTGTTTGGTTAAAGGTATCTTAGAGAAAACAATCAAATTGAACAAGTTTCTCCACTCTCGATTCAATTAATTGAAATAGCTTAACTCCGGACATTTTAATTGATTATGGACGGTAAAGTACTAAAGTTAGGTCACCAAGAAATACGAAAAGTCAAATCATATTGACATCCAGCAATGTTATATTTATTCTAAAGTACAAGAAAAATGATTTAAGAAATAGATAAATATAAGTCAGAGCCGGTTTTGGGGTAGGCCAAGGAGGCCATGGCCTTAGGCCCCCCAATAAATAAAAATTTTAGGGCTCTCAAATTTATTTTATGTATAAAATATTATAGGTACAAAAATTAAAAAAAGCCTAACTTAATATACCAGTCCAATTCAAAAGAAACAAAAAATTAAAATAAAAAAAATTAAAATAACTTGTTGACCAAGTCAAAAATTATATATATATATATATATATATATATATATATATATATATATATATATACTTATAATACTTTGTTCATTCGTCCGATATAAAAAAATCTTATATTTAATACTACTCACTATACTATAATTAATAAAAAGTTGAAAACTAATATACAATAGTCAACGTGCGCCGCCTGATTGGAAAAAAAAAAAAATAGCGTGCGTGCCTCCTTTAATAATCAAAGGTATGTATTTTTTTCTAATTTATTTTTTAATTCATTATAATATTATTTTATTATTTTATTATTTTATAACTTTTATATATGCTGTTTTTTTTTGTTAGAATATATATTATCTAGATTATATTTATTTAATTATTTTATCTTTTCTAAATAATTAGGTTTATGATTAAAAAATTATTATATGAATAGTTATAAATTTTATAGTTTATAATTTATTTTATTTATATCTAATTAATTAGAAAAGTAAATTATAATTAGATTGTTAATTTATTAATAATTTTTCTGAATTTTGCATATAAGTAATATTAAATTATTTTTAGACTAAAAAATATTAGTGAATTTGCATCAAAAACTGTAAAGAGATGAGTGTTCAAGTGATAAATTTGTTTGTGTTTTTTTTAAACTTATTTAGTCGTTTTCCTTATTATATTTTGTTTTTTTATTTTATTTATGTAAGTTATAATTTTTTTAAGGGCCCCTTTTCTAAAGTTCGTCTTAGGCCCCCAAAATGTCAGGACCGGCCCTGATATAAGTATAGATTACTTAAACTAATAATCCCCTTAATGCTTATAATTACTTTGTTGTGACTTGTGATAAAAAAAAATGTATTTTATAGAATATTATTCAAATTAAATAGTTTTCTAATATAATTAAACAACCAAAGTAGATTCGTAGTATAATAATGGAAGGCAACGTTTAATTAATTACACTAAAAATGAAATTATTCTCAATTAATTACAACTTCAAATTAATTTTTAATTAATAACAAAAAAATGAAAGATTCAAAAATACTACAAGACTATTAATTAAAACTTTAATTATATATCATTTAATTTTTATTATGTTCACCATTTATTATATAATATTTATTTATTTATTTTCTTTACCACCACCCACCACCCACCACCACCACCCACCACCCCCACCACCCCAACCACCGACATCCACCCCAACACCTTTACCACCATTCCCACCACCACCCCCACCACCACCCCACCCCACCACCCAACACCTTTACCACCATTCCTACCACCACTACCCCATCCCCCACCTACCACCATTATTCTCTGTCGATCACCACCTTCGCTCATAGCCGCCACCGACTAGTTCCGTCACCAATAATCATCACCAACTAGTTCCATCACATGCGCGCGTCCGCGATATTTTTTTTAAAATAACCCATAACTAATTCTGAAAAGATCGTAAAAATAAAAATAAATCATTTTTGGACAAGACAAATTAATATTTACGTCTATGAATTTTTTGATTTTTTTGCTTTTTTTAATTTTGATAATCCGTTTTATGGGTTGCTATAACATAAAAAAAAGATTTTTCAAATTCAACAACACGCGCGCGTCCGTGATTTATTTTTTATGAATAACATAATTAAATCTAAAAAACCAGAAAAATTAGAAAATTGTATTTTTTGACAGGGCAAATTCATATCTACATCAACGATTTTTTTTTTTTTGATTTATTTTATTTTTAAGTTTCGATATTCAATTTTATGTGTTCCTACAATACACAAAAATATATTTATGTATTCTGTAACACACAAAATTATAAAATCAATCTAAAGCGTTCTCTTCTTTAACAAAATCATTTTTTTCTCTTTATTAGTCGCATATACACTATTTTTACTCGTTTTTAACTATCTTGATGTATTAAATTTTTGTTCAACCATTTTTTGTTATTTTATGTGTTGCTGTAACACATAAAACAGTCATTTGTGTATTACAGTAACACACAAAATTATTTTTTCTCTTTTAGTCAAACCGATCGGTTTGTGTGTTCATGTGATACACAAAATCAAAGACTGAAAATGGCATGACCAAAAGGGAATACATGATTTTGTGTGTTGCTGTAATATACAAATAACTATTTGTGTATTAGATCAACACTCAAATAACAAAAAGGGGTTGGACAAAAAGATAAGGGAAAATAATCTTGTGGGTAACCAACGTTTCAAATTTTGACTTTTGGGTGTCCATGTTTTTAAAAGTGATAAATCAGTACCCAAGGTTTTATTTTGTGACTCTGTTAGTACTTGCCGTCAGTTTCTCTGTTAAGTGTCACGTGGCGCATACGTGGCGCGTATGTGGCAGATTATTCACCAGCCACGTAGGCGCCACGTGGGAACAACGTAGGCATCACGTGGGATTTAAGAAGAAAACAAAGGGTCTATTGAATTTCAAGTATTCAGTTTACCAATAAGATACGAAGACTTACTTCCCATTTAGAATTGCACAAAAAAGACTATTCGGAGAAACTAATAATAGGTACTAACGTCGTCACAAAAATAAAACCTTGGGTATCGATTTGTCACTTTTAAAACCTGGACACTTAGAAGTCAAAAACCAGATTTGGTGGGTACCCCAAAGGACTTATCCTAAAAGATGATACATCAAGATAGTATGAAACGAGTAAAAATAGGAAATATGCAATTAAGAAGGACAAAAAATGATTCTCTTAAAGAAGGGAATGTTTTAGATTGATTTTATGATCTTGTGTATTACAGGAATACATAATATATTTTGTTGTATTGTAGAAACACATAAATCTGAATATCAAAATTTAAAAAAAAATCGCTAATATACATATGAACTTACCCCGTCAAAAAATGCAATTTTTCTGATTTTTTTGGATTTAATTATGATTTTTTATTAAAAAAAATTTATGGACGCGCGCGTGTTGTGGAATTTGGAAAATCTGTTGATTTGTGTTATAGCAACACATAAAATAGATTATCGAAATTTTAGAAAAAAATACATTCAAAAAAAAAATCATATTTATTAATTTGCCTCGTCCAAAAATTCAATTTTTTTATTTTTACTATTTTTTGAGAATTAGTTATGATTTTTTTTTTAAAAAAAATTCACGGACGCGCGCGTGATGAGATCAGTTGGTGGTGACGGAACTAGTCGGTGGTGGTAATGGGTGAACGTGGTGGTCAGCGGAGAATAATAGTGGTGATGGTAGGGGTGGTGGGTGGGGGGGTGGGTGGGGGGTGGTGGAAGGGGTGTTGGGTGTTTGTGGTGGTGGTTGGGTGGATAGTGGTGGGGATGGTTGTGGGGTGGGGGTGGCCGGTGGAGAATGTATGAGATAGTGGTAATAGTCGGTGGTAAATATATGAGATGGTGGTGGTGGTGGAGGTCAGTAGTGGTGAATGAATTTTATAATTAAAAGAAAATAAAATACATAAATAATATAATATGAATATTATATGATAAAAATAAAGAAGAAACAATTAAAATGATATTAAGTATAATAGTGGAAGGTATATATGACAAAGTGTTTAATTGAGACTTAAGTTTTTTTTTCTTTTTATACATAAGAGAGACACTTTGGACTCAGAGTCATTTTGACTCCAATGAGATTCGATCTCAGGATCTCTTGATCTCTGCGGAGTAACCTAACCACTAGGCCAACTATCGATCTCGATGATTAATTTTTTTAAACTATGAGTAAGTAGGAAGGATTTTTTTTCTTTTTAAAAAAAATAAATTTAAGAATTCATAGTTAATTGAAAAATATTTCTAATAATAGAGCTCTTGCTTCTTAGGAAGAAGATTTAACTTAAAAGGAAGTCTAGAATTATTTGATGTTTAGGGCAGTAATAGAAATTTAATCTAAACCTATCGATTAAAAAGACCTAACTTAGAGTGAAAAAATATTGTCAAAAAATTAATGTAATAAGAGCATGTAGAATGGAATTTTTAAAAATGTTTTTGAAGATTTAAAATCAAAATAAGTAATATTATTAATATCAATGATAATTTATATATTTGTCAAGGTTGAAAAACAAAGATATTGTTTTCATATTTATTTTTAAATTTAACTATAAATATATTTATATAAAATTTATAGAATATTTGTTAAAAGAAGGTTAATAAAAATATTTAATTATTAAATATAGCTCTCAATAATTTATATTATAAAAAAATATAATAAAATAGTTTTTTTTTATAGAAACCATCATTTTTATCTTTTTTATACCTTTACTTTCTTTATTATTAAATATATTATTTTATTTTTAATACAATTTTTTTAATATTAAACAAATAATAGGGTTCCACCACCGTGTATTTACCACCACAACGACCACCACCACCACCACCACCACCTAGTACCAATTCCATCACACACGCTCGTGTCCGTTTTTTTTAAATCGTCATAACTAATGTAAAAATATCAGAAACATAAAAAATATGCTATTTACGTCTATCATTTTTTTTGTTTTTTTTAAAATTTTGTTTTATCGCAAACATGAAATTCACTGTTCGAAATAGTGATTTTTTCGCAAACGAGAACTTCACTGTTTGAAACAATGAATTTCATGTTTGTGAAAAAAATTCAAAAATAAAAATAAAATACCAGAGTCGTAAATATAATTTGCTTTATCAAAAAATACAAATTTTTTATTGTTTTGGTTTTTTAAAATTAATTATGACGATCTTTCTTTTAAAATTCAGATTCGCGCGTGTGAATGTATTAATAGTAGGTGGTGGTTGTGGTCATGGTTGTTGTTTTTGTGGTGGTGGTGCTCGTGGTGGTGGTGCTCGTGGTGGTGGTTGAGGTTGTAGTGGTCGTGGTGGTGGTTTTTATAGTGGTGGTAGTAATAGGGTGATGGTGGTGGTTGTGGTGGTAGGATGGTGGTGGTGGTTGTGGTGGTAGGGTGGTGGTGGTGGTTGTGGGAGTGGTGGTGGTGGGGCAGTGGTGGTTAAAAGTCGTAATAGGGTGGTTAAATTTAAATGATAAATAATAGAGTAATTAAAATGATTATATAAGAGTATTTTTATCAAGGGATGTTTTTATAAAATAATTTTATTGGGAGATGTTTATAGAAAATAAGTTTTTTAATAGACATTTATAGATAAATGGCTCAAAATTTATACTAAATCAAAAGTAAAATTATAATTTAAAAAATAATCAATGTTAAATTAATTCAAGTGGCAATTACCAATGCCACCCTAGAAGGAGGTGATATTGCCCATAAAAGTCATGTCTAGTATAAAAAACATAATTAGACAATAATACCTTTGATTAAATATTCCCACCAAACTAAATTTTTCCGCCAAAAAATTTCTGACCAACTTTTCCTGTCAAATTTTTTTCCCACCAAATTTTCCCGACAAATTTTTTCTCCCACCAATTTTTTTCCCACCAAACAAAATTCTCACAAAATTTTTATGTTGTTATTTGATGGGAAAAATCCCACCAAATTATATTTGAGGGTTTATGTTGTTGGTAGACAAAAATTTCACCGAATTAGATATTGATTTATTTTGTTCTTTTCCACCAAATTATTTTTAGGTCTATACATTAGAGTTTATGTTGTTTGGTGAATCGAATCCCACCAAATTATGTTTGGAAGTTTATATTTTTCGCTTGGTGAAAAAAAAACCACCAAATTATATTTGAGAGTATATGTTGTTTGATGGGAAAAATCCCACCAAACTACATTTGGGAAGTAGTTTCATATGGGAATGAGTAATCCTTATTTGACTTATAAAACCTACCATAAGACAAAGTTGACTGAAAAGTCACATGAAATAAAATATGTAGCAGCTCCAAATTACCAACATGAAGTCCACCATCAGCTACAACGAAAAGTAAATGGGGCAATTATATTATAAATCCCCACAACTTAGTAGTTTTTTTTTTTGGTTACATGGCTTCCGGGCTAGCTAGCTTGCGCGCACCCGACTAATCCCACGGAGATATACATGCCTCGCCATATATATTCTCATGGTAAATCAGAACTAGGTTACCCATGTTCAGGTAGGGGTTCGAGCCTTGTACCTCTTACTTTACACCCGTTAGGGAGGGGATTCGAACCATGGACCTCCCCCTTAAATGTTGAAGAAATAGCAAGGCTCTGGCCAGTTGACACAACTTAGTATTTAATATAGTAAGGCCTCCTTGATAGTCAACTAGTCAAGGCTTGTATAGTAAGGGTGGAAAGACAGAAGAGCCCTTGTGTGTAGCATTCTCTCTCCACCCTCTTATACACACTAAAACGAAAATCAAAAACAAAAAAAACCTATTAGGTTTTTGTTTCAGAAAATCCTATCCTCTCCCTACCCTCTCTCTGTCTCTCTCTCTTCTCACCATATCCGCCACCACCATCCCCCTCTTCCCACCTCCCTCTTCCCTCCGTGAGACCACCCTCTTCCCTCCGTTTCCTGGCAAAGAAGACCACCACCACTATTGACTGCTGCAACATCACCAGTCCACCCGCTGCTGCACAGACGGTCGAAGCCGTTCACCAGCGCCGCTGTAATGAGCAAGAGCACACAACCTCCACTGTAACGAGCGAGATCAAGACCACACCACCGCGGATCTACGCCACCATCACATTCATGCTCCAGATCTACACCTTCACTCTCGCCACCGGAATACCACGCTGCATCAGATCTTTATCGAAGCGACGCCACAACCATCAGCGTAGTATCTCCTCGTCGATGCTGCAGAACCAGACCTGTTCATAGCAAGAAAATCGCCGCCACAGGTCACGCCGTCCAACCACAGTTCCTCCAGAACAAGAAAACTGTTGCACGAGGCAAAACCACCACGCCGCTTGACCTTCGCTCTCCAAGAAACAGGCCATCACCAACAAGCCATCACCAGCACGCCGCTGCACCACCTCGCACGAGATCTGCTGCTGCAACAGACGAGGACCGCTCTCTACAGCGCTGCAGCGCCGCTGTGACACATCACCACCACTGCTCTTATTTTGCTCCATTCTCGATCGAGTATCGTTAGTTGTTTAATTTTAATTTTTTTTAAAACAAATTTGGTCCGAGAGTC
The DNA here is from genome assembly GCA_029959085.1 of Nemophila menziesii. Lineage (NCBI taxonomy): Eukaryota > Viridiplantae > Streptophyta > Magnoliopsida > Boraginales > Hydrophyllaceae > Nemophila > Nemophila menziesii. The sequence goes on along the minus strand of JARWIR010000007.1, from coordinate 35,818,866 downwards.
CAGCCTGATTGGGCTTTGTAAAACTAATATGTCCAGCCCATTTTGGGCTATAGGTTATTTTTTTTAAAACAATGGTTTGTTCCTTTTTTTTATTTTTTAGAACGTGATTGTGCAATTTTGGGCCATAACCTTCTTCAGTGTCTAGGTCCAGACCTAATGGGCTCAATAACTTTGGTCTGTACTTCTTTGAATTTTTTGAAAAAAATTTTGTGTTGTGAGTCTTTGTTCATTTTTTTTCTTTGTTGCCGTGTGAGTGTGTGTCCAACCACTTTGGGTCCAGCCACATCGAATCAGTTGTCTATTTTTTGCCTAGTAGATATGTGTGAAAAAATATTTAAGGTACAAACATTAGTGTACAAAACCTATGGTCCAGCCCCTACTGTTCAGTCTATTATGTCCAACTGTTTAGGTCTATACATTAGATATTAGAGATTAGTATGATTTTTTGCTTTAGTTTAAGAAAATTTAAACTCTAATCTACTTTGTTACTTTTGCAGGTAAAAAATTAAACACTAATGAACCACTAATTACACACAAATTACAAATAATTGACATATTGGCATGAACATGGACAAAAAACGGGCTTGTGTACAGCCCTTTGGGACGAATTTTATTAGACATGGACTTGGACAAAACCGAAACATTGGATAATAAACAAAAAAGGGTACAAACCCCAGTTTATTTGGACTATTATATGGACAACACTATATAAACAATCATTTTACTCAACTTAATTAACCAACTTAAAAACTAACATAGGTCCGTACCCGTGGGTACGGACCCATCTGTTAAATGAAAAGAACAACAATATTAAAAATGAATTACTGGAAAACAATAAGAAAAATGAATTAAAAAATAGAAAAGGAGGAGAGAGAAACAGAAGGTATTATTAAACAAAACATTGGACAACTTTTGTGTCGGTAGAAGTAGGAGAGATGAATGGCAGGTACAATGAAAGGGGAGGGTAAAAAAGTAAGGGTGTATATAGATATTATAAAGATAGGCTTTATTTTGAACTATTATGGTGAGGGGCTTTAAAAACTAAGGGTTCCCAAAATTGGGCTATAATCAGTAGATTCCTCAAAGTAAATATAGCATAATTCTTTGATCACCTTTAATTGAGTCTGACGTGAAGTATAAAGGGGTCCCACATAAGATAGTGTAGTAAAGAGATAAGAAGCAACTCTAATAAAAATAGTACCACTGAATCCCACATCGAAAAGCAGAAGCTATCTTTTACTCTTAATAAGTAGGCTTCTAAACTCAATTATTGAAATATGAGTAAAGACATCGTTTATCCCCTGAACTTTACACGTTTTGACAGACTGCCCCCCAAAGAAAATTTTGCGACTGGATGCCCCCTATTTTTTGTTTTCGTGACTCGGTGCCCCTTGTGACCATTTTCCGTCAATTTTCGCCGTTAATTCGCAGCGTGGGTGCCACGCGCCGTTAATTCGTGACTCGTTGCCCCCTGAACTTTTTTTTTCAGAATTAATTATTTAAAAAATCATTTTAACAGGGGCAAAAATTTGTATTTCAAAACTTCTTCTCCATGATCTTCTTCTCCAAAGCTTCTTCTCCATGATCAAAGCTTCAAAGCTTCAAATCTTCAAATCTTCAGATCTTCAAATATTTAAATATTCAAATCTTCACCTTAAACCTTTAAATCTTCATATCTTCATCTTCAAACCTTACCATATGAATCAACAAATACAGTGGATGTATGACAATTTGGAAAAACTCGACAATCAAACATCTCAGTCAATAATATATTAGCCTTTTTAATTCCTTTTTAATTCATGATATCCATCACTCTCTCTGCATCTATTACTAATCCTTTCTTACCATATGAATTGAGCAATATATTGTATGTAATAATTTCTGGAAAATCTTATAAATCAAATATTGTTTAATAGTTTATTATAGTCCACAACAACAAAGACAAAGATAAGAGTAATAATTCATAGCAATATTCATTTTGTAATCATCTATTGGAGCACCTAATAAATGCATTTCTCTGAATAGAGAAAGAGAAGTAGGGTATTTTTTTCATCTTCACAACAGTAGCTTATAACATATTAGCCTCTTCCCACCTACCAAAATTACACAAACCTTGGATCTAACGAAGAATAAGTGACAACATTTGGGGGTATGCCTTATCTTTTCCATCATGCTCACAAAGTTTCACCACTGATATTTTATAGAACAACTTACAGGCTTCTTCTCCTCTATGTTCAAGAAAGAGTCCCTTTATCAAGGTGTTATAGGTAACAATATCAGGAACATAACCCGCTTTTGATGAGACATCCTAACATCACAAAACCCATATTGTTGTGTTGTAGAAAAGAGTAACAATTAATAGCAATCATTGTGTAATCATCCAGTGGAGCATCTAAAAAGAGCATTTCTCTGAATAGAGAAAGAGCAGCAGTGTAATTTTTCATCTTCACAACACTGTTTAATAGTTTAGTGTTATAGTCCACCACAGAAAGCTTTGATCGCATTCTGATCATTTGATATATAGTATAACGAGCATCTTCGACACTATTCATATCATCAAAGGATGAATAAGAAGATGAAATTGAAGAATAGAAGAAGAGGGGAAAGATTGTTACCTGTTTTGTTCAAGGAACAAAGAGAAGAGGGGAAAGATTGTTTTTTGAAATTTTTAAAAAAATTCTTAAAACTGCTTCGATCAATTTGTTTCTCTTCTGCTTGAATGATTCACTTTGAAGTTTGTTTATTATTATTATATTCTGCTGATTAGTCTTTGTAACTACTAGGTTTTGGTTTAATGACGTGAATCCGAAAGGTTTTTTCTGAGAGGTGAGAGGAGTGAGTGTGTGAGTGAAATTTGAAGGTGTGTTTGTGTGTAGTTATGATTTTGTGTGTGTTTGTGCAATTTCCTTATTAGATAAATCGTGTTGTTTTATATTTGTTATTTAGTGTTTAGGGGCATTTTAGTAATCTGGCAGTGTTTTGTATTAAATGGGTATTAATTTTTTACTTGTACGTAAGTGGACAATATTTTACTCTCCTTATTACTAATTAAATTTTGTCCATATATATTTTTTACTAAAACTCCTTAATATAAGTTATTTATGTTGCAAACCCTTTTACGGGTGTTTGTTTGCATTTAATGAGATATTAATCTGGTTCATTAAAACACTAGATCAATAAGACACAATATCTTTTTCTGACCAATTCAGATATGAATGACTCTTAATTAGTATGTTTCATTAAGATTTTAAACTTAGGTCTCATTTGTTACTTTTAACTAATAAGTACTGAATGTTGAATAGACAGTTGGATCTGTTAAGAGGCCATGTCTGAATGGATCATACTTAATTTAAAATCTTAGTGAAGCAGACCATCTAAGATCCATTCAGTTCTGAATTAGTTATGAAAAACAAACCGTTTTATTGATCCATTGTGTTAATGAACCAAATTAAAATCTCATTAAGTGCAAACAAACACATCCTAAGTATAATTCATTCAGACAATGCTTATTAATGGTATAAGTTTTATTCGGTTGTTTATTCAACATTCAGTACTTATCACCTAAAAGAAACGACACCTTAGTTGACAAAAGAAGATTGATTTTCAATCGAATGGTCAAAATAAAATAGCTATGGAAAAATATTAGGATATTCAATAGTGTTTCACAAAATGGCTATACACACATCTAATCGGTTTTTTTTTAATACATATGAGAGCCACTTTGGACTTAGAATCATTTTGACTCCAGTAAGATTCGATCCCAAGACCTCTTGGTCTCTGCAGAGTAGTCTAACCAATAGACCAACTATCGATCGTAATCGATTTAAATTTTGATTATTTAGAGCCCGTTTGGGATTGATTACTTTGGACCTAAAAGCGTTTTTTGATTAAAATTAAATTATTTGTAAAAAATATTAAAAAATATTTTGACATCTAAAATTACTTTAAGTGATTATTTTAATAATCACTAATCTAGTGTTTCTCCTAAAAATGATTTTAAAAGTCTAAAATATTGCTATGGATATAAAATAACTTTAAGTGGTTATTTTGAAAAGCAATCCGAAACGGACACTTAGTAATTATAATTATAGTTGTGGTACGGAACATGCTACTGAAAGGTTATGTGTGAGGTTTTCACTAATTACTCTTTTATAAACTAGTTAAGCCTACATGCACTTTCTACTAGTTCTAGTTTCTGTGTATGAAGTGGTAAATTATTAGTTACTACCACATTATAACTTTCATGCATGAACACAATTGACAACATGAATAACAAAAGTTATATATATATATATATATATATAATTGGGCTTCATAACATTTATATATAAAAGAAATCTACACGAATTAACTTAATTAAATATATATATTGAATTATTGATGCATATATAAAAACTATTTGACATATTGTTTTTATATAAACTACCAACAAGCAAACTTGTCCATGAGCAAGAAGACAGTTTCTTCAGACAAAGTACAAGCGCTTTCTTTCCTCGTCTGCATTGGTGACGACCTTACACCTGCTGAAGAAGAAGCAGATGAATCTTTCTTTGCTTGTTTGATTTCTTCTACTTCTTCATCATGATCAGCTTTTTGTTTCTTGGGCTTTGGGATCAAGTAAACTAACTTTATAGGTACTTTTTCTCTTAGCTTTTCTAGCTCGCCTCTACATACCTCAACCATGGCTGCCATTTTTACACTATTCTACCCTTGCACTTTTTGTTAATTATGATATTTTTGCAAAAAGGAATTTTGTAGAGATGAAGATGAAATTAATTGACACAGTTGTAGGAAATTTATACACCCTTTGATTGAGGGAAGGGGGTGTGGAAGGAAGTTGCGTGGTGTGTAAAATATCTACATGGTAGACTCATTGACACAAGGTTGTGGTCCTTGTGCGGACAGAAATAGGATCGGAGGATATTCGTATCGAAAACGTGTTCATGTTTCAATTGGTAGTAGAAAATTCAATGGACCATCACTGGAAGTTTTTTTGTTTTTGTTTTGTTTGGAAAGTGAGATAAATTGTTTTTTAGGCCGGTGAAAAGTGTGAGCCACTTGTGATAATGGCTTGGCTCTTATTTAGCAATTTTTGCTAATTTCCTAATATATTCAGACATTTTTTTTTATTACAATTGAGATCCCTAAGGATCAGATTAGTATAACAACGATTAAACTATAATATTATTGACCATATCAGAGTTGTAGTCCACCCTAGTCGTCCTTCAACCCATCCTATCTTTCGTAAGAATACTCCAAATCCCATCTGGTGGGTCCCCCATTAGAACATAATCAACACTGCCTCTCATGCCTTCTCTTACCAGCCAATCGGCACATAGATTGACCTCCTGATAAATGCACGCAGCACAAAACCTGTATTCCTCGCTAAGCTTGAACGGATAGATGTAATCCATTGAGCCCCTGGCCCTCTCCCTTGCTCGACCCTATATATCGCCTCAATCGCTTCCCAAGAGTCCGTTTCTACTACCATCTCCTTGATCCCTATACTCCCCGCAACGCGATTGATTCCACTAAGATCGGATTATCGAGGTTAATTCTCATAGCAAAACCCCTAATCCATTCACCATTCATGTCTCGAATGATACCACCACCACCTCCTACTCTACGCCTCTTGTCACCACTTCCATCAGTGTTGAGTTTAACCCCTCTAATAGGGGCCTCGACCAACCCACCAAGTTCACCCTGTGTTTGCGCGAAACCACTCTACCCGGAGTCAAACCCCACGCTCTACAATATTTTTGCGCTAAGTACTTCACCTTCCGCACAATTACCATGCTGTGGGGGAACTTCAAACCATTTAAAACTCTCTGATTTCTGTCTTTCCATATGGTGTCAATAAGTGCACCAAAGAATGTGCTCCAATTTACTCCCGCCAAAAGCTTATTACATGCTAAATTCCGTAACATAAATAATATATGGGTAAATGAGGTTTTAGGGTCTATGTACACTACTGTTTAATAAAAAAGGGCCCCAATTAGAATCCAACTAGCCTAATTAGAATCCAACTAAAAAAATACCATAAAACCCACCCCTCCCCCTTTCTCTCTCCATCCACCACCACAGTTTTTCCCACTACAACCACCTGGTTCGCTCGAGGAAGCCACCACCTCCCTTCGCTGCTTCACAGTTCCAGTGGGTGAGTATATCTGCTGCAGCTGCACATCTTCGGAGAAACCAACCACCACAGTGCGCCTCCCTGCACAGTTCAGTTCATAGCCATTAATGTCGCAGCTCGAAGGTGTGTTCAATGCTATTGTTCTTCTTCTTCTCGAGATCCACCACTGCCGGAGTTGATCCAGCAGCGCAGAAGGAGGCCACCACCACTACTTCGTTGCTCTTCCATGGCTGCTCTGAGTCTTCTTCTTCTCGAGATCCACCATGGTTTTCTGCGACTCTTCAAGCTCCGGTGAAGGTCTGAAAGAGAAAACACATTCGATCTAATAGCTCACACCAAGAACGGAGCTCCCTGCTTTGTTTTTTTTGTTTCGGTAGACATCTTCACACCACAGTAGAACTGCCACCATTGTCGCTGCCTGTAACACTCAAAAGCCCACTGATCTCAGATCTAGATTTGTATATTCAGGGGCTAAATACCCCCCTTTTTTGCATTTTTAAGGGGTATATACCCACTGTTTTGTGCAGTTGTAGTGGGTAATCGTGTTGTTTTAGAGAGTAATCTTGTTATTTTAGGGGGTAAGCATGATGTTTTAGTGGGTAATAGACACACTGTATTTGTGGGTACGGTTCTGCACCACCACGTTGGACTCACCACCACTTTGGACTGACCTGCACAAGGAAAAAAGAACATTGAACTTTGAACAATATGGACTTATAATGTAATAAAAAAAAAGGTGGGCGTGTACCCCCAAAAAATTAAAATAAGGTGTATATACCCCCCAAAAAATTAAAAATAGTGGGTATGTACCCCCTAAAAACGTGACCAGAAACCAGAAAAATCTCTAGTTAGGCCCTTAAAAAACATAACATCTAATAGGCCCTTAAAAATCTCATTTTTGAATTTGAGGCCTCAAAAGGTATATTCCTCAATAATATATTCGGACATCATTAGCAAAGATCATGAATAAACATGCATTTTAGTTTAGTCAAAGAATTTTATGTTAGATAGATATTTTAGTTCTTTATCAACTAATTTAGTCTTTAGCAAATGGAGGAAATGATATTTGAGAGCTTCTTGGATATTTAAAATATCTGATACTATTAGGAAAGAAGCACTAAAAAGAGATCGATAGTTGGCCTAGTGGTTAGGTTACTCCGCAGAGACCAAGAGGTCCTAGGATCGGATCTCATTTGAGTCATTTATTCCGAGTCCAAAGTGTCTCTCCCATGTATTAATAAAAACACTAAAAAAATCACAAGGCATATAAAAAATTAAGGGAATTATATATCAATTAATATAGAAAAAACTTCAACACATATATGGCTTTGCGGTGAGTTAGTGGACCATACATAATTTTGTTTTTGCTAGATATTTTTATAGGTCTATTATTTTTGCTTCATGTTTTAGACCAGATACTCTGTAATATGTATGCTAGTTGGCGTTTGAACAAAAAAACTGTATGTAGTTGGCAGATTCACGAAAATATGTTTGAAGCTTAAAGTGTCCTATTGACATTTGTGAGAAAGTCTATCGTAGTTTGTTAATAATTCTTTTTGAGAAAAACCTTATAAATATGAAACCAAATGATAAAGACGTTGGGGATTAACCTTCTAATTACCAAAAAGAGTAAATGTCTTGTTTACCTCCTGCACTATACACGAATTAACAGATTGCACCTCACTATAATTTTTGGTACTAGATACTCCTTAAATTTCATTTTCGTGACTAGATGCCTCTTTTTAACGGAATCCATTGACTTTTTCCATTAAGTCATCACATGCAGGTCATATGCCATTTATATTTTTTTAATTAAAAAAATATTTTTCTAATTTAATAAATAAAACCTATTTTAACAAAGGTAAAATTGACATTTCTTAATCTTCAAACCTTCAAACCTTCAAATTTCATACTCCATCAATCCTCTTTCATTCATGATTTCCATAATACTCTCTGCTTCTTCCACCAATCCTTTCTTACCCTATGAATCAACAAATATAGTGAATGTATGACAATCTGGAAAAACTCGACAATCAAACATCTCGGTCAACAACATATTAGTCTCTTCCCACTGACCAAAATTACATAAACCTTGGATCAACTAATTATAAGTGACAACATTTGGGGGTATGCCCCTATCTTTCATCTCAGCAAATAGATTAACTGCATCATCTACCATACTATCTTTGCAAAGACAGTCAATAATAGTGCTATAATCTTTAATATCTGGTTTAATATTCCTTTTTTCTAATACCCTAAGCCACTCGATATCCTTAAGTGTGTGCCCTGCTTTGCATAATTTATTAAGGCCCCAAAAGTAACTTCATCATGCTAACAAATTTTCTCCATTGATATTTTATCAAACAACTTCTCATCTATGTTCAAGAAAGAGGCCCTTTATCAAGGTTTTATAGGTAACAATATCAGGAACATACCCGCTTGTATCATTGTGTTGCATATAAGAGTAACAATTAATAGCAATAATCATCGTGTAATCACTTCTTTGAGCACCTCTCTGAATAGAAAAGGAGCAGCAGGGTAAATTTTCATCTTCGCAACACTGTTTAATAGTTTATTATAGTCCACAACAGAAAGCTTGGGTCGCCTTCTGATCATTTGATATACAGTAAAACGAGCATCTTCGACACTATTGATATCCTCAAAGGATGAATAAGAACATTAAATTGAAGAATAAAAGAAGAGGGGAAAGATGTTACTGGTTTTGTTTAAGGAACAAAGAAAAGATCTAAAGTAGAACAAAGAAGAACCACTCAGTTTCATTATGACCGAATGTACCCTAGATTTGTTTTATAACGGACAACATTTGGAGGTATGCCCATTGATTTGAAGAACCCAGAAATTAGGGTTTTTCATCTCCCCTAATTAGAAGATTAATTTTGGTTTATTTTTGTTTTAATTTTCTATTTATGTATGTTAGGGTTTAAGAAATATCAATTTTAGCCTTGTTAAAAAATAGGTTTTATTAATTAAATCAGAAAAATAATTTTTTAATTTAAAAAAATATGGCACATGACCTGCATGTGATGACTTAACGGAGAACGTTAACGGATTCAGTAAAAAAGGGGCATCTAGTCATGAAAAAGAAGCTTAAGGGGCATCCGATACCTAAAAATATAGTGGGGGCAATGGTGTGGCCTAAGGTGTGATAAAAAGATGATATAATTTAGATGCAAATAAACACCCTAAGCTAACACGGTACTGCAAGTATTACAGGACGTATGCAAGTTTTAATGATAAGAAGATTCGTTCCTCAGAGACTGGCGAAAGTTAGAGAGAACTTATGCAAATTATCAAGTGCAAATAATTAAGCTAGAGATAACAATACGCAAGTAGAAGGAAGAGAAAGATAGATATTTATTTGGTTTTTAACTAATAAAACTAAACTACTAAATTAAAAGACAGAAAATAAATAAGATAAAAGAAAAGAAAATAGTATGAAAGTTAGCTTGAGTAAATAGCATGCAATCCCCACTAGTTTTGCCGTTCTAAACATGTAAGGGTGAATTATGTAGTATTTCCATAATCGGTTCCAATTCGCTATCGGTAGTTTAAAATAGGATTTACCTGTGTCAATAAGGCTTCCTAAGCAAACTTTTCCTGTAATTGGTAAATAGTCACAAGAACTAAACCATAGTGATTATCTAGTTAGGTTGGGTTGTCAGATCAAACCTTGTACTAGACGTTATGTGCTAAACATGTAATTAAACACCGTTGTCAATGGTGACCTAATTACTAGATGGTAATTCTATATGGGTGCACTTCCACAAGAACAAAGAATATAAATCCAAACACATAAACAGAGAATAAAAACTATAATTCAATTTAAAACATTAAGTTCCCAAATAAGATAGATGTCAATCAAAACTAGGGTTCATACATATATGCTAAAAACTCAAACTAAAAAGAATTAATTCATACTAAGAAGAGAAGAGGAGAGAAAAGAATTACAGAATTAGAGGTTGAAGGAGACATATGGTGTTCTGCTCCTTCCAGACTTCTTCTCTTGTGTTGCAGCTTCCTCTTGGCCTTAAGGTCTGGCCAAGGATGATTTTCTAATGTTAAGAGGCTGTATTTATAGTGTATATGTTGACCTAATTCGTTTTCTTGAAAGAGAAGTAAATGGTGGACTCCAAGCCCAACTCTAATTCGTATGGAAATAAAGATAATTACTGTTGAACTGTTTTAATCATATCTTCTTCGTTATTGGTCGGTTTTTGCTCCATAAGATATCAAAAGAATCCTCACAGAATTATCTACGTCCCTATGAAATGAATTTACCAAAATCGGCTTCTTTCTTGGAGTTATCGCCACTTCTTTAGGCGCGTGCTGCAGAAATTCAGATTTAGGCAGTTTTCCCTTTTCCTAATTGAACTCTGTTTCCTTCTATCTCCAATTACCATGCATATCTCTTTCCATATATTGTAGTCTTTGACTTGGACTCTAATTAATCTCCATAATTATCTTTAAAGCTTCACACTAAATAAACAATTAAACCCAATATGCTCTAAAAATATTATGTTACTAAATCAAGACTCAAAATAGGAAAGTGCACTAAATTAAGCTAAGATCGACCTATAAACTAATAAATACGCCTAAATTGATGTCTCGGAAGTATATTATATTATCACAAATGAGAAGACATCAGGCAACCTGCCAATTCGTCCATAGTTCAGGGGGGTATTCGAGGCATTTACTCTATCTAAAATTAACGCTTGTTTTTGCTTGGTGGTGTTGAATTTGACGAATTGCTTGCGTTAAGGTATGGGTCTGACTTTGGATGAAGAGGATAACTTGCGCGGTGAAGGTCCATCTAGCCAGATAGTACCCACTGAAACAGGGGGTTCGGGTTAACTATTACGGGAGAAAGTATGGATACTGAATTTGGTGGGATAAAGCTCGAGGTAAGGAGTTATTGCTTGTTTAGGGTTTTAGAAATCATAATGAAGACTTGGCAGGCATGCAAATATCATCTAGATTACTCAACAGGTGTGATGAAAGTTTGGACTTTAGGCGACAATACAACAACAAACCTAGCTCTCTTTGAAGGCCACGTGGAGGTTCGGAGCGTAGATGGTGGCCATATGGATTTCCACTACATGAATGAGTACCGACTTTTCTTACATCTTACGGACTCCCTATATATTTCACAGGTCTTCTCATTTTATTCTTTGTTTCATAACACAATCATTTACTTGCATTCACTTCTCTCTAATTTATTTCCTCTTTCTTCCAACGTGCATATTACTATGAGTACTAAGAATAGGTGCGGGTCTTTTTTTCTCTTGTCTTTTTTTTTATAGTAGTTCTATGATTACCCACTATTCTCAAAACCTAATGGATACTCATATGAGACACGCTTTCCCTCTCATCATATTGGATTAGGCGGAGCATAATGAGGTGGGGGTGCTCAGTCTTGATACTAGAGTATCGTGTTGAGGAACAAATGAATGAATGCGTCATTGTTGAGCATATGATTTGGCATATTCGGGTGAACCCAATAGGGTTTAGAAGAACTATCAAGGATAGATGGCTTGTGAAAGTTAACTTCCGCGTGACGGAAATCACAGAGAATCTGTTTAAGTTGGAAATGGAGGAATTTGGGGAATACATACGACTATAGAGTTTGAGGTTGAGTATAGTGCTTAGCCTCCATGCTGGCATGAATCGTTGGGCTAACTCACCGTGTTTCTAGGAGTTTCATATTAATTACTCTTCTACTTGGGATCTAGGTCACCGGTTGGCATTCATGCTGACCACGTTGACAATAGTCTGAGTGATTACTAAGGATTTCATTAACTTGGAGGAGGTGGACTTCCCGGAGGATGAGAGTGTTGAGGATCGTGTTCTCTGGTTTAAACTTTGGTTTAGTGTGAATGAAGCTCTTTCGACGGGATGTATCTCCGTCAGGAGGATAGAGTGGGATGGGTTTGTTTTAAGTACGAATCAATTGGTTTATTTTGCTTCACTTGTGTAAAACTTGGACATAAAAGTGATGATTGCAAGGAACCGGAATATAGGAGCCTTGTAAGCATGGTCAAGTAGTAATTCATCGCGTGGAACATGGACAACATTATGAGAAACCCACCTTATGAGCCTTTTATGGGATCAAGGGTTAGGGTAGAATTTAGCTAACGTGTGGTACCTACAATTGGGATCGGCCACATAACAGCGATTCCTAGCAAGAAGGTTTACAAAGAGACGCTAAACGGAGGACTACGAGGAGGAATGATATGAGAGAGGATCAAAAGAAGGATGAGGGAGTTTCTGAAGTGAAAGTGGTGATGGATACATAGGGTGACAAAGTTGTTAAGAATGATGGTGTGAAAGCTTTGAAAAATATATTTAAAGAGGCAATGGATACGGGTACGCAAACAATACATGATGCACGTACGGTGATAGTGTGTAGTGATGAAAACGAGGGGAAATTTATGACTGGCTATGGAAGAAATTCCAAACACATGTTGTATCTAACCAACCACCGGGACAATGTTCAAACTAAAGGAGACGGGAAGGAGAAAGAGACGATGGTGATCGATGCTAGGAGGAGTAGATACGAGGGAAGGGATAAAAAAACATGTTGAGGAGAGATTAGAGTAATATGAATTTAAATGACACTACGAGCAAGATACCAAAGAAAAGTGCAAAAAAGTTCAGTGCAAAAGGTAAGAGAGTAGAATAGAAGGACATGAAGATAGATCTTACTAACTTCACCTTTGGGGGAGCTGGATTGTCACGGTTCGAACGCTGATTTGAGCGATGAGGATTTTGTAGACTGGCACGACGTTGGAGCTTATGTTTTAAAAGAGAAATCAAATGAAGAACTTAATGAGGGGGATCCAGGTACATGCAAAGTGAGGTTGATAAAGGGGTGGAAGATAGCGTGTCAGAATCAGATATTATAGCTACTTTAGGAAAGAGTATGGTAGGATTACGGGGAAGACTAGAGGTCGAGGTAGAGGTGGTGGTAGAGGATGCAGTCACCTGGTTGTAGTTGCAAATCGAAAATGAGTACGCTTGTTTGGAATTTCCAGGAGATAAGGACCCCCTAAAATTCTAGGGTTGTAGGGTGATAATGAGTGATCTTACTTTTGATTTTGTTTTGGACCCCTCTGGTGTTTCCATGCACCCGGGGCGTATCCTTCTTGTCTGGAACAACACTATAAATCTTAGCATTGTCAATGTTTATCCCTACTTTATTATTTTTCGTACTTATGATATACTTTTCCGTATTATCTTGTTTGCATTCATGATCCAACTGATTATAAACACCAGTTAACTATTTATAACGATTTATTTAAGTGTAAGAATTGTATGATGATCCTTGGGTAGTAATGGGGGACTTTAATGATATTTCAAACACAGAGGAAAAACTTAGTCGAGTCCCGACTAACCCTCAACACATGCTTAAGTTAATCTCTTTATTGCTTCCGTTTCACTTTGTGAGATCAGTTTTTATGGTAACTTATATACATGGTCTAACCGTCATATGGATCAGGATTTAGCTAAAACAAAACTGGACAAGGCTTTTGCTTGTACAAAATGGAACGCCAAGTACCCAAATGTGGTGGTTTTCGTACCTCCCGCAGTCTGCCCTGACTATTTCCCACTCATTCTTTGTTACAACAGTAAAACAAACAAAAGTAAGACTTACTTTAAATTTGAGACTAGTTGGATAGAACATCATGATTGCAAAGGGACAATTAGGGAAGCATGGGGAGAACCGGGATTCGAGGAATCCTTGGAAACTTTTTTGAAGAAAAGAGATGACACATCTGATGCTTCGATCAAATGGACCTTTTGTACCTTAATTATGTGTTAAATGTGTAGCTTTTAGGTATATTGTTGATACAAGGTGCCAAGACGAAGAGACAAAATCAATTAGTTAAGATAAACCCCAAGCCAAGGCAATTTTCAACCCAGTGTCACTTTAGGAAGTTGGAGCGTTTGTCGGAGAAATCTCAACATCCTATTTTCAGTCACTACAGATTATTGGTAAGAATTTCTGACCTGGTTCCTTTTGATTGAGAAAGATGTTGAAGTTAGTGTCGCATGGGAAGTGATGAGAATCAATTCGAAGTTGAGATGGAAAAGTTATCCTATTTTCTTCCACTGTGACTCAAACCATTCCAACTTTATCGAAAAATAGGTTGAGCCCTTCTAAACCTAATTAAGTATCTAAAAGGGGGCCAACAATTTTTATCTATTATATAAGTCATTTAGCAGCCCCGTAGCATAATCTATCATCCATCTATCAAAGTATTCATCATTCTATTAGTACGTTTCAAAGGGAAACAAGAACAGAAGAGCAGGAGAAAAAAAGGGTTTGTATATGAACCCAACAATTCTTCCTCAACTATCCATTATTTTCATTCCTCATTAAGAGTAACTTCTATTTATCTTTGCTTTTGAACATGATTCTTCCATTAGTTGTAATTAGTTTTCTTTATTTTAGAATGAACTAACCATCATTGCTTGAGGTTGCCTACGTAAGAACTTATACTTAGCTAGTTAATTGATTTATTATATTTGGGACAAATTTTTAATTATATATGGTTTGATTATTATTCCACTGACTATGTGTTTATGGGGGTTGGTGCAGGCATAACATATAGGTGTCTAGTGTGCGATATCGATCTGAGAGGTCTTGCCTAATTAGATAGTCATTAGGTTTAGAATTTAATTCATCGGAAACCATTTCTAGGGTCACCCGAGAGGGGTCTCTAATGGGAGAAGGTTTCCTTCTAAGCTACGGACAGATTAGAAGGATTGTTGAATCCCGGCTATACAAAATTCACCAACTCATCCTTATCAATAGATACATCAACTAGCTGCATAAGTAATTACTAACAATTCTTCAAGCAACTCTCTCATACTTTAGTTCATCTTTATTTATTTAGTTGTCTATTTTAATTATTAGTATAATCTTGTATTATATTATTATTGTCAACCGTTAAACATTGAAAACCAAATTAACACGTTATAATTTAATTCTTTGCCATCTATTTATTTCTATTGCAAACTATTAATATTTACATTATTCAAAGCATGATCATCTACACTGATAATCCCCGTGGAGAACGATATACCCCAACTTATCAATTTATAACTTGTCAACGATCTGTACGCTTGCGGGAAGTTACATTTTTCAGTGTTGATTTATTATATCACACCTTGGGGCCGAACACTTATTACTTGGAATAATCCGTACACCTGCGAAGAGTTAATCCCATAACTCTTGTGGTGTGTGTATGTATTTTGCATCATTAATTTATAACACCTTGGGAGACACCACCCACATTACAATTTCCGTGTACCATTACAATGTCAAATTCCAACAGTGCAGGATCTAGTCCTGGGCAGGTATTTTAGAAGGAATGGAGTATATTGAAGAAAATGTAATATTATCAAATCGGTAACGGAAAATCTATGGACATTTGGGAAGATAATGGTTAAATTCACACTGGACTTAAGAAAAACCAACAAACTGTACGTTAGAAAAACAGTCAGAATTATGGTATCAATATACAACTCAATAGAACACGGAGCTACTAGATGATATTTTCCCAAACCCAATCATTCCACTGATTATCCGGATCAAGATCTTGCAACGAGAGGTTGATAATTGTTCTATTTGGCCATATTCAAATCAAGGAGAGTATGTGACAAAGACAGGTTACAAGATGTTGATGGATAAGCAAGTCTTCGAGGAACAACAAAGATCAATGATAATCGACGGGGAAAATCAAAATTATGGAAGACAATTTGGGGAAGCAATATGCCTATTTAAGTTAGATTTTTTTCTTCTGGTAAGCTTGCAATAAAGTTATACCATACGGGAAGAATTTGATAATGAAAAAGAAATGTGCGACAACTGCAGAATGCTCATGGTGTCACAATGGAGAATAAACGGTTGGACATCTTTTATTGTCGTGTATTGTTAGTCAAACTATTTGGGCTGATTTAGATACACAAATAAGAACACAAGCAAAAGATGGTTCGAAGTTAGGAGTATGGATATTAAAGGTTATTTAATCGTATGTCGAAGGCGGATGGCAATCCAGAGTTATAACGCATATGTAGTGACGATGTTATGGAATATATGGAAAGCAAAAATGAAAAGTTGTCATTTCGGGATAGAGTTATGTACGGACGAATTATACGCACTACAAATTTCAAAAGTAATCAACAGTTTGATGAAAATCTATAAGTAACATTAAAGGTCGCATGAATGGTTTAAAACAGATAACTCTCCAGGAAAATGAATTGGAATCACCTTCAAACATCATCTTTACTTGTGATTCTTTTTTCGATCAAACTTATAACCAAATAGGGTTAGAAATTATCCAGATTCATAAAACGTTTGGTATCATGATCGATCATCGCGACGTAACATTTTGTGACTTAGTCTTAGATAGTGGTGAAACTTAAGTTGTGATGGGAGCACTTGAAATCCGTAAGCAATTTGAGAACAAAAAGAAAACAATCTTTTCGGATAATTCAAGATATTATACATGTGCTAGCGGCAAGTTGAATGATACGGCTGGTGTTGAGGAAAATCTTTCAATTGACGGATAAGGTTGGTCCGGTCACGTTTAAACACATTTCTCGGCTTCAGAATGACTTTGTTGACAAGTTTGTGAAAATAGATAGATACATAGCCATGGTCACAAAGATAACCATAATAATCATAGAGGCTTGTTTTGACAAATTAGGCATTGAATGACTTTAGTATGAATGTATGATGAGGCAAAATTAGGCATTGCTCGTTTAGTCTCATCCGTCAAAAAAAAATCCAAAGAGAATTGATTAGTTTGCCTCTATCTTGGTTGTAAGACAGTTTATCTCTATTTTATTAATGTTAGCGGGACCGCAAAGGGTAAAATTGGTAGTAGTGTCCGTGCATCTAATTTACAAATAATGCCACATATTCTCAATTCCCCGTAAAACCTGAAGTCCTCCACCGGCGAGCACTTCCTTCAGACCTTCACCACCCACTATTTTGACCGCACCACCTCTAAACTCCACACAATGATAACCCACAAAGCTTACAACCTCAGTAAACTCAAACTCAACGACCCCACTCCCCTTCTCTCCACCATCCAAGCTCACCGCCACTATTCACTTTCTCACCCCAATCCACCCACTAAAACCACCACACCATTTTACCCAATCTCCCAACACACCAAACAAAATTCCATCACCCCAGAAACCCTTCTAGATTACATAAAATCTTCTCAGTGGCATTTCATCAAACAACTGTCCCCCACTATAACACCCACCTTAATCTCCACCACACTCCACAACCTCCGATCATCCCCACACCACATTCTTAATTTCATTGAAAACCTTAAACCCAATACCTTAAACGTCGAATGCTATAGTCTCGCCATTGCCATTCTTGCTCGAGACACATCTCCCAAACACGCTGTTTCCCTCATAAAAAAAGTTATAATTTCTAAAGCTGCAAACACTAAAGAATTATTTGATGCGTTGGTTAGTTCTAGAGAAAGATTAAGCATATCGAGTACAATAGTTTTCGATTTGTTAATTCGTGCATGTAGTGAATTGAATAG
Source organism: Nemophila menziesii (assembly GCA_029959085.1). Lineage (NCBI taxonomy): Eukaryota > Viridiplantae > Streptophyta > Magnoliopsida > Boraginales > Hydrophyllaceae > Nemophila > Nemophila menziesii. Next base: position 35,801,136 of record JARWIR010000007.1, on the reverse strand, counting down.
AGGTGATGAAGCTCTTAAATGCTTTTACATGATGAAAGAGAAGGGGGTTTTACCCAAGATTGAGACTTGTAATGATATGTTAAACTTGTGTCTCAAGTCAAATAATATACGAATTGCGTGGATTTTATACAACGAGATGTTTAGCTTGAAGATTTGTTCGTCAATTCGTACTTTTAATATAATGATCAATGTGTTATGTAAAGAGGGAAAGTTCAAGAAAGCTGAAGAATTTGTTACTACAATGGAGATTTCAGGGTTTAAGCCAAATGTGGTAACATATAATACAATAATTCATGGGTATTGTTTACGTAGAGATCTTGATTCAGCATATCGAATCATTGAGGTGATGAAAAGTAAAGGTATAGATCCGGATTCATATACTTATGGTACACTAATTAATGGATTATGTAAGGTTAAAATGTTTGAAAAAGCATCAGAGCTTTTCGAGGAAATGAGGAAACTTGGGTTGGTTCCAAATGCTGTTAATTACAATTCTTTAATCGATGGATATTGTAATAAAGGTGATTTAGAAAAGGCGTTTAGTTACAGAGATGAAATGATTAGTAAAGGAATAATGCCAACTACATCTACTTATAACTCTTTGATTCACGAGTTATTTCTTCAAAATAGAATAGATGAAGTTACGGAGTTAATAAAAGAGATGGAACCAAAAGGGATTATTCAAGATGGTGTTACATATAATATATTAATTAATGGATATTGTAGAGTTGCAAATACTAAACGTGCGTTTATACTTTACGATGAAATGTTAAAAAAAGGGATTCAACCTACACGTGCTACTTATACATCGCTTATTATTGCGTTAAGCAAGAAGCATAAAATGAAGAAAGCCGATGAGTTATTTAGTGAAGTGATAAGCAAAGGAATTATACCTGATCTTATAATGTTTAATGCGTTAATCGATGGTCATTCTACTAACGGGACTTTTGAGCGTGCACTTTTGCGTTTAAAGGAAATGGTTACGATGAAAGTGGGTCCCGATGAAGTAACGTACAATAGTATAATGCAAGGTTATTGTAAGAAGGGAAAAGTTGAAGAAGCTCGTGAGCTTTTAAGTGAGATGAAGAGAAAAGGGATTTTACCGGATGATTATAGCTATAATATTTTGATTAGTGGGTATTGTAAGAGAGGTGATGTGGAAGAAGCTTTTGATTTACGAGATGAAATGTTGAGTTTAGGGTTTAAACCGTCAATTTTTACTTATAATGCTCTTATACAAGGTTTATGTAAAATTGGTAAAGGGGATTGTGCTGAAAAATTAATGAAAGAAATGGTGGAAAAAGGTGTTACTCCTGATGATAATACTTATATTACTTTGATTCAAGGGATAGGTGTTGATGCTATTTTGAAGAAAGATGATTCTGTTAATGATGAATTTGCAGAATTTACTGAACTTTTAGGGAAGGATTTGGCTAGTTGTTCAGATGTAAAAGCTTTTTGATTTATATTAATATTTTTCTGATTGGTTGTTCTTGTTCTGAGCAATTTTAATTTCTGAGAGAAGGAGAGGTGTAAAGGCAATGTGACAAATATTCATATTTTTTGGTAAATAAGGGAAGTTTTTCCCTTTCAAATTATATTTAGTTTCAAAAGGTATTTTTGTATGTGTAAAATAACCTGTAGATTATCGGTTAAAACGTTTTAAGGATCATTTGTATGCATGGAAATCATGTGTCAATACACATAAATTGGCCAGTCTTTTTAACAATTTTACACAATTTTGAGAACAAGAACTGGTAAGAACGGGCAATGAACCGTTTAGTACTTAAATTGTATTTTGTTGTTAATTTAAGTGAGTTTCATTTTAAAAGGCAAATATGTTACGTGAATGTAGCGTAGGATTTTTAAGAAACCAGCAATTAAAAACTAGGAAAGAGAGGTAACACAGAATTTGATTGAGATGGCTTAGGAATAGTTATCTAGGTTTGAGGTTCTGATTAGTTCTTAATTGTTTAAAATTAAACTGAAATTGTTAATTGTGTAAGATGAATTCGAAACTTATAAAAGTATGTACAGTGAAGGATAATAGCTATTAAGGTTTGAGGTGGTATTCTCTATGATGAAAGATGAAGAATGTCCCACTTATCACATTCGTGAAAAGGGATCAATAAAGCATATGAATAATGCTAATTAAGCCTAGAGTCTCCATCTTTTTTTTAATACATAGGTATTTGGGCCAGCTTTCGCGCACCACTACTAATTTCTATAGAAAATATACACGTCTCTCCATACATATTCTCATTTAATCAGAACTAGGTGTTCAGGAAGGGAGCGTCTCCATCTTTTGGCATGACGGATGGAGCCTTCCTAATAAGTTTTATATTTGAAATATTTGAGACAAAATAACCATTTTCTATATATGTCGAATCAATTCAATGTTAAAGACGGCGTGAGAATTAATCGATGAAAAAATAATATAAAGAACAACGTTAACCAAACAAAATTTTAAATATTTAAATATACCATAATATTCTATAATTTTATATTGTTTAGTGTAATTTTTTTAAGTTTTAAGTTTTGAATAAATTTAATTTGTATTATCAATTAAAACGAAGTGTAACATTAAAAAGTAGTTCAAAAAATATTTTGATTACCCTATAAATAGAAAGAACTCATATGATAAAAAATATTAGGATTTTGAACTTCGAACCATTATATATATCAAATCTCTAAACTACTTTTTTTATAATCGTTACTAATTTCATCTATTCTATTATAATCTCATACTCAAATAAACAAAATCTTTTGTAATTCTAGTGAATTTCATTACATTTTAAGGAGCTCAATTATGTTTACTAATATATTATATCAAATTTAAAATTTTGCTCATAACCTTTAAATTTATAAGATTTTATCCCAAAAAATGAACGTTTAATCGATTTTTTTAGTTCGGAGTCTTCAAATTTATAAGATTTTAAGCTAGAGACTAAGGGGAGTGTATTCAATTGGGAGTTCGTTGGATTTTTTTAGACTTTACAACTCTAGGGTTATTCAATTAAGATTTTAAAAAGTCTTTTAAAATCTAGGTGTATTCAATTAGGATTTTAAAAAGTCTTATAAAATCTAGGTGTATTCAATCAAGATTGTTTTAAATCCTTTAAAATTTTGGGATATTCAAAAGTTATTTGATTCTTTAAGTCATTGGATTTTATAGGAGTTTAAAAGTTAGAATATAAATAAACTAAACTTTTACAAATCCTTCTGTAAAAAGTAGAGATTTCATAAACTCCAGGTAATTTATTTTTTATAAATTAATTTATCTTCATTGCCGTCAATAACCAACATGCCATTATTTTTCTTTTTGTTCGAAATATGGCGGTCTTCTGTATTTCTTTTGGGATGTCTTTTTCATAATATTCATGGCTATGATAATACTATAATTTGATATGGTAATATCATCTCTTCCTTTTTATCTTCATGGCCGTTCATGGTCAAGCTTTTTTTTTTGAATGACTTTTTCCTAAAAACTGAACAAATCAATAGCACACATTCCACAGTAATATTATTTACTTTGATTAGTATCATCCCTCCCATTTATATTCATGGCCATTCTTAGTCATCAGGCCTTTCTTTTATTTTTGTACTATTTTTGCTCTACTTTTTTTTCCCGGATGCTTTTTTCCTAAAAGTGAACAAATCAATAGCAGATCTCACATATGAATTACTACAATCTAGAAGGACGAACCTGCAAAATAAAAACCGTATATCTAGTTATAATCAAACTTTTGTGTTAAACTTCCAATAACTGTATATCTAGTTATAATCAAACTTTTGTGTTAAACAGGGTGCTTTATGCCATTAAAGCATTTGTGTTGTTATACATTTTTACTGGTGTATTATTTAAATTGATATATATTTTCTTTTTACAAGAAGATAAAAATTTATTAAAATCCATTAAACTCTTGACATAAGAATCTGTCAAACTTTATACGAAATTAAAAAGAATCTTATAAACTCTATATAGACTTAAAACAATCCGTGGAGTTTACAAAGTCAATCAATTTTTAAATTCCAAAAAAATCCAACAAATTCCTAGTTGAATACACCCCCCCTAAGTTGCACCGAAAAATGCTTCTATACAATAATATTTTTTTTATTAAGTTTAAAATTTCTAAAATACCCTTATGTTATATAATGCTAAAGGTAAATATTTAGGGTCATGACTATTGACTAGAGACTAGGATTGCAGAATAATTATTGGTTAATATTTTATTACTCAAACTATGTCAGTTGACCTTTTTTTTATTCTTTTTTGTTTTTGTTTTTTTTGACGAATTTTAATTCTTTTTTTTTTTGGACAATGAAAAGGGTTAAAACTCTAAAAAACAAGAACAATAACTTAGCCAATTCTAAATATACAAAAAGATGAACAAAAAATAGAAGTAAAGGTTTCTTGCATTTGACCATGTGTTCCATGTCTAGCATTTTTTGCAAGTAGATCGGCTTTTGTTGTATTTTTCCGATGATGTTTGAAAGAGATGAGGCCCAATATGATGAATCTTCTTGATGATCGAGTGAATCCTCCAACTTGTCGTTTACATCCGCTTAATACCTTGAATAACTTATGTCTCCCTTTTTGTGATAAATATATGCCCTTAGAAGACATCATTATAGGTAAAAAAATGGACTTATTAGTAGACTTTTGAGATTATTTTGTCATATTGCACTTTTTTTCCTCGGAATTATGATAATTGTGTTTTTAGAGCTTTTGTGCATCAACTTGTGTATTTTAGTTTTAGCATGAAGTTCTTAGGTATATGGTTGCTACAGCACTAAACAAAATGTATAACGGTAAGTCTAGACACATACGTTGTAGACACAATACCATTTGACAACTGCTCTCAGACGAAGTTATCACAATTGATTACGTTCGATTAAAAGATAACATAGCGGATCCACTAACCAAAGGTCTACAAAAGAGAAAGTGTGAGTATTGTCAAGAGGAACGGGTCTTAAGCCTACAAAAGTTGAGTTGCCATGATGGGAACCCTACCTAGCAGAGGGGAGATCCCACAATCTAGGTTCAAAGGAAAATCTGAATCATGAAACTGCAACTTAGTGCGACACACTGTGGGGAGACCTCCCCAAACTATTCCTAGGACAAAATTAAACAGTGCTACCTGTAAAAGTGAAGGATAAGTTACACTTTTAATGGTTCTTGTATCTTCGATAACATAAGATAGAGTAATGCAGAATACTCTCGACAAGAGACCACCTATATGAATAACATGGGTAGGGCCGCCCTACGAGAATTTTAAAGGCAAAATTCTCTGACGGTTATTCATGAATTACCAGGAGTTGTCCAAGGCCGCAAATGGACACAACCGTGAGAACCAAATAATGCTTGGAAGTATACTATGTAAATTCTATTGTCTTGATTCACACAAAAGCTAATTAGTTCAAGATATCACGTTCACTAGTTATCAAGTAAATTCGATAGCTCTTACTAGAGAAGGTTCAAGGTCAAAAGCTACCTTTCTCAATGTAGTATTCTTCCTCGCTTCTCTCTCGCTCTCTTTCGTGTTTAGCATTCTTTTGCATAATTTTTTAAGGTGGTTAGTCAATTTCCATTCATGTGGGGATGTTGGACAAATGAGATTCTACCCAAGTGTTGACCATGTTACAATGAGAGTCGGTGACTCAGTTTAAAGAAATGATTCGGATATTGATATGTTTATTCCAGTTGTAAAGATTACCGTAATATATTCACTTGGTTAAAAACATGTGAAATTGAGTGAGAAATTGAGTCATGTAATTTGGAGAAATTAAAAGAGGAGAATTTTTTTGATATGTATTGTTATTTTATATTGTATTTCTTTTTATAAAGCAAAGGAAAAAAATGCTGGTTGTAAGGTGGTTCAAACCTAGACCACAGACCTGTTGGGCTTTTAGGCCTTGGACTTATACCATCTGGACCAGTCAAGCTTTATGTCTATTAGTAAACGTTGTATCTTTTACTTCATGCACCGTATCTCCAAATGAAACATCACAACTCTTTGCCAAACCACCTTTTCTATAAATAGTTGGCCAACTAAACCATTTTCTTCATTTTTTAAAGCATCAAGCATTAAAATTAAAAGAGAGAAATAGATAGAAGCAACTTTATTAAGTTCGTTGAAATTCTTAAGAATTCGTGTGTCAGATTCTTTTGAATAACTTTGTCGTTGTATCCTGGAGGTTCAAGCCAGCAAACGTAAGACACTGGTACGTGGCCTAAATACCTTAAAGACATCGGATCCAATACGAGTCTCGACAAGTAAAGTTATTTATTTACTTTTATTTTATTTCTGCATTAGTTTTTTATATTGTTTTACTGGTTTATACAAATAAAACACAACAATCATCACATGGATGTAGATGCATCGGTCGAGGTAATCAGTGTATAGATTTCAAACATGATCGGTTCATATTTAGTAGTGAAAAATTAATGAACAATATATCTATATCTTAGAGGGTTGAGATATTCTAATTGGTGATAGAAGAGTTGATGATCGGGTGTCGAGTGATTGTCCAAAACAAGTTAAGAAAGTAAAGAAGAAAGATTCATTCTCTGATACTGTCGAAATGTTTGATGATACTTGTCAAGGAAGAAATTGTTGAGATTTGACTCACATTCATGAACCAATACATTAAAAGAATAAATTGCATCTTGAAAAACCAAATAGTCTTGGGATTTATGTAGGGGTGTGCATCGGGTTAGAAAACCCGCATAACCCGACCAACCCGATTACACTAACCCGAAATAATACGGGTTAGTTTTCTATTGGGTGGGTTGCGGTTTACATTTTAGAAAAAGTATACACTTTTTGCGGGTTGCGGATTTTAAACTTGAAACCCGCAAACCCGCATACCCGATTATTATGTAGTATAAATTATTAGAAAAAATTGTATTGCTCATTTTATTCAAATAAATTTGCATGGTCATGTGATTCTCACTTTATATTTCTTTTTTTATTCCTTCTCTTTTAAATTTTTTAAATACCTTGGTATTTCAAATATATTTTTTCAAATGAATTTTTTTTCATTTCAGTTATGATATTGTCTCAATTTTTTATTTAATTCATATTTTTATTTTTCTAAAACCTCATTTTATATTTTTTTTAAAATCAGAGATAATTTGAATGTATATGAGTATCATAATCTATATTTTTTGTTGCAACATGCATTTGTAATATATTCCTGTCGAATGATTATGGATACAATTTCGGCTCATTTATTAAACTAAATCACCCGCAATGCATCCGCAACCTGCTTAACCCGAAACTCAATGGTTTATATAATGGATTGGGCGGGTGCGGGTCTTATTTATCAAAACCCGCACAACAACGGGCGGTTTGTGGGTTGAGTATTTTTATCCAAAATCGACCCGCGCACACCCCTAGATTTATGGTTGTCTTGAAAATTTAAAAGGTTTAGAACTTTTCAAGATGAATAGATTCATTGATTTATTTGATTAAGAACCCTATAAATAGATACTCTAGTTTGATATTTGAATATGAATAGAGAGAATATTAATTTGAAGATGAAGATGAAGATGAAGGTGAAGAAAAAGAAGAAGAAAAAGAAAAGATACAAGAGATCTAAGAGTGAAAAATTATTTACGTTAGTTAAATGTGAGTGTATTACAATTTTGTAGTGGTTAGAGTTCTAGGTGAGTGTGACAGATTTTTTTTTTTTTCTAAATAAATTTTCTGTAAAAAAACCAAGTTTAATTATGTAAGTGAGAATATTAAATTATTTCCTAGAAGTAGTCATTGTTAGATGAATTACGTTAAAAGATATTGTTTGTTTTTTTAAAAATTTATTTCAATGCACGATTCTTGAATGGAAAATTTGATATTTTTCCAGCATATTGATAGTTTCCATTAAAATGACAAGTGATCCTAACGCATCGATGGTTAAAAGTTACCGAACTCTAAAATATTGTTAAAGTACTTTAACCACAGAACCGGCCGGTGTGTTTAATAAACCTTCTTTTTGTATTGCGTTATTGCTCCGGTGCTCCCATCCCTAACATGTGATATCATATGTGTTGCTGTATCGAATATTATTATTCATTTAGTGGGGGTGTGGGACATTGTCTTCCAAATTAGTCAAAGTCCTATTCCGCCTAATGCTTAAACCATTATTCTTTTTCTTGATATTGAAAATCCATCTTGTTCGAAGAAATCTAGAAATAAACAAGTTTGTTTCCTCATATTCACTCTAGATTCACGTTGTCTTAACGTAAATTGGATGAGAACTAATTTTCACATCTATACCAACTACAACCTTGAGAAAAAAAAAAATTCATTCACTCCAATGACTCCTTTATTATCTCGAAACAGGTCGTCGTGCCTGATCGTTGTCTTGTGCCTGATGGGATTTCTTCTTCTGCTCCATCTCTTCTCGTTTACAAGTAGCAAGATCGAAATGCATCCCACAACCCATCAACTCGAAGATGTGGAGGAGCTGCAGATTCCCTCAACCCGAGCAGGCCATTCCGCACAAGCCAGTAGCCTGACCGATGAATTCCTGGATAAAACTTCTCGTCTCAGGTACATTTTCTTTCCCGATAAGAAAATCGCTATAGACCCGAGAAACATTCCAATCGATAGTAGCTTCTCTTATTATCCCGGAAGAGTATGGCTCGACACTGATGGAAATCCTATCCACGCTCATGGAGGTGGTATTCTCTACGATGAAAGTTCAAGAACGTATTATTGGTACGGTGAGTATAAAGGTGGTCCCACTTATCACACTCGTGTAAAGGGAACCGCGCGAGTCGATGTAATTGGAGTCGGTTGTTACTCTTCTAAAGATCTATCAACTTGGAAGTTCGAGGGAATCGTACTCACTTCTGAAAAAAACGAGCTTCACGATCTACACAAATCCAATGTTTTGGAGAGGCCTAAAGTTATTTACAATGACAAGACTAGAAAGTATATAATGTATATGCATATCGATAACGCTAATTACACGAAAGCATCGCTTGGAATCGCGATTTCCAATCATCCGACAGGTCCTTTCTTTTACCTTTACAGCAAAAGACCTCACGGATTCGAATCCCGAGACATGACAATTTTCAAAGACGAGGATGGAAAAGCTTATGTTATATACTCGTCCGTGCATAACAAAGAGCTTCATATTGGCCCACTTAGCGAAGATTATCTCGATGTTACGAATGTTATGTCGAAGATTCTTGTGGGACAGTATAGGGAAGCCCCGGCAGTGTTCAAGAATGGGCGAGTTTATTACATGGTTACTTCTGGATGTAGTGGTTGGGCACCAAACGAGGCGTTAGTTCATATTGCGGAAGATATTATGGGGCCATGGCGTACTATAGGGAATCCGTGTTTTGGAGGTGACAAGGTTTTCCGTGCCACGACGTTTTTTGCGCAAAGTACATTCGTGGTTAGGATGCCGGGTGGTGGGCCCGGTTCGTATATTTTCATGGGAGATAGGTGGAATCCGGCTGATTTACAAGACTCGAGATATGTATGGCTTCCATTGATGGTTGGGAAAGAAGGTGAAGAACTGGCTAGAGTGTCCATCTTTTGGCATGAAAGATGGAGCCTTCCTAATAAGATTAAGTGATATACTTAACAAAGGTTCCAAACGAACCATTAGTTTATCAGAATGGTTCCAAATTGACCATTTTGTTGGTCGGCCGTAAAAAACGGTTGAAAAATGGTTTATATGTGTGCTAAAAACAGTTGTAGGTTATATGTAACTAAAATTGTTTTGGTGGTAAAAGCTTAACAATTTACTAGGGTCTAACAAAAAAAAATGGGCACCTGTATATGTATATGCGCATGATTTGTACGTTTAGTGCCCTTTATTAAACAAAATAACTCTTTTCTTTATACGTGAATCAATTCAATTCTACAGAATTAATTGATGAGAAAATAGTATAAAATAAATGAAGAACATTAATCAAACAAAACACTCATTCTTCTTCTTCGACAGCTGCTTCAATTCGAAGAAGAAGAAAACCAACTGCAACTCCAACAAGAGTAAGTGCTGGCAAAATAAGAGTAATCTTGAATATCTCACCGGCAACATTGCAGGTAGATGTGAGGGCCCCACCTCCAGCTCCACCACGTGATGGTTGTTTCAACGAGCTCACGATCTTGGCAAATGACTGTTCGGTGCTAACTGGTAAGCCTAACGAGACAACATTGTTTTGCGCTTTTAGTCCCCCAAATGAGTTCAAACCGTTAACAAAGTGAACTTTGGTTTTCCTCTGTGTCGTTTTTCCTGAACCAGCAATTATTGGTGGTGTGATTATGGCAGAAGAGAATGTTGTTGAAGCTGATGCCATCTTTTTTTTTTCTTTGAGTTTGCTTATTGGTGTGATGAGGTTTGAATTTTGTGAGATATAGAGATGATGAGAGTGTGATGAGAGTGTGAGCAAGTGGATATTTGTTAAGAAAAGGATAAGATGTATGAGGCTAGTTTAGAATAACTGGAAAACTCACTTTATATTCTGGCCAAGAGAAAATGAGATAAAGAAATTCATACTTCTTTAAATTGGCAGGGTCATCAAGGCATGGGACCCACATGATCTTAGTCAATCACAGCCTATCACTTTGAGGCCGTGACAGGTGTCAGTCTTATATGGCAGGATCGGTTGCTCGGTCATGATTATTAATTTAATTCCAACCAATTAAAATAGTTTAAGGTTTTAGGTAAAAGACTAGGTAAATTTTACCTTCGCCCCAAATAAAATTTAAAATAATGATAATAATAACACAAACATGCTATTAGGGAATTGATAAGTTTGACTCAGACCATAGAACAATTCCAAAGTAGTATTGGACTACAAAACTGTCTGAATTAGATAGATTGAACAAACAAAACCGTCACAACTGACCCTGAAACTTTTCACAGCCTTTCCAATGTGGAAAAGAATGCACGAAAAAAATAGAAAGCTATACAGATTCTAATATACACTTTTGTACAAGTTAGACCCTGAAAAGAATATTAAAAACAAAAAAGCTAGTTGCTAATTGAATATAAGAAATATACAAAACCACACATATGTGACAAAGCTAAGAATGATTAGTTGATCCTTGTGGTGGTGTTTGAGGTTGAGCATGAGCCTTCTCATGAATATCCGCAACAATATCTCGTAACTCAGGAAAAAGTGATATGAGCAAAAGTTCAAGTATCCCATATGTAAGTTGCTTCAAACAAATCGAAGATTGAATAAAATAATATATATCTTTAGCACATCTTCGATACTGTTTATGCCCTATCAAGCTCACCAAAGTACTCGGTGCACCATCTGAGAAAAATATACACAAATTGAGAAAAAAAAGTAAAAAAGAAAAAAGAAAATTGATGAGATTAAGAAAATGATTTTTCTTTTACCAAATATCATCTTTTTGACATCACTAGCTCTACGTGCAGCTTCAAGCTCATGTTCGAAAGAACCAGGCTTAGCTTTACCTCCACCTGATTGTCCTGTGGGTCCCTCATCTGATTGACTCATATTCATCGCCCTTAATTTCGTGAAAAATATCCCTCCAGGCCAGAGTATCTAAAACACGTATCGAATATTAGTACATGTTAAATCATTTTCAAATAATTTTAGATTGAATCTTACATTTTGAATCAAATTTATTCCATGAGCGACAATATCTTCTCTTCTTAGAACATGAATTTGCCTTATTAACCAATCATCAATCGCATCTTCCATCATTAACTGTAATAATTCCTTCGAAATCCAAAATACTTGTCTCCTGCACCATTTTAAATTACACATTTTAGTAATTAAATTTAATTAAATTATATAAGATTTAAAGTACCTTAACCAGCCTCTCCTTTTGAGCTGAAACATATTATCCACGAGATTCAAGATAGGTACACTCAAATTAGGTGGGGTCCACTACAAAAAAGATAAAAACATCGTGTAAGCATTATCAGAGAAATAAAAGCTATTTATCACTTTAGTATAATATAATACCTCTGGTGGGACCATTGGAGCATCTACATGGTCAGATTTAAGCATCAAACTGTTGACAGAGCTGAGTGATTCCAAACGTGCCCCTGAACTAGCATGTACACTTGGTGACTCATCATCATGCTTAACCACATGAGGAGATAAACCTCTCGAATCCAATTCATTATCAGAATGGGCCCCACTAGCATGTCCTCCAGTGTAACTAGATACTTCGAGGCTATTATTATTATTATTATTACCATCTTCATCAGAACCAGAATTACCATGTCTTGAAGCTAATTTATTTATATCATCATCATTCCAAGATAAGTTTCTCCCTTGATCTAAAGCAGTGTTTTCAAAAATAGAAGGAGGTGACCCCACAACTTTCTTCATTAACCCATCTGATACACCTCTGAATTGTCGTACTATATCATCTACAGCATCATCTACATTAACTATTCAACCAAAATAATCAAAATATTAAACCCAAGCTTCGTAAAAAAAAAAAATTGATTATACTTTTTACTTGTAAGCCACATACCTGCTAAAGTTTTCATAACCGAAGCTGATTTTCCAAAGGAGTAATTCTTCACCACAGAAAAATTAATATTAAATTTAAAATAAAATAAATTCACTTAAAAAAAATATAAATATACCTTGGAAGTAACGGACAAGAAATCCCACACTTCGTGTTGCTCTGCTACATTAGCAATAGATAAAAGTTCCTGTTAAAAACAGACAATAATAAGAACATGGAAGAAACTATTTTAATTAAATGTGTAAGAATTGGAAAAAAAAAAAGTACTTGCAAATATTTGTCCAGCTGAATACATCTTTGATGAACAAAAGCATCTTCTGTACTTGACGAAAATATTCTTTTAGGAGGTAAATGTAGAGTATAATTCGGAATATCTTTAAGGTGCCTATGCAATCTCTCGAAATTCCTGTATCTGTTGACAAATATTTAAAGAGTTAAATAAATAACATAGAAAGTAAAAAAAAAAAAAAAGAGAAATAACAAATACCTTCGCTTCACAAACCAGGTAGTATTATTTGCATCAGTTACAGCAATCGAATAAACAGCAAAAGATTTAGACCCAAGTTTTTCAAAATATGCTCCAATGACCCTACATCTAAGTTTGGGAACATGTCCTTCAGTACGCAATACCATATCTGAACTACTTTTAGACCCATGAAGGTCATTAAGTTTGTTACTTTCCGAAGTATAAAACTCCGAAATAAACGGTCCACCATTATTAGAAAATATATCTTCATCTTTCAATTTAATGGTTAAATCGGAAGTACTATTTGATTTCTTTAACCTAGATCGATTTTCATTAGTAACAAAAGCACTTGCATCTACTAATCCATCAAGCATTGTTCCTTTAGTATTAATAGCTTCAGATCGAATCTCTGAACGTGTCCTATTAGGGAATTGTACTAAAGCTTTATCTTCGGGAATTGATGGTTCGGTTTTTCGAGATGAAGGTTTGTCTAAAGGAGCTGAATCAGTACTTTTTGGGAGCTTTTCTTTATAATTTCGTCCTTTAGTCCATAAGTTTTCGAGATTTTCAGGTGTAAGAACTTCTGTTCTTCTTTGTGTTGCTGCTTCGATTTTTCTAGCCCAATCAGCTGGTTTTGAATGAGCTGACTCATCATCTTCAAGCATGTCCTCCGATACTTCTCTTATATTATCTACCCAATATATACGTAATATCGGTTATATATATATCTAATTGTTAAAAAAAAAACGTTCTTTTCTTGAATGTACCTTCTACATGTTCTTGGTTAAGAACCTCCACAGTAGTTGCCACATCACCCCCTTCTTCCTTATTCGCAAGTACATATTCTTCTATTAATTCATTAATAAAACTGAAAAACAGTAAAAAAAAAGAAAAGATAAAAGGTATTGAATTTCATACTATTTAAAAAAAAAAAAAACTTACGCTGGGGTAGCAATATTCATAAGAGGTTCCATAACTAAACAAGTTAAAAGCTCTCGAGCAATACATCGAACTAAAGGACATTGAGCTTCTCTAGGTCTAAGAACTGTAGCTAATACTCCGCCCATAAGTCTTTGAAGAACCTTTAATAAACATTTAATCACATGAAAAACAATTTTCTAAAACCTTAAAAGATATTAAAGAAGGTTTTTTAGAGAACACTCACACCTTATACTCACACTCTGAAGAAATTAAAGCAGGATGAAGCTCTTTAGAAGCTAAAAGATGATGTTTTAACCTTTCATCTCTTTCTTCAGAAGATAAAGTTCCCATGACATCTGTACCTATAGATTTCTGGATTCTTCTAAAGATGTCTAAATGATCACCTATTAAATCTATTACATCCCTGAAAAATCATATCTCAAAAAATCAACTTTCGAAAACTCGGAAAATCTTAAAAAGTTATTACTACCTTGTCAATAAGTCAATTAAGTTGATGTCTTTGACTCGTCCAGATATTTCACCGAGAACATCCATTATTACTGCACGTATTAACTCAGGTGCCTCTTTATCAGGGGTAATATCGCCATACCATAAATCTATAACAAAATCATGCAAAATCTTGTCTACGAAATCATTTAAAGCTGACTCCACGATAACAGAATCGATTTTTCTTTTCCACTTTGGAGGTGGAGGTGCATTAGAAAGACGAGAATCATTAATAGATAACTGTTTTTTTTCTAAGAATGAGAGATATGAATGTTTTCCAACATTATGTACTTTCCATCGAAACTCTACCTCGTTGAATAAAATTCTTAATCCACAAACCAGGAGTATAGCTATTGGGACATTCATCCACATTGATTTACTTGTGTCTGAAATTAACAAACAGGACATTTCAAATGAAGTGATAATTATATTGTAGAGCTACAAAGTCTTTCTTTGTGCTACTTACTTTCAGTTAATCTAAAAACTACAATTCGCAAAAAATAATATCTGCCCCTTTTAATCCAATTACTAGACAAACACGATAATTACATCAAAACTAAACCATATAACTACAATTGGAGCAATTTGTGTTGTTCTAAATAAATCCCTACTTGATTATAGTCGAAGTCATAAATAAACGATTTCATTATATTATCAATTTAACAAGCAGGGAAAAAGATTGAGCTTACGTGTCAAGAAATAAGAGACAGCGAATATACAGAGAACCCAATACACCGTTCGGAGCTTTGCTTCTTCGATCAGATCTTGTACAGTCTCCATAACCTTCATCTTGAATCAAAATCACCGACGAAGCACAATTCTTCAAAAAATATTACTCAAAATTCAAAATTTAAACAAAAAAAACCCTAGAAAAGCTTGTCTATCTTTCTGAGAAGAGGCTAAAAGCTTTTACGAAAAGCGAATTATGTGTGTGTATATATTTGATCGGCTTATTGAAAATAGAAGATTCTTGTATATGTTTTGGTTTTAATTTTGTTTCTTTTTTTCCGGGGTGGAGGAGAGAGAAAATGCGTGGGAATCGTCGTTGCTCGTTGAGAAAACACACGTTGCTGTCGTCTCGTTGGAGTTATAGCTGTAATTCAATGTTGAATTGTCAGGATAAAATTTCCGCCTTTGACGATTTTGCCCTTTTCTCCCTTGTTGAGACGGGTTGGTTGAATCACAAACATTAGTCTCTTAATCACAATTCAAGTAAAAGGGGATGGATACGAACCCTTGTAAAGCCACATAAAATAACTATTGTATATGTCATGAATATTCTCTCTATTATAATAAATAAGAGGATTGGGAATAGGGGATGGCCATAGTTATGATTTAAAACCAAAACCGATAAAAATCTGAACAGATTAAAAACCGATTATGCAACCATGGATAAAACCATTAGGTTATGATTTTAAAAAGTGTAACCGATGGTTAAATCCGTTAGGTTGTGGTTTTAGATAAAATAAAACCGAATAGTCAAAAATCCGTTTATTATCATCTATATTTGTATATTTTATAATAATATTGATAAATTTTATTTTCATATCTCAAAACTAAAATCTAAATATTAAATTTTAAAAAAAAAGTAATAAATATGTTATTTAATTAAGGATCAACATAATATTTTATATATTTTGAAGATTTTTCTTATATTTGTGATCTTATTTTAAGAATTTTCAATATATTTATAGAGTTATAGTTTGGTTATGGTTAAAATCCGAAAACCTTTTAAAAAAACGAAATCCAAAATATTCGGTTATGGTTTTAAAAAGCAAGTCCGATGGTTAAATCCGTTAGGATTTGGTTTTTGATAAATTAAATGGATATGGACATGGTTTTAGATTTTTTTGCAATAATCCGTTTCGTTTCCATCCCTAATTCGAAATACCTCTTGCAGCGGAAATTAGTTTGAATCGGTTCACCAAACGTTCAAGATCCTTTTGAGCTGGAAATTATATATCCAAATGCTATACACTGGAGTTGTTTCTTGTTGATTGATTAAACAATGAAGAGGACGAATCTATTGTTGTTTTGGTGTTATACTGTTATTCATTTTGTCTGACAAAAAAAGATATGTATCTTTTACATCTGAATACAAATTGCAAATGGTTTATGTATAAGTACGGTTATTTTTTGAATAAAAAAGAATTAATTGTTCCCTCCATAAGTTAATGGGTCTTGGGTGTTAGTCATCCCATTTTTTACGTCCGATAATATATTCCAACGATCTCTCACTCACACATGGTAGGATAAATCTCAATCTCTTATCATGTGTCACCACACTCATAAATCTCATCTCAATCAATAAACAAAAACTACATGGCATACTTGAAAACTAGTTTGTGCGACTTGGCAAGCATACTAGCATCATTGTTATAAACCTATTACTATTAGGGTAGATTGTTGCTCCATCAAAATTTATTCTACTTGCATTAATATAGGATCCTAGACTAAAGATGTAACATCAATAATTTAGTTTCTTAGATCCTTCAATATTATTTTATCATAACCTCATGTGTCTTACTATCATGTCCTAACCTTAGTTGGCTAACATGATCGGTGCACCTATAAAAAAACATCTTTGATATTCAGTTTAGTCTTCCTCTCGTTCTTGAATCTATCCATAGTAATACAATCGCTTTCTAGACGTACCCTATTAGGGTGAATTATACATACCATTTAATTCTTTCTCTTCCAGTGTTTCTTGCGCTTATTAAGCAATGCACCTCGAGAGTCTGACTCAACCACATAGGATTGACCTGAAGGTTTCAATAACTCAAGGAACTCATCTTCAATGGAATATGACAAGTTTCATCATCAAATTATTAATAATGTCATTGTGAGTCAACATCACTTTTTGTGCTCCCATACATGTGGAAGAGAACTGGTCACAACATGAACACGCAGTTCATCATTAAAAACATGAACAATGATCTTGAGTTACCTAATCATGCTAGACATCTTCCTGAGATATTTCATGTTTTGATTAGATTTCTTATTATAAGTATTAAACTTAATGGTTAGATGATGCAACTTCGTCGATATAGTACCCCATAAATTCTCCTTAAAATCATTCCACATTTCAAATGTAGTAGGGTAGAACTAATAATCATAGACCAATTCATCATGCATGGAATTTATAAAAGATTCTATGAACAATGACACCTTCCTTTTTCATGCCTGATAGACTCTGTGTCCTTTCCTTGCTGATTGTGTTGCCTTTCTCAAACATAGGCATCACATTGTTAATAGTATCAAGAGCATCTTGCTCATCAATTGCAAAAAGTAGCTTGATATTTCATAGGCTATAGTTGTCATCAATCACACTATCTAAACAAAACCCTTGTTTAAGTTGACAATGATCACTTTCAAAGTCATTTTTTTAACAATTACTGTATATAGACTTGCATTTGTATACATCTATATATTCAATGATATGATTGTCAAATTCATATAAAATAAATCAGGAACTATCAAAAGAAGTGAAACAGAAAGTTTACTATGTTCCCAATCATGTTCCTAATCATAAATCACTTACTCTCGTCTTTTCTTTACTAAATTAATCTCATTTAACAATCTTATATTCTATCTCTATAGAACTCCCACTATTCCAATACAATCAATTTAGATGAAATATTCTAGACCCCTATGCTGTAATTATTTATGGACACAACCTCATCCATTCATATAAGCCAAATTTTAAATATATATACAACATGCAATCAACAATGCATAACGTATTAGGCACCAATTACTGTATAACAGAATATAGTTCAAATATAACATATAATAAAAAAACTCAACTTGTACTAGTGGTTAACATTTCTGATAGATCATGTAAGACATGATCCAGTCCATACTAAAAATCAAAACTTAGTTTACATTTCGTACAATAAAATCACAATTCTAGGTGATTGTAATCAAGATATATTAAGCAAATATGATATATTAGCCCAAATAATTAATAATGACCGGATTCACAATTATAAGAACCAACTTCCAAAATATATCGACGATAAACTAAATTTTCTTTCAATATTTCACAAAGTCAACCTAAACTCACAATTAAAAAAATATGAGATTCCCCTTTTTTTTAAAATAAGTGCCAAAAAATCATAATACAGATTTATACACTACGAAATCTAAACATCAAGACATGGTACTTTAATGGTTAAAACAACTCTTAAAAATTGTGAGGTTAGAGGTTCAAATTTCAATACCAAGCCTTTTTTTTAGTCATATCCTTTATATATGAAGGATTTTTCCAGAACTAAAGCTATAAATAAACAATAAAAAAATTATGTTTAAAATTAATTGCATATCAAGAAGCATTCATATAAAATTGATAGGATGAAATATAATTACAATATTACGTAATAGTCTAGTGTTCAATCTGACAAGCTTATGAATTATAAAATTACAATTTTCAAAAAACTTTTTTTTTAACTCATAATCGTCTCATTGCTTTTCTTCTTATTTAAACAACAATACGGGCAAAGTAACAAAAAAAATACAAAAAGCGATATCTAAAAATTCAATTTCTCAATAAAAAATCGGAGATTAAATATTGTTGTAATCACATTCTTACAAGTAGCAAAATTAAACAAATATATATAAACAAGATAATATATTTATAGTATGCCAAAAGCTCAACAAAAAATTATTCTTTTGAGAATAAATATCATGCGTTGTGGATGAAATTAAGAGGGGTTGGAAACCAATGCGCTACCATTTGTTATAATAAATAAGAGGATTCATAATACCTCTTGCATCGGAAATTAGTTTGAATTGGCTCACCAAGCGTTCAAGATCCTTACGAGAAGGAATTATATATCCACAAGCTATATACCCGAGTTGTTTCTTGTTGATTGATTAAACGATAAAGAGGATGAATTTTTTTTTTTGGTATTATTCATTTTGTCTAATAGAAAAATACACGTAACGCTTACGTCTGAATACAAACCCCAAATGGCCTATATATAAGTACAGTTATTTTTTTACATAAAAATCGTTCATTCCATAAGTTAATGGGCCTTGGGTGTAAGTCATCCCATCATGGACATCTGACAATATATTCTAATACCATCATGTTTTGTCATATACAATTTCTTTTAAAACAAGTATCGACATTAAATTCAAACCGTACCACTGGTTTCAACCACTTTGTCTCCCTTGTTTTCCTAGACCTTAAAAGTATAAGTTGTATTATTATAAAATATTACAACATTTTGCCTTACCTAAATGATTAACTGTTGTCTGTCATCTCAGATTTGTTGTCTCCCATGCTAGTGCCAGTGGTTTCACTATGTGAGATAATTTTTAGCCGATACTAAGGCAACCATTTCCATCATTTCCCTAAACCTATAAAATATGAGTCGTGTTATTATACAAAACTACAACATTTTACCCTACCTAGATTAGATTAATTGTTGCTGCAAAAAATATGTGGCACTTAACGTCAAACCTAACGATAGGTACTAACGGAAGACAAAAAATGTAAACTTGGGTATTATTTATCATTTTTAAAAACTTGGGCACTTATTTGTCAAATTTTGAAATGTTGGGTATCCACGGGGGTATTTTCCCTAAATTGAATTGCCGCATTTAACTTTCTCTCCAGTCCCCTCTAACGCGTACTCGTTTAACTTGGTGCAGTTAAGATTTTGCACAAATTTTTTTTATCTTTGCTACTTTGAGAAAACTTGATACGAAGTGCAAGCAATATTAATATAGTACCGAAAGTTTGTTATATACCATGGAAAATGCTTTAAAAGACAATGATGAGTATTTCTTAGCTAATTACAACAACTTTGAGGCTATTGGTGATTAAAAATTATTGTACATCTGACACAAGATTAAATATAAATGGTTCAATGAGTGAACCAGTTATGAATATGAATCATGTAGCAAGTAGTTCAGCTCCAAGTTTGCCAAAACTGGATGGTCCCCACCCCCAATTGGAGAAATAAAAATGGACACTGATGCATCATTTGACATTATTAATTCTAATTTCAGTTGCTTCTTGCATTGTTAGGGACCATAAAGGAAGATTTTTGGAAGGACATACTAGAAACAGGGGGCATTGACACCATTGGAGGCAGAAGTTTTAAGATTTTATCAAGTGTGTAGAATTGCATCTTTTTTTCAAGTAAGAACAATTACCATAGAGAGTGATAATGCTATTGTAATTAACTCCCTTGTGTGTACAAATGTTAAAACCACACATACTATTTATCATGTTATATACTAAAGATATTAGACACTGTATGAACACATATAAACTTAAATTCTCTATAGTTAGAAGGAGAAAAAATCCAGAGTTGATTGAGTAGCCAATCAAAAGTTTAAAGGCATGGCTTAGATTGAAAACAATTGTCCCAATTAGTTAAACTACTTTGTAATAACTATGATCACTACAAAAAAAAAAAAAAATAGGTGCGGTTATTTTGACCTTTAGTGGCGGTTATAACCACCACAAAAACTTTTGTGGCACTTGCACAACCCCCACCAACACCCCCACTAAGTTTAGAGCCACCTATAGTTTTGGTGGCGGTTGTATAATACTGCTACATACAGTAAAGGTGGCGGTTCTATATCCAAACCGCCGCAAATTGTTATGTGGCGGTTCTCCTAATATACTACCTATAGTGGAAACTGAAAAGATGGAAAAAAATACTATTGAACACTACCAAATTATAAATTTTTTAAAAACACTATTCTAAGATGACAAAATATTACATTGAATAATTTAAAAAAATTTATTGGCAGAAAAGGGACTAAATTTATTACAATTAACTCAAAGAACTCATGTTACTTTTGCAAGATTAGGACACTAAACTGTCAATCTTGCAGATATGTCAATTGCACTATAGGTCCCTATATTTTGCAGAAGGTTTTTTACCCTTTGAAGAAGCAATTCAAACTCAAGTCTAGATACACGCCATGGACCCACCTAAAACAGTCCATTAGACAAACTTAAGAGCTAGATTATAAATTTATACAGAAATACAATAATATAAAACTTATACCTCAACTTGTTCCAAAGTTTGTTTCATTCTGTAAAAAGAAAACAAATTATTAAAAGAATAATTAATTTAAATAATCTGTAATTTATTATTTACCTGTTTCCCTTCTATTCTTCTAATTTTAGCCTCCAAAGTTTTCACTACATGACTACTATTTGCATATCTGTTCCGATTAAATTTATTTTTCCTCGTAATTCAATTACTTAAATATCAACCAGTTTATAACATAAAATATAAATAAGAACATTTAAAATTTTTATATCTCACCTCTTCTCGAAGTAGAAGCTGTATGTACCATAGATTCGTCGATTTTATAGTCCACATTATCATAAATAATAAATAATATACATAAACAGCAAAAACATGAGTCCCGGCTTTTAATTCTGTTATTTCGTAAGGCTGAAAACCATCTAACTTTTTGAAAACGCAGCAACTTGATCTTTTGCAGCAGCCATCTAAATTATTCGAAATAAATATTAAAATTAAAGATTGAGAAAATATTTAAATTGTTTTACTCACAGCGTTAAGTAAACGATCCATACGAAAAACAGGGAATCGAAGAAAATATATTCCACTTGATGTTATTTTTCCTGTTTTGCACTATCCTCCTATACACACCAGTGAGACTAAAAAAATGCTTATTCAAGGCTTAAAAGCTGCAATAATTCAAGCATTACCTTAAATTTTCTTTTATCTCGTGAATAGACTCGGCAAACTATGCCTTCTTCTGCTTCATTTTATGTTATTGTAACAGAACAGAATGAGCAGTTTGTTTTTCCACCTATTAAAAGAAGAAGAAAAAGTTTTGTTTGAAGATATTATATTAAATAATATTCGATATTTTAGTAGAGGAATTAGATTTAAACCTTTCTGGATAAAGGCTGGTCTAAAGGTAGAGGTTGAATTAAACCATACCATTTAACGCCTCCACTAATGCAGTAGCTGATACTGTAGTTTTTATTGGAACACCAAGTTTACTGTAGTTAAAAAACGAGTTAATTGTATTACTGGTCCCTGTGTTATTTAGAAATAGCATAATTTAGCAGACCTGAAAAGTGCAGCAAACATAGTATTAACAGTTCCTAAACTTGAAAGATCCACCTCATGATCCACATGCATAGATGCTGAATACCTCATATAACTTGTTTTGGGTATTTTAATATATATATTGTTATTTGACTAAAAAAAGGAAAGTATGTTGAATAGTTATTTTAAGGAGGTTTTTTTTTTTATATAGGTATTAAATAGTGATTAAATGAACATATCCAATTTCGGTAAGTTTTAATTGATCCTAAAAGAAATTTACCCTTGAAAATCGATTGAACGTTGACTTTGGTCATTACCTGTTAATAGATTAAGATGGACTTGTTGAAATTCATGTGATCCTTGAAATATTTACCTAACGTTCGTAGAATTCTATGGTGTAAAAAACAGCATGCGCAAAATCTGGGAAACCTTTATTTTTGCATCACAATATAAAAGTTTAACCTTTTGCATGACGCAACCAGCAGCCTTGGCAATAACCAAGGTAAAATCTTAATGATTAACCTTCAAAAGATGAAGACGTTAACCTGTATATTTGTATCTTTTCATATACTTCTATCATTTTTATCTTCATTTTCTCTTGCATTATCCAATGCCGAGGCTGCTGGCATAGCTCATCGCCAGCTCCTATCCATTTCAGAGAATGGTATTCTTCCCGATGAATTCACATACGAGGTTGAGATTGAAAAGACATTTGCAAATAGAAGGCTAAAACGAGCTTACATTGCGCTTCAGGCATGGAAGAAAGCTATTTATTCTGATCCTAAAAACATGACGGGTAATTGGGAAGGTGTTGATGTCTGTGCCTATAATGGTGTGTTTTGTGCAACTGCACTTGATGATCCCAAGGTCACCGTTGTTGCTGGTATTGATCTTAATCACGGAAATATAGCCGGATATCTTCCTATTGAACTTGGGTTTTTGACGGATATAAGTATCTTCCATGTAAACTCTAACAGGTTTTGTGGAATTGTTCCTCCAACTTTTGACAAATTGGAAATTTTACACGAGCTTGATCTTAGCAACAATCGGTTTGTTGGTCCATTCCCGAAAGTTGTTTTGAACATGCCTGAGTTAGCCTATCTTGATCTTAGGTTTAACGAATTTGAAGGGGCATTGCCTGACCAACTTTTCAATATGGGTCTTGATGCCTTGTTCTTAAACAACAATCTATTTGATTCAACTCTTCCAACTAATATTGGACATTCGTCAGTTTCAGTGTTGGTGTTGGTTAACAACAAGTTTAGCGGATGCATCCCAACAGACATTGGTAACATGCCAAACTTGGAGGAGCTCATTTTAGTAAAGAACAATTTCACAGGTTGTTTCCCCGAGGAGATAACTTCGCTCAAGAGTTTGACTGTACTTGACATAAGTAATAACAATATTGTGGGACCTTTGCCCAAAAGTCTAGCAAGACTGGAAAATCTTGAACAACTTGATATAACAAACAATCAATTTACTGGGGTTGTTCCAGAGGAACTTTGTAGCTTGCCGAAATTGGAGAAGATAATACTTAAAGGTAACTTCTTAGAGGGAAAGGATCCATCATGCAAGGCGATTAGATCGGAGGATAACGGAAATTGTTTCCCTGGAATGCCGGATCAAAGATCCGAGGAGGTTTGTTTGGCTGCCTCCAGTATTCCAGTTGATTGTAAAAAAGTGGAATGTTTACGTCCCAAGTCTTCTATAGATCAATCACCAACACAAAGGGATACCCCAACACCTAAGGATCAATCGCCAATTGAAAAGGATATTCCAACACCTTCTAAGGGTCAATCACAAAGGAATACTCCACCACCACCACCGCCTTCTGAGGATCAATCATCACCTCAAAAAGATACCCCACCACCACCACCACCTTCTGAGGATCAATCATCAACTGAAGGAAATACTTCACCACCACCACCACCTTCTAAGGACCAATCACCAACTGACAGAGCTGGCTCACCAACATACCCACCACCACCACCAAAAGCCGGTACAGTTAAGGGTAATCCATTTAATCACATAGCAAGACCGCCTCTTTCGACAACGATACCAATGACTCCACCTACTTTACCCGGTAAGCATAAGCGATCACCTCCACCACCACGCCCAAACGCAATTTCACCATCAATTGCCGAGCCACCAATGTGGGTTCCAACTTACAAGCCTTTAGCTCCACCTCCATCATCTAATAAGCATTCTAGGATCTCTTCAACTTCACGTAAGCCAGAGCTAAGTCCAATTTACTCACCAGTGCCGGCTCCAATGCCTACATTTCCAGTTTACTCACCGGTGCCAGCTCCAACGCCAACTTTAAAGCAAATTATCGGGATTTTCTCGCCGTCACCTTCTCCAAGCCCCAAAAGCCCCACTTTCTCACCTATGCGAGCTCTTGGGCCACAACACCCAAGTTTGTCACCTATGTCGACTCCAAAGCCTAAAAGCCCTACATTCTCACCTCGTCCAGCTCCAGCTGTACAACGTAAAACCCCAAGTTTCGCACCAGCACCGACTCCAAAGGCCAAAAAATCCACTCAGTCACCTGCCCCGACTCAACAGCCAAAAACCCAGAGTTCCCCACCAGCGCCGACTCCAAAGCCCAAAAAATCCACTCAATCACCTGCCCCAACTCAACAACCAATAGTCCCAAGTTCCCCACCAGCACCGTCTCAAAATCCCCAAAACCCCACTAACTCACCAAGCCCCGATTCACAAACAAAAAGTTCAATGGATTTAGTCGCGGATGTTCTAGAGTCAACCACAAAATTAACTCCTCCTATGCCAGCTCAAGAAAATGTGGGAACCGCTGTTGCATCAGCATTTACAACAATGTCAACTGCAACATCATCTAATTTCAACCTACAGAAGCAATCATCTTCTTCAGCACCATCATTATCATCAGCATCAGCATCCTCATCCTCATCATCATCAGCATCATTAGCAGGTGATGCCGCTTCTATGTTCGGTGTGAATTTATAAGCCAATTCTTAGTTGCTCGCCGACCATATATATTTACGCAAATCATTCTGAATCAAACTACCATTCTCATATAATACAAGAGCTTGTCATTATTACCATTCGTATTTTTCACCATCATTAATCTTGAAAAACAATGTATAAAAGATATATTTTTTACATTATTTTATCTTTGTTAATATAAAAAAAAAACAAGCAACACATCGAATTCGTTTTATGCATCACTGGCTTATTTTCTTACTTTCATGTCTCGATTAGATTTTATATTTGAAATTAGTTGTTGTACATTAAAAATCCTTGTAAAATATAATGATGATATTGTTTACAAATATAGCCTTTTGTGCATATTTATTAATCCTGCTTCTTAATTTTTTCGTTCGTAAGAACTTAGTGTAATTAGGGGAAAGTACATGTCGGGTTTACCGGATCTGAGGCTAAGGTAAACCCGAGGGTAAAAATCTCGATCCAAGAATTTGCAAGGGTAACCTAAGAGTACGATAAAAAATCTTACCTTTAGGTTAACTCGGGTTACTTCGGATTATTTTCTAGTTTAGCCCCTGGACAAATATAGTTCTACGTTTGCTTAAATTAATTTTCTTAATACTAAATAACAAAAAATAACCATCTACTATTCTTGGTAACTAATTAGTATTATTAAACAAAGATAACCTATATAATTAGTATTATAGTATAATCTTTTGAGTAAATAACACTTTTGTCCCCTGAGTTTATACGCGATTGACAGGTTACCCCCTAAGTCTTAAAATGCGCCTCGTTGCCCCCTAAGAGTTACTTTTGTGACCCGTTACCCCCTGAGTGCGTTTTCCGTCCATTTTCTCCGTTAAATATGACGTGGCAATTCCATGTCTAGGGATGTCAATGGGGCGGGTTTACCTATCCCCGCACCCCGCCCCACAAAAAAATAGAAGCCCCACGCCCCTCCCCGCCCCCGCGTTGTTCTTCCCCACACCCCGCCCCGCCCCACTCATTTATTCCCCGCGGGATGTGGGTTCTACCCGCGGGTTTAAAATTGATCGTTCAAATTTTTTTTATTACTACAAATTTTATTATTTTTAAACTCTCAAATATTCCATTTTTCAGAATTTGCATTTGTATTTTGATTTTTAAACAAATTCTGCCCTTGGAGTTGCACTTTGATTTGAACAATTTAAACTTTGTGTGTTGTAATAGACGCACACAAACTTTGATTTGAATAATTATTGAAATTAAAATATACATTATAAATGAAATATATTAATTATATATTATATACATGCGGGGAGGGTTTGCGGGGTGGGGAATACTTATCCCCACAACCCGCCCCGTCTCGTGCGGGTTTTGAAAATCCACCCCCACAACCCGCCCCAAACCCCATTTAGTACCTTAAAACCCGCTCCGTTTAAAGTGAGGTGGGGCGGGTACCCGCAAACCCGCGCCCCATTGACATCCCTATCCATGTCACAATTTTTTTTTAATCCTAATACTAATTATTTGTTTAATTAAGTTAAAACAGGGGTATAAAAGAAATTTTATATATAGTTTTTATAATATTAAATATAAATAATAAAATAACCACACCCCCCCCCCTCCACACCCCACCGCACCCCCTACCCCCCCCCCCCCCCCCTCTTCTTCTTCCCCGTTCTTCTTCTTCCCCAACTACACCTCTGGTTCTTAAAAAAAAAAAATTATCAAGCAACATAAGCTTCTCATTGAGCAGCTTATCCAGATGTTGAACCATGGAGCTCGATCTTGAACGCAAACGCCGCTGCTCAGAGCATCATGGAGTTCCTCTTTGATTCTTGGGCAGGAGAGCTCGCCGGAGAAGAACCAGAGAAGCTCGCCGTATAATAAAGTTCGATAACTTACAATGTCTGGTTTTAATGAAACTCCTTTCATTTCATTAAAATAATTTTCAGCTATTTTTATATTATCATGCTTTATATGAAGAGAAATCAAGATATTGTATGTTCGAGTATCGGGAAAACATTTAAGCTCCTTCATTTTTTGCATTAGTTTCGAAACTTCTTCAAGTTTGCCATTATTACCACACATATGAATCATTGTATTGAAGGTAACACTCGTAGGGACAATTTTGTCTTTAAGCATTTGTTCGAAAGTTTTACACGCTTCAGTAACTTGTCCTGCTTTTCTGTATGTATCGATCAAGTTATTATATGTATGCGAGCTTAAACAAGCTCCATTAGTAACTTTCTTGCTCTTTGACCAATTTTTGAAATATTCTTCGGCTTTTTTAAACTCTTCTGCTTTTTTATACATTTGAACTATAATTCCCATTGTAACCTCATCTGGTTTCATACCTTTTTTATTTATTAATTAGTTTCATATGTCCAGTGCAATGAGAAGCTTATGTTGCTTGATTTTTTTTTTTTTAAGAACCAGAGGTGTAGTTGGGGAAGAAGAAGAAGAACGGGGAAGAAGAAGAAGAGGGGGGGGGGGGGGGTAGGGGGTGCGGTGGGGTGTGGGGGGTGGTTATTTTATTATTTATATTTAATATTATAAAAACTATATATAAAATTTCTTTTTTACCCCTGTTTTAACTTAATTAAACAGATAATTAGTATTAGGATTAAAAAAAAAGAAAAATTGTGACATGGAATTGCCACGTCATATTTAACGGAGAAAATGGACGGAAAACGCACTCAGGGGGTAACGGGTCACAAAAGTAACTCTTAGGGGGCAACGAGGCGCATTTTAAGACTTAGGGGGTAACCTGTCAATCGCGTATAAACTCAGGGGGCAAAAGTGTTATTTACTCTAATCTTTTTAATTATTATTATTACTATCTAGTATGTTTTTAACCCTTAATACACTATCTATACACACGATTTGAACAGTTTATATATTGTTTGCCAAAGAAAAAGGTTGAGTAACCATACTTGATGTACATAATCTTATAAACATGGTGATATCTTGTCAAGCGTAGTTCAAATTTATATAAAAACATACTCATATTTCCACATTTCTGGCTGTATATGATCTTTTTAAATTGCTACTTCAGATATTTTGGAGTAGATCTAAAAAATAGAGCATTGATATATATCATTTTTATTTGCTTCATCCTTATTTTATCTTCTATGTGTCACCTTATGGACATTAAGCAAAAAAGAGTGGCATTAAACAAAAGAGAGAGAAAATAATTAAGTAGAAGAGAGAAACGATTTGGTTGGTTTTAAAACCTGCACATAGGAGGTGATATAAAGGTGAAGGAAAAAAGAGTGATATATATCTTTACTCTAGAAAAATATGGAAATGTCCGACCCGGGTTTTGGTCTCGCCAACTCTCCCAAATTTGTAATTATGTCCAAGTAAAGCATATCTCGGGTTAACACCGAGTTTAGATTTTTACTAACCTAGGATTGTAACATTCCGGATTGAGGTTTCAAAAATCTAACCCGAATTTTTTTACTTACCCGTTCGGATTCAAATTACTGGGTTGATTTAGGTTCATATACATTAAATTTTGGGATAATTCCTTGGGAGGTACGCACCGGATCGGTTTTTGGCTTTTGGGTGTCAAAGATTTTAAAAGTGACAAATCAGTACCCAAAGTTTCATTTTTGTGACTCCGTTGGTACCCACAATCATTTTCTCCGTTAAATGCACGTGTCACCAACGTGGCGCCCACATGGCTGGTGGAAAATTTGTCACACATGCGCCACGCAAGCGCCACATATGCGCCACGTAGGCACCACGTGACACTTAACGGAGAAACAGACGGCAGGTATTAACGGAGTCACAAAAATAAAACCTTGTGTACTGATTTGTCACTTTTAAAACCTTCGACACCCAAAAGTCAAAATTTGAAACGTTAGGTACCCACGAGTGTATTCTTCCTTAAATTTTTTTATTATAAATTCTATTATTAAATTAGGCATCCCGAACATTTGTGATATCTTTTTTTTGTTCCAAACATAATATATTAATGAAGATAGAAAACGAATACAAATCAACCTATCCCTGAGGGATAGGCTTCAGTTCTGGAATTTAAAACTAACCTACTAGGGTTACCACACAAGTGTGGACCAAGAGTGTTGCTAAGGAGCTTACTCTTGGCTACCCCATCGGCTAAACTATTCCTATCTCTACTAAACCATTTAAAGATAGGCTTACAAATTTCTGAAACAAAGTAAATACTCTTAATAATATTAAAAAATTTGGGAATATGAATAAAATTGTTTAACTCTAACGGAAGCATCACTCTCTGGCAGTCACTTTCTATAATCATCCTTGAGTCTTTCAAATCACGGGCAATTATACAAGCTTTAAGTATACCTAGAGCTTCAGCTTCAATTGGAGATTCAGCGCATATATCCCAAGCTTTGTAATCCAAAACCTTGCCAAGATAGTCCCTGCTAACACAAGAGATTACTGCTTTATTATTACTATAAGCTGCATCACAGTTAAGTTTGATAAAATTCTTTGGTGGAGGGATCCAATTCTTATCACATTCCACTGTATTGGTAGTATTACAGTTATTCCCATTTTCATGGGGTGAAGGTAACTTATTATTATTTTTTCTTCAGTTTATTATTAACATCCTTAGGATAATTGGTAATTTTTTATTCATCCCACTCGCAATTAGCTTTTCTTAAGACAGGTAAAGGGTCAAGCTTGATATGCTTATATTTAAAATCATTTCTGGCTTTCCAGATATGCCATAGTAACACACATAACTTTTCCATAACATAATTATTACCAGCCTTTTGACTTTTCAAACCCTCATATATATTTTCCATCCAAGAGTCCATTCTAGATGAACTCTGGTTGCAAGTATGGATGTTAAATTCAGATGCAAGCCAAATAGCTCTTGTCTATTCACAATTTAATAACAAATGTTCTGTATTATCCACCTCATTGTTACAAATATCACATAAGGGAGAATTAATAGCCTTTTCTTTTATAAACATTCTCATTAGTGGGTAACAGATTTTTTAAGGGCCCTCCATATAATTTTTTTAATTTTAGGCGCAATTTTTAAGTTCCATATCATTATCCATATATCAGTAGGTATTTGGTGAGATGAGGAAGGTTTTGTTATGTTTTTGTTATTGGTTTTTATATCTTGCGCTTTTTTAAGTATTTGGTAACTCTTTTCAACAGTATAAAGTCCATCCTGATCTATATTCCAGTAGGGTGTATCATTCCCTCCAAAGAAAGGGATGAAAGTATTTAAAATTCTCCTTGCTATCTCAGAATTAAATTCTTCATTGATAATTCTTTCATCCCATTTTCTATCATTGTTTTTCATAAGGTCTTTCACTTTGGTAGCTATTCCTTTATTAGGTTTAATACTTTCATTTGTGTTGTTTATCCATATGTCTTTATGGATATTAATTGTGTTACCATCACCAATTTTTAGTCTTATATTATCTTTAATAATATCTCTTCCACTCAATAGACTTCTCCAACCCCATGAGGGTGAGTATCCTATTTGAGCTTCAAGAAAGGAGACATTTGGAAAATACTTCCCTTTTAGTACTTTAAATAAAAGAGAATCTTGTTTATTAAGGATATTCCAAGCTTGTTTACCCAAAAGAGCCAAGTTCATAAGGTGTAAATCCCTGAAACCTAAGCCCCTGAGTGTTTGCTTTTAGTTAAGGTTTCCCACTTTCCCAATGAACTTTTTTTTTTTTTTACCATTACTGCCCCACCAAAAGGTGGAGATTTGTGAAGTAATGAGGTCACATATTTTTTGAGGAATAAGGTATGAAGACATGTAGTAATTAGGTAAACTTTGTAAAACAGATTTGATAAGAATTCCTTTACCTACAGAGGAGAGAAAAAGGTTTTTCCAATTCTCGGTCCTTTGTAAAGTTTTTTCTACAAGAGAGTTGAGATCTTTAGCTAAACAGGTTAGAGTTTTTTCAGAAATAGAAAGTATAATGTAGGCTTATATATGAAAAATAAAATAATTATAAGAAGTCGGGTTGACCCCCGACATATTTTTAAAAAATACTAATTCGATCACAATGGTCGGTTTTAACATTTTTATCTTTCATTCCGACATTGGCTTAGGATCTTTATTCTCGGGCTAGTCCAACTCGGCTGGGTTGACTCGGTTTGTTTTTTTATATCTGGTTGGTTGGTCAATGCTATACCTGACTATGTCAAGCAGTCAACGTTATCTTTTCTCCAAGAACAAGCATCCAGAACGACGTCGCAATTCAAGTTTTAATCTGCGAGAAAAAGAAAACGTAACTTGAACCAAAAACAAACCAGCAAAAGAAGTAAAAGGAAGTGAGATCAAATCATTCGTATCTCTCCAAAAAAACTGGATAATTTTTTTTCCCTTATTGGATTGTTTGAATAGTTTGGATGGCAGAGAACGATGATGTTAAGTTAGCGAGTGATGACATAATGCCCGTAGAAGAAGAAGTTAAAGCAGAACTGCCACCGACGCCGGCGCCGGAGAAGAAGCCTCTGAGCGGAGGCGGAGGATGGGGAGGTTGGGGATTCTCGCCGTTGTCTTACTTAACAGATCTTC
The DNA here is from genome assembly GCA_029959085.1 of Nemophila menziesii. Taxonomy (NCBI): domain Eukaryota; kingdom Viridiplantae; phylum Streptophyta; class Magnoliopsida; order Boraginales; family Hydrophyllaceae; genus Nemophila; species Nemophila menziesii. The sequence continues at coordinate 35,769,210 of JARWIR010000007.1, read as the reverse complement.
AAAAGGCCGCTACTGTTGCTGCTGAAGAGATCTCTCGCAATGTATGTATATCTCATATACTTGATAAAATCTATGTATGTATGAGTGCACGTATATATTTGCAGTTGAGAAAATGTAACTATTTGATATTTCTTTCTTCATTTGTATATTTTTCTTCGATTATCGGCTACTTCTTTCAATACTTTTCCAAAAATGTATAACTAAAAGATAAATGTAAGGATTTTCTAGTTTTAGATATAATCTTTTGGGTTCATTGCACAATTGGTCCCTGTATTATGGTAATAGCAAATATATACTCGTGCCCGTGTTATTTTTAAACGCTGCACCATTGGTCCCTGTAGAGGAGTAGATTTGTAACGTTAGCGTATAACACGATTATATTGACATCTTTTGAAACACCGAGGTTATTTGGCTATTTTGTATAACACAGGGACTAATGGTGCAATTTACCTTACTTTACTATCTTTATGCTATTGCTGAAGGCTGATACTAACCACATTCCAGTGCCCAAAGCTTCTGATAGCGTTGTTTTAAAGATTCTTAAACAACATCTCTTATAATTCTTTTCATTTGATCCTTTTCCATGTGGAAAACTAGTGTGCATATTGCGTGAGATTTAATTGCATTATTGGTCCCTATGTTGCTTTTATTATTACAGGCAGTTGAAGTAGCTAAAACTGCAGCAAAGAGCCTTTCTGATATGCAAAATGCAGAAGAAGAGGACTCTGAATCCTCTAACGAAAATGACAAAAAAGTCCTTTTAGTTGAAGAGGAAAGTGATGATGATGAAGATCATAAGAAGCGAAAAGCTGCCCTCGACAAACTAGAAAACGCGAGTGAAGATTCTTTCCTTGGTCAGGCATGTTGAAGATGCGTTTATTTTACTGTTATCATCAACAAGTTATATTAATGATTTTTTTTTTTGTTTTTTTTATGTGTTTTCACTAATGTATTTAATATGAACAGGGTATTAAGGCTTTGGATGACACAGTGGAGAATTTAGCTTCAGGAGCTTGGGAAGCACTAGGAAATGCATGGAGAGGGGGTTCAAATCTAGTTCACAAGTATGTATGGGAATTTTAATTTATTTACATAAAATTTCTTTATAATCTTTTCTTGTTAAATCTAGGATTGAGAATTCTGCTGTAAATATAGCTGAATCAATTCAAAGTGGTGGTTTACCAGCTGCACCACCTTCTCTAATTGAGGTATTATATTTTTTTATTTTAGATTGTTTTATTTTTTTATTATTAAATTATAAAATCTATATTTATAGACAGGAAAAGCTTTTACTGCAAAGGGAATGGAAGTTCTTGAGCTAATGGGTAAAGAAACTATGGATCTTCTAAGCATTGAAGTTGATAAAGATATTAAAGAAACTGAAGGGAAGATTAATGAAGATCAATTACTTGAGGAAGTTACATTTGATCGATACTTCTATATCTATGGAGGTTCTGAGCAATTAGAGGTAACTTTGCCTTTTTGTTAAAAATTGTGCAAGAAATTTACACAAATCTTAATTTACAGGAGCTAGAGTCATTATCAAACCATCACACTCTATTATATAATCGTAGAAAAACCAAGCTTTCATTTGAGGAAAAGTCTTTATTTGATGCGAAACTTAAAGAGGTACAACAGATTTTTGACTTGAGCTTTGAAGTTGATGAAAGTGTTAAAGGGAAGAAGCTAGAGAATACAAGTGGGACCAGTATGGATGAATTGAAAAAGCTTTATGATTCTAGTCTTAGCAAAGTTGCTGAGTTGGCTGCAGGGTAATATTGTCTTTTATAATAGTTAACAAAAGGATTTGTTTGAAATTTCATTATGTCTGAATTTTTGCAGTTTTGAGAAATCCTTGTCTGGATTAGGTCCAAATGATATAATTCAAAGGACTCCTGGGAGGCTAAATTCTCTTCACTCAGAGGGTGTACACGTAAGCATATAAATGTGTTTATTTATACTTTAGGGAAATTTTGTGAGTAAAAAATGAAATTATTGCAGAGACTTTCAGAAATGTGCTGCTTTGCAATAACTCATCTTCTAATGCTTGGGAATTCAATTATATCCGATGCAAATAAAGCTCAAGACCATGAAGATTCTGTTCAAAGAGCTATGATGATACGTATAAATGCACAATCAATGAATGGAAATCTAGAAGCAGTTTCTAACTGTTTTATTACAGGTAATTATTAATATTAAAAAGATTGAATGAACATGTAAATAGTAGTGTAATGATGGTTTAAATATAATATGGTGTGTAGGTATATCAGATGTAGCTGAAGCATGTATAGCAGCAATTAAAGGTGCAGCTGCTGAGTCACATAATAGCTCTCAGACATTGATACAAGAAAAAGCTAGTTTGTTTTCTGAGAATCTTCGTGCTGATTATAAGACAGCTGTTAGTAAAATACAAGATGGGCTTCAGTTTTTGTCTTATGTTGTTCTTTCGACCTCAATTCCTGCTGCTTAAATTTGAATATTTGTTTTGGCTATATGTAAATAGTTTGTTTAAGAATTTGGTTTTACCTGTATGTTTTTTTTGAGATTTGTTATGTGTTTATGACACGACTTTTCCCACTGTTTTTTTTCTGAAAGGGAAGATATGGATGTAATGTGTATTACTAAGAACTCTGTGAGCATACGCAAATTAAAACAGTTGTTCTATAACTTTGGTTTGGTTTATACGATTTAGATATTCAATGGTGACATTTTGGCGTAAAACTGTCTATTTTCTTGTAGTGTAAATTATTCTAATGTTTTGTCTCAAACATGACATTTTAGCCATTTATAATTTCATTCGTGATAAAATTGGCTTTGACTCACAAGCCAAGCTACATAATTAAACTATGTCTGTTTGCTGAGATATTATAAATGAGATTTAATCTATTAATACATATAAGACTTTTTTGTTTTGACTAATTTAGATTTGAGCGATTCCTAAATAGTTTGTTTCATGAAGACTCCAACTGAGGTCCTCGGAAGATAACCATTCCACTCATAACCATGGAGTATTAAGTACTTTCGTATTTGATGTTGATCCCTCAAATAGACTTTTCATACATGTTGGCCAGATATTCCAATCTGTAATGAAGACAAAAGCCGGAGAAATTTCCATTTCGTATATGTCGATACATTTTATGTCATACTATTTATTACTTTTATATTGTCTCAAATCATACACCATTGTGTTATACTTATATAAAGGAGAGACATATACGTAATGCACTTTTTCCCTTATCATAGGTTTTTTCTTTTCACTGGTTTTCCTAGTAAGGTTTTTAATGAGTCGGTTTTAAAAACGTATCAAAGAATATTGTACAATTTTTCCTTTACTAAGATTTTGTCCCACTAGGTGTTTCTTAGAAAGATTTTATCGAGACATATTCTTAAAATTGAATATTCTAGGGGAATGCAAAATTCCAACTAACAACCAGAGTCTAAAGATAATGTTGCATGTATCACTCAAGTCAAAAGAGATTACACCAAAGGTGACTAAACTAATTACATCTTACCAAATTTCTCCTTTACACACGAACTCCAGACCATATGTGAAAGATATTTTCATTAAATTTTCTACAATCTGACCGATTTATTCACAAAGATATTCCTTACATCTACATTTAAGAATTTGGTACACATTATTGGCATGTGACAATTTCGAGATCTTTCGGATATCGACAAGAAAGGGAGACGTGCACTACACTCTTCTCCTCCATCAAAGTTTTTATCAATAGATATTTTTTTATAAAGGTTTTTAATAAGGTAGTTTTAGAAACGTATAAATAAATGTATTTTTTTCCTACTAAACTTTTAAGAAGGTTCTCCCAAAGACATATATTTAGAGATTGAATATCCAAGGAGAAGTAATATAAACCCTTATGTGGATAGAGTCAGTCAACCAATTGACTTGCAGTTCAACTCATAAACATTAAAATTTAGTTTACCTATTCTTTATATATAATAATCATTATTTTTTACACTTAATAAGATTATATTTTTTTTCGTATATTTGTTCTTACTTTATTTTTAAGTTTATTATTATTGATAATTTACTTCCAGTGAAATTATGTTACATTATTTATCATATATTTATAGGTGATATAAATTTTTGGTATAAATAATTTCTTAAACTATAAAAGAAGGTATAATCAGTTGATTGAGTCCCACATTTTTGACTGCCATATACTCGGACAACAAATACAAATATTAAGCAAGATATTAGACTTATAAGTTATAACAAAGATAAGAACAAATCAGGAAATGAATTAAGAAATAGCCGACGATAAAATATTGTTGGGATATTCAAAAAACTTTGTATTACACAACCATAACAACATACTTAAAGCAATTTTTATCATACAAACAACAGATTCAACACTCAACACATGAACCTTACAAAAATGGATATAGCATCATCACCTACCCGGGGTGATATGAATCATTACGCAAAACTCAAACAACCACTATCTCCAACTGGTGTCGGCCAAGAAGGAAGAATAAATGGAATAAGTTCATGAACAGAAATCAAGTCCATATTTGCAACAAATTGCAGATTTCCAGTAATAAGTTCACAAGACACTAATTTCCCAAAGCACTCAAAAAACAATATATTAGAATCTAAAGGATGAAAAGCCAAAGGTATAAGATCATATCCAGATAATGAATACTCATCTTCATCAAGATCCATACTAAGTTTCCAGATTTCAAGATTTCCCTCATGAACCAAACTCCACTCTCTGGATTCATAATTCATCAGCTCCCATATCCTGAGACCAGGACTTGATAAATCATGTGTCTCGCAGTAACGCATATTATTGCCAGAAACGCCTAAAAGCTTCCTAGTCAAATTTACATGCTCCCCAGGCGTGCAAATAAAACGAAATTGATTGCACCCATTTCTGGGATTGAATACAATGCAATCGTTGCCAAATAGCCAATGAGTATTACCGTTATAAATCACGGCCCTGGATGTTCCAGACGAGTGGATATGACGAGGACAACTCACTCTTGACAAAGACCATGTACTAATTTTGGAATCGTAAACCTCAAATTCAAGATAATTTGTGGGTGTTTGAAACGGTGCTAGACTCACAATCCAGAAATTACCGTGATTTTCTACTATGAATCCAAGATTTTGTTGCTCCTGATTACGATGTAGAAGAGGTGGAATAGTTATGAATTTGAGGGTTAGCGGATTCCAAACATGATAGAAGTGATGACTGTTTCGTTGAGTAGAACATGATAGTAACAGGCCATTGTGAGATGCAAGAAGGTTCAAACGACTATTTGGGCATTTAGTTTTATGGAAGTCGAAACAAAAGCCTGGAGTTGGAAAACCAGGATGGGAAAACCAGACAATTTTGCAAGTATCTGAGCGGCTAAAGATGAATCCCCATGGTGGGTTGTGAGAATTGTTGGTAATGTAGGAATGGACAAACAAGGGATGAGAGATAAGTGAAAGCCATCTTTTGGAGATACATTTGAACCTGAAAATTAACTCTATAGGCAACCTCTGGAGAATTCCTTCCAGGAATTTCATCAGCTAAAGATTTTGAGTCAGACATTTTCGTGCTTTGTGTTGTTTTGTCCGGATCTGAAAGCCTTCTTACGTGGTTTCCTCATATAACTTCTACTTCCTGTGAAACTCCTCATACATATTTCTTAAAGAGGATGTATTTATAGTTACATCCAGGAAGCGGAAGGAGTATGGGAATAGGAGTTTCCTACAAGGAAATGGTTTAATTGTTGGCTATTTCCAATAATCAAATTGGTATTTCTTGTTATAATTTAATGAGACTTATTTTGAGCATTGAAGTTGACAAAACCAACTTTTTATCCAAAAGAACTTAGTCATGGGCCAACATCGTTCAGGGGATACAATTTCTTATAAAGAATGCATTATTCAACTTGGTAATGGTCTCAATACGAATATAAGAGATCTTTCATTCTTGGAAAACCTGAGGAAGGTTCACAGTCCGCTGATACTTAACTCTTTAATGAGAATCTCTCTGGATGGAACCATGATTTTATCTGAAGAGGCTTCCCATCTTGGTTTGTAATGAAATACTTATTCCTTATTTTCAACTTAATCAAGATGACAAAATTATCTGAAAATACACAAAGAATGGTATATATACTACTAAATTGATTATCATGCCTTGCTCGACCTGGAACATCAAAAGAAAGGTCAATCATCAAAGGAAGCAAGTTCCACCAACCCGGAGATTCGGAACCTTGTGTGTCAATATAATATCCCAACAAAAATCAGGATTTTTAGGTGAAAATGCTGCAAGTGAGCCATCCCGACAAAGAAAACCCTAAAATCTAAAAGATATGCAAAAAGCGCAAATTATAAACGGTGTGATCATGAATTAGTGACACTCAAACACTTCTTAATTTATTGTCCCCTCTACAGGCTGGGCTCAAATGTTATGCAATCACGGTTGACAGAAACTGTTAACAAAAAATCATGAGTATCATTTAAGTTATTGAACGGTTTTCAGGAAACGGGTGAGATCGTAAGTTAATCACTGCTTATATTCTATGTACACATTGGAATATCGGGAAAATTAGGATGCAGGGTCTTTTTGAAAAAAAGAAAAGGAATCCGAAAGAAATAAAACTTAGAATAAACTCCCTCATCAAAGATAGCAATCAATTCAACTGTGTAGTCAACTGTAAGATTATAAGGATGAGAAAGACGCTGCCACATCAATCCATAATCAGATTCTTTAGGATGAGAATGATATTTACTGGTTCAGTCACGCATCGTTCATTAATTCATGGGATCCAACCATATCGCACATTAGCAGCAATAAGCAAGGAAGTATCATTCATGACGAAACCACATCTAATCGACATCATATTTAACATGGGCTCGTCCCTCTAAGGCTGAGATTGCCTTTTTGAAGATCAGCATCCCTCCGTCTTTCCAGAGCCTTTGTCTGTTTTGGTTTTATATTTTTGTATTCTCTCGAGATGGTGTTTCAGTTTCACCTTTGTGTTTTTTCTAGTTTGTAGTCTATACTTCAAATTATAATTAATTTATCAATTATTTCATAGTAAAACATGGTAATTAAAGTTAAATGTGTCTTTATTGTTATCCAAAGATAATCGAAGTCCATTAGACTTAATTCTTGCAACTGAAATTCACTTTAAACAAATCAGACTTGGACAAAAACTTTATGTGACCAAGGGTAAAGAACAAAATTGGGTATAAAGTATTGCATGAATTGTTGTCCTTTACTCAATTTTTATATGTTTTTCCCCATTTTTAGTTTACTAAGTTTTTTGTTTGAATTTTCATTCTATCCACACTTTTTTTCTCGATGAAAAGCTTTACTGTCTTATTCTCCAACCAAATTGGTTGGTAGAGTGTACGATGTGCTAGGAAGTTATATATTGCTGATGGCTGCAGGCAATGAATGCTATTCCTTAAAATACATCATTAATACTCGCTTACTTCTGCAAAGCCTTTTAGTTTTGCAGTGACATATGATGGTCTCTGTTGACAAAACCATGTACCTTTGTAGCCTCTTTATTGGATGCTTGTTATACTGTAGTATTGATTCTACTTTATGACTTGTTCAAATCAAACTACTACTCAAAATATGGTCTCCATTGACAGAACCATATACCTAGGTGAAAATTCAGTATTTTGGTTCTACTGTATGACTTGTTTAAACCAAACTACTCTATAAAAAATGGTCATTTGGAGTATAAATACTAACACATTACAAGTTAGAGTTTGACATCTGCTTTTCTATTGACAAAAAAGAAAAAAGAAAAAAGACATCTGCTTTTCTGAATAAAGGGATAAACATTAGTCAAGTATAACTATTTTTCTAAGAAGGTAGTTTTGATTAAATGTTTAGCCAAATCATGAATTTAAGAGTAACATTAATAAGATCATAGATTAGTAGTTGACATACAAGAAGCAACGTTAGGGAAAAATGGACAAGCTTCAGAAGCCAGGGTTGAGGCCGTAATAGGAACTTTTACCCCTTTAATCCTGCAGAAGTAAACTCTAGGAGGTTTATTAAAAAGTGGCTGATAGACACGAGTCTGAAAGGTTTTGAGAGCCAACTCATCGTTATCCTTCCTGGCCTGGAAGGTGATATAGTAGATTGTTCCAGACACAAACTCCGAATTTACCTTCTCAACCTCCACAACTTCATAATTCTCATCCTATACCCAAAATAACAATTAATAAAACATAGATGCTTGTAGCAGGTTAGCAGAAACAAAGAAAAAAAAAGTAAAACTTCAGTAATTACATACATTTTCAGAATTAAATTTCATGATACCCTTCTTCGCCAATCTATTAGCCAATTCAACAAGAGAAGGATCATTTTTGAAATTTTTGTTAGGCATGATCCAGGCCATTTCACAACTACCGGGATAGTCAATAACATCAAACCCCTGAGAAATCAATTGTAACATTATTATAAATACATACATTCGAAAAAATTATATATACTCCATCTGTTATGCTTAATCCTATCTCAAAGTTATATCAACATATTTATCGGAAAATATTTTTTGAACACTATCATATCTTTTCAAATCAAATAAAAACACAAGCATAATTGTTATTTTTGACTATATATATATGCGATTTTATTAGAAATATTGAAATAAGGTAAGGAATAGATACATCGCTTTCAAAAATCTGATTGCTGTATCGAATCCATAATTCACGATCCATCTTCTGGCCTATGGGAGCATAATCTTCTTCTGAGTCATAATCTTCCTCTGAGTCATAATCTTCCTGAGGGACTGCTGGAGCACAACCACATGAAGACAAGTCATAATCTTCCTGAGGGACTGCTGGAGCACAACCACATGAAGACAAGTTCTCCGCACAGCCACATGAAGATATGTCCTTCAATTTCTTCAGCGGTGATGGATTCTCATCTTTTTCCATAAGAGAGAATGATTCGGCCATTTTTCTACAAAATTAAACTTTTGCCCTTAATCTCAACTGTTAGGTCGGTTTTATAATGTATAGAAATGTGCTGGGCCCTGCAGTTACCTATCGACTGGATTGGGTTTTTTTTACGAGACGGGTTTTACAGCCCATACATTAACCTCCCCGTCACAAGATGTTATTATTGGAAAATTTACACAAATAACCTTCAACTATGGGCTGAAATCTTCTAACTAGGTTCTTTTTTTTGGGATAAAACGTTCATTCATCGAAAATTAGGTACATTATACAACATTTACACAAAATAAAAAACACAAAGATCAAACTTATAAAATCTATCATGATCCCGACATCTTAAACCCAAATCTTTCTAAACAGGAAACCTTCATCCACCTAACCGTAATAGAGAAAATAACGAAGACCAACAATCTCAAACTAATGAGAGGTACCGAATCACGATTAACTCCGTCAATCGTGATGTGCGGTAGTGTATAAAACACCACAATTTTTTTCAAATACCCCGCATGTAGGTTACCCCAGAGGATGGAGCAGGTAGGGGTTGATCAACTCAAGACTTCCAAGAAGGGAAGAGATCTTAATTTCATACTTCATTCTATTTCTTTACACAATCTTTGTCTATGCATATCTCTTTTCTATCCCAACAATCACTCTTTGCCAACAAATACCTTTTCTCCAAATGCGAACAAGTTATATCTAATAAAACTGACTCTTCAAAATGCGCAAAATCTTCATTTTCCATGTAATATGGGACTATATATAACATCCAAGTCCATTCCTCTTGCTAGTCCTAATCACCCATTTAACCTTTTTTTCAAACAATTTTTGCTAGGTCCATTAAATCCATCCTAGCATAACATCTTAATCCAAACAAATTTGATAAAAATTCAAACATTTTGTGTCCAACTCAGAAGCCCACTATCCAATATCAAACACATAATCTCAACCAAAAACAACCCTATCACCGTGACCATGGCCACCTCACTGCTCAAGGCACACTCAATTCCCAACGATCCTATCCATGTTTGATAACCTGACCACATCTAATCATATCCCTCTTGTGTCTAGAAATCCAAACCCATCCTTGCATCCCTTATACGTTGTTTTCGTACCACCACAGATCGTTATTACATTATTGTTGCACCACCACCCTCCATCTAGCCTTCCAACAAGCGCTACGTGTACTCCACATCCTAGCATATGTAGCCTTCGCCACCATCTGATCCACATGCATCATCGAAATCCATACCTGGCAAAACCCAATCGCCTAATTCGATGTTGGACAAGCATCACCAGTAACCACCTCCCCAACCCCGCCTTGGCTTCTCATCCCTGCAAATCCCGTTCCACCTTTGTCGTCCCTTTTGGCGATACCAGTACTCACGAAATCAACAGAATTTCAAAAATAGGACACCGTGGTCTCCTCTTATCCTCGTGTTCAACTCCATACTAAGAAAAGGATAGTTAAAAGATTGTGTGATTGCGTGACTGGAAGTTACAACTATCTGAGAAACAGGGAATATAACACATGAAACCATCTAATTTGGGTAGGAAAATCACATAAGACCTCAAATATATGCAGAAAAATCAATAAACCTAATCTAAAATACTTTATTTCTCTAAACTAGAGAGCGGTCCCTGATTATTCACTTTATCGAAGTCATTGTATTCTAACTAGTTAACCTAAATTCTATTAAATTTCTTTAAAAGGACTCATTGTGTTGGAAGAAATATCAAATTCCTATTCTAGGATCGTGTATGAAAGAAAAATGACAAGGAAAGAACAATAATATTTTACGTGATTCGGAAAACAATGCATACACACACCGAGTAATTCACTATACTCACTTACACTATTACTACTTGTTTGTGTACGAATAAAATCCAAAAACCTCTCACAAGATAAAGAACATGAACTCTCACATTCACCCAAGACTTTAATCACAATAGGGTAGTTAAAGACCTTTGTTAAACTAGCCTATTTGATTCTTCATTTTTAGATCTCTTATTTCTAGCTTATTTTCTCTTTTACTTTAGTTTAACTACAAACTAAAGTAAAGATTGTAAATACTAAAATGTTTATTTGGGTTTTCAATTGATTAACAACTAAGATGATACAAAAATTAAGATTAAACTAATAATGATCATAAGTAAATAAAGAGAATAAAGATGAACTAAGTATGAGAAAGTTGCTTGAGAGACTGCTAATAATTATCTATGCCGTTAGTTAATCGTTCTATTGATGAGGGCGAGTTGGTGAATTTCGTATTAGCTGATATTCAACTATCCTTCTAAGTCTTGTCGGTAACTTAAAAGGCAATCTTTCACCATTAGAGACCCCTCTCGGTGACCCTTGATATGGTTTCCAATGGATTAAGTTTTTAACTATTGACTTCCTAATGGGAAGGCCTTCTGTTTCAATACCTCACATTAGGCGCCTATATGTTATATCCGCAGTTTAAAACCCCTGTCGGTGCCGAATTTAATTACTAAATCTACCTACTACTTGGCCAAAGCATAGGTAGGTGTTAGCCTCACCTTGTTTTTATTCCCGTTTTAATATTCGACAAATCATCATTTAAACTAAAATTCATTTGGTATCACTTTCAAGGTTTTCCAAAACCCCTCATTAGATTAGTTGTGTTTAAATCCTTGGACTTTAGCTTGAGATTCAAAAGAACAGTGCCGCGGTACACAGGACGAGACACGCGGTACACCGCAGAGCCACGGACCAGAGACGCGGTGCACAGGATAGCCCGTCAGTAAGCTAATGAAAATGCACGGTACACCGGACCAAGGCGCGGTACACCGGACTGAGGCACGGACCAGGGACGCGGTGCATAGGATGGTCCGACCAGTAAGCTTGAAGTTTAGACGAACATTTTCGCGGTGCACCGGACTACACCCGCGGTACACCGCAAGAAAGGGTTTTCTGCACTATTACTGGAGGACAAAGCTTATATCCGTTGGAGATAAAATAGATCCGTTAGATAGAAGCCTATTGACCGTTGGGAGATATTTTCAGCTATAAATTGGACCTCATTCAAGACACAACTCAAGCCTTCCATCTACCAATCTTAAGAGCAATTAATATTATCATTCAAGGAGGTTTCAAAGGAGCATTCAAGTCATATTCATTGTGAAGCTACATAGTTCATATCCACTCATCTAGGAGTTTAGTTACAAAGCTTTTATAAGCACCCCCAAACACTTTTTCCTTTCCTCTTAGTTCTTGTAATAGATTAAGAGAGTAGTGTGAGCATAGGTTTTATGCTTGGTTCCTTGTGTTGGTGATAACACAAGTGTATTTCCTTCAAAGGTTTTTGAAGTGGTTGTAAAGGGTTTGTAAACTTACCCGGTTAAGAGTTACGAAGATTAGTTGAGAATCTTGCAAATCCTAAGGAGGCTTCCTTAGGTAGTGGATGTAGGGAAACCGAACCACTATACATCGTTGTGTATCGTATTCTATCTCTACACTCTTTACATTTCCGTACTCTATATGCTTGATAAAATGCCTACATGAATAGTTTGATAATATTGTCTTTTAGGATTATCTAGTTCTTTACTATTTAGTTTGCTAAAACAATAGGATTCAAATTAGCTTTTAATTTTATTTACTTGAAATAAAATTAGCCGATTAATTTCTATTGTCCTATTCAACCCCCCCTTCTAGGACGCATATAGACTATCAATTGGTATCAGAGCCTAGCTCTATTGTACTTAATCGTTTCTAGAGTTAATACGATATGGATTCTAATCAACCGGAAGGTTCATGTTCTACTAGACCTCCGCTTTTTGTAGGAAAAGACTACTTTGGATGGAAAAAGAAAATGGAGATTCACGTCAAAGGAATTGATTACTTTTTGTGGCTTGCTATCAAGAAGGGTCCTTATATTCCTTACGTTACGGGTAGTAGAACGGAGGTGAAAGATGAAGATGATTACAATGATCAAGACATAGCTAAACTCACCAAAAACAACAAAGCTATGAACATCCTCATTAATGGATTAAGTGTCACGGAATACGCTAGAGTTAGTGAATGCAATTCCGCTCATGAGATGTGGCAACTCTTGGAGCTATCATATCAAGGAACGGAAGATATCAAAGAAACTAAGATTGGTCTCTTTATCACTAAGTATGAGCTATTTCGTATGGAGCCCGATGAAGCCTTAAATGTTATGCATCAAAGATTTTCCAACATTGTCAACACCTTGAAAACTCTTGGTCAAGAGTACACCAACAAAGAACAATGCCGAAAAATCTTATTTGCTCTTCCAAGAAAATACAAATCAAAAATCAACTCTATAAGAGACACTAAAGATCTTTCAAAAATGACGGTTCATGAACTCATTTGCAACCTCATGACGGAAGAGCTTGTGCTTGAAGAAGAAAAGATAAGAGATGATGAGGAGAAGAAGATTGAGAAATCCATTGCTTTCCATGCCTTGAGTACCAAGTTGAAAGAACGAAAAGAAAGGAAGGAAAGTGAAGAAGAAGAAAACTCACATGAAGAAGAAACTAGTGAAGATGAAGGAGTGGCTATGTTGGCAAGAGATATGAAAAAATTCATGAGATACAAACGCTTTGCCAAGAAAGGAAGTTCTTCCTCACCCTACAAGAAGAATGTTAGAGCTATCAAACAAGATGAACCCACTTGCTATCATTGCAAGAAAGTTGGTCACATCAAAACTTATTGTCCTCTTCTTCAAAAGGATAAACCTAAGAGAGCAATGCATGCTAATATCACTTGGGATACTCAAAATTCGGAGGAAGAAGAAAGTGATAACGAAAATGTTAATCTTGTTGCTTTTATGGGAAAACTTGAGAATGATGAAGATGCTTCTTCGGATGATGATACCGGTTCAACTCACTTTGCCTTTATGGCAAATCATGATGAGGTAACTCCTAAATCTAAACTCTCTTTATCTAATGATGATGCTAGTGAACAAGATATTCATGAGGCATTTGATTCTCTTTACAATGATTTTTTAAACTCTATTGAAACAAACAAAGTTTTAACAAAAGATTTAGAATTTGAGAAAAATAGAACTAAAGAGGTTTTGAAAGCTTTGGAAGATTGTCAAAATCTTTGTGATGAATGTATAGATGAAAATGAAAAACTTCATCTTATTGAGAAAAATCTTTTAGAAGAAAAAGCTTTGTTAGAGAAAAAGATAGTTGATCAAAATGATATTATATTAAAATTTACAAGTGGGCAAGAAAACTTGGATTTGATTTTAGGTTCTCAAAGAATGGCTTGTGAAAAAAGTGGTGTTGGATATGATCCATTCACTAACCAAAAACCCTTGAAAAATGTCTTTGTAAAACCAAAAATTTCAAATGAAATTCCATCCTCTTCAAAATCTTCTATCACTTGCACCTATTGTGAAAAACTTGGTCATGATGCATCTTATTGCTACTATCGTAAATTATTGGATTTGGGATCTCTTGTGCCAATTTGGAAAAGGCCCATATGGGTCTTAAAAAGAAAATCCACTAACCCTCATGGACCCAAACCGAATTGGGTACCTAAAGCTTAAATTATTTTTGTATGTAGGGATTGAGCATCAAGAATCAAAATATATGGCTCCTTGATAGTGGATGCTCAAGACACATGACCGGGAATCCATCATTATTTACACGTTTATATAAAACAAAAGGTAATAGAGTTACTTTTGCCGACAATACTAAGAAACGCGTTTTGGGTAAAGGTAACATTGGTAATATGAATTCTTTACTTATCTCTAATGTGTTGCTTGTTGAGGGTCTCTCTTTTAACTTGCTTAGTATTAGTCAACTTTGTGATGTTGGTTTTAGTGTTAAATTTGAAGCATCTAGATGTGTTGTTTTCAAAAATGATGAGTTAGATACTATGTTTATTGCAAAAAGATCGGATAATGTTTTTGTTGTTGATCTTGAGAGTCTTATGTCTAAACATATTAAATGCTTATCCGTGGTAAATGATAGTTGGCTTTGGCATAGACGTTTAGGGCATGCTAGCATGGATTTGATTTCAAAATTATCTAGAAAAAATCTTGTTGTTGGTTTGCCTATTTATAAATTTGATAAAGATAAATTATGTGATGCATGTAAACTTGGTAAACAACATCGTTCATCTTTTAAATCCATAAATAAGGTCATCACCGTTAGGCCACTTCAATTATTGCATATGGATCTCTTTGGTCCCGTTGATGTCACTAGTCTAGGAGGATCTAGATATGTCTTTGTTGTTGTTGATGATTTCACTAGATATACATGGGTGATGTTCCTTGCTTTTAAAAGTGATGCCTTCAATGAATTTGCAAAACTTTGTAGAAAGGTGCAAAATGAGAAAGGCTACTCTATTACATGCATTCGTAGTGATAATGGTAGTGAATATGTGAATTCTCCTTTTGTGCATTTTTGTGATGAATTTGGGATTGAGCATAATTTTTCGGCCCCTAGAACTCCCCAACAAAATGGGGTAGTGGAAAGGAAAAACCGAACTCTACAAGAAATGGCTAGAACAATGCTAAAAGAACATAGCTTGCCTACATACTTTTGGGGAGAAGCCGTTCATACGGCTTGTTATGTGTTAAATAGAGTTCTAATTAGACCCCTTATTAAGAAAACCCCTTATGAGCTTTGGAATGGTAGACCACCAACTATTGCTTATTTTCGTATTTTTGGGTGCAAATGTTTTATCTTAAACACTAGGGACTATTTGGGAAAATTTGATGCTAAATCGGATGAAGGTATTTTTCTTGGTTATTCCACTAAGGGAAAAGCCTATCGTATCTTCAACAAACGTACTCGTACTATTGAGGAATCTATGCATGTTGACTTTGATGAGACTAATCCTTTTTGTATCAAGAAAGTAGTAGATGTTGACTTACATGAAGATACTCCACAAGATCAACCCTTAGAATCTCCTACTCAAGAATTAAAATCTCATGATGAACCTCCTAAGGAAAATGGTCAAGTCTCAAATGAAGCTAGTACGGATTTACCAAGGTGTTGGAAACATATCAAAGATCACCCAAGTGAATTAATTCTAGGTGATCCAAAAGAAGGTGTTACCACTCGCTCTCGTATTATTGCTCTTTGTGCTCATCAAGCATTCTTATCTCAAATTGAGCCCAAGAATATTAAAGAAGCCTTGCTAGATGATCATTGGATAAATGCTATGCATGAGGAATTAAATGAATTTGAGCGTAGTAAAGTTTGGACATTAATGGAGAAACCAATTGGCCCTACTATTATTGGCACTAAGTGGATATTTCGCAACAAGCTAGATGACACCGGTATTATCACTAGAAATAAAGCAAGGTTAGTTGCTCAAGGATACAATCAAGAAGAAGGTATTGATTTCGATGAAACTTTTGCTCCGGTAGCTAGACTTGAATCTATTCGTATGCTACTTGCTTTTGCTTGTTATATGAATTTTAAACTTTACCAAATGGATGTCAAAAGTGCTTTTTTTTAAATGGTTTTATAGACGAGGAAGTCTTTGTTAAACAACCACCGGGTTTTGAGGATCCAAAATTTCCAAATCATGTTTTTAAACTTTCAAAGGCTTTATATGGTTTAAAACAAGCACCTCGTGCTTGGTATGAACGTTTAAGCAAATTTTTGTTAGATGATGGTTTTAAAAGAGGAAATATTGACTCCACTTTATTTATAAAAAGGTCTTCAAAAGATATCCTTCTTGTTCAAATTTATGTGGATGATATTATATTTGGTGCTACTAATGAAAATCTTTGTGAGAATTTTTCTAAAAGCATGCATAAGGAATTTGAGATGAGCATGATGTGAGAATTGAATTACTTTCTTGGACTTCAAATCAAGCAAATGAAGGATGGCATCTTTGTCAATCAAGCCAAATATACAAAAGAATTGATCAAAAAATTTGGACTTGAAGATGCAAAGGAAATTGGAACTCCAATGAGCACATCCACAAAATTAGACAAAGATGAAGATGGTAAAAATGTTGATGAGAAAGTATATCGAGGTATGATTGGTAGCTTACTTTATTTAACCGCTTCTAGACCCAATATTATGTTCCCCGTGTGTCTTTGTGCTAGATTTCAATCCTCTCCTAAAGAATCCCATCTTAGTGCCGTTAAGCGTATTTTTAGGTATTTGAAAGGAACCCTTAGTCTAGGACTTTGGTACCCAAGATTTACCTCTTTTGAGCTAATAAGTTACTCGGATGCCGATTATGCCGGTTGTAGACTTGATAGGAAGAGTACTAGTGGTAGTTGCCAATTCTTAGGTCAATCCCTTGTTTCTTGGTCTAGTAGAAAACAAAATAGTGTTGCTTTATCCACGGCCGAAGCCGAATATGTTGCGGCCGGAAATTGTGTGACTCAAATTCTTTGGATGAAACAAACCTTACTAGATTTTGGCCTAGAGTATGATCGTGTTCCCATTCGTTGTGATAACACTAGTGCTATCAATCTTACCAAAAATCCTATTCAACACTCTAGAACAAAACACATCAAAATCCGCCATCATTTTATCCGTGATCACACTCAAAAAGGGGATATTGTACTTGAATTTGTCACTTCGGAAAATCAACTAGCCGATATCTTTACTAAACCTTTGCCCCAAGATCTTTTTGAGAAAATTCGTTGTGAGATTGGCATGCAAATTCTCTAACCTTCTTATCATGCCATTATTGTTTAGTGCTTTTTGTGTATATTCTCTTGTTGCTAATATTTTCTTGATGTTATAGGGTCCTTGAAGCTTCAAAATTGTTATCCATTTACCTCTTTAGTCCTTGTTTTACTCAAAATGTGTTTTGGCCCCTTAAAATTTTCAAAAATCGTATCATTAGTTCTTTTTGTTGTTGACAAAGGGGGAGAAATTTTAGTTAAACTTTTTCAAATGCATTTTGTGAGGGGGAGTTTTATAAAAACTCTAGTGATTAGGTTGAGGGGGAGTTTTTGATCAAAACTTAATCTTAGGCATCCTCAAAAGTTTATGATTTGTCAAACATCAAAAAGGGGGAGATTGTTAGCCTCACCTTGTTTTTATTCCCGTTTTAATATTCGACAAATCATCATTTAAACTAAAATTCATTTGGTATCACTTTCAAGGTTTTCCAAAACCCCTCATTAGATTAGTTGTGTTTAAATCCTTGGACTTTAGCTTGAGATTCAAAAGAACAGTGCCGCGGTACACCGGACGAGACACGCGGTACACCGGACGAGACACGCGGTACACCGCAGAGCCACGGACCAGAGACGCGGTGCACAGGATAGCCCGTCAGTAAGCTAATGAAAATGCACGGTACACCGGACCAAGGCGCGGTACACCGGACTGAGGCACGGACCAGGGACGCGGTGCATAGGATGGTCCGACCAGTAAGCTTGAAGTTTAGACGAACGTTTTCGCGGTGCACCGGACTACACCCGCGGTACACCGCAAGAAAGGGTTTTCTGCACTATTACTAGAGGACAAAGCTTATATCCGTTGGAGATAAAATAGATCCGTTAGATAGAAGCCTATTGACCGTTGGGAGATATTTTCAGCTATAAATTGGACCTCATTCAAGACACAACTCAAGCCTTCCATCTACCAATCTTAAGAGCAATTAATATTATCATTCAAGGAGGTTTCAAAGGAGCATTCAAGTCATATTCATTGTGAAGCTACATAGTTCATATCCACTCATCTAGTAGTTTAGTTACAAAGCTTTTATAAGCACCCCCAAACACTTTTTCCTTTCCTCTTAGTTCTTGTAATAGATTAAGAGAGTAGTGTGAGCATAGTTGACAGTCCTAGAGGGGGGGTGAATAGGATTACTAATAAGATTAATGCCTAAATAAAAAATCTTTTGGACAATTATAAGTTTAAGAAAGAAACTTCTAAGTCAACTAATATATCAAACTCTTAAGGGATCATGCAATGGATAAGCTAAGAGGTTCGATATATAATTGATACAAGTAAAACGAGTTTCTAATCTCTAACTACTCTAGATGGCAATATGTTAGATAAACTAGATAATCAATATCACAATATTCATACTAGCATATTATCAAACATATAAAGTGCGGAAAGTAAATAGAGTAGGGATAGAAAGATACACACGATTTATAGTGGTTCGGTTTCCCTACATCCACTACCTAAGGAAGCCTCCTTAGGATTTCAAGCTTTTCACTAAGCTCCCGTGTCTCTCTTAACCGGGTCGAGAACACAATAACCCTTACAACCTCTTCGATAACACGAAGGACAAACACTTGTGCTATCGCAACACAAGGACACCAAGTATACTCCCGATACTCAAACACTTATGCTATCTCAACACAAGGATACCAAGTATACTCCCTATACTTGAATTCTCTCTTAATCTATCTATTACAAGACCTAGACTTAAGAGGATAGATACAAAGTGTTTAAAGGGGTGCAAACAACTTTGCTAGATAATCTCCTAAAGAGTATATATGACTATAAGCTTGTAAACTCCTCTTTGAGTAGATAATAACTTTGATAGCTCCTTGGATTAACTCCTTAATTGAGTGGATATGAACTATGAAGCTCTTGACACCTTCTTGGATGATAACAATTAAGCCCCTAAGTGTATATGGGTTGAAGGTGTGTTTGTAGCCTTGAAAGACCTTCAATATATAGCTGCAAAATGCTCCCAACGGTCATATAAGCTTCTATCTAACGGATCTATTTTCTCTCCAACGGATATAAGCTTTGTCCTCTAGTTATAACGCAGAAACCCTCTCTTGCGGTGTACCGCGGGTATGGTCCGGTGCACCGCGTGAATGATTGTCTTCAATTCCAGCTTACTGTTCGGACTATGCCATGTACCGTGATCCTGGTCCGTGCGTTGGTCCGGTGTACCGCGCTTCTGGTCCGGTGTACCGCGTAAAACTTCTTAACTCTCTGGTCGGACTAGTCTTGTATACCGCGCCTCTGGTCCGTGGCTTTGCGGTGTACCGCGCTTTCGTCCGGTGTACCGCGTAGAAACTTAGCTCTCTGGTCGGACTGGTCTATGCACCGTGCTTTGGTCCGTGGTATTGCGGTGTACCGTAGGTGTACTCCGATGTACCGCACCAAAGGTTTAAAACACCTTCTAGTGAGTATATCTTTTTCTATGATGCTCGGATTAGAAAGCTTTCTTCACGAGAGTTGTAGAGGACATCATTCTTATACACTTTGTAGTTGATCACTAAAGCTAATTCTCAATGTACACAAAGATAAAGTTAATAGCATTTGTATGAGAATTAGTTTCTTAAGATAAAACAATAAAGCTTTGATCTAAATGATAAAGATGCTCTTTTTGATGAATTAGAGTGCAAGATAGAATAGCACACTAAACACAAGAGGATTTGTCACATTAAAACAACCTATTAAGGGAGGCTATATGCCAACAATCTCCCCCTTTTTGATGATGACAAATCCTTCACTAAAACACCTTAGGAATGATATGAAAGAATAAGCTCTTATCAAATATAGCTCCCCCTCACAATAAGCATTTAAGTAAACATGAATATAAGATGTGAAATGCATTTGTGAGTATTTAAAAGTGCAATTTTGAAAGTTTTAGTGCACATATTTCTCCCCCTTTGTCTTCATCAAAAAGACGGGATAATAAGATCAAGCAAATAATCATAGAAGAGCTAAAAACTCAAGTGAATAGATTTTTGAAACACAACATAGAGAGATCAAAGGTTAAAGAGCAATTAAAACATTTTAATTTGAGATGCACAAAGATCAACAATTGCAAAGCATAAAAAGGATAAGGGATGGAGACATTTTACCAACTTCTTGATCGATAGGTTTTCATCTTATAAGCTTTCTAACAATGCAAACGATTAGTGCAATTATAAGATAAACGATTAGTGCAAACGATTAATCTAGCATTTTAGTTTTTAAAGATAATTTACTGAAAACTCCCCCTCACGAAATGCATAGAGTGTTTGTTTCAATTTTGAAAAGTTTGACCAATAATTTCTCCCCTTTTTACCAATAAGAATATTTGAATCAATTTTAAGAAATCATGGGGTAAATTGTCATTTTTGAAAAGCAAAAGGGTCAAGATGAATTTTCCAAAAGTTTAGGGACTAAACGCAATTTTGAAAAACTTCAAAGGACCTAAATGTAATTTTCAACCATATGAAGAACTAAGATTAATTGAACAAACTAAAGGGACTATAAAACAATATAGAATAAGATCAATGAATGATGCAATAGTACCTATATCATCAAAGAAAATGTTAGCACCATTAACACATTTAAATAAATATCCGAAACATAAAGAATAAGCATCTAACATATAACATACATATCCAATAAACCAAGTTAGACACATAGCATCCTAAACCAATTATCCAAATATAGCCAAGTAGCAATAAAATCCTAAATAACCAAAACAACCACAATAATGACCAAGTAGGATAATATGAAGATTAAAAACACCCAAAGAATAATTTGAAACCGATTTTAAGAAATATAGGGGTAAAATTTAAACTTTGAAAAGTATGGGGGTCAAAATGCATTTTTCAAATGTTTAGGGACTAATTGCAATTTTGAAAACCTTCAAGGACCTAAGTAAACTTTCTCAAGATAATAGGGACCAAGGTCTAATATTCAAGCATAAGAAGGCTAAATGCAACTTGTTCAAACTATAGGGATCTAAAATCAATATTTTTCAACCTATAGGGATCACAATGCAATATTTTCAACCAATAGGGACCATAATGCAAGATAGAACAATAAACCCCAAATCGCTTAGAAATATTTTAAAACAACTAAAAACGCTTTTGTTTTGAAAAGATACAACGTGGAAATCCCGAAAACACATAAAGCAGTTTATTTCAAAAATACCCCTATGTTTTCTAAAAAGTACAAAGAGACCCAATGTAAAAACTAAGCAATTTTAAGCATGAAAAGGTCAAGTTATACAAGATATTAGCACAATAGGGCATAAACCATATAAGCACATAATGAAGCACATCATAAAGATAGTAAGCAAAGCAAATTCATGCAAATGAGTTAATGACCAATAATGGATAGAATTCCCATAATACTATGCATAAAAACATTTTTGAAATGCTATGGAAAATGCAAAAGATTATCGGAAAAATATTTTGAAAAGCAATTTCGTTAAAAACTCACCCATATGAAAATGCAAGTTTGTGATCAAAGATAAAATAAGATTTGAAAGAGTAAACTAATATCTTTGATCTTTTTCCCTTTTATCAATCAATAGGCACTTTTAAAAAGATATAAGGACTAGTATAATAAAACGTGCAATTTATAATCGTTGAGGGACTAAAAATCAATTTCACATAGTAGGGACTAAAAATGCAATTTTTCAAAGATATGAACTAAAATGGCAAATTATACAAGTGAAAGATTATGAAGTCCAAACTATGACACTTTGGAGAAAATAATAACTATGAGGGGTCAAAGTGCAATTTTGAAAATTTAGGGGACTAAAAAGCAATTACCAAAATTCTAAGAGCTAAAGTGCAAAAACATCATTCATGAGAATTAGATGCAATAACACTAATAACATTTAAAACAATGATAAGAATCACAAGATAATATCCCAAGATAAAACATGATAAACACAACTAATCAAATCGCAACAAATGCATAAATATAAGCACAAGCCATAAGGAGGAACGCAAAGTAAATATACGAGATAAAGAAAGGAAATCACCGGATTTTCCTTTTTCGAGATTTGAGCGTTCTTTCGTATATTAATTCTTCCATTAGTTTCCTCCAAGCAAGGTAACGATCACCTACAAAGAGAATGGAGGTTGTGTAGAAAACAACACTTCCAAAAGATTAAATTCCAAATCGTTTACTCTACAAACGGTTAAGCTATTCACGTAGAGTTAGGCTCTGATACCAATTGACAGTCCTAGAGGGGGGGTGAATAGGATTACTAATAAGATTAATGCCTAAATAAAAAATCTTTTGGACAATTATAAGTTTAAGAAAGAAACTTCTAAGTCAACTAATATATCAAACTCTTAAGGGATCATGCAATGGATAAGCTAAGAGGTTCGATATATAATTGATACAAGTAAAACGAGTTTCTAATCTCTAACTACTCTAGATGGCAATATGTTAGATAAACTAGATAATCAATATCACAATATTCATACTAGCATATTATCAAACATATAAAGTGCGGAAAGTAAATAGAGTAGGGATAGAAAGATACACACGATTTATAGTGGTTCGGTTTCCCTACATCCACTACCTAAGGAAGCCTCCTTAGGATTTCAAGCTTTTCACTAAGCTCCCGTGTCTCTCTTAACCGGGTCGAGAACACAATAACCCTTACAACCTCTTCGATAACACGAAGGACAAACACTTGTGCTATCGCAACACAAGGACACCAAGTATACTCCCGATACTCAAACACTTATGCTATCTCAACACAAGGATACCAAGTATACTCCCTATACTTGAATTCTCTCTTAATCTATCTATTACAAGACCTAGACTTAAGAGGATAGATACAAAGTGTTTAAAGGGGTGCAAACAACTTTGCTAGATAATCTCCTAAAGAGTAGATATGACTATAAGCTTGTAAACTCCTCTTTGAGTAGATAATAACTTTGATAGCTCCTTGGATTAACTCCTTAATTGAGTGGATATGAACTATGAAGCTCTTGACACCTTCTTGGATGATAACAATTAAGCCCCTAAGTGTATATGGGTTGAAGGTGTGTTTGTAGCCTTGAAAGACCTTCAATATATAGCTGCAAAATGCTCCCAACGGTCATATAAGCTTCTATCTAACGGATCTATTTTCTCTCCAACGGATATAAGCTTTGTCCTCTAGTTATAACGCAGAAACCCTCTCTTGCGGTGTACCGCGGGTATGGTCCGGTGCACCGCGTGAATGATTGTCTTCAATTCCAGCTTACTGTTCGGACTATGCCATGTACCGTGATCCTGGTCCGTGCGTTGGTCCGGTGTACCGCGCTTCTGGTCCGGTGTACCGCGTAAAACTTCTTAACTCTCTGGTCGGACTAGTCTTGTATACCGCGCCTCTGGTCCGTGGCTTTGCGGTGTACCGCGCTTTCGTCCGGTGTACCGCGTAGAAACTTAGCTCTCTGGTCGGACTGGTCTATGCACCGTGCTTTGGTCCGTGGTATTGCGGTGTACCGTAGGTGTACTCCGATGTACCGCACCAAAGGTTTAAAACACCTTCTAGTGAGTATATCTTTTTCTATGATGCTCGGATTAGAAAGCTTTCTTCACGAGAGTTGTAGAGGACATCATTCTTATACACTTTGTAGTTGATCACTAAAGCTAATTCTCAATGTACACAAAGATAAAGTTAATAGCATTTGTATGAGAATTAGTTTCTTAAGATAAAACAATAAAGCTTTGATCTAAATGATAAAGATGCTCTTTTTGATGAATTAGAGTGCAAGATAGAATAGCACACTAAACACAAGAGGATTTGTCACATTAAAACAACCTATTAAGGGAGGCTATATGCCAACAGGTTTTATGCTTGGTTCCTTGTGTTGGTGATAACACAAGTGTATTTCCTTCAAAGGTTTTTGAAGTGGTTGTAAAGGGTTTTTAAACTCACCCGGTTAAGAGTTACGAAGATTAGTTGAGAATCTTGCAAATCCTAAGGAGGCTTCCTTAGGTAGTGGATGTAGGGAAACCGAACCACTATACATCGTTGTGTATCGTATTCTATTTCTACACTCTTTACATTTCCGTACTCTATATGCTTCATAAAATGCCTACATGAATAGTTTGATAATATTGTCTTTTAGGATTATCTAGTTCTTTACTATTTAGTTTGCTAAAACAATAGGATTCAAATTAGCTTTTAATTTTATTTACTTGAAATAAAATTAGCCGATTAATTTCTATTGTCCTATTCAACCCCCCCCCCCCCCTTCTAGGACGCATATAGACTATCAGTAGGATTAAATTATTTTCTTCCATATGTTTAGCTAAAACTTTTATTTCCCCTCAAAAACCTCTTGAAGGTCTTAGTCATCTTCCTCTTTCTAATTTAATGGCATAAGTATGCTCTACACTCGCCTGCATGAGGATCATGTACATCCGAAATTTCTAGATCCCTATTGGCATAAGATCATTAACTACGGTCCTCTCAATGCGGAAAGAAAAGTAATAATTTTATAATTTTAGATCAATCCAAAAGGACATATCTGAGTGCCTCTTAACGTTTGCAATCGTTAGGCAAGGATTGGGGCATGAGAACAAACTCCCTTCTTAATCAAACATAGCAATCAATTCAACGGCTGGATCAGGAGGATGAGAAACACGCCGCCACATCAATCCATAATTAGATTCTTCAGGATAAGAACGATATTTGCTGGTTCAGTGACGCATCGTTCATTAATTCATGGGATCTGTATCGCAGTAGCAGCAATAAGCAAAGAATTATCATTCATAACGAAAGCATATCTAGTCGACATCATATTGAACATGGGCTCTTTCCTCTATGACCGAGATTGCCTTCTTGAAGATCAACATCCCACCGTCTTTTTAGAGCCTCGGCATGGTGTTTCTATTTGGGAACCTGTGGGGTGATTGAAGAGGTATTGGTTGTAATTTTGTTTTTTATTTTAAATAATATTTCCATTTCACCTTTGTGTTTATTCAGTTTTTAGTCTACTTCAGATTTTGATTATAATATCCATTACTTTATAGTAAAACATAGTGATTAAAGTTATAGGTGTGTTTTAATTGATCGTAAATCCAAAGATAATCGAAGTCCATTAAACTTTATTTTTGCAACTAAAATTCACTTTAAACAAATCAGACTTGGACAAAAACTCCATGTAACCACGGGTAAAGAACAAAATTGAGCATAATGTATTGAATGAATTGTTGTCCTTTACTCAATTTCTATTCTTTTTTCTGCCCCTTTTTAGTTTCCTAAGCTTTTTGTTTGAATTTCCACCCTACCCCGGTACCCCCACTTTTTTCATGATGAAAAGCTTTACGGTGTTATTCTCCAACCAAATTGGTTGGTGGTGGCTGCAGGCAGTATATGCCTTAAAATACATTATTGATACTCGCTTACTTCTGCTACGCCTTTTGGTTCTGCAGTAACCATTATGGTCTCTATTGACAAATCAATGTACCTTTGTAGCCTCTTTATTGGATACTTGTTATACTGCCGTATTCATTTTCTACTTTATGACTTGTTTAAATCAAACTACTACTCGAAATATGGTCTCTATTGACAAAACCATGTACCTAAGTGAAAATTCAGTATTGGTTCTACTTTATGACTTGTTTAAACCAAACTAAAAAATGGTCATTTGGAGTATAAATACTAACACATTACAAGTTAGAGTTTGAAATTTGCTTTTCTAAATAAAGTGATAAACATTAGTCAAGTATAACTATGTTTCTAAATAATCTTTTTCTAAGAATGTAGTTTTGATTAAATGTTTAGCCAAATCATGAATTTAAGAGTAACATTAGTAAGATCATAGATTAGTAGTTGACATACAAGAAGCAACGTTAGGGAAAAATGGACAAGCTTCAGAAGCCAGGGTTGAGGCCGTAATAGGAACTTTTACCCCTTTAATCCTGCAGAAGTAAACTCTAGGAGGTTTATTAAAAAGTGGCTGATAGACACGAGTCTGAAAGGTTTTGAGAGCCAACTCATCGTTATCCTTCCTGGCCTGGAAGGTGATATAGTAGATTGTTCCAGACACAAACTCCGAATTTACCTTCTCAACCTCCACAACTTCATAATTCTCATCCTATACCCAAAATAACAATTAATAAAACATAGATACTTGTAACAGGTTAGCAGAAACAAAGAAAAAAAAAGTAAAACTTCAGTAATTACATACATTTTCAGAATTAAATTTCGTAATTCCCTTCTTCGCCAATCTAGTAGCCAATTCAACAAGAGAAGGATCCTCCTTGAAATCATCGTTAGGCATGATCCAAGCCATTTCACAACAACCGGGATAGTCAATAACATCAAAACCCTGAGAAATCAATTGTAACATTATTATACATACATACATTTGAAAAAATTATATATACTCCATGTGTTATGCTTAATCATTCATAGTATCTAAAAGTTATATCAACATATTTTTCGGAAAATATTTTTTGAACACTATCCTATCTTTTCAAATCAAATAAAAACACAACATATTTGTTATTTTTTACTATACATATATATATATATATATATATATATATATATATATATATGCGATTCTATTAGAAATATTGAAATTAGGTAAGGAATAGATACATCGCTTTCAAAAATCTGTTTGCTGTATCGAATCCATAATTCACGATCCATCTTCTGGCCTATGGGAGCATAATCTTCCTCTGAGTCATAAGATGACAATTCCACAACGCCACATGAAGATACGTTAATTGGGTTGTTCAGCGATGATGGATTCTCATCTTTTTCCACTAGTGACGATGGTTCGGCCATAGAACACAACTTGTTAGTTTTTTCACAAATCCAAACTCTCTCCCTCAATCGTGATTGTTAGGTTGATTTCTCCTGTACATAGATGACCTGTATTAATTTTTCGGGTCGATTGGGCCTTAATTTAATTTAGAAGATAGTTCTACGTAGCCCATACATTAACCTACGAGATGCCATCATTTAAATTTCAAACATTCTAAAGACCCTTCTGAAATACCCTAGTAGAAGTAGGAGGTTTGGACCGATTCAAATACACAAATTCAGATTAATCTCTTCGGATCCGAAGGCTATTCTGACTCATAGAATCTGGACACTATTAAAAGTGGGGTTAGTAGAAGGTGGGATGGATATAATTTAGATAGAGTCGTAAATATTTTTTATTTTCTAATAATTGGTCATTAATATGAATCCCCATCTTAATTAATCCTTGGAAGGTTTTTGTAACCCATTTAGAATCGGATGACTAGCTATTTTGTTTATTCCACATTTTTTGCAGTTGGGGTAATATTTTGAAGATTATGGCAATCTTGCAAATTGTTTTATACATTTGGAACAAAAAAAAAGCAAATTGTTTTATACAACGGTCTTTTAGCTAATAAAATTATTTGATAGATCTATAGCTAGCCATGAAAAATCATAAATTGTTATGTACTCCCTCCGTTCCACTTAAATTGTCCACTTAGCTTTTCACATATATTAAGAAACATAATAAATGCATTCACCATTACAAAAATACCCCTAATAAAGTATCTTGATATCTTAATGTGTATTGGAAATATATATTTTAATATTTTAATAAGGGTAATAGTGGAAATAGTAGTAAAAAAAGTGTCTTGGATTTCTAAGTGGACAATATATTTGAAACATTAATTTTAGTAAGTGGACAATTTAAGTGGAACGGAGGGAGTACATTCAATTTTAGTAAGGGTAAAGTTCTCGTGTGTCTCTCTAACTATGCCTAAAGTGCACGGGCCGTCCCTGATTTTCATTTTTACCCTTTTACGCCCCTTATCTTCAACTTTTGTGACACTGTTAGTCCTTTTTCCATTATTCTGTCAGTTGACCGTTAGTCAACGCCACATGGCGCCACGTCACTGCCACCTCAGCGCCAACTCACCGCCAACCGCCTTCGTCATCATCGTCCCTAACTTTTTTTTTTTTTTTAAAAACCTTTGAAGGTTTGAATGTTTCAAACCTTCAACAATAGAGGAAAAATAAAAAAAACATTCTTTTACTTCCATGTTCTCCCACACCATTTCAACTAAATCTGGGTCATGTATTCTAACTACTTATATTAATATAAGTATAATTAAATAAAATGCATAAGTATATGAATATCTCAGGCATATTTGCAGAAGAGGAAAGTGAGGGTGTTGGTTCATCAGAAGAGGAGCAAGAAAATAGTGGCGGAGTTTCAAAAATGGATTTACGAGCAGAATATCATGAAGAATTGAAGACCCATTTGTTGCGAAAATATAATAAGAAATGGATTTACGAGCAGAAGATCATGAAGAATTGAAGACCCGTGGGTGTGATAGGCTATTTCCGATTACACATAGCACTCACCTGATTCTTGAGCAACCCATTAATCTCCTCGCCATCTTCACACCCAAATCAATTAAGCTTCATCATCGACAAAACCCAGACTCCATCACCATCTTCACACCCTCCACGGCAGCAGAACCCATCGCCCTTCCTTGCCTCATCATCTCCCTCCACGGCAGCGGAACCCATTTCGTTCCTTGATTAACAGATCTTACCTTCTCTGCTCACATTCATAACTTGAACATTATCAGAAACAACATTCATAACGGCTTTCCCATTCCTCAGAGCAATCTCGGTAAGTGGGACTTGAAATAGTACAAACATAGTTGATATCTTGTGGGACTTGAAATAAGTACTGAGGTTTCAACTTTCAACTCCTAATTGTGTTTGTGTACTCATATCAAAGCTTTGCCTTTGGGTTAGGTTTCTGAAAATCTTTAATCTCTTTGAAAGCGAAAGCAAAAGGCTCGATTGGTTTCATATCATATGGGGCGATTATTCAAGCTTTATGACTATAAAAGAAATATACATTGAATTGGTCTTCGAGTTTCATCACTGCTTAAATTGGGATTTCAGTGAAACAAAAGAATGGTACAAATTCAGACGGATTAGAAACCATGTCACCGATTCTGGAGAATTTCTTTCCCCAATCTTCGAAAGTTGGTAGTGTCACTGTTGATAGCTACTGTGTGGGGTGCTCACGGGTAGACACTAAGATGGGTATTTGGGGTAATTGTTGTGTGTGAGACATCTTTAATGAGAGGATAATGGGAAGATTAATGAACTTTGTGTTTTTTGTTTTTATTTTTGTTGCTTTGATAGAGTACTTGGGCTATGGCGGTTTTGCAGAGAGAGGATGGGGGTCGTTAGGAAGAAGGAGACGTGTCATAAAGGTTGGGCCAGGCTTTTTGAATTTAATTGGAATGAGATGATGAGGCAAGGAAAGGCAATGGGTTCCGCTGCCGTGGAGGGTGTGAAGATGGTGATGGAGTCTGGGTTTTGTCGATGATGAAGCTTAATTGATTTGGGTGTGAAGATGGCGAGGAGATTAATGGGTTGCTCAAGAATCATCTGAGTGCTATGTGTAATCGGAAATAGTTTATCACACCATTAGTTTTTTGATCTTTCCTCCATTGATGAAGGTTTGAAGCCTTCAAACTTTCAAACCTTCAAAGGTTTTTTTTAAGTTAGGGACGATGATGACGAAGGCGGTTGGCGGTGAGTTGGCGCTGAGGTGGCAGTGACGTGGCACCATATGGTGTTGACTAACGGTCAACTGACAGAAAAATAGAAAAAGGGCTAACGGTGTCACAAAAGGTGAAGATAAGGGGCGTAAAAGGGTAAAAATGAAAATTAGAGGCGGCCCGTGCACTTTAGGTATAGTTAGAGGGCCACACGAGGACTTTACCCTTCTAGTAATGCTTAGATATATTATAAGAAAGGAACAAATTTTACTTCGTCTATATATATATATATATATATTATCTCCTAAGCAAAATTGTGCATTTACTATAGATAGGAATAACAAACAAACACTCTAATCTTGAAAGAAAAAAAAATAAATCGTCTTCTCAAACCTCGGACAATTATAAGTCTCTTTTGTAGGTAGTGAAATCTTATAAGAACCGAAAATATGGTAAAAATTAACTAAAGAAGGCCAATATATGGAACTTGATCAAGAAGATATGTTGATTTTGCTGTCTTTGTTGATGTGGTTGGTTTGATAACGGTAGTATTAACGGCTTCAATTAAGACGACAACAAGATCAACAGCAAGTTTCGCCATTTCGAAGCACAAATCTAACTTTTGCATCACCATAGCTTGCTAGCTTTGAAAATCTCTTTAAGTTTCTTTTTTGTAACTTCACTGTTAAAGTATATCTATATATCATAAATCAATTTACGTGGTGATGTATTTATAGTGATTAGAGTCTGCGTGAAGGCGATTACTAGAAAATTAAGTTAGTGTTTTATCTGGCTTCTGGGTAGTTCACTAATTCCCAGCAGCAGCCATCGCTCTTCATAATATCTCAACAAACATGCCAACTAGGCAAACACGTTTAATTAATCTTTTTTTTTTCCAGAACAAAACAACTAGTATATTAAAACTATAGCAAAGTTTATTTTTAGTCTATTATTAGTAATATCTAATAGTAATAAGTGATGGCCTCCTTGACTTCTTCAGAATTGGTCATGTTTATATTTTGTAAATATATTATGATACTTTTATATAATAATTAGTTTTTTTAATATACTTAAAAGTTTAAGTGAACGATAGGATATGAAAGATTATTAACTTACATTGACAATATTATTTATACTACATTTACAATATAATTTTGGGTAAAATTCTTTTTGAGCTTTTATTTTTTTATGAAAATGCATTAGCGGTACCTGATCTTACAATGTCGATAATTGACTCTTTTTACATTAGTATTTTGTGACACCGTTAGCATTTTTTTCTATTTTCGGTTAGTTGACAAATAGTCAACGGCGCGTGACACCACCTCATCGTGATGTACCACCACCTCAACATGACGCCATCGTCATTTACACGCCATTACTTATTTTTAAAATATCACTATTTAAGTTTGAAGATCGACCAAGATAAAAGAAAAAAAATCCACTTCTTCATCGCTCTCCTGTACAAGAATACCTCGCCACGCTTGGTCCATTCTCTACCATGAAAACTGCCGCTCCTCCAACTGTCCAAGAAAACTGTCGCCATTCGTGTCCATTCTCAACCATCATCAACTGGCTTGGCTAGGCCATCAACAATAGAAGAACCCAAATTAAGGTATAAAAAAAATCTTCACACTACCTTCCAACACCAAGAAAATCGCCGCCACTCGGTAATAATGCTCTACCATCATCAACCAGCTTAGAGAAGAAACCAAATTAAGGTAAAAAATTGAATTGTCTTTAACCTAATCTCATCATTTTTACGATTTTTCAGAATTATCTGATTTAAGTATAAATACAGCCGTGGTGTTTATTTTTTAGAGTTTAAAAGTGAGTGTGATGAGATTAGGTTAAAATAAAGATCACGACTGTGATTATACTAAGATACTTTAAAAAAAATTAAAAGTGATGAGTTTAGGTTAAAAATATTTCCAATTTTTACTTTGATTTGGGTTCTTCACCAAGCTGGTTGATGATGGTGGAGCATGGTTCCCGAGTGACGGCAAATTTCTTGGTGTTGGAAGGTGAGTGGGAGGAGATTATTTTTGTAACCTTAATTTGGGTTCTTTGATTGTTGATGGCATAGCCAAGCCGGTTGATAATGGTGGAGAATGGACACGAGTGGCAGCAGTTTTCTCGGGCAGGTGGAGGAGCGGTGGTTTCTATGGTGGAGAACTGGCCAAGAGTGGCGGCGTATACCTATGCAGGAGAGCGATGAAGAGGTGGACTTTTTTGGTGGGTCTTCAAACTTAATTAGTAATAATTAAAAATTAAAAATTAATAATTATGTGTAAATAATGATGACGTCGTGCTGATGTAGTGGGTACGTAGCGTTGAGGTGAGGTCACGCGGCATTGATTAACGGTCAACTGATTTAAAATATAAAAATAAATAATAGTGTCACAAAATATAAACCTAAAAAACTTTTAACGATATTTTGAAAGCAAATATTACTAATTTATTTCCGTGAAAGTTAAAAAGTAAGGCGTGGTCTTTACCCTATAATTTCCTTATCATCATAAACATTGAAATGTTTGAGAGTATAACTTTAGTTAGACACTTTGACTGGTTCTAAATTGTGAACGTCGCTCAATAGGAGTAACTAATAATAATGGAAACAACCTTATCCATAATTGGTCGTATGATAATAGTTGAAGCTTTAGTGACCGTGTTGAAGCAAACCGTGTACGTGCGCACACATGTTGCAAATAAACGACACCACCATGTTGAATGTTATTTTGTTGCATTGGAGATTCAACTAATTTAGGAAAATTATTATCACATTCAACATTGGTAGTAATATTTTTAAGGATTATCTTGGAAAATAATTTTTCCTTTATCGCAATAGATGATTTATTGGTTTACAAATACATAATTTATGTAATTTATATGCTTGATATAATCATTAATTATATTCATGCCAAACGTTTCAAAAATATTATTTTCAGGCCAAACATATTCAAATGATTATTTTTAGACTATATTACTAATTTTGTAAAGTATTTCATAGATCTTAAAGATAATTTGTACACTCTAAATAGAGTGTTTAGTTTATTATATGATTAAAAATAATATAGTTTATTTGAAACGTTAAAATTATCTTTAAAATTTAAAAAATATTTCATGAAATTAGTAAAATAACTTAAAAATTGTTTTGAATATATTTTAAAAAAAAGATTTTAAAATATGCTTCTAGGCACATTTTTCTATAAATCCTAGACATGCCTTTTTTTTTCATCTCCGATGGACTCCTTTTCCACTTTCCAGCTTCAGACCAGCAACATCTCCTCCTTCCCAGCCAACCGAACTGCCATCTCCTTCATTTCCAATGGATATCCTTCCAAAACCACCACACCCCTCCCTTTTCCGATAGACTTCCGTACTGCCGCCTCCGCCTCCCTTCCGAACCGCCGCTTTCATCTACCCCACCTGCTGCACTTTCCCCCTCCCCTTCCTACATTCCTTTGCCTTTTTCCTCACCCCACCAAAAAGCCTCTAGCCCTCCCACACCTGTCCGTCTCATGTTTCCATTTGAACAGATCGCTTCATGCCTCTGTTCTTTCAGATTGCCTACTGTTACCGCGTTTCTGGCCCTTCTGTTTGTTAGGCCCAAAACAATGTGAGGCCCACTATCCAGATTCAAGCCGGTACCTCCTTCCTGAGAGCTTTTCAGAACCAGAACCAAGGTAGCCGATCTGCTTGGCCTTTGCATCAATTCGCTGGAACGCTTAGGCCAACTTGCGCGTGTAAAAGCTTCTCTGTCCACGTATGTACATCCCTGTACCTTGTTCTTATTAATATGGTTGAGAAAAGCAGTTGAGTTTTGATTTTAGAAACTTAACATCTATTTCAATTCATAAGGATTTTTTTTGTAAAGTGAGTAAGAAAGTGCCCACTGGTACTATTATTTACTTATTTATTTTGGTTTTAAAAACCACTTGTTTAGACTCCAAAAACAGAATTTTTGAAGAAATATTCTGTATTGTAATGGTGTTAACCCATTTCAAAACTTCAGATTTTATGAGTTTAATTGCGCTCACTTGGTTTCGGCTTTTTGGGCTAATTTTTTTTTTTTTTTGGCTAAACAGAGATATAGTGTTCACCCTTTTTCACACCTAGGTGAGTTTTTTGTTGTTCAATACTTTTTAGCTGAGTATTCTTCTTCTTTGTTATGGTTAATTTTTGGAAAGATTACCAGATTAACAACAATTGGTGAAATCCTATTTCAGAATTTCAAAACTCCTGTTCTTGGATGCTTTTACTGGGCTTGTTGGGTTAAATTTCAAAGGTTTTTGCTTGAAACCTTTTATTCTGTCTGTGACATAGATACAGTTATTAAAATCAATCTTTACTTGATTTGGAACACAATGATATTACTCTCTCTGTTCCACTGAAATTGTCCACTTACTAAAACTAATGTTCCAAATATATTGTCCACTTATGAGTTCAAGACACTTTTTTCCCTACTTTTTCCACTATTATCCTTATTAAAATATTGAAATTTTTATTTCTAATACACATTTAAAATATCTAGATACTTTATTAGGGGTATTTTTGTAATGGTGAATGCATTTATTATGTTTCTTAATATATGTGAAAAGCTAAGTGGACAAATTTAGTGGAACAGAGGAAGTAGTTGGTTTTTCTAATTCAAAGGAACAAATGCAGTATTGTGTTCCTTTAAGTCGGAAGTTGGTCAATTTAATGTTTATTGTTGCATAAATTATTTACATTGGTGCATGGCTCTATTATTTTGATAAGTCATAAGCTTGTATTTTTTACCTTTATGAACATTGTATTGGATTTACAGATGCCGAGGGTTGGTTTATTGCAATGGTGAATCTTGTCTTTTCTCCCCAAAGAATTTTCAACGTTTGGTTGCTTGTTTTGTTAGGGATTCAGCAGGAAGAATGGTAGAAGGCTATGCAAAGAATCTGACAGTCAATTCTTAAATTGAAGCAGAGGCTAGAGGAATTTATGCAGCTTGTGCTATGGCTTCAAACTATCCTATTGACAATCTGGAAATTGAGAACGATTGCAACAACTTAAGTATCTGAACTAGTGTTGATTGGTATTTCTGTTGTAATGTTAGAGTGTTGGTTAAGAATATTAGTAAGTGTAAGGTTATGTATTACTTAAAAAATCGTTTTCGTTAAAAGATCTAAAAACTTGACTGTTGATGGAGTGGCTAAACAAAAGCCTAGAATCTCTTTGTTTAGCCTTTGGAGTTTCACTTCTCTTCTCCAATCAGCAAAGCTTCTCTCTAATGACTTTCGACCAATAGGGATTGGCTAAGGTATAAGAATATTTTGATTAATGCATTTTATTTCGACTAAAAAAAAACTTTTGAAACGTTTTAATAAAATTTGTACTGACCGTAATTGTTGATGGATTATCGGTATCCATCAATTACATTAAGTTTTTAATCTATATTACTTGACCAATTCAGACAAATAATATTATAGGCCATGTCTGGCAGATATGTATATGTACAGATATCATCTATTAGTATATTTTATTTTGTCAAAACATTACATTAAATTAAAGAAGAACAAAATTGTCTAATATCTATCAGTTACAGAATCCACCCTAAAGGTTGGTCATAATGGGAACGAGGGCCTAAACCAATTTTTTGGGAGGAGCTTACAATGATATCCGCTGGACGGAAGATCAGTCACTCTATTCCTGAATTAAGCTTTTGACGACTTCGTTTTGGCCTTTAGACGACCCTTTTAAAGTGTCGTCTTATCTTTGCCTGCACTTTATACCATAATGGCCTATACTCGTGTTGCCAATGTTATGACTACACTTTGATAGGATAGTCGGCTATTGAGACCCCCTTTCGCGGCCCCCTTCCAAAACAGTCGGCTATTGAGACCCCTTTCCCGGCTTCCTTCCCAAACAGTAGGCAATTGAGACCCCTTTTCCCGGCTCCTTCCAAACTAGAGTAGGCAATTGAGACCCCTTTACCGGCTCCTTCCAAACTAGAGTAAGCAATTGAGACCCCTTTCCCGGCTCCTTTCAAACTAGAGTAGGCAATTAAGACCCCTTTTCCCGGCTCCTTCCTAACTAGAGTAGACAATTGAGACCCCTTTTCCCGGCTCCTTCCAAACTAGAGTAGGCAATTGAGACCCCTTTTGCCGGCTCATTTCTAAAATAGAGTCGTCTATAACGCTCCCATTTCCCAGCTCACTTCTAAAAGGAGTCGCCTATTGATACTTACACTAGAGAACATCAAAGCAGGCCTACAAAAGAATCAGATAACAAAAAAGTAAATATCCAAATAATTGCACTATAGGTCCCTGTGGGGTGCATAATGCAACTAGCAAAGAGTAGGTTAATGAATTATCCCTGTTAAAATAAATTGAAAATTAATTCTAGTATGGTCCCTGTATTTTGCAATAAATACACTGGATGATTCTATATTATGCAAAACGAGATATTAATTGCACTGTAGGTCCCTATAAAAGGCAAAATAAGCTATTTTGAATAAATTGAACTATAGGTCTTGATATCTACCGAAAATGCACTGGATAACCCAATATTATGCAAAACAAGACAGTAATTGCAATGTAGGTCCCTATATTTTGCAAAAATGCACTTTATGTCCCTATAATATGCAAAATAAGATCCTCTTTTAAATTAATTGCACTATAGGTCCCTATATTATGAGAAAACTGCACTAATATATTATGCAAAAATTGCACTGTAGGTCTCTATGTTGAATTAGGATCCTCTCCTAACTTGAATTCAATACTAACCATCCTAACTCCAATCACAATTAAGTAATTGGTTTTTAATATTGTTTTTATTTACAATTTATTTCTCTCTCTTCCTATTATATCTCACATAGTAATTCAATAATAAATAAAAATAATACTAAAAACCAATTACTTAATTGTGATTGGAGTTAGGATAGTTAGTATTGAATTCAAGTTAGGAGAGGATCCTAATTCCTCTATGTTATGCCAAAATAGCACTATATATCCATGTATTTATGCAATTAATGCACCAAGGTCACAACCTTATGCAAAAAATAGACTATTGGTCCCAATATTATGCGAAAAACGCACTGTAGGTCCCTAGATTATGCAAAAAACTGCACTACTGGTACGCAATTCATTTATTTTTATTTATTTTTAGAAGTAATTACACCATACCTCAATTTCGGCAGGAAATAAGCTTCTAACATCATGTAATTCAAATCGAGAAGCTATTAATTGTGGAGACATTATACCCTACAAACATGCCCACATTAACATAGAATTATTAGAAAAATACACAAAAATATTCGGGACTAATATGTAAATAAATGAGATTACTTACCCTAGCAGTGAGTAAACTAGTTCCCAATATAACAAGAAGAGTACACGCAGAAAATATTTCGGCATTTTGAGTCTCTGCAATTTGTCTATACATTGGTCTAAGAAGCTGCAAATCCAAAAAATTAAAGGGAGTGAATAATTCAATTATAAGAAATATAAGGGACTTATAATGCAATTAACTTAACTCTTTAACTTACCAATCTTCCAACAGCTATAATAGCAGTAATTGCAACAACAACATTCACAGCGGCTAAACCAAGTGCTTCAGATATTCCTTGAAAACCAACCTAAAATTTTTACTTTAATATTACTAAAAAAAGCACTAATAATTTAGTTACTGTATATTTGATTAATGAAATGACATATTTACCCCTCCTTTAGAAGAAGTTGGTGAAAGAAGAGGTATGAGTATGAACAAAACCACCACTGGTAAATCCTGAAAAATCAAACACAATGTAAAAAAAAGTAAGGACTTATTAAAAAAAATTGCACTTTAGGTCCCCATATTTTCAGTAAAAATCTATACTGAAAAGTAAGGACCAATTTTTTAAAACTAACATTGAGACCTGGAGTGCATTTTTTTGCAAAATATAAGGATTTACAGTGTAATTTTTGCATAATATAGGGACCTATATTGCAATTAACTAAAAATATAGGGCAATGTACACCTATTTTCAAACCATAAGGGGTAGGGTACCAGTTTTCCAAACAATAGGGACTTAAATTGCAAAAAAACAAAAAAGAAATATGCTAACCTTACCAATCTCAGAAAGATCGGGGACTTAAACACGCAATTTACACACTTCAACAAGGAGCTCTTTTAGCTGTTATAATAAATAAGATTAAAGGGTAGAAAGGTAAAAAAGGTAAAAAAAGTAAATTTTGTCTGATTAGTGAGATACAAAATGTTACCTGATTAGAGTGTTCCTAGATTATACTGTTGCAAAAAACCAAAGAATACAAATCATATTAGATGGCACCAGAATGAATGACTTAATTAAAAGAAAATCAAAATTTTAATCTCACACTGAGATAAGGTTTTGTAGCTGGCCCATTTCCACAGGGATTCTACCCAAGATCTTGTTGAATGACATATCACTGAAAAAGAAAAAAACGTGAATTCGGATCAGATAAAAATATAGTTCAGCTCCAAATATATAGTATTATTATAGCAGAACTCACATTATCGAAACCTGGTCCTGAATTTTCCACGGGCTCGAAGAAAAAATATTCCCAAAATTAAAAGTCCGTAAATCCAAAATTAAAAAGATTGGTAGAAAAAGAAGTTTAACATATAGAATCAAAGAAACAAAATCAGAAGAACTGAAAGAGTTACACAAGACTAAAACAAATCTTCTTGTTTCCCCACACTAAGATTTTTCAAAAATACTGATTTTGTATATTAAACATTACTTATTACCATGTCATACTCAGTTGAATTATTAGATTATCAAATGAATGACTGAGTGACTAGTTTATCTAGAAGATATGGGACTGTGATAGAAAACCTACACCTAAATTACTAGATACATATGGCACAGAAGCATGCATTTTTTAAACAAATTAAAGAATATGCAGTAAGTACCTTATTTTTAACCTCCTTCACAGATGACTCAATTTTTTCTCCTTTGCATTCTAGTATAGTAGACTAGTTATTTTTGTACCAAAACCCCGAATAAGAACAAGCCAACCAAAAAATATATATTATGTAAGCTAAGATTATTAACCTTTGGTAGAATTAAACTAATCTTTGCTCGTTTTTACTGCAAAGCTTTCACCAGTTTTATGAGTGGTTAGAGGAAGGCGTCTCCTCATCAACTCAGTAAAAGAAGTTGTGTGTTCATCCCATTCTCAAATAAAGCCATAGCTTTGTACAAGGAAGAGCCTTTAAGGTATCTGAGTATTTTTAAAGATTTAATATATATTAAATCTTTAAGCTCTGAGGATTTGAATTTGAAGCTGCAGACCCTCTAAAAAGACATTTAAAATATCATTATACAGGCTTTTCTTATCTCTTTCTTCAGTCCCTGTATACGAAAAATTTATACACATTCTTCTCAGAATGGAAAATTAAAGAAAAAGTATATAGACCAAAGATGGATTAAAACCTATATCTGTTGTGAGACAAAGAGTAAACCTTAATTAACGCAATAAAATTCAAATCCTCAGAGCCTATATCAGATAGCTCCTCCAAGAATTTCATGTGCATTGACTTTAATTCATCTTCGATAGTTGGAGCAGAGAGTTTACATACAGTGTTTAACGCAAAGTCCAAATACTAAAGTACTACATGTCTAGTTTCCCGGAAGTCAGTACCTAACATAAAAAAGATAAGTATTATAAACAAAAAAAATACAGTATTAACATATCTAGTTTCATATACATACATACCTAAGAAAGAATACAGTATTACAGTATTAAAATATCTAGTTTCATATACAAGGACCTTCCATGTGTTTTGCAGCTATATCCTGTAATTAGGAACATCTAAGCAAACAAACATTATGCTTCAAAACTTATCCACCACAAAATTAAAAGATAGAAAACTTAGAAGCATAAACATGCATCCCAACAGATCACATTAGAAGCCTAATGATCATGTTTTAAGACCAACAGAATAGTAAGTGTTAGCATATTCAACTAAGCAATTAATTTAAAATAAGAAAAATGTTTAAATCAGGGAAAGAACCATGAATTAACTTCAAGGGGTTGATCTCGATGTATTTCTGAAGTATATTAAACGATCACTGTATACTTGCAACTTCCGAAACCCAAACAAGGGGACTAAAGGTGCAATTCATCCAAAAGAATACATAAAAAATAATCCATACTCAGTGAGAAGTTTTATCAAACACATTTTGTAAATTTTGCAAAGTAAATATCTTGAGAGAATAGAAAGCGTTTGACAGTAGTTAGTGTCCTTAAATAACTTGCTAGATATAATCAATTTCAAACTAAACACAAACATAATACAATTTTAAGGAATTATAAAGAAAAATCATCAGGTGAAATAAAATTATTTAAAAAACATAAAACTAATCGATAAAAGAGCGAGGAGCAAGAAGTAGGAGTTAATTTGCTACCTTGATAAGACAACGCCTTGTAATCTAACACTTCACTCCAATGGAATGCCCTAAAATCAAATTCAAACAATTTATTTGCTTTCCATAGAATCCAAACCCTAGCCTATCATTTAAAAAACAAATTGAATCCATTTTGATTTACTCTCATATTCACTTCTCAGATTAGATTATCAGATGTTTCGAATACTTCTCTTCAACATTCCTTTGATCGGCTTCTCTTCCAATACTTTATTCAACTTTTCATAGATTGTCTTTGTGATTTTAGCCCTGATCAAGGTGCCATTGAGTTTGTGCGTGGGATAATGTCTCCTCTTATGGATTACTGAGATTGAGAGAGCATGATTAATTAACAGAGAGAGCATGAGATGAGATACGAACGTGTGTTCAATTGATTGTGGCCTAGCTGAAATTGAAGAGAGAAGAGAAAAAAGATCGGTGACAGAAGGAGAAGTAATAATAAAGTAGGATATTTTGGTTTTGTATAAAAAAAAGAAAAATAGTTTAGTTTTTGTGTTTTAGAAAGAAGTAAAAGCCGACACATAGTAATAGAAAGTGGTTATTTAAAAAAATTAATTTTTTTTAACAGCTATTTATGAAGGAGTAGGGATAAAAAGGTTAGCAAATCCTAATTTTCTTGTTGTGTGAACATATGAACAACATACTTGACAAAATATATGAGATTTAGAACAAATAACATCTCTAATTTTCTCCATGAGTAATTGAGTCTTCCAATTAGTGTTCGTTGTTGATTGTAGGCTTAAGGTAACACCAAGGCAGTCCTTATGAATGTTGACAATTCCCTCCTTAAAGTTACTAGCATATTTGCAAGCCTCGAGATCCGATGCACTTTTCTATGTAATAATCAAGTTGCACCAAATACTTTAAATTTCACACAAAATAGGGTGATTGTTTTATCCATTCCCATAAAATCTATCACAATGGAGCGTCTCACCATCAAAAAGATGTATCACAAAAGATATTAAATGTCTCATTTTCATGTATGGTCGTCTCAAAGCTAATGGAGACAGTCTTAATGGTAAGTTGAGGAAGGCCCTTCCAATTTTACCACAAAATTTAACCAGGAGATTTTCAATATGTATCAAGATAGCTTTAGAATTCTATTTGATATCTTCAAAAGCGCGCTTCATCTTAATTATCCAAATATTCCAAGAAGCGGTGAAGATCAAAGATATAAAAGTTGTATGATACCAATATGCATGAGTGCCTTTTCGAATAGCGTCCTTAATCAATTCTCAAAATATTTTTCTTTACATGTTTCTTTAATATCTTTAAAAATGTTTTCATTCCAAATTTCAGCACTTCGCAGACATATGATAACAAAATATGTTTAATTGTCTTGTCTACGTGATTGCTAAAGAAGCATCTCCTAGTACGGGAACATTTTCCCTTATAAAGAGTAAACCCACACAAAAAATATTGTTACAGTATATCTAGATACGTACAGTGTCAACTTTAATGAAAATTTTAGCATACCAAACAGTTTACGAGTAGAAATGTTATTAACTGTTTCAGAAAGTGAGGCCATCTATTTGTAGTAAGTGAATAGTTTGGATATCTTTATGGCTATTTTCCTTTTTCTTCCTCGTGTAAATGGACCGATAATTATGGGAAAAGAATTAACAGATTGAAGCTGACCCAAACCATTACGTTAGGTTTCTTTACGGACCAGATTTCACTTTTAGGCAAATTGCTTATTCGGTTTAATGAACTAGTCCTGAACCAGACCACTAAAGATGAGGACTCGTATCAGGACGGGTTCACTGTTTCTGCCCACTCTAGTTTCGATTTTCATGAAACTGTTTATGATATTAGACAAGACCATATTAGTTTTCTTGGATTATAAATTGATAATTAATATAGTAAACCATGAAAATCTGGAACTTCAAGGCTATGCACTTGACATTTTGCAACATTTAAAAGATATATCAAATCCTTCTAGAAATCGAAACCTATATACACCAAAATTGAAAGCTACGTACGTAACTCTATTTTCTCAACGGAAATGTTCTATCTCTAAACAAAATTGTGAATTTCTATAAGATGGGAAGAACCAAACATAAACCCAATCTTGAAAGAAAAAAATTAAAACTAAAGAAAAAATCTATATATATACTTAAGTATCATCGAATTTAGAATAAATGCTCCACACAAAACGTGGACAAACTTAGATCCTATGAATACGTCCAACATCCCATGTACATCGAATTTATATGATTTCTGAAACATCAAAGAAGGCCAATATATGGAACATGAACAGCATGTGTTGAATTTGATGTTGTTGGGGTGATAACTGTAGTATTAACTGCTTCAATAAAGACGGCAACGAAATCTACTGCAAGTTTCACCATCTTTACGCACATTTCAAACTTTTGCATCACCATTGTTAGCTAGCTTGCTTTAAGAATTTATAAGTTTATAATTTTGTAAAAACGCTATTTTTTTCTTAAAAGAATCCGAGTTTCCCATAATCAATTTACGTAGTTCTGCATTTATAGGTCCACATGTAGCGATTACTACGTTAAGAGTTATATTTGGCCCTTGGGTATTTCTTTTTGTTTTTTTTTTCTCTATTGGTCAAAATATTTGGCCCTTGGCTAATCCAAGAGACATTAAAATAATTCCCGGGACTTGCTATTACTTCTATCTAGAATCACCCAAAAACATCTTAAACATTGACCATATGCCAAATTATTGATCTGTTTATGTTATCATCCAAATAAGTTTAGACGCTATTAGTTTAAGTATTGCGCAATAATAGATTTATAGTATTAGATATCAGATGTCGATAGAAGAAAATGAAAAAGTCTTACTAATTTCGGTTGTTGTTATACAAGTTTTACTAACAATAATTATTATGTTTATGATTATTGTAGCTTCGCCACATTTTTAAATTTGAGTTTATGCAATAAATATTTTTAGAATAATGATGGATATTGGATATCATTTCAACTCGTATCATTCTTTTATTGTCTTTTAGATGGATTTTAAATGGAATTGCAACCATCACAATATTCCATGGATTATTGTAGGTGATTTCAATAAAGGCCGGCCCGAGAAACTAAAATATGCTTAGTTACTTAAAGCAAGATTTATTTTTTGGGGCCTTTTGTAACTATAAAAAATTTATTTTGATAAAATTGAGGCATTTTTTTATAAAAATAAAAGTTGAGACCTAAGACGGCCGCCTTGGTGGCCTTACTCAAGGGCCGGCCCTGATTTCAATGATATTGTGTCTTTCTCAGAAAAACAAGGGATAAGAGTATTTAATGATAATCATATGTTAACTTTCAATAATTTCATTTTAAACAATGTCCTACTTAATCTCCCCCTGAAAAATTGCTTCTTTACTTGGACCAGTCCGAGAGAGGAAGATAATCAAGTTAAACAGAGGCATGAGCTTGTTCTTTGCAACCAACTTTGGATGAATATGTTCCCAAATGATCTTCTAAATGTTATTCATGCGACGGGGTCACATCATTCTCCACTCATTGTTGGTTGTAGGCCAATTTTCTCTCGTCCAGACGAGCACTTTTGTTTGGAACACTTTTGGGTGGATGATCCTACTTGTATGGGACCCGTGGATTGCTCTTAGGGGAATATATTGATGAATTAGAAG
This sequence comes from Nemophila menziesii, assembly GCA_029959085.1. Taxonomy (NCBI): domain Eukaryota; kingdom Viridiplantae; phylum Streptophyta; class Magnoliopsida; order Boraginales; family Hydrophyllaceae; genus Nemophila; species Nemophila menziesii. Next base: position 35,725,068 of record JARWIR010000007.1, on the reverse strand, counting down.
GATTGGGCCATAAGATGAAAAAATAGGTTATTATCAATACTTTCTATGATGGAGCAAAAGAACTTTCAAGAATAATTCTCATCTTATCAAAGGTCTCCAAACTATACCTGCTCAACTTCAAAATAAGACTTGATCTGCAGAGATTCTTGAAGAAATGAAATCTATTACTTTATCTCTACACAAAATCTGGTCCAAAGAGACATATTATTAATGGGCTAGGTAAAAACATAAATGGTTTGTTAAAAGTGATAGGAATACTATGTATTATCATGCCTCAATTGCATAATAAATAAACCACAATGGAATCACACATATGTAGGATGATTATGAGGTTTGTCAAGATGAGCCAAATGTTATTAAAGAGGTCTTTATTGAGCACTATAAAGGTTTTTCAAGGTTGACTTGGGATTTGATAGGTTAGAAGTAACAAATCACGTTCCCTGTAAAATTACTCATGAGATGAATTTGGATCTCATGCGAGGAGCAGTTTTTTGAATGGGTGGTAAGAAGTGTCTGTCTCCTAATGGTCTTCTTGGTATCTTCTACTAAAGATATTCGGACATTATCAAATTGGATGTGTTGGACACGGTCTCTTCTTTCTTTGAAGGTCGATTGGAAACTGGTAAGCTTAACAAAATAATTATTACATTGGTTCCAAAGGGTGACAATCAGGTATGTCTGGGTGACTTTAGACCCATTTATTGTGCTAACTTTAACTACAATATCAAATCATCAGTTTCGGTTAAAGAGGTTGAAACCTCTTACGGAGAACCAAGTTTCACCCACATAGTCAGGTATAGCAATTCAAGATGATCTTATTATGAAACACAAGAACTCCTAATTCTTCCACAAGAATCAGAAGGCTAACAAACATAATGTCATTGTCACTCTGAAAATGGAAAAAGCCTACGAGCATGTCAGATGAGATTTTCTAAAGTTGCAATTTAGGCTTTCATGTTACATGGATTTTGAAGGATTATGAAATGAATTACAACGGTTCAATATTATATTACAATCAATGCATAGGTGATAAAAAAAATATCATTCCTACCAATGGCACTCGGCAGGAAGATCATCTCTCCCAATTCTTATATCGTCAACTAACTGAGACGTTTGTGGGTTTTATCAATTTATAAATTGGGGAGGGCAACATCAAAGAAATCAAGCTCGTACATGACTACCCTACTTTATCCTACCTTTTTTTCGCGGGTGATTCTTTGTCAATCTTAGGGATTCTGAGACTGAAGCTTTTAAAGTATCATCCTTCACTACTACAATGGGTTTGGTCAGATAACAAACCTTAGCAAATCAAGTGTCTACTTCAGCAAAGGTACCCCCTGTGACAATCATCAACCATACGGTCAACTCTCTGGGTATTATGAAAACATAATCGGTTGGAAAATACCTTCTAGGCATTCCAATGAAACACACCATATCCAATATCACTACTCTTCAGTGCGTGAAGATCAATTTTTAAAAAATCAAATGAATGGAAAGAGAAGCTACTCTTTAGTGGAGGATAAGAGGGGTTGATCAAGTATGTCCTCCAATCTATTCCTAATTACTCAATGTCCATCATTCAATTCCCTAAGGCTTTTTACAAAGAATTATCTAAGATTGTTGCTAACTTATGGTGTGGTTCTTGAAACAAGAAAATAATTCATCAGAAGGCACAGGACAAGGTAGCAACGTCAAAAGAGTATGGAGGACTTCGATTCAGATATTTTGGGTGATATATATCAATGCTCTACTGTTATAATATAAAACTGGCAATTTTAGCCTCTGCCACTTGGAGTTTAATTAAAAATCTAGATCCATTAGTTAGCAGGGTCCTCGAAGGCATATACTTTCATAATCACTCATTTTGGTATGTCATGATTAAGAAGGTCAAGTCTTGGTCCTGGACTCGTATTATGGTTGGTAAAATTGTTCTCAAATGGGGATGTACTATACAATTTGGTAATGGAGCTAGTATAGGTATTCGGAGGGACAAACATCTCCCGACCCACATTCCAGTTTCGAGGCTATACCATATTGATATCCAGAATTTTCAGGATCTTATTCCTCTAGATGGTTTGGGATGGAACACATCACTCGTCTACAAAAAATTTCATCTAATGGTAGCGGAACATATATGTAGGTACCCCTCTCATACTCTGGAGGAAGAATACATAATTATTTGTCCAAACTCAAACAAAGGAAGTTATACCACCAAAACAAGTTATCATGCTATTACCTTTCTTATAGGTAAAAAACATCAAAAGCTTCCTCCTTAGGTACAACCAAGGACCCTAAAATCTGGAAAAAGGTATGCATGCAAAAACTCCTACAAAGATCTGATCATTTATTTGGAGATGTTGCAACAATGTCATCCCTTGAAGAATTACACTGCATAAAAGGAAATGTGCGATCGCACCAAGTTGTAACCTCATCAACCATCCTATGGAGATTTCAGAGCATATTTTATTCTCCTTTCCTAATAGTGTTAAGGGTTTGAATGATGTAAATACAGGCCACAAAAGATATTAATTGTCGATTAAGGGTTTGAATGAAGTGAGGTTATTGCAACAACTAATAAAAAATTTGCTAGTTGGGTAAATCCAATGAAGGAAACGAATGAAATAAAATACTAATGGTATGCGTATCAGTCTAGATAGACGGGTTGGGAATTAAAAAAAAATCAAAAGCCTCGTTTCAATTCAATTTGACATGATTGTTTTGTCAAATAAATATTAATATTACTTCATCAAATTTCATACGTCTAGCATCTTTGATGACATTGGAGAGATACTATTTTTATTTGGTTGGGTAAACGGTTGTATTAAACTGAAAGGAGAAATTGTTCACTATACAATGTATCACCTACCTATGTCTGGAGGCTTAAGGTAGCAACTAACTATACACTAATATCTACCTCACAGAGTTACAAAGTAGACTCCCACATGATGAGGGAACACAGATAAAAGCATAGAAAAAGTACAACACTTGATCTTTTTGACAACCGTTCGCTTTGTTAAAAGCTCGCCTCTCATGTCAATATTATTTCTCACCCTCCAAATACAATAAATAGTAGCTCGAAAAGCTATCCTCCAAACTTTTCTTCTCCAATTTTCACGCGTCTTTTAGCTTCTTGGGCCGTTTCAAAGTACTCATATCCTTAAAGATTCTTAACCACTTTTTAATCTCGACCCAAATAAGCGCATCCAAAGTAAAGGTGCTCATTTGATTCAAAATTCTCACCACACATATCACAAAGTGGATCCAACTCCATGCAGACCATCCTATCCTTTGTCTTGAGCCTCTCATGTATAGTCATTCATACTATGACGACATATGTTTAGAAATAACACAAAGTTCTCATACAAGATTTGTTCAAGGTTTAACAAAAGATCAGCGACAAAATACATCATATGGTTTTTTATATATGGCATAAAAATCACCAATAGAAGTATCATTAATAATAGGGTTGGAATACCGTTTGTTGAGGAGAACCACCAAGTCAAAATATTCTCTCTACATTCACTCCCAAGTGAAACCTCGATCTCATCTTTCAGCTCTCAAATATTCTTCAAAAGAGAAGAATCAAATTTTTTCGCTTTCCACACCCAAATATTAGCATTCATGAGATATTCCACATGAATTCATTTAATCCAAAGTGAATTCTTTTTGTCAACAATCATCCAAAGTATTTTCATAAGCAATACTTTATTCCAAGCACCTAGATCCTTTAGCCCAAGCCCACTTTCATCTTTTAGAGTACATATTTTACTCCATTTAATTTGAGGTGATTTTCCATTCCAATAAAAATCTCTAAAAATACTCGTAATACGATCTCTCACATAAACCAAAACTAGAAAGATAAAAAACCAAGAATATACTACCCCTTTAAAAAGTGATTTAATTAGTTCCAACCTTTCGACAAATGAAAGAGAAGCTTCATTCTAAACTTTTATATACTCTTCCAATTTAGCGATGAGAGGCTTATAATCCACCGAAAGCAAAACCAAAACACCAGGAGGCACACGTAAATAACAGATGGACATGGTCCATTTTTTTAATTGTGTTGTTTCCTATATATTCTCAAACGCTTCATTTTTAACACCCACATAATAGATATTCGACTTTATCATATTCAAATAAAGTCCCGAACACTCCCCAAAAGTCTTCAAGCTATCCATAAGTATGTTAACCGCGTCATGATCACTCTTAGAAGTTAGCATTAAATCATCGATAAAAACAAGATGCGTAATTTTTTTTCCACATATGAGATGATAGTTGAATCCTTGTTTTGCGGATTGTTCACTGTTCTAAAAAACAACATAAACACTAAAAGTGTGTTTGGATTGGGGGATTAGGATGGATGAGATTATATTAAAGGATAATAACAATCCTATCTCTTGTTTGTATTAGAAATAATTAGAGAGGAAAGATTACTAAAGTGTTCTTACAAACCCTTCACAACCTATATATTCAATCTCTTCAATTTGATGTCATTAGGAAGGAAGTATTCTTTTATTATGGTATAATGTCTAAAATATCCTTATTCTTTATTTATAAATTATATTACCAAGTGTATATACGTCATTTAGTTATAAAAAGAATAATTTTCTTCCATTATTCTTTTAATCCAAACACCAAATATATATAATCCTTTAATAAAATCCTTCCCCCTAATTTTATCCAATGAAAACAAGATCGAATACTCTCCTCTCCAATCATTTACGAAACCTTTTTTTCCTTTCCTTTACGAAAGAATCCCTATTTAATCCAAACAAACCCTAAAAGATTGGTCACCTTCAATAAAATGTCTAGGCAACATCCATGTGCCATGGAGGCCACCTAGGTCTCTGGACGTCTTAAAATTTAAAAAAAAAAGATTATTTTAATTAGAAAAAATATAGAATCATTTTTTCTAAATCCAACAAAAAAATTTAATACAATAAATCAAAGAAACGACCAAATAAATAGTAAAATAAAAATACATAATTGGGTGGAACTTTTCAATTTTTTATTTATTCTTTTCGAATAAATTGGATAGATTTTAAAATTTGATAAATTAATAACATATTAATTTTAATAAATTAATTCTAAAACCATCTAATGTCTAGGTTTCCCCTAACCTTCCGACTAATTTCTTACATTTTCTAAGATGATCGATCGTCAAGCATTGCATTGTTTAGAACACTAATACTGTATTTTGACATATACATATGGTTTCTAAATTCTGGTGGAATTCAGGAAATAAGAAGAGAATTCATTAGGTGGCTTGGAAAAAGATTTCGAAAGCTAAAAAGGTTGGTAGCATAGGTTTCAGGGATTTTCTTAATATTGAATCTTTCTCTTCTCTAAAAACAAGCGTTGAGAATTTTACATAATCTGAATTCTTTGGTTGCTAAAATTCTTAAGGGCATTTATTTTCTTAATACCGATATGTGGAACGCTAAACTCAAAAACAAAAGATCGTGGAGTTGGGGGAGCATTTTCAAAGGGTTAAGTTTTCTTAAAGAAGAATGTATGTGGCAAGTTGGCAATGGACTTAGAATTAATCTTTGGGAGGACGCCTGGATTGCAAAAGGTTACAAATTGAATAAACGAAATGGATGCAACCTACATAAGTTGGCGGAATGTTTTAATAATAATATGACTAATTGGAACTTTGACACCCTCAAGGACTTTTGCTCTACTAGAGACATTGAGGAGATTAGGAGGATACCGATCACGCAACTGGAAAAAGAGGATGCAATTATTTGGCCAGAAACTAAAGATGGGGAATATACGACTAAATCGGGTTATCATTGAATCGTACAGAAGGAGTGCGATAAAGAAGGTGAATCGTCCAGAGACAGAGAGAACAACAATGGTAAAATGTGGAACCTTGTTTGGAACTCAAACATTCCCCTTAATATCATAAACTTTATATGAAAACTACATAATAATGCAATTCCAACCAAGTGCAACCTCAAAAAGAAAAAATGATTGGACACAAATACCTGCGAATGGTGTGAGGAGGAAATCGAATCTATTGCATCTCTTTATCAAATGCCCCTTTAGCAAGGGTGGTTGGGCTAACTCCCAACTCCAGTGCAGAATTGAGGAATCTTTCGATGGATCTAGTAGCGAATGGATTAAATCGATTGTTGTTATTCTAGAAATGGGTGGAATAAGAGGATTGTCACTCTAACGATCTTTGTAACACTATAGAACATATGGAAAGCTCGGATGAACGGTTTCTTCGAGAAGAAAGCCTGGAATATTTTTGAAATCAATAAAAAAACAAGATCAATGATGAAATACCTTTTTGGAAAAGAAACATTATCTAACAAAGCTTGCCGAGTTGATGAAGCTAAGGTGTGTCTGGTTACTGACGAAGGAAATCATTTTCTTAATGATAATGCGGAGTATATCTGGCTAAACGACGCGTCTTTTATTAATAGTTGGGTACCTACTAGTATGGTGTCTTTAGGAATTAATAAGGAGGGGCTATAAAACATAAGGTTATCAAAAGAGCAAGGGTTAATTCTGCCGTCGAAGGTGAATCGTGGGTCATCCTTCAGACTATGAGATATGCAATAGATCTCAATCTTCAGAGTAGTTCTTTCTACTCTGACAACCTTGAACCAGTTCAAGGTATCCTCAAAGCTAAGGGAACCAGTTGGCAAATTCGAACAATGATCCCTAAAGCGTTAAAATGGATGAAGAGATTTCCGGATTGGAGGATCACTCATATTAAAAGAGAATTTAATAAAGTAACAGACAAAATGGCTAAGTGCACCAAGGCAAATATCAATATTTCATCTTGCCTAACAGATTCAGTTATCATGTTTTATGGTTGTTTGTTCTTTTTTATAGTAACATAGGGATAGGATTGTTTTGTTTTGTTTTTTCTTTTGATTGGAAAAAAAAGACATATGGATCGGTTTGAAAATGATAATAGGCAGGGGTGAGCATGGTTCGGTTCGTCTCGGTTTTTGGCCAAAACCCGAACCGAACTGTATATTTCGGTTTTTTATAATTTAATAACCAAACCGGGTGGTTCGCATTTGGTTCCACATTCGGTTTTTGGTTCCGAAATGGTTCGTTTTGGTTCGGTCTTGGTTCGCTTCGAATTCGGATGCTTGGTCAATAATATTTTCACCCAATTTCTTGAATTACATTGTCCAATAGAGACTAATATTCCAATACAATTATGCTACTATTACTTGTCCATGTGTACTATTAATATATCAATTAAATATATACTTATAATCTAACAATACTTATCTTAATTTACAATACTACAATAAATTTAAATCTATTACTTCCTACTTCATACAATCATGATTTAGAAAATCAATCAAGTAATGATACTTATAATTTTAAGTGATATAAAAAAACTTCTCACTAATAACACTATCGAATAGTATAACTAAAATTTCACGTAGAGAATAAATTCTTAACAAAAATTTCTCCCACATAATTATTATAAAAGAAGTTTACACATTTCCTATTTTTACCTTCGTTAGTGCAGTTTTTGTTCGGTTTTCTTGGTTCGGTTTTTGCGTAATTAACCGAACCGAACCAAAAAATTCGGTTTTTGAAAAATTAAAAACCGAACCATTTGGTTATTCAGTTTTTGATTTTTTTAGTTCGATTTTTCAAGTTTTTTGGTTTGGTTTGATTTTCTTGGTTCTCATTTGCTTACCCCTAATAATAGGACCTAATTACTGAGGGGGGGGGGAGGGGGGGTTCGACCAAATAAAATTAAAGAATTGAGGGGAATCTTATCCATAACTTGTCCTCCAAAAATGTACTAAGAAATTTTTGTGACCAATATTCAAACAAGCAAGCAAGAAAGTGAACTAGATAATCGTGTTGAAGTTACTCCATAATTCGTATTGTACACATGTCACAAAGAGGGTTGGACTATTAATAATTCCAAAAGTGCATGACCAAAAATCCTTTGGCTTATTTCATTCATATTCATCGTCAAACTTGTATAATTAAATTAACAGAAAATGACGGATTTACACTATTTTATCATGATTTAGGTTAGACTTCCCGTTACAGTGTTAAGATTTGGAAAAAAAGCGTGTATTGTTTTTGCTCAATAATTTCGCAGTTATATCGTTTATATATTATAACGTTCACCTATATCATATTATGAACACAATATTATTATTATTGTATGTCGCAGTCCAATATATCTCATCGGAAAAAAGAAATAGTTATTTATTCTAATCGTTTGCATTGATATCCAATGAGTTCATACTTGATACTTGACATGACGAAGGTTTAATTTGTATATTAATATTATATAACCAACTATGTTCATACTTGACACCCCGTGAATTTTATATGGTTGAGAAGAAAAAATTGTTTTTTATAATTATTAATGAAATCAAAATTTATAAGAATTTGCTCCTGCGAGAAATAGATAAGAATTCTAGGGGCCATTCAACTCAACTGGTATGAATTTCTTTTTAGAGTTAAAGTTACCATTAGTTTTTAGAGTAATAATATATACACACCATTCAAAATCATACCACCTAAATACCATCTAATGACATGATATGAATTGGTTGGTAATAAATGGTTAATTAGATCATGAAAATAAATAGATTAACGATTTATAGCCAACCAATTCACACCACCTCATTAAGTGGTATTTGAGTGGTATAATTTTGGATGATATATATCATTATTCTTATTTTTTATGGTTTAGTAAGAGCAAATTTCATTATCAGGTCATTAAGTATGAGTTAAAAATATTTTTAGGTTAAACGTTTCAAAAATATCATTTTCATGTCTAACGTATTTAAAACATTTTTTTTTAGTCATTTCACTAATTTTGTGAATTATTTTATAGATTTTAAAAATAATTTAGACATTTTAAATATAATATTATATCTTTATTTGGATATAACACAAACTAAGAATTATATCTAAAGTGTCTAAATTGTCGTTAAAATCTATTAATTACCTCAAGAAAATAGTAAAATAGCCTAAAAATTGACGTTTTAAATTCGTCTAGCCTGAAAATTTTATTTTTGAAACATTTGGCCTAAAAATATTTTTAAGTTATGGATACTAGCCTAAAAATAGAATTTGCTCGTTTAGTAATCATCATTAGAATTTGTGTGGTCTCTTCCTAAGTGTGTATATATTCTCCCTAAAATCCTAATCCGATAGTTTTTTAGTTAAAAAAACTATCGTAATGATAATATTATCTCACTTTAAAAAAAAATATATATTAACATAAAATCTTAGTAAATAACGCAATGATTATTTGGATTTAGTTATCATAATAGTTTAAATTCATTTAGGGATCAAATATATATATATATATATATATATATATATATATATATATATATATATATATATATATATATATATATATTATTATAATAAAATTTAAAACATCAATTTTACTATTTCTTACAAAGAATATTATTTAATTTAAATTTTAACAATTAATAAATAAATATACCTTTATTTGTTATTTAAAGAGCAAATTCCTTTTTAGACCGAACGTTTTAAAAGTAACATTTTTTAGTCAAACGTATTCAAAACGTCCATTTTTAGGCCATTTCACGAGTTATTTTATTGATTTTAAGGACAATTTAGGCACTTCAAATGAACTATTTGTTTATTTGACCGCATCATAAATTAAGAACTTTACCTATAATGTCCAAATTGTCCTTAAAATCTATAAAATATCTCACGAAATTAATAAAATGGCCTAAAAATAGGTGTTTTGAATACGTTTGGCTTAAAAATGTGATTTTTGAAACGTTTGGCCTAAAAATGTTTTTAGGTCATAGGTAATGGCCTAAAAATGGGATTTTCTCTTATTTAAATTAAACTTAACAAACTCTTTCTTTTCCTTTTTTAATAATTTAAATTTAAATTTATTTAATTCTTTTTTCACAAAAAAATTATTATTATTATTATTATTTTTATATTATATTTTATGCGATTTATGCCATCAAAAAAAATTTAGAGTTCAATAAAATATAGGAAAATAAGCGTTTTTGGTGAAATTCTTAGTAACTGATAAAAAAAAAATTGCATCTACGATTTTTAAAATATGATACATATATTGTGAGATTTAATTCGCAATAACTAAGAACTAATATTTTTAAATTCTGTTTACGAGGGTTGTCCATCAACACTAAGTTGTGATTTGTTCCACCGAAACTGATATGGAGTTTGTCTCATCTTCATTCTATGACTAAGACGGGTTTTGTTACATCCCTCTTTTATAACTAAGATGAGATTATTTTTGAAAGACCTAATGCATTTTTTGGATTCAGATTATCAAAGAAAAGGAAATGATAAGAATATAAAAATATTAAAGAAATGGAAAGGAAGGTGATAACTGTGTTTGGATTATAAAAAATTTAATATTGGAAAAGAAAGTAATTGATTAACGAATCACGTGTTTGGATTCACATTATTAAAGGAAAGGGTTATTTTACACAAAAATACTTTTATACCCTTTTCGTGTTATGTAAAAATATTATATATTAAAATTATAAGGTTAGTTGTGACATTTAAAAAAAATCATTTCCTTTCCTTTGAAATGACTCCAAAATGGGAGGATTAAATAATTGACGTTTTAAAGGAAAAGAAAGGATTCTACAATCCATTGAATTACTTCCTTTAATTAAAAATCGAATTCAAACAAAGGAAAGAAAAATTTATACCTATCATTTCCTTTCCTTTCCTTTAAAAGAATGAATCCAAACAATACATAAAAGATGATTTAACTGTACCTCAAACCCCCTCTTGAAAAAAAAATATCCATAAAAGGAAAAAGAAATTATTAAAATTATTTATGACTTATTAGAATTTTACCTCAAACCCCCTCTTGAAAAAAAATATCCATAAAGGGAAAAAGAAATTATAAAATTATTCTAGGACTTAAGGAATAAAATTCTAATAAGTCATAAATAAAAGTACTGAAAGTGTATCTCATCCACATGTTCAAACATCAAAGATAAAGCGCGGTCTCATCTTGGCATGTGTCACGAGCTTTCTTTGCTTCGCCAAGTATCCCAACCTATATGCCTTAACCTATATCTACTGAGATTAATAATAGGTCTACACTTTCCTTGGATGAAGAATATTCTACCCGATTATCCATAAGCCCTACTTTATACTTTGATTGTAGTTATCTCGTCTTTTTTATAAACAAGATTTACTATATACATAGATATTTACATCTACAATTTTCAAAGAAGTGTCATCCCCTAAGTTCTCATATAAAGAGGCAGTAAAATCTAGAGTCAAAGAAGAAATTCCTGGGACTAAAGATCACTCTTAGATGAATACTCTACCATATGTTTTGGAAGATTCTTAGTAATATATATAGAGGAATCAGGCATCATGTCAACATGAACAAAAATGGAAGAAGTGTTTTGGGATTTAGACATTCTAAAATGAGAGTAATGAAATAAATGTGTGAAAAAATTGCATCTAGAGTATAATAGTGCAAAAAGTTCTTATATGGATCTTTATGAAATGATGACGAAACTTGGGTAAGAAGAAATAATGGAGAGAGAGAGAGAGAGAGAGAGAGAGAGAGAGAGAGAGAGAGAGAGAGAGAGAGAGAGAGAGAGAGAGAGAGAGAGAGAGAGAGAGAGAGAGGGAAGGAGGGAGGGAGGGAGAGAGAGAGAGAGAGAGAGAGAGAGAGAGAGAGAGAGAGAGAGAGAGAGAGAGAGAGAGAGAGAGAGAATATTAGTAATAAGTAGCAAAAACAACAACAATATACATATACTAAAGGCAAAACAATTTGATTGGACAAGTTGTTGGAATACTAATAGACAATAATGATTACCCTATTGTCACAATAATCAAAATGTTAGAGCTTTACAAAAGACGTATACATCTGACGATTGACGCTTACCTAACACCACCTCCTTCCAAAAAGGACGACTTCTAGTTTAAACAGGTGAATTCGAACTTCAATACATAATAAGATAAAGATGATGTTATAATGAGGCGCCACAAAATATATAAAGAAAACTCTATCAAAACCCTAATATTTTTTAGAGAACTATATAATGGGTTACTAATGAGGAGAAGCGTATCTCGTGTTTTTTGAGGATTAAATATCCGAATATATCGAGTATATAGGGATATAATTATCCAAGACAAACGCGGACAAACTAAAATCAACATGATTCATCAGGGTTATGAAGATAAGGAAAATTGTCTAATGTTATCCTTTGATAATATACTTCACACACGGAATCTTAGGTGATGTTGTAGGGTTCATGTCAATTTCGATGAGTCATTGGGGACATATGCCAACTTTTTCTTGTAGCTTTAAGAATCTTTCTATAACTAGTGTGTATCTGTATAAATATTTAAACTTTGTAAATAAATGGGACACTTCTTTTAAGATATTATTATATTAAATCAGTTAGTAGATATTATTCTTTTAAGATAATAAATTCAATATGTTGTGGACTAGGTAGCTCATAAGAAATTGATAACATGCTTGGTATAATAATAGGGCACTAGTTTACAATTATAAGCACACAATATAAACAATCGTGTTGGCAAATAGTGTGGAAGAAAGCGGGAGAAAAAAAATCGTCTTTCTTAATTAAAACCAAAAAGTTTGCTCCCAAAAATATATATACTCACCTCAATAACTATCTTTGTTGATTTAGTTTTGTCATGTGCGATGTAATTTAAGCAAACAGTTTCTCTATTTTGTTAAAGAAAATTGTCAATAAAAGTGGCACATATTAAACTTGAAAATTTACTCTACTCCCAATAAATCTAGGTAAGAAAATAAATTGAAAATAATAAAAAAACACTAGAAGAAAAACCTAGTCAAAAGGTAAAAATATGGGACACATTTCGTCCCACTATATATATGTTGTTACTTATATTTGGTTTCTCAAGATTTAGGCCTAGAAAGAATAGTATCAAGTTCAGAACAAATTTAATCACCAAAGAATAAAGTATAAAGAAAATAATGAAGAAATTTTAAAATATAATATTTTATCGTGGTTAAGCAATAATAGGAATTCGTCCATACTAGGGCATCTGTGAGAAATGCTTGATGCACTATAGAATTTGATTACACCTTTAGAATTATTCCCTATTAAACTACTAGAATATTTGACCCAAACCCTAGGTTTTCAATATGAAACCCTAGAAAAAAATCGAGACTAGCTATATCTCAATACAGACAAGCAAAAAGCTAGCATAGTCTAACATTAATTCATAATTTTTATAGCATAAGACTTAAATATACAAGAAGCCCTAGTTTCACAGTTGAGAAGAACGAGAGAGAAGAAGAGTAGAAGACAAAAGAAGAATTTTGACTAAAGTGTGACGTGATGCTATATATCTGGGCTCCTCTAGGTTAATGATCTGAGTCATCCAATATGGTGAGAGATCAAAGGATATAAGGCATCCACGTTTTTAAGTCGGTTAAACAAAACACCTACCTTTTATTCATAAGACTTAAAGTACAAGACTGAATCCCATAAACATAAAAGAAGGCCGACCTAAATAATATAATGTGCAAGTCCATTGGACTTTATAATACAACAATCTCCACCATAATGTCCAACGTAAATTGTCAACTCTGAACATTCTTCATCGTCAGAGTCTTCATCAACTTATAGTGCATTCAAGCCCACTCGTCATAGCAGCCTAGTACCTGTAAATAAAAGAAAACAACTCACTCAAACAATAATAAGCTTTAGCAATGTTTAAACTTGTTAAATGTCAAGATATTAGTGCACATATTTGCAGTATTATCCTCTGTAGAATTTTTATGAAGTTAATATCCTCTAGTAAAAAGCCTATTTCTGATAAAATGAAATTTTACATCAACATGATTTGTTCTTTCATGAAACACAAGATATTTACTCAAATAGATTACACTCGGGCTATCACTATATATTGTAACAATTGACTTATTCAACTTTAAATCAATAACAAGACCTTGTAACCATATGCATCTTTAAAACAATCATAAATAGAAACATATTTAGAATATGTAGTAGATAAAGCCACTAAAGGTTGCAATTGTGATTTCCAAGTAATACATTTTTTTCCAAGTGTATAACATTAGGAAGTTGTAGATTACCTAGAGTCTCTATCATCAACAAAATTAGCATCAAAATAACCAACTACATTATTTGCGAGATTCCACTTACCATAACATAAACCAACATCACTTGTGCTATTTATATAAGAAATAATCTATTTTAAAGCATGCCAATGTTCTAACCTAGGGTTAGACATAGATCGACACAAAAGTAAAAATAGTTTATTTTTACCTTCTCATAACCATTTCTATGACATTGAGCCTTACTAAGTACAAAACGACCAACTAAAGGATATCAACACTTTTACATTGTAATTTTCCTTACCTTTCAACCAGCTTAAGAAAATTTGGTTTTTGATGTATTTTTAACTTACATAACTTCCTTTTCCTTTCAATTATCATTCCCAGAATTTTCATGGCCTTGTTAAGATCCTTCATATCAAACTCAAAATTAAGATTAGCTTTGAGTTTATCAATTTTCTGCACATAATTGCTTATGAGTAACATATCATCAACATAAATAGTATTTAAAGAAAATCATCAGAAGAGTCAAGAATATATAGGCAACTATCAAACTCACTTCTTTTGTATCCAAAACTAACCACAAAAGTATCAAATCTTTTATACCATTTCCTAGGAGACAGTTTAAGGCCATATAAAGATTTTTTCAACAACCAAACATGATCAGGATGTTTAGGGTCCTAAAAAATCTCTCAGGTTTCCTTATATATACATTCTCTCTAAGATCACCATGTAAGAAGGCAGTTTTAACATCAAGTGTTCTAACTCTGAGTAAAACCAGGCAATATAAGTTATTTTCATTCTTATAGGTTTAAATTTAACTAAATGGGTAAATATTTCATTGAAATTAATACCCTTATTTGAGTATACTCTTTGCTAAAAAGTCGGCCTTATATTTAGGGTGATTAGATTTATATATACCCTCTTTAAATTTATGAAACCATCTACACAAAATAAGATTTTGATCAGGGGGTTGTTTAAAAAGAATCCATGTTTTGTTAGCATGTAAAGATTATATTTATTCTTTCATAGCTTTAACCCATAAAATTTTATCTTTAGAACAGAAGGCATCAAAGTAACTATCAAGTTCATTATGACTAACCTCAGAAGCAGCTATAAGTGCAGTATAAACAAGTTCTGCATAATAATACCTGGAACGAGATCTAGATTCTCTCCTTACCCTATCTCGGGTTTATTTATAATTTTCCACTTTGTCTTGAGTGGACTACTGAAGTGTCTTTAACCCACTAATGTTCCCAGCAGGGACTGACTTCTCTGTGTGCTGCTCACCTTCAGGTTCCTTCTCTATGACATTATTAGTATGATTTTCATCAACATCATCTCCTGAAGTTGCAATAGGCTCCACCTCAATTCCTTCACTCACAAGGACAGTTTCATGTTCACTTTGATCATTACCTGAAATCACATATTCAGGCTTGCAAGGGAAGTTAATTTCATCCAATGTAACATCTCTACTTATGATAATTTTTATCACTTTAGATTCTATGTCTCATAATCTATATCCTTTTGTATCATGCATAAACTACTAACCAACCAATAATCTATATTCCTACTATGAGCATAAGCAACACAACTAGACAAATTTAAATTAGCAAATTGGACATAGTATAAGGATTAAAGTTTACCATATAAGTCAATTGTCCTTTTTACGCTATCAACTTTCCTTATTATCGTGTCATATAGATTCATAAACAATAGATTGTAGGCTTCTTCATATATTTTAGCCTTTCTTTTGAGAGTTCTTCCGACCACTTAGTTGCATCAGCCTCAAGTGTATGCAACACTCTGTAATGGGACAATAAGACTTAAATCTATTATCGTGTCATATATATTCATAAACAATAGATTGTAGGCTTCTTCATATATTTTAGCCTTTCTTTTGAGAGTTCTTCCGACCACTTAGTTGCATCAGCCTCAAGTGTATGCAACACTCTGTAATGGGACAATAAGACTTAAATCTTCTTTTTCTAAACCCTAAAATCAACTTTATCGTCAAACAGAAAGTCCTCAAGTCTGGTGGTATCCATATATTCTTAGATATATGACAAGTTCTGATAGCAAAACACAAGAAAACACTTTATTAGGGTAAGCAGACAACCGAGAACCCAAGATAAAAATAATTTAGGATAAAGATCGAGAAAACCCTTCAAAAAACCTTAGGTCTGCAAGTTTATAATAAAGATATATCAAATATTTACTATAAACGATTTCAAATCGATTAAAGAAAACTCAGGCAGATCTATTCGAAAGAACCACATAAATGTTTTTCTCAAAGACCGTTTAAAGAACAATACTTAAGAACCCAGAAATATATGTATGAATAACTTTCATAACACCAAGAAAGCAAGGTATAGGCTCTGATACCAATGTTGTAATACTTATATTTGGTTTCTCAGATTTAGGTCAAGAAAGAATAGTATCAAGTTCAAAAAAAATTTAATCACCATAAATAAAGTAGAAAGAAAATATTGATAGAAAATTAAATAACACAATATTGTATCGTGGTTCAGCAAAAACATGTCTACATCCACACTAGGGAATCTATGGAAGATGCTTGATGCACTATAAAATCGGATTACACCTTTAGAATTGTTTCTTATTCAACTATTACAGTGCTTGAACCAAACCCTAGGTTTTAAATCTCAAACCTTAGACAACAATCAAGACTAAGTATAGCTCAATACATGCAAGCAAGAAGTCAACAAAGTCTAGCACTAATTAAAAATCTTTTATATCATAAGGTTGAAATATACAAGAAGCCCTAAATTTCACAATTGAGAGAAGGAGATAGAAGAATAGTAGAATATGGAAGAAGAATTTTCATTGAAGTCTGACTTTAGGGTATATATGTGGGCTCGTCTAGGTTACTGATCTAAGTCGTCCAAGATAGTGAGGGGTCAAAGGCTATAAGGCATCCACGTTTTGAGTCGGTTAAACAAAACACTGATATTTAGTTTATAAGACTTAGAGTATAAGATTGAAGCTCATACATCAAAAGAGAAGGTCAGTCCATATAATATAATGTACAAGTCCATTGGATTTCATAATACATCAATATAGCCCTAATTGGTTTATCTTCTTAAACATTGGAACCAGATTTGTTGGTTCTTATAAGCCATCTCACGATAATAATCCATTATTGACAATGTTCTCCATTCAGTTGTCGTGGTGGATGATGAAATAACTCAGATTACAGATAAAGTATCACTTTTAGTGATGATGTGACAATAGCTCGACTCAGTGACATACATAATTACACTCCTTAGAGCAAGACACTCATCTAGAAAACCTAAACAAGGAATTTTGAGGTAATCTTATTCCAGGGTCATCCTGCTTTCATGTATATTTCATAGTTTGCTAGGAGACGCCGGTCAAACCGTGACTCCTTTGTGAACGATGTCCTGGTAGGTGCGCAAAGTAGAGTCACACGTTCATGGGCATTGAAATAACATATGTTCCATTGTTTCGACCGCTCATTACACATGTTGAAGGTTGGGCCAGTATTGTATTTCCTAAGATATCGGTTCTCTTGAGCCACAGTTTCGCTAGACTTTGGAATCAAACATCCATTCATTTTTCTTTAGTAACGTTTTAAACAATTTTAGTCAAACAAACTTCTTAATTTATTAAAAAAAATATATCTTTATTCCAATAATTCTTGTATTTTAGCTGATTTGGTACATCTTTAAGTTTTATTTAGTTATTTTTATTTTATATGTATATTATATAATCGTTATGAGAATATTAAAAGAAATACTAATTATAATTTTTTTAAACTACTATAATTCTAAATCATTATCATTAGCATAATATATATAGAAAGTTATATTATAATGATATTTTGTTAAAATCGTGCATTGGATAGGTAATATAATACTTAGAAATCAATCATTTATCGGTAAAATCGATCAAATTATTAAAAAGATGGAAAATAAAAATATAAACAGTCGATTTTATTTTATAATATGTTATAAATTCTACTCATTAATTGAATATCTATTTTAGACTTCTAGGAAAAAAAATTAGAACTATTATTTGCAAACCCGCTCTTATTTTGTCAATTCGGGAAGAGGATTGCATAAACAGATGATCACATAAATGATAAGGAATAAGACAAAGAACCTCACAGCAACAACCATACACACACCCCACACAATTATATCTTGTTTCACTAGTTGACAAAAACAGTTAGAGAGAATATTGTAGGTAGTACAGCTGTGTATCACACCATACGTGATCCAGCTCCTCTATATATATGAACAAGATGTAATTCATTATTCATTCAATCAATATACAAAATACTTTTTTTCTTTTCTTTATCTAATCTAATCTTCGAGCCTTTTCAGACTCTGATTGGGCGAGTAACTCAGTAGATCGACGTTCTATTACCGGCTATTGTATATTTATTGGTGATAACCTAATTTCACGGGGTTCTAAGAAACAATCTATTGTTTCTCGTAGCTCCGCTGAAGCTGAATATCGTGCCTTAGCTTATGTATCTGCTGAGTTGAAATGGATTACTTATTTGTTTAAAAGTTTACATATTCAATCCTCTATTCCATTAGTTGCTTGTGATAATCTTTCTGCGATTGCTCTTGCTACTAATCTGGTGTTTCACTCAAGAACTCGGCATATAGATGTTGATTTCCATTTTGTTAGAGAACAGGTCAAGTCTAAATTGCTTGTTCTTCATCATGTACCTTCTCATCTTCAGGTAGCTGATGTATTTACTAAGGGTCTTGCTTCTGCTGTGTTTTCTTCTCTTATTATCAAGCTTCCACTTCTTCAGCGTCTCAGCTTGAAGGGGGATGATAAGGAATAAGACAAAGAACCTCACAACAACAACCATACACACACACACAATTATATCTTGTTTCACTAGTTGACAAAAACAGTTAGAGAGCATATTGTAGGTAGTACAGATGTGTATCACACAATACGTGATCCAGCTCCTCTATATATATGAACAAGATGTAATTCATTATTCATTCAGTCAATATACAAAATACTTTTATTCTTTTCTTTATCTAATCTAATAATAAATAACCGAGCATTTGATTATCTAACGTTCCACTATATTTTGAGAAACCTAAATAGTAAGACCGATATTATTGTCAAATCGGCTAGACAGTAGGATGTGGTCGAGGATTTACGAGGGATAAGACTTTCATATTTCCTTGACTAGGGGTCGAATGATTTGTATGTATTGGTGGCTTGACTAGGACCGTTTTGCTGAAAAGAACTCTTATACTTGGTTCTTTGCTAAAATAAAGAGCCTCTTAAAATTAGCCTTGTATAAATTGTTTCTAAAATTCTAAAATATATTGTAACCCAATTTACATGATCTTGAATCACTGCGTTTTACGACCAAAAAAAATAAACAAAATCACTGCGTTTGGTTTCATTTTAAACAAAAATTCATATTTTTACACGACTATTAATTTGCTAACCCGCAAAAAAACGTTCCTACGGATCTGTTTCGGCACTCTAGTTGTGGAAAGAACATACAAATCCATAATGAAAACGGAAACTATACAAATCCATTTCTTCCTAAACTCATACTCGAAAACGGAAACTATTAAACACCATAAATGAAGGTTATAAAACTCTATTTTCTCAACTGAAATTCTCTCTCTACAAAATTGTAAACCTCACTAACCCTAAAACGAGAATTAGTTTCACAGTGTAAAGCCATATGAAAGCTTTTTGTTTGCATGAAAAACAAAAAAAGAAACAAAAACTATACAAAGTGGTAGCTCTTCTTGATGGATTAAAGAAGGCCAATATATGGAACATGGACCTCATATGTTGGATTTGATGTCGTCTGAGTTGATAATGTTGTTGGGTTGATCACTGAACCTGCTGCTTCAACCAAGATTATAACAAAATCTACTGCAAGTTTCACCAATTCTATGCACATTTCCAACCTTTGCATCACCATGGCTGGGCTCCAAATAGTTTGTAAATTTCTTGAATATGTGTAACTTTTTTTGTTGAAAGTTAAAGACTTATCCATATTGACTTCACGTGGTGCTGTATTTATAGGGTCCGCATGCATGTATGTAGCCGATCACTACGAAAAGTGTTATATTTGGCTCTTTGGTAGCCTAAGAGACCTTTAGAATCTTGCCAACCTGTCAGATCTCTAATAATAATATCTCAATTATTACACAATTAAACATTTGACAACATGTTATGTGTCCAATTGAATGATAAAGAAGTTAGTTAATGAATCACCCACAAAAAAGGTTGCTTAACGTTACAGTATCGAATTTTATGTTAGCGAGTTTTCATATTATAGGGAATTTTGAAAATCAATTTTTTTTAGTTACATAGGAAAGTTACTTTGGACTTGAATCACTTGGTTTGAACTTATATTATTAGATTGGATGACAAAGACTCTGGTCAGTGAGCTAGTCTTAACGGATCAAAAATCAAATTTTTGATTGAAACATTAGATTAGATGATATATAACTATATAGGGTAAATCGTTGCATTATGATATTTTGATATAAACTAATATGTTAAATTAGAGGTCAATTTAAACTTTTTGATGATTTACAAATTATTTTCCATTTGGACATTCATGAATTTAAGTGAAGATTTATGTATCAATATCTTCATTTTTTATTTTAGTTATATTTTGAAACAAATCAAAGTCTTTTTTTTAGCAAAGCATGTATCTTACAATTTAATTTTAACTTTATTCCGATACACGAGTTGGTCAATTATAGGACCACATATTGTGGATAGGATAGTTGGGAATTATATTTGGACTATAGGTTACAGCTTTGAGAGTGAGACCTAATAATTATTGAACGAAAAAAAGAAACCTAATATTTGAGAATGGAAGCAAACTTATTCATAACTTGCATATTGGTAGGAAGAAATAAAAAAAATTGTAAATTAGTTGGGTTACTTCGATTGATAAAAAATTTGTTTTTTTAATTTGAAAAGTGTAAAATAAAAGTTATATGGTTTTGAATTTTAAATATAAATAATTTAATTTTGATTTAATTAAAATATACCATATAAGATATAAGTAAAATTAATCATAATATGTGCAAAGTTTTCCATACCACCCCCATTAAAGAGAAAAGACTGTGACCATTAGTAGTTGAGTAATATTTAAACAATATTCAAAGTAAAGCTTTAATAAAAAGTGTTTGTTTTAAAATAAATAATTTTTTTTAGAAAAAAATTAAAAATTTTAAAATAAATAAAAATAATTTAAAATTTAAAATTATTTTAAATGTTTTTTTAAGCTCTAATTTGATGCTTTTTTTAAAAATATTTTTTAAAATGTAAAACACTTTTAAAATTATAAACACCTTCAAGTGTTTCTAACAAAACACTTCTAGACAAAATTAATAAGGACACTAGGCATATATTTCCTTAAAATATTCAAAAAGTGCAGGACCAATCATCCCTTTCTCCTTACTTTATTCTCACCTGGCAAGCTGCATACTATAATATGATGAAAAAGTCGTGAAGTTCTAGAACATATTTGAGTGTTTTTAATTTGTAATATATTTAAAAACAATTGCAACAAAAACTTATTTTATAAAATAATTGCATAACTAATTTAACCAAGTGAGCTAGCTCATCTAGCCAAGACTAGTTTTGCTAGATTATTAATTAGGGCTAAAAAAATGTAAAAAAACTTGATGTTTGAGCTTTATATATAGTAATGAAGTTTTTATTTAATGGTAATTACTTTATAGGTGTTTAAGAATCTTCAGACATCATACAACAATGGTAAGAAGAAAGCATCTCTGAAATTTAAATTAAGGGTTAATGCCCAATAGGCACCTGCCACCTTACACCCTTACCTATAAAAGACACCGTCTTTTTTAAAGAGCAACGAGTAATGGGAAATTTCCCATTACTCAAAGTTTGAGTAGTGGGAAACTTCCCATTACTCAACGTTTGAGTAGTGGGAAACTTCCCATAACTCAAACGACTCTTTTATTGGAAAAGAAAATGAAAAAGCAAAAATATGTGTGTCTTTTATGGGCAAAAAAAATGATGGTTGGAATGATAGGGAATTAATTCTAACTTGAGGTGTTTCTTAGGCAATAATCCTTAAATAAATAATTTAAATATTAATATAAGACGTTAGTTTAATTCATAAAAAGGCCACTTTACAGAATTGTCAAATTTGAGGCACTGTAGCAATAAAAATTAATAAATAAATAACTATGTGAATTAGAAACGTAAACATCAGCATCACAAGAGGTCATTTGAATAATAAATTTTGAAACAAGAACTTTTATACGGTAAATATCATCAAAACTGGAGATCACAAAAATAATACAAGTTTGATAAAAGATCATTATATAAAATTATTTAGCAGTAGCATGGCTTCTTATAAAATGAACATCTCCACAAAAAAATATAGTGACAATTCCTTCTAAGGATCAAGAAAGGAGCCATAATAATATTTTGTTATTCAGAGAATTGCAACAGGTCACAACCTCAGCAACCACATAAATAATAAAGTCAAAGATCATTGACCAAATATTATTTTTTATAAGTAAAGGCGCTCCTTAAAGGAGTGCCTCATATTTAAGTTAATTAATGGGTCATTAAACTAATAGGCTCGGAGGAGCGCATATAAATTAATTGTGCAATTATTTTATCAAATAAATTTTTGTTGCAATTATTTTTTTCAAACAGGTCACAAAATAAATAAAAAACTCAACATATTTAGAAAGGTTAATAGTATTGCAAATAAAAATTTGGAGTTTTTTAAAATTTTATACCATTTTTTATAAGTAACTATTTACAAAATTATACTATTATATTAAAAAGTTTTTACAAATTTGTAATGTCTTCTTTTATTATTTAATTAGTTGTATATATAGTAATAATATATATTTTTTAAATTAACTGTTTATATATTAAATATATGATATTTGACTGATGTTGTTTAAAGAATTTAGGGCTATAAAAGAACCAAGCTTCTCACGAACAATTCGAACTCGACTCGAAAAAAACTCGTTCATTTATATTAACGAACACAAAACTTTGTTCGAACTCGTTCGTTAAAAAAAACGAGTTTGAACTTGTCGTTTATATTTATGTTATGTTTAGTATATTTACCGCCACGAACTTTTTCATGAATACTAATACATTAGTAATGTTCGTGAATAGTAACTCGTGCATAACAAATTATTTATAAAAAATTTATTCGTGAATAACACGAGTTTGACTAAAAAAACTCGTTTGATAAGTTAAACAAACATGCTTGAAGTGTGGATAAATACTTTATTCGAGCCAAACTCGAGTTATTCACGAAATAATTTTTTTTATGGTTGAAGTGTAACTTTCATGAAATTTTTTTGTTACATAAAATGTGTGGAATGAAGTATGAATTGTGATATTAATAAAACATTAGAATCTAAAAAAAGTAACAAATTCAGGTTAATATATTAGGTTAAAAATGTATTTATTAATAAATAAAATATTAATTTACATATCATAAATATAAACAAGCAACTAATGAATGAATTCGAACAAACTTGTTTTTTTAACGTACGAGTTCAAACAAAGTTTTTTATTCGTTAATATAAACGAACGAGTTTAAACAAGTTTATTCCGAGTCAGGCTTGAATTGCTCGCGAGTGGCTTGGTTCGTTTACAACCCTAATTTACCTTAAAATAATATCAATCAATTATCATATATTTTATATATTTTATATATAAAAAATTAATTTAAAAAAACATGTTATTGCTATATATTTAATATATAAAAAAAATTAATCAAATAATAAAAACAAGGGACAACGCCCAGTTAATTACGCGGAGAACGTAAGTATTCCCAATTAATTACAAGTTGGACTTAATTCCCAATTAAGCACAAATTTTAAGCCGATTACCATATTACCCTTTTAGCTTAATAATACTAAAATAAACAAAAAAATAACAACACAGGAAAATAAAAATTAATAGAACAATATAAATACAAAACTTCTCATAACTGCACACAGTAATACACCTACAAAACACACGCACCAGTATTTCACTCTCTCTCTCTGCTCTCACGTTCTTTCTCTCCCATTCCGGCGATAAACTAATTCAAAAACAATCTCATATTCACCATTAAACATTATTCAAGCAACGATAAACTGTTAAATCATCAACATCACTTCAACATAAAGTAAGATGCACTAAACGCAGTAGAAGAATCGAAGAAGAGAAAGATTTGTTCGACAGCCAGTGAAACCCTAGGTATGAACGTACACTTATAACTTCAAATTGCAGTTATTTCAGCAATTTTTGCTTCGATTATGATTCTATTGTGTTTCGTACTTGAATTTACAACACTTTTTTATGTTAAATGAGTATTTTAATAGAATATTTATAAAAGTACATGTTTAATGTGAATAGTTGCTGGTAGATTAGTGTGTAAAAGTGTTAATAGATGATAATAGTGTAATATTATAGTAATTTGTTTGTTGTTATGTTGTATATAGAACCGCAGATGATAATTAAGTGTATAAATGGTTAATTTGTGTGGAATTGAATAATATAGAGTAGAAACTCAGGTGTATGTGTAAATTGAGAATGCGTTTATGAGTGTGTTCGTAGATTGATATAATTTATGCAGGTTTGTGTGTTACAGCTACACACAATGAGACAGTGTGTGTGTTGCAGTAACACATATTTTGTGTTGCAGTAAGTCACAACGAGTAGGTGTTAGCCAATTTTTATGATTAGAGTGGTTTAAACATATATGATAAAGTGTATAGACGGTAAATTTGTGTAGAACTGAGTATTATAGAGTAAAAACGCAGGCGTATGTGTAAATTGAGCATGTGTTTATGAGTGCTTGCGTAGATTGATATGATAAATGCAGAATTGTGTGTTACAGCTACACACAAACACAATATGTGCGTGTAACAGTAACACAAAAATTACTAGATAGATCAATTCATGACACACAAGTACTTATGACACATATATGGACATTTGTGATAAGATGAAACACATATTTTGTGTTGCAGGTAGTCAAAATGAGTAGGTGTTAGTCAATACTGTATGATTAGAGTGGTTTGAACATATTGCATAATCTGGATGTGATAAATGGAATGTTGTGTGTTACATAAACATAAAAATAAACAAAATTGTGTGTATGTGAAACAACTATTGTGTGTTGCAGTAAGTCAAAACGAGTAGGTGTTAGTTAATAATGTGTGATTGCAGTAATTTGAACATATTTGATAAACTGGATGTGATAAATGAAATGTTGTGTGTTACATAAACACACAATCAAACAAAATGTGTGTATGTGTAACACATATTTTGTGTTGCAGCAAGTCACAACTCATGAATCTGATGTGTTCATCAGTTTTTATCATTCAATGTGATTTTGGTTTTTTAGTAATAATCTTATCTTTATACATATACAGTTATGGAAAAGACAAAAGCCGGAGAGACAAAGGATGAACGTGTTAGGCTGCCCCGACTTCCAAAGAGTCTGAAGGTTGAGAACAAAAAGTTAGGAGCAAAGCGTAAGAGGAGGACAACTGAAAGACTGTGACAAATTTGGTTGAATGATATTATGTTTATGTTTTTGAATTGTTTTGTGACAAATTTGGTTAAATGATATTATGTGTATCTTTTTGACTTGTGTTGCGTTCCAGCATATCAAAAGTTGTATGTGTTAAGCGTTTCAGCAACCGGTGTATGTGTTGCATCAACCCACAATGCACGAGTTATGTGTTCCAAGAACACAAAAAAAAAACCGAAAAAACAACTAATCATAAAAATATATCTAAGATGTGTATTACAAAAATCACACTAAATCAAGATTAAACCATTATAATAAACAACAAATCACAACAATAAATAAGCATCATATACAACAATAAAGCAGTATTAAATAATAACGGAATATGCATGATAGATTGTGTGTTTATGCAAGTCATAATCAATATGAATGTGTGTTGATGTAACACACAATCAATAAATAAGAAAAAAACTAAATAAATAAATAAGTAAATACGTACAAAATAAAAAATAAAAAAAAGAAGTCAGAACAGGTAGCTTGATAAGCAATTCTAACTCAATAGAATTGTGTGTTCTATCAACAAAAAACAAACAATATTGTGTAAAGATGCAACACAAAAAACATTACCAAAAAAATGACAAAATGTTAATGTTTGTGCATGTAAGATTGTGTGTTATTACAAGTCATAATCATATGTATTCTGACAATAGGTATAAGATTAGTAGAATTGTGTGTTACAACAACACACAAGAACACAAACTGTGTAAAGCTGCAACACAAAAGAACACATATTGTGGAAAAACGCGACACACAAAATAATACATATTTAGGACACAATAGGTAATTTGACAATAAGTATACGATTAGTAGAATTGTGTGTTATAGCAACACACAAGAACACAAATTGTGTAAAGCTGCAACACAAGAGAACACATATTGTGAAAAGCTGCAACACACAAAACAGTACATAACATAACATAATGTTTGATTCAGAAAGTTAAGGATCCATTACATAAAAAAATCAAAATCACAAACAGTCAAGTGGTATTAAACGTATCATAATAAAAAGTTATGATACAAAATTCTTAATATAAAAGTATCCAGATGACTTTTGGACAGCTGCATATACTCTCCATAAACATCCAGAAGATTCAGAATGGACACAATGCGCGCCTATTCGGCCAACACAATTACATTAGAGGGTAAACTCGAATCCAAGCTCACTAGCGTACTTCCACAGTGTGTAGCGTAAATCTTTGGCTCCACCGTAAAAACATTGGCCAATACTATGCAAAGCAGTGTCCCATCTGTTGCTTTTGAGAACCGTCACAGTGGCAAGTGCAGTTGGGTCATCTTCGGGGGTGAACAACTGTGGAACTAGTCGAAGAAGATGAACTGGCTGAAGGTTGATGACAAGCAGATTCGGAAAGAGCAACAGACAAGGAAGAATCGGGACGAACATATCTACAATCCGTGACAGCAATTTCAAAAAACGAGACTGGATTGATGGTCAACATAGTGAGCATGTTGCAATAAGCATCGTCGTCGTCTAACAACAAGCGTCTCAACTCTCCGATCGAGTAATGAAGTGAGATGTAGTCGGAATCGAGACATGGCCATTTCGAAGCGACAAAGCTAACCAAGGAACCTAGACAATTGAAAAGCTCGAATCGTTGGACGGACTGAATCTGCCCAAACTGGAAGATAACCATGAGCGGAGAAGACATCTACAACGTTCAAAACAAAAAAACACAGAAGGAAAGGTAAGAAGGCAGTAGGACAAAAAAAGTCTTATAACACATAACAATTGTGTGTTGCAGCAAGACAAAAGCATTCGATATTGTGTTCATGCAACACATAAGGGAGCAGTATGCAATTATCATAGCGTGAGAGAATTAAAAAATAAAAAAGTTTAAGAAACAAATACAAAAAAAACAAATATACACAACATATAAGAATTATGTGTTGCAGCAAGACAAAATCATATAAATATGGTGTTCACGCAACACAAAAGAATGCACCCTGCAACTAACAATCACACAGAAAATTACGATATGAAGCATACAAACAGTTTTATAATTGCATCATAGGCCCCTGTGTTAAATTACGGAAAATCGATACATAAAGATTCCAATAAATTGCAACTATCATACAAAAATCGTAATATAAACATTATAATATGTTCATGTAGATAATAAAGAATATACACTAACATGTGGAGAATTTGTAGAATCTAATTGCACTATAGGTCCCTAAAGTGTTCATACTCAAACAAAACATGCAATTAGCAGAAAGTCTTATGAATTTTCATGACAAAGACATATAGGTAGATAAGGAGTTATAAACATCAAGGCAATCCAGAGTAAGTAAATAGAAAATGATCTATTGTGATAACAACACCTCATATAAACACAATTCATACAGTGATTCAACACACATATAGTGAAGCAAAGCAACTAAAAAAACACGATGAATGAACTACCTGCAAAAAACTAAGAAAAACGACAGCAAAAAATCAAAAAAATTATACATTACTAAATGTGAAGTAACACTTGAACCAGCAAAAGGTAGTGTATAACAACTATACGAAATCAAAACACGGAAATTCAAGACAAAAATAATAAGCATAACATCAAATTATAACTGTGGAATACAATAAAGATAGAAAAATTTCATATATGTAACAAACAACATGAAACAAACGAATTATACAGAAATATCGACGAGATAAAACATGATAAAAATCAAATTCGAACAACGAATCATCATCAACAACTCATAT
The DNA here is from genome assembly GCA_029959085.1 of Nemophila menziesii. Lineage (NCBI taxonomy): Eukaryota > Viridiplantae > Streptophyta > Magnoliopsida > Boraginales > Hydrophyllaceae > Nemophila > Nemophila menziesii. The sequence continues at coordinate 35,696,670 of JARWIR010000007.1, read as the reverse complement.
TATAAAAAAAGCAACCATTAAACGAATAAAAAATTAAGAAAGAAATTAGGTGAGTTAACAAAAATCATACCGTGTGAAGTAGTAATACAATATGTATGAATGATTAGAACAAAAATCAAGAGAATCTGAGAATGAATCTGAAGCAGAAATTGAAAATGATGCCGCGAGAGAGATGAAGGTGTGAGAGTAGTTAGTTATGTTGACTTTAATTGGAAGCGTTGAATTGTACAGTAATAAAGAGAAGAAAAGGAAAAATAGGGGATTATTAAATGTTAGGGTTTTAGCATTAATGATTTAATTAAAATGTAAAGTAGGTATTTATAAGGGGTAAAAATGGAAGCTAAAAATGCCAAAAGTAATTAATTGGGAATTAAGTTGTTTTTTTGTGAGTAAGTAGGAACTAATTTCTTCCTTCTTTTTTTTTGGGAATGAAAAGTGAGCAATTGTAATTAACTGGGAATTATCTCTAAAAACAATACAAATTTGCAAATATTTTTTAATATAGAGTAATTTTGTAAATAATTATAAAAATTGTACATAAATTTAAAATTGAAAACTCTAAAAATTTGGTATTATATCTGTGTTTTTTTTAATACATATGAGAGCCACTTTGGACTCGAAATCTTTTTGACTCTAATAAGATATGATCCCAGGATCTCTTGGTCTCTGCTGAGTAGTCTTACCACTAGACCAACTATCGATCTTCGTAGTTACATATATTACCTCTAGTACGTAAAAGGTTATTACAATTTTCAAAATAGTTATTCATAAATATTTATCTATTTTAAAAATTAAGATATATTTTAATTTTTCATATCATATTTATTTTTATTTAAATATATAAATTTATATTTTCAAGATTTTAAAATAATTTATGAAAAGTACATTAGTAAATATAGTATTAATAATTAATTTTTTAGAGTTTGAAAAAATAACAACCTTTTATGAATAGATAAACTGTTGTCCAATAAAAATCGATAAAATAGTATTTTATAATCAGAGAATAGTTTGTGTACATATAGTCTTTCATAGTCTCATTAGTTATTTGTTGGACGTCAGTGGCGGATAAGGGGTCGGGGAAGTGAGTCATGTGCCTGTATATATCTCAGATTTGGATCATCTACTAACTTGATTCCTATACTAACTCTACTAATTCTAATCACAATTAAGTAATTGGTTTTAGCATTATCTTTGTTTATAATTGAATTATTATGTGAGATATAATAGGAAAAGAGAGAAATAAATTATAAATAAAAATAATGTTAAAAACCAATTACTAAATTGTGATTGGAGTTTGTAGAGTTAGTATATGAATCAAGTTAGTAGAGTATCCAAATCCATATACCCATATCCCATTTGTTCTTCTCCATTGCATGTAGAGTGAATCTAACTACTTTAGGTCAGGAGAGACTCGAGCCACCCTTGAATTTTTCCTTTTAACCGAAATTTTTATATTTCAGCCAAAGATTTATTTTGTCTGAAAAAGAAAATTCATTGTCACACTTAGTGCCCGTTTGGGATTACTTTTTAAAATAATCACTTAAAGTGATTTTAGATTTATAAAAATACTTTAGACCCTTTAAATCATTTTTAGGAAAAACACTAGATAAATAGTGATTAAAATAATCACTTATAGTGATTTCAGATTCAAAATATTTTTTAATATTTTTTACAAATATTTTAGTTTTAATCGAAAAACGCTTTCAACTCTAAAATAATCAATCCCAAATGGGCTCTTATTTCATCATAATTCAAGCCAATCTCTCATGTTTATGTCTCTAAAATCTATTTAAAAATCATGAGAATAATTTAATTCAAATTTCACAATATTATATTAAACAATATAATTGCATATAGCTAGTTTAATTTTATAATATAAATTAATATTTTTCTATTTGACTGAATTGTTTTTTTGATTTGTTTCTCAACTCAAGAGGGAGGATGTGAATGAATGGAATACTGAGGTCCTGGACGACTTGTTCCCTAGGCCGGTAATTTCACAAGTCTTACATATAAGAATTCTTCAACAGGGGCAACTAGACCAGTTCATTTGGACACACCCTAGGACGAGAGAGTATTTAACAAAGACTGGCTACTACATTGTTAAGAAGCATGACAGAGAGATGATTACTCAAATTTCAAATGCCAATGTGACAGTTGTGCCAAACTATGGAAAATAGTTTGGAAGTGAAATATTCCTACTGAGGTTAGTGTTTATATTTGGAAATGTTGTAATACCTTTGTAACAACAACATTGAGTCTGAAGAGATGTGATATGGATGATTGCTGCTATTGGTGCCCAAAAAACATTGAGTCTATTATGCACATTTTGTTGTTATATCAGATCATTTTACAGGTTTGACACTTCAGATAAGGGTTGATAACAATATGATGGATACCTTTGGAGAGTGGTTATGAATAGCTTGCTTTAGCTGGTTAGAGAAAAGGACTGAAAATCCTTGTGTGCCACTTCTAAGCGGGCAAAGGGTCCAAAGGACATATGGCCGGGGGCGAGTCATCAAATCCAATAGTTCCATTTTCTTTCTTGTTTATCAGTTTGGGAGTGATGCGCTTCTCAGGCCCTCTGTTCTCAAAACAGCCCTGTCGGGCGATCCATTGTTAAGTCCTCCGGAGCGAAAGTTACTGTTTGCTGGGCCTACAAAGAGAGAGTTGTGATTTTTATGCTATGTGTTATTTACTAACAATTGGGAGCCCACGAGATTAGGGATTGTTAATATACTCAAATGAAGTGGAGTGCGTCTCTTCTATCCACGAACAACTTTTTGTTCGTCCGTTATGGAAGGGGAGGTGTGTATGGTGATGATAGCGACTGAAATGAGTCAATAGTTTGATGAGGAAGATAAGTTAATTTCTCAAATAATTTTAAAATAATTCAAGATATTAAGCTATTAACAGAGATAAGGTAGTCAATACAACTTGTGGTGAGTAGGATTGCAAATATAACCGATGTTATGTTCAATGCAGTTTTATCACATTTTAAAAAGTTTCAAAGATCATGTAGACATTATATAAAAAGAGTTAGGTGAAAAGTCTATAGATGACCTCTAACCATGGATGCAGAGTTACTTTTTTCAAGATTTAGACTTAAATAATTTTTCTTGATATCGATCTTGTAAAGAAAAAGGGTAGGGGAAAAAGAATGAGAATTAATTATAAGAGTGAGATTTGTCCAAAAAAAATGATTATAAGAGTGAGATGTTGATGTCTATTACTTCTGGTTGGAATATATATCTGACTTTATAAAATGTGTTTCTTTTTGGGTTGAAGAAAAATAGAAAATATGCGAATCAGACCTAATAATTGGTAAGGCCTAAGGGGAGAACAACCTTATCCATGACTCGTCATATAAAAATGATTGTGCCCACTAGCCAATATTCAAACAATCAGAAAAGTAAATGACCATGTTGAATGAGACCGTACGTTACACATGTCTTAAATTAATTAGGATGCATTACTAATAAATTCAAAAGTACAACAAGAAACCCCTTTTTAAATAACTTTCTTCATACTTGGCAAGTTGATACATGTATAATACATACTCTAAGATGAAAAGTTATGATTTTATCCTAATTAGGTTACATGTCCAATTCCAAGGTTGAAATTTCAAAAAAGTAATGTTGTTTAAGTTTAATAATTTTTGAAAAGTAAAATACACCTATCTTAGACATCATATGGTTAGGCACCTCACTAATATAACTCACAAATATATCTGTTCACGTTTGTAACGACCAACCTTTTAACAACTAAAAGTTCAAAAATATCGCTAGAACAATACATATTAGCGACTACAAATGGCCGTTAGATTCAGGTAAAAAATCGAATGACTTCTTTATCGACCACAAAAGTTACCTCTAGCGACCACATTGTTGATCACTTGAGGTCTAAACTTTTACCGACCACTTGTGTGGCTGGTAAAATACCCATCTAAAATTTTGGCAATTCAAATTAGCTCGCCCAATTTTAGTGATGATTTTTAGCGACCAATCACTTAATAACTAGCGACCACATGTTGGTCGCTAGAAGTTTCAACCTTTAATGACATTTGTGTAGCCGGTAAACTACCACTTAGTTTTTTGGTGGTCTAGATTTTTTTGCCCATTTAAAATACAGGGCTTTACCGAGCACTTATTTAATCTATAGCGACCACTAGATGGTCACTAAAGGTTTAGAACATTATAAAACTCAGAAGTGGGTTAGTCTTCCTTTTTGTTATCCCAAAATCCCATCCCCCTTCGATCTTTTGTATAGCTCTTCACGACCCCCTTAGGCCCTCGCCAATAGTCGTAAATATTAATCTGTCTCGTCCAAAAATGTATTTTTTTTTTCTGATTTTTTAGAATTAGTTATGATGATTTTTAAAAAAAAAAATTAGAATGCACGTGTGTGATGGAATTAAAAGAAGTTGGTGTCTTTGGTGGTTATAGTGGTGGTGGTTGTGGTGGTGGTGCTGGTAGTAATAGGATGGTGGTGGGTAGTGGTGGTGGTTGTGGTGGTGGGGGTTGTAGTGGTGGTGGCGACGATGGTGGTGATGGGGGTTTTGGTGGTGGTGGTGGTGGGAAGTTGTAATAAGGTAGTTAAATTTAAATGATAAATGATAGAGTAATTAAAAAGATTATATAAGTATATTTTTGTCAAGGAATATTTTTAATAAATAATTTTTTTAGAGGATATTTTTAACAAATAAATTTTTTTAATGAGATGTTTTTAATTAATGTTTCTTAAAGGAATCTGAATTATTTTTTAATTTTTTTGATTTTTTCAATAAAATTAAAAAGTGAATCCAAACAAGTAAAAAATTATCTTCTAACAATTTTTTTATAATTTTGAATCTAAATATAGCATAAAGAGTAAATACACTGGTTTTCCTTACCCCCTATTTTCTATAAAGTGTAAATTTACCTTCTATGTTTCTAAAACGTGACTCGATACCCCTGTTGACGGATTCCGTCCATTTTGGCCGTTAACTAGTTAAATGCCACGTATGTGCGATATTTTTAATACATATTTGAATTAGTTAATAACATAAACGTTATAGTCATAAGGGAAAAATTGGAACAAGAAATAAATTGGTTAAAAATAATTCAATTTTTTGGAGTTTCAATGGTAAAAATCAACTTTTTACCTTAATTTGGGTTCTTCGATTGTTGATTGCGTAGCCAAGCCGATTGTTGATAATGGTGAAGAATGGTCCGGAGTGGCGGCGGTTTTCTTGTGTAGAAGTGCGGCTTGGTGGGAAGATGAATGTAAGATTCCTTTTTTGTTTTTTGTTCCATAGCGAGCGTGAAGAGATGGTCCTCGAATGACGGCTCTTTTCTTGTACAGGAGAGCGGCTTAGTATGAAGGTAAGACCTAAGTGTGCAAAGATTTCTTTTTGTTTTCTGTTCCAAAGCGAGTGGGAAGATGAGTGTGAAGAGTCATGAGAGTGTGATGAGATTTCTTTTTTATTCGACTTTGAGGATGAAGAGATGAATTTTACGTTTTCTTTTTTTGTTTTTGCTGGTGTTCATCGAAGATATGAAGAAGATCATCGAAAATATGAAGAAGATGATTATAGGTATTGATGTTCTTTTTTTTTAATCGGTATATATAGGGTAGATGTTTAAGAATTACTTTTATTGTTTTTCTGATTATTAAGTTTTTGTTATTAATTAATTAATATAGTTTTTAATATTTTTTAAAATAATACCGCACATGCATAGCATGCGACTAGTTATCGGCCAAAATAGACGGAATCCGTCTACATAAAGTATCGAGTCATGTTTTAAAAAGATATGAAATAAATTTATACTTTACAAGGATAAGATAATAATTTGGAAAAAATATAGAAGGTAACCAGTATATTTACTCTTAGTATAAATAATATCTTCTCAAACCAAACAAACCCTTAATTTACTTATTTCATTTGTTCCAAGATGTCACCATTGATCTTTGATCATTTACGTCTCTCGTTTTATCATTAACTAGCTCAGATTACATGTTGACAAGTCAGCAACCATATACACATACATATGTATAATATATGTAGCTGTTTCATGCAATGTGTGTTATTGTATTTTTTAATTGTAGTAGTAGTTGAGAAAGATAGTATATTTGTAGATAATGACTCAATCAATTGAATAAGGGTAGGCAAATAGTCTATTACATATATGACTATATGCTAGTATCAAACTTAATCAAATGAACATATTTTATCCATATATTGTCACTTTATTACAAGTCAACTTGACATCAAAGATTCATAAAGATTCATTTATTACTCTATATTTTACAGATTGATATTGAATATATGCCAAGACAGATTTTAATTTAGTATTTCTGCTTCTTGGTAGAGATACACACTAATTATATGTTTTTTTTTTGTTACATGGGTTCCGGGCTAGCTTGCGCGCACCCGACTAGTCCCACGGCGATATACATGTCTCCCCATATATATTCTCATGGTAAATGAGAACTAGGTTACCCATGTTCAGGGAGAGGTTCGAGCCTTGTACCTCTCACTTTACACCCGTTAGGGAGGGGATTCGAACCATGCTAATTATATGTTATCATGACATTTTGATGCTACGTTTCACCACAAAACTTACATATATAATGCAGTAAATTATAATTTAATATGCGACATAAAAAAATTAATATATAATTAGGGATATGCAGCGAATTAGAAGACCTACGTAATTGTAAGATTTTTATTTTATCTAAAAGTTTAAACATTAATTGAAAATGGTTAAGAGGAATGATGTAACTAGGGGTGTGCACTAGGTAAAAAAATCCGATCAACCTGCATAAACTAATCTAAAACTAGACAAATTGGATTAGATGAGTTACTTACAAGTGTTTGATCAACACTTGGAGTAGTATGTAATGTAAGATCAATGATAGATTGAGATTCATCATTCATTATCACTAATCAGCAATCAAAACACAAACAATTAAACTAAGATTAGTAGATACGAATCATTATAGACATTTAATCAACATAAGTTAATTCGAAAATCAACTAATGTAATACCTATTGTATTTCAAAAATCAGATAACCTGTTACTAAGCTAATACAATCTAGTCAAAACATTTAATCTTTCAACTTTCAGAAAAATCTATTTTATTTCAAAAAATCAAACACATTTATAAAACCCTACAACTATATTAGATCTTCAAATAGAATACAAAAGAAATGAAAATAAACAAGATTAAATACGACTTTTGTGAAGAATCTAATCTGAAAAAAGGTTTGTGAATAACACAAACCCTAACCTCGGCCTTTTATACCATTTCAGATAATCTCAAGTACTCAAATAGTTTAACCATGGATTAATCAGTTAACCACGGTAAGATATTAAACCGGTGGTGAGCATAATGAGTGAAGTAATGTGAATTAAATGCGGACCTCAAATGTAGTTAAAAACCCTTAAGATTATTAAAGCGGAGTACATAGGAAACGACAAAAGATGGTTGAAGGGACGGGTTACACGAAGTAGCGAAGAGAGAAGAGATAAAGTCTACGGTTTTCAACCTGGATAGTGTAAGATACCAGAAAGAGAAACGTTAAGCGTACAAGAGACGAAGTGAAATGAGGTGGGATATTTTTATCCCACCTTTTTATATGTAGGGTATATATATAAAAAAAATTATGCGGGTTGGGTTGACTGCCCGTTTATTGGGGTGGAGTAAATCCATAGCCCGATCCTAAACCATTAAAAAAAATTTGGACCCAATAGAAACCATGGATCAAGTGGGTTGGACTCAAATGGGTTGGGTTGGGCTGGTTTTTTTGGTTTTGCGGTTTTGTGGTTTTGCGATTTTCTTGTGCACCCCTAGTCTCCACCACCACCACCAACTGCATCTTTTGCATCAGGAAAAACCAACACATCCATTATTATTTGCGGTTGTAAGGCTATGTCATTGGAGGACAAGTTGCTCCAATTCAAACTAGTTCCAATTTTTAACTAAATTATAGCTTTAGAAGTGCTCAATGTATATCAAGGATAATAATTCCTTTCTTCGTTTGGATTAAAAAAAGAAATAGGATTATTGCTCAAGAAACACCTCAAGTTAAAATTAATTCCCTCTCACCCCAACCATCTTTTTTTGCTCATAAAAGGCCACATATATATTTTTTTCTTTTCTTTTGCACCCCTAGTCTCCACCACCACCACCAACTGCATCTTTTGCATCAGGAAAAACCAACACATCCATTATTATTTGCGGTTGTAAGGCTATGTCATTGGAGGACAAGTTGCTCCAATTCAAACTAGTTCCAATTTTAAACTAAATTATAGCTTTAGAAGTGCTCAATGTATATCAAGGATAATAATTCCTTTCTTCGTTTGGATTAAAAAAAAAATAGGATTATTGCCCAAGAAACACCTCAAGTTAAAATTAATTCCCTCTCACCCCAACCATCATTTTTTTTGCTCATAAAAGGCCACATATATATTTTTTTCTTTTCTTTCCCATAAAAACAGTCGTTTGAGTTATGGGAAGCTTCCCATAAATCAAACTCTGAGTAATGGGAAGTTTCCTATTACTCAAAGTTTGAGTAATGGAAAACTTCCCATTACTCACTGTTCTTTAAAAAATACGTTGCCTTTTATGGGGAAGGGTGTAAGGTAGTAGGTGCCTATTGGGAATTAACCCTTAAAAATCATTAGAGGGGAAAGTTTATTAAGGGATTCTTCTAATCCCTTACTATACTATATATTCAATCCCTCCAATTTGGTGTCATTAGAAGGGAAAGATTTGTTTATTATATCATTATGAGATAATGACACTTAGGGTCTTGAAGACACACCCCTCTTCAAGATACCACCCCCTACTAGAGCCTCTTCTTACTAAAGACCTCATAAACTTTTTAACACATGAAACCTAAAACCCCTGTTACCCATTTACCCTCAAATGATTTTTAGTCTCATATATATACTATTTAGCATTTCCCCTCTCTCTTGTAAATTCCATGAGCTTCTTTTACTCCTCTCTCTCTCCATTTTCGTGAGCTATTTTCTAAGCTTTCCATATTTATTTCAAATCTCCCCATCCGATTTCAACCTTCCTCCCTTGTGTTCATAGATTCATAACGTCATAATCTGCTGCATTTCCTCTGTATTTTTGGCTGTTACCTTCGTTCTAAGGTTTGTTTCGTTTATGTTTACTGTGTTTTTCAACAGATTATTACCTTAGTGTGTGTTTTTTGTGTTTTCTGTGTTTAATAGCGCTGTTTATTCACAATATCCACTATGTATCGTCGTTTGTTCACTTTTTTCCATTTCTACATACGATTACGTGACTATATCATGCTTGTTTTAGATGTTTTTGTTACGTTTTAATGTGTTTCATGGTAGATTTGCTCATGATATGTATGTTATTGCTTATATTCGTCTCACTTTCCGTGTTTATGTCATTGTTTTACTCTTTGAACGTTAATTTTTCCGATCTGCCATTGTTAGGGTTTATCACAGCCGCTGCATGCATGATAGTACAGTACAGTACTATACTCACTGTTTTCAAATTTCTCAGAGTACTCTTTGTTTTTCAAATAGGCAGAGTACTCACACTTTTTGTAATGTACTATGAGTTTTATAGATTACTCGTAGTTTTTATAGAGTACTCTGAGTTTTGTATAGTGATAACAGTTTTCAGTAAATACTCTCTATTGTATAGAATACTCTCAGTTTTTACATATTAATCTCAGTTTTATAGAATACTCGCAGTTTTATAGAATACTCTCAGTTTTTACATATTACTCTGAGTTTTCATAGTGTGCTCTCAGTTTTTATTAATTACTCCTAGTTTGTTAAATTACTCTCAGTTTTTGCAGAGTACTCTGAGTCTTATTAAATACTCTCAGTTTATATGAAAATAATCTTAGTTTTAATTTCTTTCTTTTTACTCTTCTGCTGACAGTTATAATGTTACAAGATGTGCTTGTTGTGTTCAAGATGGGAACTGATCAGATTTTCCTCCCATTTCATCAGCTGATTGACATTAACTCAGTAAAGAATTTTGTTCAGTCTAGGTGGCCTCAGATATCTAAATCTGCTGTTATATCTTATACTGTAGGGGAGTACAAAGACTCCCTTCTTGAAACTGAAACAGATTTCTGCACAATTAAGTGGATTCTTGGACGTGGTGTGTATGACAAGATTTATATTTATGTTACTGATTCCAGGACCCCTTCATTCAACAATATATCCTCTCCAGAATCATCTGGCATTTCTAAACCAATCTCCGCTGAACCTATTCGTTCTGTTGTTGCTTCTACCCCTGATCCAGCCTATTTTATTCATGAAAAGAAGGTTATGTTGAGTGATTCTTGGAAACTTGGGTTAGAAGGTGTTGGACAGTGTTTTGTGGGTGGTGCTGAGCAGTTCCGTTCCGTTCTTTGCAAGCAAGCGGCTGTTGATGGGTTTGATTTCGACTATATCCACAATAACAAGAACACTCGCATCAGCGCGCAGTGCTATTACAAGATCGAGAAGGGTTGCAAATGGTATATATACGCATCGGTTGAAAAGACAAACGGATTTTGGTATTTGCGTTCTTATAGAAATAATCACACTTGTGGTGTGTTTACAAGAAAACATCACACACCCGGTTGGATTCTTCAATTCTCAGTCGGGTTATTTTCGATGAACTTCGTTCTAAACCATCTTCCAGGCCTAGAGAAATTCAGACTGTCTTAAAGGAGAATTATGGTTTCGATATTTCATACAAAACATCCTGGTCTACTATCAATAAGGCTAAGGACACTCTATACGGTGATATTGGCTCTTCATTCAATCGTTTGCAATCTTACTTTGAAAAGCTTCAGAATCTTGATCCAAGCACGGCTTTCTCGGTTCATTGCGATCCTGAAACACGGATATTTCACAGATGTTTTTTTGCCTTTGGTGGTTCAATTGCTGGTTTTAAGTCATGTCGCCCCATGTTATTTCTGGACGCTACGTTCCTCAAGTCCAAGTACAAAGGCTCGTTACTCGTTGCTACTGCCAAGGATGGAGATCAAGGTATCATAACAACTTATTATTTTTCCTCTTTGTATAGATTCTTTTTTAGGTCTTGTTTATCATGTTTCCACTGTTTTTCCTAATCAGGTTTATTCCCTGTTGCTTTTGGCGTTGTTCCCGGTGAGGACACCGACAATTGGACCGCATTTCTTCAGTTTTTAAAGCCCCTTGTCGAGGGTCGCCCTCTCACGTTTATATCAGACCGCAACAAGGGTCTACTAAATGGTGTTAGGGATGTTTTTCCTCAAGATAGTCACAGTTTTTGCATTAAACATATCGAGAAAAACCTCAGACTTGCTATTTCCGGCTCGACTTTTTACCGTGAAAGGATGGTGTATCTGCTCAAGCGAGTCGCTCATGCTCCTACTGTTGCACATTACGATCAACAACTTGCTAGATTCCTGCTGGAAGGAAAGAATGAGGTCAAATCTTTCCTAAAGGGTTTGCCAAGGGAAAATTACGCAAATGCTTATTTCACTGGTAGACGATATGGCGAGATGACTTCTAATGCAGTCGAGTCGTTTAACTACTGGATTATAAAACAAAGGGGACTTCCTGTATGTGAGCTTGTTGACGCTCTTCGTGTTAAGTTAATGCAGTGGATTTATGACCGATCTCTAAAGTCATCCAAGTGGACTTCACCACTATGCCCGGCTATTATGGAGCTTTTTAACACTAATGTCGGTCTTAGCTGCACTTGGACCATTCAACAATCCACTGCTACTCTGTTTCAAGTTGGCTCAAATCCTATTATGGTGGTAGATATAGCTGCCCGTACCTGTTCTTGTTGTGAATGGCAAGAGCTCGGCTTCCCTTGTCAGCATGCTTTGTGTGCACTATCTAGTGCCTCCGTTCGTGATCCGTTCGAGTATGTAGAGTCATACTTTCACACTTCATCATACGTTAAGACCTATTCAACGAGTATTCCTGCTATGTCTACCTTTCAAGTTGAAGTCCCTGTGCCCGAATCTCAGATTATTCTTGCTCCTGATGTTAGGGTTCCACCTGGTAGGCCTCAGACTAAGCGCTTTCGTTCATGCACCGAGAAGGTTGTCCGTTCAATTAAGTGTAGCAATTGCAAGAAGGTGGGACATAACAAATCTACTTGTAGAGCTCCACCAAAATCATAATTTAACTTATGTTTTTAAATTGTAATCATGCTTATTAACTTCTTGTTAATGTTTACATTCACTCATTTTTGCAATTGACAATGTTTTTAAGTTTTTAGAAGTTGAATTTTATTTAAGCATGTCATTCTTGTTATACTCTTTCATCTGTGTTGAATTTGATTTATATTGTATGAGTACTCTTTACAACTTGATTAATACTCTTTACATTTTCAATGAGTACTCTATATATCTGAATTAACAATCTTTTGTACTTCTATGAATACTCTATATAATTGTATGAGTACTCTATAGATTTTTATGAGTACTCTATACAATTGAATGAGTACTCTATCATTTTTCAGAGTACTCAATACAATTGTATGAATACTCTATACAATTGTACGAGTACTCTACCATTTTGTCAGAGTACTCTATACAATTGTATGAGTACTCTATCATTTTTATAGAGTACTCTGTTATTTCTTCTGAGTACTCTTTATTTTTCTATGAGTACTCTTTATTTTTGTCTGAGTACTCTTTATTTTTGTCTGAGTACTCTTTATTTTTGTCTGAGTACTCGCATTTTTGTCCGTACTTTTATTGTGTATCTGTTCAACAATCAATTAATCAAACAGAACCAAAAACTTTTTCATTCATAATTCATTTTCCAAGTTCAAAAAACATCCAAAAACACCCAAAACCATTCTAAAGTTCCAAAAACAACCCAATAATCTAGTTACATACCAACAACCATCATAAAGTACTTATCAAACTTAGAGAACAAACCATCAAAAAGTCTAAATCAAAATCCTCCCAACACTCTTTACAAAATAAATTATCGATGATTAATCAGTTAACAACGTTTTCCCTTGTTTATGCATTGTGAATATTTGCTGCGCAACAATTTCCTAATAATCATTGCTCGTCCTTCGTTAATATATTTCTGAATATATGTCTTTTGTTTTATCACCCCACTCCGATAAAATGCATAACACCATAGGATTACAAAAATTCCGCAGTCAACGCTTCCTGGTTCTTGTTCAGTACAATCTACATTGGTCATTATATATTTATCTTCTTTTCCTGGTTTTATCTTCCTCAAGACATTTTGTACCAAGAATTTTCTATACTTTGCTGCGGTTTGCTCTGTCTTCGAACCAATTGACTCTGGATTTTTCGGTTTGATTGAGTTGTAATGGTAAAATTCTTTATTATCCCTGCTGTACACTAACAAGCTCCAATGTCCACAGCTATCATCTTTAACAAACACAGGTAATAGGGTGAAAGCATAATCTTGGCTATTTTTATAGAATGGGTCTGCAATATAAATCTGACATGCTTCAACGTCCTCATATTCGATCAAACTCTGCAATAAAATTGAATTTTTTTTTTTAAACAAAAATTCATAAAGATAGAGTACTCATAATAAAATTCAGAGTACTCACAGTTTTGTCAATTAAATTCTGAGTACTCATAGTTTTGTTAATTAAAGATAGAGTACTCGTAATAAAATTCAGAGTACTCATAATAAAGATAGAGTACTCTGAGTTTTCATTAATAAAATATCATAATACTCATACAAAAGTTCAGAGTACTCACAGTTTCGTTAACTAAATTCTTAGAGTACTCTCAGTTCAACTAAATTGAAACTCAGAGTACTCACAATTCTTAGAGTACTCACAGATTTGTTTACTAAATTATTAGATTGCTCACAGTTCAAATTCATTAGAACACAGAGTACTCATTACTTTATATTTAACATTGAAAAACTCAGAGTTTACTTACCATGCTCATCGCACTCTGGTGTGTCACACCATACTTCCCTCCTTTGACTCCATATTCTTCTTGTACCATTTTCAACATAGCATCAATCACCTGCAATATGAATTAATCACATACTCAATGTCCAATTTTACATATTCTATATGATCATATTGTTATTTGTTTACCTGTACTTCAACCATTCCTTTGTGCGCAATAGCAAATGCATCTTTTCCTGATACTAACAACTCATTCTCTTTATCCCACCATATAGCATCTCCCAAGTTTTCTTTTTTAATTTGCAAAAGAAAATTATAATCCTTCTCATCTACTGTGTCCTTACCATCCCACCTTAGGTTTTCATCAAATTGTTCCCACTGAACTGTGGTTTTCTTCTTCAAACCTGCATCCTTTTCCTTAGCAGTTTCTGTAACATTTCCCGTCATTTTATTATCAATCAATTTCTTTTCCGTTTTTTTTCCCACCACCCCTTCTTTTGGTTTCATTGTTACTTTAACTCTTTTTGTTCTTGGTTCTTCAACAAAATCAGAATTCACACTTTTTGCAGCAGTTGCTGCACGGTTATTTTTCTTCACATTTCTCTCTATCGACCCTGGGGTCGCTAATCTATACGATCTTCTTCGTTTAACATTTGTTTTAACTTCAGCAACCACCTCCACATCATCACCCTCTTCTGTTCCTTTTTCTGCATCTTCATTATTACTCTCTAAAAGTGCAGCGGCTGCTCTCAAGTTTTCGCACTCTTTCTTCGACTTTTCTAGTTCTTCGATGCATTCGTTGTACCACGTGCTTATATCCATGTGCTCCTTGTTTAACTTTAATTTTTCGTCCTCCATCTTCGCAACCTGCTCTCTTAGACGAGTTATTTTGCCCTGTTGATTTATTATCGCATCTTCCAACTCCCTGTTTTTTATTTCTTCTCTATTTACCTGGTTGCTGAGTGTTTCTACCAGCTGCAAAACCTCTTTTTTTTCCTTTTTTTCTTTTTCCAGATCAGCTAAAATCTCTTCAATTTTTGATATTGTCTTGTCTTGTTTAGATTTTTCCTTCCTCAAAACCTCTATCTCATCTATTAAGTTATTTTTCTCCTTGCCGGCTTCAACCAATTTTTCTCTTAAACACACAATAACTGGATCATTTGAATCTCCCCCCTCGTATACGTCTTCGTTAAAACTGCTACTGTTTTTGTTAATTCCTTCTACAACCTTCTCCACTATCTTTGTCAAATCATCTATTTCACTTTTTTCAGTTTGTAACTCATCATTCTTATCAACTTCCTCTTCTTCTTCTTTTTCTAATTCATATTCTTTCTCAACATCAATCTTTTCAACTTCCTCACCTCCTCTTGGGGGGCCATCATCCAGATTGTCGTCTATCAACATTTCTTCTTCGGCACTACCATCTCCGTTATCCAAATCCATATCTAAATCCACCTCTCTTACAACATCTTCGTTGCTTTCTGTGTTTTTACCTTCAGCTGCTTTTTCTTTTTCTTCACTTGCATCATCTTTATTCTCATCCTTGTCATCTTCACGTATTACGTCACTAATCGCCCCATCTCCTCTATCATTCATCCAACTATCGACATTTACGTCTTCATCATCCGACACCCTTTTTCCAACATTTTCATTGTCATCTTCATTTGGCACAGTTTTGTCTCCAACCACTTCATCTACCTCTTTCCCAGCACCCCGACTGCACTCTCCTTCTTCTAACACTTCTGTTTCATTTACTTCCTGGTCGTGACCATCCTCGGTTCTTATCCATCCCTCTTCCAAAGTAGTTGGTTTTAGCTCCTTACTCCTCACCTGCGTATGTCACACACATTCCATTTATCAAATCTTGGAGTACTCAGAGTTTATGTTACAATTATTTAGAATACTCACAGTTTTCATTTTTAAAACTAAGAGTACTCTTAGTTATCATATATCAAAACTGAGAGTACTCCGAGTTTTATATAATATTTATTAGTTAAAACATTTTAAATCTAAGAGTACTCTTAGTTTTATATTCTAAAACTTAGAGTACTCACAGTTTTTTATGTATATATATCTATACTTTATAACACTATTCCTTAACCTTTTTACTCTTCACTGCATGCACATTGAGTTTTTTAGCACCGAGCATGTACTCCCATTTCAGGCACCTCGGAACTGCATCTTCCTCATTCAAACTACCCATGTCCTTCACGTGTTCAAAAAGCCATGGCTACAAGTTTTAAAAAGTATTTTTCAGTTAGTATTTTATAAGATTAAGATAGATTTGTATTTAATCATCTTACCAGCAACACAAAAACACCCCCCTTTGCCCTTTTTGTATCCGTACATTTGCGAATTGATTTAAACATGTAACTTTTCATTTCACCAGCCCAATTGTACTTCTTTATGCTTTCCAAGTCCTCGCATACCCTGATATGTATCTGTTTAGCTTGGTAATGTCTTTTCGACAAACATAATGACGTTACTGTATATATTGATAGTAACTTCGCTATATCCTCCTTCGCCTCTAAAGTGAGTACTCTGTCTTTAAAATTTTCAATAACAGTTTCTATTTTTTCACCAAGAAGTTTTAAATTAACTACACCCGCATTCCCGAACACTCTCCTATACCACGCCGATCTGTTGGTTGCATCAATTGTAGATTTCTTTGGTAGATGATCTTGACCACACTCGATACCTAATAGTATTTTTATTTCTAACTCAGTTATCTTTAAATCTTTCCCACCAATTACGAATCCACCCGATACAGACGAGAAACAATCTATAACTTGTTTGATCAGAACGTCAGACTTTTTCAGAAACTTGTACTTTGCTCTCCTATCGAATATCCCTTTCCATAACCTATAAAAAGGCGTCCTTACGCATTCTGACAGGTGATCTTCTGTCATACCTTGCAATTGCATTATCTGCAGGATTCCATTAATGTTTGATCTGTACTGTATTGCTTGTTTACCCTTCTGAAAAACAGTTAAGATCAACAAATACTCAGTAATCACAGTATGTTATTGTAGTTATTGAAATATAAGAGTACTCCGAGTTTTCGAATTTAAACTCAGAGTACTCTTACTTTTCAAACACAAAACACAGAGTACTCCGAGTTCTCGTATAAAAACACAGAGTACTCAGAGTACTCTTCATTTATTATACATATTAAAACGCAGAGTATTTTCAATTGTAATATAAAAACTCAGAGTACTCATAGTTTCCTCATGCAAAACCCAAAAACCCAGAAAAGACAGAGTATTAAGCAAATAACACAGAGTGTCGTGTCAAAAACTCAGAGTACTCATGCAACACCATAAAACCCAGAAAAACTGTTCACATTCATATCAAAACTAAGAGTATTAAGCAAATAACACAGAGTGTCGGGTCAAAAACTCAGAGTACTCATGCAAAACCCTGAAACCCAGAAAAGACTGTTCATCTTCATAACAAAACTGAGAGTATTAAGCAAATAACACAGAGTACTCATGCAAAACCCTGAAACCCAGAAAAGACTGTTCATCTTCATAACAAAACTGAGAGTATTAAGCAAATAACACAGAGTGTCGGGCCAAAAACTCAGAGTACTCATGCAAAACCCTAAAACCCAGAAAAGACTGTTCATCTTCATAACAAAACTGAGAGTATAACACTATTTCTACAGCGTATTAAGCAAATAACACAGAGTATCTGTTCAAAAACTAAGAGTAATGATGCAAAACACTAAAACCCAAAAAGGACGGCTCACATTCAAAACAAAACTGAGAGTATAACACCAAATCGACAGAGTATAAAGCAAATAACACAGAGTGTCGTGTCAAAAACTCAGAGTACTCATGCAAAACACTAAAACCCAGAAACGACGGTTCACATTCATAACAAAACTGAGAGTATAACACCAAATCTACAGACTACTAAGCAAATAACACAGAGTATCGGATAAAAAACGAAGAGTACTCATGCGAAACCATAAAACCCAGAAAAAGACGAAAAACTAAAACCCTAAAAAACTAAGAGTATCATAAATCGTTGCTAACCTTTGGTTTGTCATCTGAATCGGCATCAGAATCACCATTGTTAGCCATTTTCCGTTCGATTTATCGGAGTATTTCAATCGGCGCTTCAAAACAGGAGAGAGAAATGGAGAGCGTTGTGGGTAGAGAGAGAAAGTGAGAGAGAAAGTGAGAGAGCGCGTCTGACGGGAATGGAAAGAGAAAACTAATTCTAAGAGTATTTATACCACAAGGGTAGTAAAGACAATTGTCAAAGTTGAGGTCCCTAGGAAGAACGAAAGTCTAGAGTCTACTCTATAGAGAAAAAATAGAGTCTCTAAGACCCTATAGATAATTCACCCTATCATTATATATAAGATATATTACTAAGGGTATAAAAGTCATCTAATTATAAAAAGAATATCTTCCTTTCATTATTCTTGTAATCCAAACACCAAATATATGTAATCCTTTAATAAAATTCTTCCCTCTATTTTTATCTAATCCAAACAAGATTTGATACTCTCCTTTCCAATATTTTACTAAACTTCCCCTTCCTATCCTTTACTATACTATCCCTCTTTATTCCAAACATACCCTTATTCAAGCTAATCATGAACGATACTGACATTTCAGACGCAATCTGACACTCCACTCCCCGGAGGTTTGAGGGGCCTCGCCTAACCATTAAATTGATCATACATTCACACTTCATATAAATGGACAAAGACATGATAATAATCATACACACATGTATTAAGGGATATCACATGTCAGTTACACACATGACAAAATGCCTCCCTGTAACTAGCTGGGATTAGCTCACTGTCCATGGCTTTGGTCATCCAATCTAGTTGTGCATGTTCGAACCGAGTCAATGACTCTGAATCCGAAGTGGCCCTCTTATGTAACAAAAAAAAAAGGCCTCCCTGTGGCTTATGACCACAACTTGTGTCTCGAGTGAGAAAGAAATGTGTTACGTGACAACCAGGTTTCCCAGAGCCGCCTGCAATTGAAAAGATAGACCAATCCTGTAGGAGATTAAAATACTAGCTATGGAGCTCCCCTTAGTGCGAATATTACGTATACACAGAATTGAGAATTATATGATTAACTAGGTTATGAAAGGTTTCTCTAAAACTCCAATAAATTGGTTTTCTAATATTCTTACTAATCTTAATTTGTAATTTTGAATAAATATGTCTTGTTTGGTATTGGCTAACCTTCCTAGTTTAATTTAAAAAAAATTATTCCACATATTTTTTCCAAAGAATATAGTATAATATTTAATATCTCTTTTCCGTTAATGCAATTTCAAAATTCATAGCCGTTGTACCTATAACTAATTTTAAACACCCCGTTTTCACTTCTCGATTTTCCTATTGGAGACCCCACCCAAATTCAAAAACTCAAAAGCGCCATCTATATTAACAAAACCATGCTTTCTACTCCACATCAAATCTGAACCGTCTAACTTACTACCCAATTCTCTAAATTTGAAAACTCTTCAAGAGAGATACTCCAGAGAAGAAACTAGATGATTAATGGAATTATTTGAATCAAGATTTGTAAGCTAAAAACAACAACTATCTTCAGGAGTAAACAATTTCAGGGTATCGCGGGATCTGCAAACTCTTCCTCATTTCCTCTTCCAGGTACGCATTGTTCTCCCTGTTCGTGAAATTTACTCAAAAAGTTTATTGTTACGAATCTCGGTTTTTAAACCATTTGAGCTGAAATCTCAATCTTATTATATCAATAAAGCAGTAGGATTCAGATTTTGAGCTAGAATATTCAGTTTTTGAGCTAAATAATTTCACATTTATTGATCTAAGATACCGGAATATTGAAATTTGAAGCTAAATATAGGCTTATTTGTGCATTGCAGAATGTTGAGGGACTTAAAATTCTTGCGAAGAAATTCTACTTCTAGTAAGAATCCCAATTCAGAGGAAATCGAGAATGTACCATTAAACCCTAGGCATTCATTGGGTCCACAAATTGGCTCAGACTCATCAAGGCCTCCTTTGAGTACAATACAAGAGCCAAAGGGTAAAGTAGAGCTAGAAGGTGGAGTTAGTAAAGTTACAAAGAGCTATAAAACTCCAACTAAGCCAAAGGCTAGATACTCTGATTCAACACTGCATCGTACACCTGAGAAACATGGAACTGCATCGAAATATCGATTTGGGTGGTCTCAAAAAGGCGATACAAGCTTAAATAACTCTGAGTTAAGAGAAGAGGGAAAAAACGATGTAGGGTTACCAAGGACAATGGGGTACACTATGACTACCCCAAGGTCTACTAGAACTATAGGAAGGGCTAATTCAAGTGTTTCGGAGTGTAATTCAACTCAAAACACACCTACTAAGAGTGTGAGCAAGCCTCCTAATCCAGGGTTTTCCTTAACTAATGGTGGTAGTTCTAGAGCTTTAGTTAATGGAGGTTCTCGAATGACCAATTTTGCCCCATTATCTAAAGGCTCACCAAATGCTTTTAATTCATCAAATCTCGTTAACACAGTTGATGTTCCTTGTTACGTTCTTAAAGAAGATCCAGCTTTTTGGATGGAACACAGTGTACAGGTACGTGAATTTGTGCTTTCTGTAGCTTTGTTTTTTACATGGTGATGAGTTTTTGAGTTTGTTTATCAGGTGTTCATACGTGTGAGACCTCTTAATAACATGGAGAAAAGTATTAATGGCTTTAACAGATGCTTAAAGCAGGATAATTCACAATGTATCACCTGGATTGGGCAACCTGAAACTCGCTTTACATTTGATCATATAGCTTGTGAACAAATTGATCAGGAAACAGTTTTTAAAGTAGTTGGTTTGCCTATAGTAGAAAATTGCTTATCTGGATATAATAGCTGTATGTTTGCATATGGACAGGTATTACATTTTATTTATTCCCTTCCTATATTCCTATATCACATAAATTTTCATTAATTTATATTAATTTGCATTGTTTATATATATAGACGGGAAGTGGTAAAACTTATACAATGCTTGGTGATACTGAGGAGCTTGAACTTAGACCAAGCAAGGATCGTGGATTAACACCACGTATATTCGAATTCTTATTTGCAAGAATTCGCGCGGTAAATTACATTTTTACCCTCTTTGCTTTTTTCATGTTTTGTTACTCAACAAATTTATTTGATTGTGTTTGTTTTAGGAAGAGGAAAGTCGCAAGGATGAAAGATTAACATACTATTGCAAATGTTCTTTTCTCGAGATATACAATGAACAAATCACTGATCTTCTTGATCCATCATCAACAAATTTGCAGGTAAATTAGGATATTTTATACTATGAATTGCAAGATTATCTTTATTTACTCGCAGTTTATGCTTTGTTTATATAGGTGCGTGAGGACATAAAGAAGGGTGTTTATGTGGAAAATCTTTCGGAACTTGAAGTTCAAAGTGTTGGTGATATTCTTAAACTTTTAAGTCAGGTAAGATCCATAATTTTCCTTTTTAGTTTGTATTATATATGTATACATACACAAACACATATATAATTGGAGTGTGATTACATTACAGGGTTGTTCAAATAGAAGAGTTGGTGCTACTAATATGAACAGTGAAAGTAGTCGTTCACATAGTGTTTTTACATGTGTAATTGAGAGCAGATGGGAAAAAGATTCCACCTCTAATTTTCGATTTGCGAGATTAAACCTTGTTGATCTTGCTGGTTCTGAAAGGTATCTATCTCTTTTACGAAATTACTTATTTACCCTTTCTTAATAATACTGTAATATTTTCGTTCTCAGACAAAAGAGTTCAGGAGCTGAGGGAGAACGTTTAAAGGAAGCTGCAAATATCAATAAATCATTATCCACTCTTGGGTACTTTTTTTTTTCCGTTTTTTTACAATTTTTCCTTGATTAGTAGTAAGTTTCTTATGTTTTGACCTAGTAAATTGTGATTGTAGGCTTGTGATTATGGCTCTTGTGGATGTGGCACATGGAAAAACTAAACATGTACCATATAGAGATTCAAGGTTGACTTTTCTTCTTCAGGTAAAAACATAACAAACTTCAATTTTTTGTTTTTTATTCACTTCTCTTACACAATCTCAATCACAGGACTCACTTGGTGGAAACTCAAAAACAACTATAATAGCAAATATCAGCCCTTCGATTTGGTTAGTATACTATGCCTTATTTAATAATCAAACTAACTTTAGACAGTAGAATATGTATTTATATGCTCAAACGAAACTTACATTCTTGATTTCATTTTTATAGCTGTGCTGCTGAAACATATAATACATTAAAATTTGCTCAAAGAGTGAAGCTTATTAAGAATAATGTAAGTTTCTTGCTATATTTAAATATTATAACAACAATTTTTCGACTAAAATGTTGCTTTATTACGTTATAAAAAAAGGCTGTAGTAAATGAAGATTCTTCTGGAGATGTAGCTGCATTACAACACCAGATAAGACTCCTAAAGGTGATTTGAATTTTCCATAAGTATATAAAATAAAATAGTTGGTGTTAAAAATTAAATTAATTACTAAAGAGGTGTTATGTATATATTTATATAGGAGGAGCTTTTAAATGTCAAACGTCAAAATGTGTCACGAACTTTATCATTTGGTCCCTCGAAAGAAGATAATGACAGTTATTCCACAGGGAATGAGAATTTATCTTCTAAACAGGTACAAACTATTCTTTTTTATATCATGTATTTTCAATTTATTTTCTTTAACCATTCTTTTTTGTAGTTAAAATCATTGGAAGTTACACTTTCTGGTGCATTTAGGAGAGAACAAATGGCAGAAACTGCTATTAAACAACTTGAAGCTGAGATTGAACAGCTTAATCACTTAGTAAGTGAATTTACTAACTTATACAACAGCTTAAGCTATTAGAAAGTGAATTATTATGGTTATTTATTTATAATATAAATTTTTTTTACACATTTGTTTCAGGTTAGTCAAAGAGAAGAGGACACTATGAGAAGCAAAATGATGTTAAAATTTCGAGAAGATAAAATTCAAAGAATGGAATCTCTTGTTACAGGGTTGATTCCTTCAGATACTTATCTAGTACAAGAGAATAATGCTCTTTCTGAAGAGATTCAATTGCTTCGAGATAATGCTGATAAAAATACAGAAGTTACACAATTTGCCATTAAAAATATTAGGCTTACTGAACAACTTAAGAGGTTAGACTTGTAAAATTTCAACTTCTTTTTAATCCATTTTGACCTTTACCATGTCTCTTAATCTCTACTTTGTGTAGGTTTCAAGAGTTTTATGAAGATGAAGGGGAAAGGGAGAGATTATTGGCTGAAATATCTCAATTACGGAATCAGGTTTTTTTATAATCTATACTATATTGTAACATTTGTAACTATTTTTTTTGTTTCTAGTCCTTAATTAGATGTATTTTCTATTCGTAGCTCACTTCTTCTCTTGATGGGATCTTGAATCAGCAAAATCAACAAGAAGTAAAAATTCTAACCTTCATATTTACTTGTACTTTTGAGTCTTTGACTAAATTTTACTGGTTCATCACACTATATTTCATTGTTTCAGGTAAATGATCTCACTAAAGAAAATGAATTATTGCGCATTGAGGTTAGATTCTCATATTCCTATAACTCTAATAAGAAATTAAATATATTCAATTTTACCTCTTATACCTATACTTTTCTCACATGCAGCTAAAAGAAACTCTTCATGAGTTGGATGAGTCGAAAAATAACCTAAACTGTTGCTTAGAGAAAAATGAGAAACTCAGAAGGTGAAGATTCATTGTACCTGGTCCTTTTAGTTTGATAAGAGTGTCTAAATTTCTTGTCATTTGTGTAGGGAAATTGATGATTTACGTGTATCACTAACCTGTGATGGTGAGAGTAACAAAGAAATAGACATGGAAATTGAAAATCTAAAGACGAAACACACAGAAGAGATGTTGAATTTACAGCTTGAGTTGGATATTTTGAAGATTATTCTTCGAGAAGAGAAATCTTATCGATATGAATCAGAGAAAAAGACACAAATCTTGAATAGAGATCTTGAGTTGTCACAAGAAAAGATTCTTTTCATAAACAATCAATATGAAGATATAAAAGAAGAACTCAAGAACGCTCAATCTGTTATTGAAGCTCTTGAATCTCAACAAATTTTGTTAATTAACGAGATAGAAGATTTCGAAAAGAGTAATCTACACTTTCAAGAAGAAATAACTTCCTTAAAGGAAAAAATTTACTGTCAAGAATCGAAAGAAGTCTCTTCAGATTCTCCTTTGCAAGCAAAGTTAAAGAAAATGCATGATTCACTTGAAAAAGCGAAGGAATTAAATCAAAGGTATCAAACTGATCGTGTGTTTCAAGAATCTAATGAAGAAGAAATGGATGAGATACGTAAACAAGTGGAAGGTGAAACTGCTCAAGTTATAGTTTGTTTACAAGAAGAACTTTCTGTTCTTGAACAAGAAGTTGAGAATAGTAAATTAAAGGAAATAGAAACAAGTGAGAAGCTCGAAAAATCTGAATCCGAGATGAAGATATTAAAGGAGGAAATAGATTCGATGAGTCAAGAAAATAGAAAATTGTGTGAAATTATGGAAGAGAAAGAGCAAGAATTGGAGAAAAATTCTGAAGAGTGGAGAGTATTAGCTAGTGAGATTGAATCGATTCTTGTTAATGGAAATGAGTCACTTGAAGAAGCTGTGAATCAAGTTGATGAAATTTCGGACTCGTTTGTTAATAAAGAAAGTTGGGGGGTATCTCAGCAATTAGCGAGATTACGAAGATATGTTACGGAAAAGGATTTAGCTGTTGAAGAGCTTAATGGGTGGTTAGAAGATGTAATGGATCGAAAGAATGATATGGAAAATATGCTTAGATCTTTGAGAGGTGCAGCTTTAGTTATGAGTGAAGCACATGAAAAGGAATGTAATGAACGTGATAAAGAGATTATTTGTTTAAAAAGGATGATTAAACGAGGAAATGATGAACTTGAGAAAAGATCGAATTGTGCTACTGTTGCTTTTCTTGTTGTGAAAAGGTTGTCTGAATTGAATTCTTGCTATCTTGAGAGATTGGATCATATGGATTTAGAGATTAGAGGATTAATCGAAATGAATATGCGAAAAGATGATGAAATTGATGAAGTAGTGAAAGAGAATGAGTCTCTTAAAGTGGAATTACAAGAAAAAATTGAAGATGAAGAAAATAAGATGTTAAGCTTGAAAGGAGTGAAAGCTGAGATGGATAGGTTAGATTACGAGAAAAAAGAAGCATTAATGAGTGAGAAAGTGAGCTTGGAGAGGATTAAATCTCTCGAGACTCGAGTTTTATCATTACAAATGGATATAAATAGATTTGGAGAGGAATGTGATCTAAAAATAGGTGATGTGGATGAGAAATTACAAGTTTTGAAACAAAAAGCAGAAGAATCTTGTGATTCTTGGATCCAACAGAAAAAGGTATGTCTAATTTTAACTTATTTTAACTTGTTAAATTCAATTTGAGATCTGAATTATGAATAATATTTGTATTATTTCAGTTACTTGAGGCTGAACTTAACGATTCAACACTTTTTGCCAATCAAAAAGCCACAGAAGCTATATGTATTCTTGGAAAATTCGAAGAAGCTCAAAATACCATTAAAGAAGCAGATTTTATGGTAAATGAGTTAATGATCTCCAACGAAGCTCTGAAGCTTCAAGTCAAAGATCTCAAGAAAAACAAACTTAACTCAACCAATGAGCTTAAAAGACTAGAGGTACAATCTAAAGAAGATCTGATTACCATAAATACACTCTTGGTTGAGTTAGAAAATATGGTTTCGGAGTCTCAGAACAAGTGTATTGAAAATAGTATGCTTTTAGCTTCAGACATAGTTGACCTTAAATCTCAATTTGGCCGTTTAGTTGACCTTGTAAGATCGTGGCTTGAGGATGTTTGGTCTGAAATTATTTCAAAGGATTGTGCTTTGTCTGTGCTTCATTTATGTCACTTAGGGATTCTTTTGGAAAATGTGACTGGGTTAAATGCGGAGAATGGTTTACTTAACCGTGGTTTATGTGAATCTAACTCTGTTATATCTGAGTTAAGAGATCATAATATTAAATCTAGGCAAGAGCTTGATGTGTGTAGAACTGTTAAAGGGAAGTTATTGATGGATATTAAGAACAGTTTTGATCGTGTAACTAAGAAAGAACATGAAGCTGAGGAGTTAAGTTTGAAGGTCGTAAATTTTGATAAGAAAATTTCGGATTTAAAGTTACAAGAGGAGTTAATGTTGGAGAGATTTAATCATATTGGATCTGAACTTGCTAAGTTAATGACTGAGTTAGATCTTAGTAACAGATCTCTTGTGGAACAAGAGAGATTACATAAGGAAAAAGAGGAAAACTGGAGATTGGAAGAAGAAAAATATGTGATTGAACAAGTTTCGAAGGATTTTGAGGTGTTAATTTTGTCAATGGAGTTGAAAGAAATGGGGAAATATTTTCAAGTGTTGGAGAATTTGAAGAAAAATGTTGTTATTTGCAGTGTTGATGCTTCGATTAATGAGTTGATGTTAGTTGAAAAGGAAAGTGAGTTTGTGATATTGAAACGAGAAGTTGAAGAGTTATTATTGGAGATAAATAAAAGGGATTCAATAATTGAGGATATAGAGCAAGATAATGAGAGTTTGAAGCATGATCTTGGTGAAAAAATGGAAGGAAAAGCACTTCTTGAATCAGATTATGAGAAATTATTGGAAGAATTAAAGATGAAAGAAATGTCTTCTCATCAAATCTCTGTTTTAGATGAACAAAATAAGTTGTTACAGGAGAGTATTTGTTTTCTCGAAACAGAATCAAACAGACTCGAAAATGAGTTGGAAACTAAAAACTTAGCTCTTGAGAATTTGGACTGTGTTAAGGAGGAAAATAGGGTTTTGAAGGAAGACCATAATGCCCTTTTTCAGCAACTACATGATAAGAACGTTGAGCTTGAAAAATCGTTAAACATTACAAGCACTATTCTCATGGAAAATCAAACTTTGCAAGAAAAAATTAATTTGTTGGAGAATTGTATTACAAATTTGCAGACTGATTTGAACATGAACATTGTTAAGTGTGTTGATTCAGCAAAAGATATGTTCTCTGAGAAAGCTCTTGTATTGGAGAATATGCTTCAGAGAATAAGCATTGATGCAGAAAGTACATTAAAGTTCACACAAGACATTGAATCTATTGAGTTACTTGCGAAAGAAGTTATATCTGAAAACAATTCTCTACAAAATGAGTTGTTAAGGAAAGAGGAAATTCATAAGGGTTTGTTATTTGATCTAAGTTTATTACAGGAGCGTGCTTCGAGTAGTATTGATAAAGATAATGAGATTAAAGAACTGGAAAGTTGTTTATATGCTTTAGAAGATAAGTTTGAGATAAAATCTCGTGAACTTGATGAAGCTATTGCTAAAAGTAAAATACTTGAAGCTCAGGTTTTGGAGAAATCGAGTGTTATATCTGCTCTTGAATTGGATATTTTGGAAGGAAAATCTCTGTTGAAACAAAATGTTGAACTAGTAAGAGAGAAAAGATTGATCGAAGAGGAATTAGAAGAGATAAAGGAGGCTAAAAATAGCTTAGAAAATGAATTATTTAGCCATGGTGAAATGAGTGAAATAATTAAGGTGTTGAAGAGCGATTTAGCTGTTATGAGAGAAGAGAGAGAAGAATATACTTTAAGAATCAGTAATTTAAATAAAGATCTTGCGAATTTACAAGCTCTTGCTGAACAAAATGAAGCTATAGCTGTAGAAGCTCGAGAGGTAAAAATCATATTTTATATCTGTTTGTTAACATAAAGAAAAGAAATTAAATGAGTTTATATTTTATTTAATTTTAGATAGCGGAAATAGAAAGAAATCATGCTGAAGATAAGGATAAGGAGGTGAAATTATTGGAGCGATCAGTTGAAGCACTTGAAGATACAGTGAATGTTCTGGAAAACAAGGTATAGTGAGATGTTTCTAAAAATGATGATTTTTTAATTACTTTGTAATTTTTTTATTCTTTAATCATTGTAATTTTTACTTTGCAAGGTTGAGATTATTAAAAGTGAAGCTGAGAAACAAAGATTTCAAAGAGAAGAGCTTGAACTTGAACTTCATGCTATTAAGCAACAGATGCAGAATCTTGAAACTAGTGATTCTGATTTTAACAGGTTTGTAATATTCTATTAAAAAAATATGAATTATAGAAAAAAATATTGATCTAATAATTTTATTTTATATTTGTATGATATCTCATTGTTCAGACTTGTTGATGAGAAAGAGAAGAAACTCGAAGAAGCTTTTCAGCGTATTCAAATACTCGAGAAAGAAATATCTATCAAGGATAAAGAGGTAATTTTCTTCGTGCCTTTTCAATAATAATAATTTTTGTTGCATTTTTTTAAAATGAAATTGAATGTTATTGAACAGATTAACCAATGCAAGACTCATATCTCTGAGCTGAATATATATGCAAATGCACAAGCTTCTGAATATAAACAAAAGGTATGTTAATGAATTCATAAGTGAAACAGAATGTTATACGTGTTTATATATGTAGTGATGGTGATGATTAAACACAGTTCAAGGCATTAGAAGCAATGGCAGAAGAAGTTAAACATGATGTGGGGTCCACAACATATGGATCGTCAGGGAAATCAGAAAGAAACCCTTCAAGTTCAAAGTCTAGGGGCTCTAGTTCACCTTTTAAATGTATTGGGGGCTTAGTTCAACAAATAAAATTAGACAAGGAAGATGAATTAAGTGGTGCAAGATACCGTATTGAAGAACTTGAAGCCCTTGCTGCAAATAGACAAAAACAGGTCATTTTTCATTATCTTTTAATTTTCATTATCTTTGATTTGTTATGTATATATTACTTAAATCTTGTCTTGTTTCAGATATTTATGCTTAATGCCAGATTAGCTACAGCAGAAAGTATGACACATGATGTGATTCGTGACTTATTGGGATTAAAATGTGACATAAATAATTACGCGGTAAATCTTTTTTTTTAATCTGTGATGTTTTAATTTCATTTGAATGATTTATATTTATTTAGGTCTTTTATTTGTTGATTGTGTAGTCTAAGCTGGATAATCAGGAAGTTCAAATGCTGATAGATAAAGCCCAAATGCAAAAAGTTGATGGTCTAGTTAAGGTACAAACATCATAGTAATTATTATATTATAATTTATATGGTAAAATAATGACAAAAGAGGATTTATCTGGTTACAGGAGGAGGAATATTTTAAGCTAAAGCAGGAGTTAAGTGAATTTATTGAAGAGAGAAAAGGGTAACAAAATTATTGAATGAAAATTTGAATGGTCTAATAATAATTCTCATTTTTTTATTTACTGATTTTCTAATTATTTTTACCACAGATGGCTAGAGGAAATCGAAAGGAAACAGGCTGAGATGGTCGCTATAGAGGTTAAGTTGGAAAAATTACGCGAGCGAGAAAGATTACTTTTGACTGAAAATGACTTGTTAAAGGTTGGAATTTGTCAAGACATTAATAATATCAAGTTTTAAACAAAATACTAAAATGTAATTTATTGTGATATGATTTAGATGGAGAATGTGACACATAAGAAGAGGGAAATGGAGCTTGAAATGGAAGTTAAAAAGTTATCTGGTCAGCAAAATCTTCAACAACGTATCCATCATCATGCAAAAATTAAGGTAAGATTTATTTATTTATTTTTTACCATTTTTTTTGTTTTTTCTAATTGTTTGCTTATTAATTGTTATAGGAGGAAAATAATGCGTTGAAAAGTGAGAATGATGGGCTTAGTTCCAAGCTTAGAAAAACAGAGGGTATTTTGGTACGTGTCAGAGAAGAACTTGCTCAATTCAGACAAGCCAATGGGAGATCCTCTTATATTAATTTTGATGACAAATTGAAGGTTAGTATGTGTTTCTGTGTGTGTATGTATGTGTATGTATGTATTGTTCTAAAAGTCGAGTTTATGTATAACAGGATTTGGAAGAGGAGAAAGTACAATTAGCGCAAAAGTTACTGAGCTTATGCACAAGCATATTAAAGGTGGGTAAATTTTAGATTAAATCATATTATATTTTAGTAAAGTATGCTAATAAGGATTAAATTTCAGGTAGCTGGAATAACTAAACCAAAATCAGAGATAAGCCTTCAAGTGGCTGAAGAAGCTCTTGAACAGCTTAAGAATAAGATATTTACCTTGGAAGATGAGATTTATTCTAAGGTAGTGATGAGTGAATGTGAATCATTGACAAAATGATTGATTTTACTAAGATTATTTGTTTTGTGATAAAATTAACAGAATACTAAAAGGAACAAGCAAAAATTGAGATCATCATCATCACCAAGGGGAGATGAATATCAATCATCATATCTTTCTCCACTTGATAGATAGATAGATAGATACACTTGCCAATTTTTCATCGCAATATTATTCATTTTGATGTTAGCTATTTGTTAGCATTGGCCCTTTGTAGATAGGATATATTTGAAATTTGTAATATATAACCTACGCCATGTAGAAAAAATGATCAAGATAAATATGTAAATAAATGTCCATCTACTTTTTTTTTACAACAATTTCTACAATTTGGATTCATTGCCATGAAATTAATTAATAACAAAAATGCAAGAAAAGGAGATGAGTTACTTATTTGTGACAATAAGTTGCAAAAACTAATTTGAAGGATTGGACTGAAGCAATTTTTATTTCTTCTCAGAATGTTTGGAAGACATGTTGCAAGAAAAGTAAGTTGATTCCAAAGAGAGTTGTGTGGGATACTATGATGAAGTGGATTATGCACAAGTGTAATTTTTTTTCTTCACTTCAGACAACAAGCTTTTATGCTTTTGTCTACTCAATATGGAGTGTAAGAAAGAAAGAGTGAAAAATTCTAACAGAAGAGAGAATAGTCAAAATCATTGGAAATATCATACTTAGATGATACAAGAAGCCATAGAAGAAGCTTCAACAAGAAAAGACAGAGGAAGAGGAAGAAGAGGAAGAAGAGGAATTAGAGAATAATCTTATTGATTGTGTAAAATGTGTTTACACAATTATATATAGCCATCTAAATTGTATCTAAACATATTAAATACATACATATTAGCTAGCTAAGATTTGTACAGCTGTTCTAACAAACTCCTAACTAAAAATAAAAGTTATTTGCACTCTACTTCCTTTTTTCCGTTTGTTCTGAAATGAGCTATAATTCTTTTTGCTCTAGTGTTGATGATACATTCCAAGATTCCCCCATAAGCGGAACATGAATATTTATAATGTTAAGCTTGGTAAGGTTATGATGATACGCAAGAGAACCAAGAGGTTTAGTAAACATATCAGCTAGCTGTAAAGTCGATGAAATGTAAAATAACTTGAACACCTGAGTTAAGCTTTTCTTGTGTTTTCTTGCAATCAATATCTACATGCTTCGTGTGCTAGTGTTGAATCAGGCTAGTAGACATGGAAATAGCTAACTTACTATCCAAATATATATGAGCAGTAAAATTATAAGAAAATCCATAATTTTGTAAGGCATATAAAAGCCATTGAATTTCACATATTGTAGTAGCTAATGCACGATACTCTGCCGCTGCAGATGACTTACCGATGATTGTTTGCTTCTTACTTTTCCATAATATTAAGGAACCACCAAGAAAAAAAGCAAAAACCAGTTATACTTCTTCTACTATCTATACACCTTGCCCAATCACTATTACATAAGGCTTTTAATTTGATCTTTGAAGCTGAAGAAAAAAACATACCTTGTCATGGAGTCATTTTTATGTAACTTAGGACTCGATGAGCTGCAATCCAATGATTTTTGGATGGATTTGATAGGAATTGACTCAAGCAATTTACAGATAAGGTGAGGTAAGGTCTAGTTATAGTCAGATAGAGCAACCTACCTATAAACCTTCTATAAGAAGATGGTTTTCTAATGGATCGTCAGCTTCTTGTTTCAAAATTAATGTAGATTTCATAGGGAAAGAGTCAGGTTTATAACCTAGGACGCCATATTCATTTAAAATGTCTAGAGTAAACTTTCTCTGACATAATGATATGCCTTTTAGATTTTTAGAAACTTTAATACCTAGAATTTTTTTTAGCTCACCTAAATCCTTGATGGTGAATTCAGAGTGAAAAAACTTCTTTAAGTTGTTGATTTCTGGGAAAGAGAGTTACTTTCCAGAATAATGTCATCTACATAGACTAGGATGGCAATGAAATTTCAGCAGGAACCTTTAGTAAAAAGGCCATAATCACTATTGAAATGAGTAAATACATAGAGTAATAATACAGAGAAGAGTTTGGCAAACCATCGCCTAGAAGCTTGCTTTAAACCATACAAGCTCTTGGTTAATTGACAGACTGAGTTAGAGGGAGCTTTAAGTCTATGAGGAATCTTCATATAAACTTCTTCATTTAAATCAGAGTAAATATCACTTTTGCCCCCTACGTTTATACCCGATTGACAGGTTGCCCCTAACCTTTAAAATGCGACTCGTTGCCCCCTAAGTTTTAATTTCGTGCCCCGTTACCCCCTGACTGTGTGTTCCGTCTATTTTGGCCGTTAAAAGTGACGTGGCATTTCCATGTCACCTTTTTTTTTTTTAATCCAGGTGTTAATTAAGTGTTTAATTAACTTAAGCTAAGGGTAAAAAAGGTTTTTTTATAAATAGTTTTTATATAAAATATAAATAATAAAATAAACCCCCCCCCCCCCACCGCACCCCCCTACCCCCCCCCCCCCCTCCCCTTCTTCTTCTTCCTCCCCTTCTTCTTCCCCCGAGACCTGCAACTTAAAAAAAAAAAATCAATCCCTTTCTTTCATAACCATGGCCATATCACTCCATTTTCAAGAGCAAGATTCTTCAATGAAAACGAAGCTCAAAGATCCGGCGTGAAAGAGCCACGAAAGTCACAGAAACCGCCGCACATTGTCTACAGATCTCGAATGCTGCTGCTATGGTGGCGCGAGCTTCGAAGAGCTGGAGAACAGATCTGCAATGGCGCGAGCTCCAGTTCCTTCAATGGCCACTCCGAGATTTTTTTTTTTTTTTAAAGTTGCAAGTTGCAGGTCTTGCTTTGTATCTTAGTATACTTGGCATAGGAAGCTTATTAAGTAGCTTTCTAATTACTATAATCGAGTCAGTCACGCAGGGTTATGGACATGACAGTTGGTTTTCAGACAACTTAAACCGTGCACATCTTGATTATTTTTACTGGCTACTTGCTGGGATGAGTGTAGTCGGTTTTTTTTAAGTTGCAGGTTGCAGGTCTCGGGGAAGAAGAAGGGGAGGAAGAAGAAGAAGGGGAGGGGGGGGGGTGCGGTGGGGGGGGGGGTTTATTTTATATAAAAACTATTTATAAAAAACCTTTTTTACCCTTAGCTTAAGTTAATTAAACACTTAATTAACACCTGGATAAAAAAAAAGGTGACATGGAAATGCCACGTCACTTTTAACGGCCAAAATAGACGGAACACACAGTCAGGGGGTAACTGGGCACGAAATTAAAATTTAGGGGGCAACGAGTCGCATTTTAAAGGTTAGGGGGCAACCTGTCAATCGGGTATAAACGCAGGGGGAAAAAGTGCTATTTACTCTTTAAATCACCATGAAGAAATGCATTGTTAACATCCAATTAATGTAAATGCCAATTATTTATATAAGCTAATGCAATCATGAGTCTAAGAGATGTGAGTTTAGCTACACGAGAGAAGGTGTCAAAAAATATCTAGACCTTTTTATTGGTTGTATCCTTTAGCTACCAACCTTGCCTTGTATCTCTCAAGAGTTCTATTAGCTTTATATTTGAGCTTAAACACCCATTTACATTCAATAGGATGCATATTTTATGTGAGAGGAACAATCCTCCAAGTATTGTTACTTTCTAGAGATGAAAGTTCATGTTGAATGGCTTTCCTTCATTCAGGAGCAGTTGAATGTTCTTGGTTCAGTTTGAACACTTATAGAAGTAATGAAATGACTATATTTTGTTGAAAGTTTTTGTGTACTTAGGAAATTATGTATAGGATAGAGTGTACCTTGTTTTTCAGTGACATCTTGACTTGGAGGAGATTGGGAAGTGCATAGAGATGTTGAATGACAAACATAGTCTTTGAATAGGTAAGAGTTTGTCTAGTTCTAGTTGGTTTGCATATAGGTTTGTTGCATCCTACCTTAGGTTGATTTTTTACCTCTTAGCAATCCCTAACACTTGTCTTCTTAGAATATTTTATGTTTCTAAGTTTAATTCTTAACTAGCTAATATATTAATCATCTTATGTATAGTATTCTTAATTAACTTAGCTTAGGGGTAATTAATTTTAATTAGGCATATATTAGATTAGAGTCCTATTCACCATCTCTAGGTCTTACCGAAGAGAACCCAAACGACAGGAATCAACGAATTTCCAAAAAATATATGGTTGACCTAGGAATTACAGGCTTGAGTGAAGTAGTATAAAGTACATTATTGTTTACGAATGTTGCTGGAGAACCCGCTAACACGTAGGTTTAACGACGAGAGGTGGATGTAGGTTTATAAATGAGATGTGATGAACTGGACATTAGTCACTAGAGATTACTAGAGGAGAACAAAAAGAAAAAAATTAGATTCGGAGAACAAGGATGGTAAAATTATGGAGTTAGAAGGAACAATAAAAGAGATGATGGCAGTGATGGATACACCACTTCAAGAACATGTAATTGAATATAACATGTCGAATGAAAAATTGCATGCCCTGATCGTGGAAAAACAGGATGAAAGAATAATTTGAGAAACACACTACACAATAAATATAAAGATATTTAAGAGTTGAAAGACCATGTAAAAAGGTTAAAATCGGGCAGAGAAAAGCTACACTTGGCTAAAGACAAACATAAGGGCATGTAAAAGCACATGATGAAAAACTGTGTGACAAATTGACAACTAAAGTTGAGCTCATATAAGTCAATCACATGTTACAGCATAATAACATAATTAAGTGTAATAAACTCTACTCCGATATTTAGAGTCGTGTGAGCGATTTCATGATTTGAAGCTGATAGGACTTGGCAATACTTCACCGATGGGGGTGATTATACCTCATTTAGGAATATCCTAAAAAAGTACCACTCCCTTCGAACCGAGAACAGTACAACCGAGGGCTCAACCCAAAGAGCTTTGGGTAAATTTCATTGAGTGCTTGGGTCTCTAGTTATCCGAGCACTTTTTGGAGAATACAAAAAAGTATATTGGCCTTCAAATATCTATATATACCCACACTATTATCTCCATGAAGTATTACTTTTTCTATTACATTGTTCATATATTCAATCAAACTTATTCTGTAAGTATTCTTGTTAGTCTTTGGATCCATTACTGACTTGACCGCCAGAGTACCATCGAGGGGCACACCTTTTTGTGATCCTAAAACTTATCTAATTTCAGGCCAACCAACTTACAAGAAGACCATCTCCCCCATGCAACCGCATAGTGAAGTTTCAAAATTCCCATGTTTGTGTGTTTGTATCGATCGACCATTTCACACTCTATCTGATTTTAGAACCCTAAGTACATTTCTCTAATCAATCAATCTCAATACAATTGTGTTCTTTAGTGAATTGAGTATCTATAATAATCACCAATATAAGAAACCCCAAATTTAGTAGAATCAAACCTGAAAACCTATCTAAGTTACTCACAAGTTACTCACAAGTTTTAGTGGAACAACTTGTGATATCACGTAGTGCTAAAGAGGAGTAAATTTAGTAAAATTGATACTGTATCAATAGTAATAACATTGTAAGGAATAAATATATAATGGATCCATTGTAAAATATAATTTTGAGTTTTAATATGCCAAGACGACAACATCAAGACTCAATTTTTTCATAAAGAACAAAACATATACTCCTTTATGTGTCCACCTATTTGGTTCACATGAGTTAAATTAAATAACTAATGATCCCAATATTTATAAAAATATCCTTATTAAGGCGCAAATTATTTATTTTAGTACAAATTTATAAAAAATATAAATGACTATATAAATTAAATAAGGGTAAATGGACAAACAATATTAGTCAATTTTTTTTTGAATGGTGAATGAATAAAATTGGACTGGAAAAATATAATTTTAGATAGGGTGATTGGTCCAAAAGCTTCACACAAAAAAATTGTTACCTAATAAGATCTACACCAGTTTCATGGTAAGATACACACTAAATGTGACAATTACAACTTGTTAGTTGTTAGAGATGAAGGTAAAAGCTGTTAAAATATATTAGATACAAATGTGTATGTATCTTATGTGATTAACATTTTTAATTAGTTATAAATAGCACCTTCTTGTAACAACTTAATACACGAAATTATCTTTCTCTTTTTCTTCATAACGTTTCACACACGTAACTCATTGAAAACACACACAACCGATAAAAAAACACATGCGACACATTCAAAAAATACGCAATCCATTAAATAATAATGCTTAATCCATAAAAAAACTAAGCAATCTCATTAATAATTGGACCTTTTGGTGACCAAAGAAAGAGTTGGGCTTGTTGTGTCGAAGTAAATATGTTTTTGAACCTTTTAAACAATCAACTCTTTCAAATCATTAAAAGAAAGGTATTGCAACAGTTGCTTGGTTTTTTTCATGTTTGAATTTTATGTTTTCTTTTTCCATTTTTGCTTGTAATTTTAGGTTATACTGATAAGTGTGTAAATATATATATATACATATATATATATATACAACTAATAGACATATATATTGTAGGTTTCTACCATATATATTTCAATTTTATGACAACAATTTCCCTTTTTTTTTCAGATATCGTATCGGATCGAAAACGATTTGAATATTTCTTGCACTAAATAGTTAGATAAAACAATCATCTTGTCCTTATTTTGTGTGTGATTTAATATTCATGTGGTTATAGGTGAATTCGATTTGGGGTATCCACCTTAACCTAGAATGTATTGAGAATTTACCTGATTTTTCCTTAAAAAATACATTAATAAAAAAAGTACATAGTTCCTCAAATCAAAATTTTAGTCCATACCTATAGATAACTTCCAATCCTATATATAAGACTTCCCACCTTCTCAAACTAGAAAGTAACACATTTTTTGGAGACGATAACCTGAACTTCACTGACAATTCTTTTTAATCTTCTGCAGGAAAAAATCTAGATTCGTCCATCCACATCGTTTATCTACCTATTATGAACGACATCGATTTTTTTGGCATTTTTGAGAATTTCGTTAAAATATAGTAACTAGAATAAGTTTTACCGATACATATATTATTTATAACAAATAAGAAAGATAATCCCTCACAAAGATAATTTAAGGGTTAATGTTTAATAAATCTCTACAGTCTTGTTCACAATCCCGTAAAAGACACTTTTTTTTGGTCTTCTGAAGATATCTTGAGTTTGTTTCTAGAACTTAAAATCTGAGTTTTAAAATTTTTCCTATAATTTAAAAAAATGATAGGTATAGTAA
This sequence comes from Nemophila menziesii, assembly GCA_029959085.1. NCBI lineage: Eukaryota > Viridiplantae > Streptophyta > Magnoliopsida > Boraginales > Hydrophyllaceae > Nemophila > Nemophila menziesii. The sequence goes on along the minus strand of JARWIR010000007.1, from coordinate 35,659,262 downwards.
GGAGAGATTAATTTTAACTTGAGAGGTTTTTTAAACATTGATCTATAATTTTAATTTAATCGTATAAGGGTATAATGTGAATTATTGGATTTATTTTTAAAGAAAAAATATGAGTAAAAATAGTTGCACCCATCCCTCCACCCAAACTAAAAAGTTACAGCTTATGAGAATTTTTTATTGAGTTACACATCTTGGATAAGTAGAGTACATCCTTATTCATGGGAAGTTAAAAAGTCTGGTTGGATAAATAAAAAGCAAAAGAAAAGTTAATGAATGGGTAAGGGTATAATAGAAATAAGTGATAGTAATTTACATAGGTAATAGCAAAGTGACAATTATAGTGGAATATGATTTTTTAACTATAATAGAGGTAGTATATAAATTAGTTCTTCCACAAAATCTTGGATCCCCTGAAAGGCTAAAAGATAAAACCTATGGCCGAAGGTCCTACGAAAAATATATAAAGATGAGAGAGAATTTGATGAGATAATGGAGAGATCCGTAACATAAACATTGAAGGATCTAATGTAAAACTTATCCAGAATTATAAATGATACGTTGGAAGCATAAGAGTTTCATCGTCCTTTCGTCTTCTATTGTAATGAAAGCTAAGGTCCCTATATATAGTTAGTTTACAAAATGTTGTCCCTATATTCAACTTCTGCAAAGTCAAAAAGAAAAAAAAAAGGTATAAATTAGATTCGGATTACTATTATCTCTATTTAATGATTAACTAACATATATATATGTAAGAAAGAACTAAAAATTTATTTATAGTCAGGGGGATGGGTTTCAATCTGCTTATTTTAGTCATAATTGTTCTAAAGTTGAAATATTTGACACATAAACACTAAAGTTGAAAGTTGAAATATACTCGCATCTAAAATGAGAGATTACAATAGGATAATCGAATGTTTTGTTTTAATTGTTGATTGTCAGGTTGATTAGTTATGGAGGCTAGAAAAGTAAACGAACCGACAAGGATGACCGTGGGTAAGCACCAACCAATGGAAAGGCGTGATCTCGGCCAAAAGGGCAAAAAAATTCAACTCTTAACAAACCATTTCAAGGCCTCAGTATCCAGGATCGACGGAAGCTTTTTCCATTACAGTGTAAGTACGCTTAAATGATGTGTAAAGTATTTTTTATTTCGGTTGATTGAGAAATTAATGGATTTACAAATCTATTGCTCAGGTTTCGATGTCTTATGAAGATGGACATCCCGTGGATGCAAAAGGTGTTGGTAGGAAAGTGATGGACAAACTCCAAGAAATTTACCAAAATGAAATGGATGGGAAACTCTTCGCGTATGATGGGAATAATGACCTTTTCACTCTAGGTCCTCTTCCAAGTAAGAAGCTTGAATTTACTGTAATAATTGAAGATCTTGCATTCAACAGGTATTTTTTTTTTCTTCAACTTCCAAAGAAAATATTTGTAACAAGTTTTCAACAATTTAATAATCTTTCTAGAAACTTGGTGAGTGGTGGTGATAGTGGAAGCCCACAGGATGGTGATAAGAAACGTTCACGACTATCATCAAGGTCAAAGACGTACAAAGTAGAAATAAGCTATGCTGCTCAGATCCCGTTGCAAGCTATTACAAATGCTCTCCGTGGTCAAGATTCTGAGCATTTTCAGGAGTCAGTGAGAGTTTTGGACACCATTTTACGACAAAATGCTGCTAAACAGTAAGAATTTCTTGTTTTGGGGTGTATTTTGTTGGATCTTAATGAGAAGACTTTGCTATAAAAGAAAAAATGTCTCTAGATCTTGAAATTGTATGTATAACTCATGTCCGTCGTTATTATATAGGGGATGTCTTCTTGTACGCCAATCTTATTTCCACAATCAACCTCTAAATATCCCTGATATGAAGGGTGGTGTGGATGGATGTCGTGGGTTCCATTCTAGCTTCCGTGCCACTCAAGGAGGCCTTTCATTAAACATTGGTAAGTTTATGTTACAAATATTAATTATTTTATTTGTAATGCTCTAGCATCTTGATTGTTTTCTTTTCCTTCATATGCATACAGACTTATCAACAACAATGATTGTGAAGCCGGGACCAGTTGTTGATTTCTTAATTGCGAATCAAGGTGTTAAAGATTTGAAGGAAATTGATTGGAAGAAGGTAAATAATTTTTAACTATAGTTGAATTTTCTAATTGATGTGGTAATGACTAATTAAACCCCTTTGACAGGCTAAAAGAGCGCTGAAAAGTCTACGTATCACAACTGCCCCTACCAATAGGGAATATAAAATCATTGGCTTGAGTGACAGAGTTTGCAAGGATCAAATGTAAGACTATAAACTACAAATGTAGAAATTTCGAATTCTTTTTCAAAGGCGAGACTTTTAGATTGAAATGTTGTCTGATATATATAGGTTCTTACTTGATCGAAAAGATGTTGCTAGTGAAGTTTCAGTATATGATTACTTTGTGAGACATAAGAAGATACTATTGACAAATTCTGCAGATTTTCCTTGCATAAATGTAGGCAGAGCAAATCGTGCCATATATATTCCTGTTGAGGTACTTATATTGTCTGGTTTGATAATCTTATATTTGGAATAAGTAAGATGACAATAGTTGATTATTGGTTTGTAGCTGTGCGAACTGGTTTCACTACAACGCTATACCAAGGTTCTATCGGGTCCTCAGAGAGCATCGCTTGTGAAGGAGTCTCGACAAAAACCTCAAGAAAATATGAGAAGATTGACTGAGGAGTTTAAAAGTAACAACTACAACAATGATCCTCTTCTCAAGTCTTCTGGAATATCCATCAGCCCACACTTGACTACAGTCGAAGGCCGTATTCTTACAGCACCACGAGTAATCTCTTCTTCTTTCTTCTCCTATAAGCGCCAATTTATTTATTCATTTATTAACAACACGTTTCTTTATATCCAGCTTATAGCAGGGAACGGAGAGGACATATCTTCTCGAAATGGAAGATGGAACTTCAACAATAAGGTAGATAAGTTTCTTTTCTATTTAAAATATGAAATCACTCAGAGATTAAAGCTTTACATTTTCAGAGATTGGTGAATCCGGTCAAAATTGATGTTTGGGGAGTAGTCAACTTTTCTTGTAGAGTTGACATAGATAGACTGATTAGAGAACTTATCACATGTGGGCAAAGGAAAGGAATGGTAAGTGTTTTTCCTTTATTCTTTTCTTTTTATTTAGTTATGTGATAATATTGAATTGTTGTTGCAGTCTATTGCTCATCCGGTTCATGTTGTTGAGGAGACGTCTCAGTTTAGGCAAAGTCCAGCTCATGTTCGAGTAATGAATATGCTGGAAATTATACAACCCAAGTTCAACGGACGACCTAAATTTATCCTCTGCATACTTCCGGAGAAAAAGAATTCAGATCTCTACGGTCCATGGAAACTGAAAATGCTATCAGAGCATGGAATTCCTACACAGTGCATTGTACCGCTAAAGTTCAATGATCAATACCTGACAAATGTCTTATTTAAAATAAATGCAAAGGTGAGTTTTCCCCATTCAGATCTCTATTGGTTGTCTGATTGTTGTAGTACTAAACATATTTACAAATACTTTGCAGCTGGGTGGTATGAATTCACGATTGTATGTGGAACATTCACGTTCAATGCCTGTGATTTCGGAGGTATCTACGATTATCCTGGGAATGGATGTATCACATGGATCTCCTGGTCGTGATGTTCCATCAGTTGCTGCGGTGGTGAGCTCACTGGAGTGGCCTCACATATCTCGCTATCGAGCTGAAGTTCGTACCCAGTCACCAAAGAAGGAAATGATTGAAAATTTGTTTCAGGTTTCAGATGGAGTTGATAAGGGCATTATCAGGTAATTGTTCTTTCTTTAATACAATCTCATTTTATCTTGTTTTTTTCACACCTTTTCTTTGATCAGTACTCTCACCATTATTTGTTTCTTTGTTTCTTTATTTCTTTAAAGGGAGCTTCTAGTTCAGTTTTATAAAAGTTCTGGTGGTAGAAAACCAGATCATATAATCATATTTAGGTAATTTAATGTACAAGTGTTATCAGAGTTTATGTTTTTGCAATAAGTAACCTTTGATTGTTTTTGTGGACAGGGACGGAGTTAGTGAGGGTCAGTTCAATCAAGTTTTGGACATTGAGCTTGAACAGATTAAGGAGGCGTGCAAATTTCAAGATGATAATTGGTTCCCAAAGTTTATGCTCATCATTTGTCAAAAGAATCATCATACAAAATTCTTCCAAATTAACTCCCAAGATAATGTTCCTCCCGGTTAGACATTCTTACAATTCATTCCATGATTGATAATCATAACATATAGATACTTACTCTAATTAAATAAATAAATGCAGGGACTGTGATTGATAATGATATATGCCATCCAAAGAACAATGATTTTTATATGTGTGCGCAAGCAGGAATGATTGTGAGATTTCCTTTCACTATGACTTGAATTCCACTATGTATTTTCTATTAATAATATTCCACTTAATATCTTGGCACCTTTTACATATGTACACAGGGCACTACTCGGCCAACACATTACCATGTTCTTTACGATGAGATAGGCTTCTCGGCTGATAATGTTCAAGAACTCGTTCATTCTCTCTCATATGTGTATGTTTCTTTATTTGCTTTACTTGGGGGTCAATATTTTATCTTTTTTGCTTTATATATAATAACATTGTTTAACTTTGCAGGTATCAAAGGAGTACTACAGCGATCTCAGTAGGTAAATATCAATCTACTTTTCTTTTGCAAGGTCTAAAGATACATATATGTTTATTAGTTCTTTTATAACATTTGTTTTTAAAATGTGTATGCAGTTACTCCTGTAAAGTATGCACATCTTGCTGCAGCCCAGGTGGCTCAATTTATCAAGTTGGATGGATTCTTGGAGACATCTTCAAGCCACAGTGGAGTGGCTTCTGTGGGCCCTATTCCAGTCCCTGAGCTGCCCAAGCTGCATGACAACGTGTGGAATTCTATGTATTTCTGTTGAGCTCCTCCATTTTAAGAGATTCTAAGTTAACATTATAATTCTGATTGATTGAATATCTCAGAATTGTATTTTGGCTACTTCATTTTACATATTTAAGCTTCTTGTGATGCTTTAATGTGTTAATTTACAAAGATGATTGTGGTATTAGTTATATACTTATTATTCCGGGGAATATCAGTTTTTCTTGTTTTCTAACGCTTAACAAGGAATGTTAATATGGCTCTGTTCTGGAATCAGGACCATCCCTTTCCTATGTGACCCCAAGGATCCTCAAAGCAACCCTTGGTTTAAGCAGTTTTTCCATTAATTATTTCATTAATTTAAGGTCTTGCTTTCAAGTCCAACCTCTAGCAGTGGTAGAGAACAGTAGATGTTAGTGGGAAAAAGGAAATTTCCAGGCCGGAAAGGCTTTTCTAAGCCTACCACTGATTAACTCAACAAATCTCATAACTAAAGGATCGCAACTATTGAAAGAAAACAAACTAGACTTGCATTCTGGTGAAGTTTCTAGAAGGCTGACCACTAGATAGAGAGATCCATATACCAGTCATGAGATAGTGAAGCCAGCCTAGAGGTGGACAGAACTGGGCGGCCGAGTGAACGCGAAGGAGGTCTATAAAGGATTAGCAACCCGTGTAAAATGTAAAAGTTTGTTTGGATTTTGTTTGGGTGCTGATCCCTTTTTACTCTCTTTTGGTTCTTGCTTCTAGACTAGTATTACGGTTCTTGAGGTTCTAAGGTCTCTCTATATATCGAAATCATGAGGATTCGTTTGTGTTAGGGTTAGCAGCAACGTTTTGTAGGAATACCAAACAAGAACTACGAGAACGTCGCAATAAAGGGTTGTCATGATAAAGGTATAAACCTGATCACCATTGTGCAAAACCACACTATTATTTATGCTCCAAGATTCACCCTATGTGAATATTGCATAAGGTACAAGTGTGTGTAACCGGACTTAAAAGATACAACATGGGGAAGCATATGGATTTTACAAGCTCGATCATAATTTCCATCCTTGTGGGTAAAATTTTGAAAAAAAGGAAATGATATGTTTTTAATTATTGTTTGTTATGTTTTTATTAGTTAGTGGATTAGTGCTGGCCTACACAAGAAGTTTCAGCTTCCATACTTAGTAATTCTTGTAAGAATATATATTAGATTAATGAAATTAGTGGACAGGACGAAAAACTTTATGTAGCTTGATTCCTTATGTTATTTCTATCTCCCCTAAATTATTCTTATTAAACTTGATAATAGTAATTTGAAAAAGAAAGAGTGAGGAAAATCGAGGGGGATAAGCTTTTGTGGGGGTCATTCTTTTTAAACTTGATAATATTAAGAGTAATAATACTTTTGACCCCTGCGTTTGTACCCGTTTGACAGGTTGTCCCTTAACCTTTAAAACAGGACTCTTTGTCCCCTACATTTTAATTTTTTGACCCGTTACCCCCCGACTGCGTGTTCCGTCCATTTTCGCCGTTAAAAGTGACGTGGCATTGCCATGTCACATTTTTTTTTTTTAATTCCAGGTGTTAATTAAGTAATTAATTAACTTAAGCTAAGGGTAGAAAAGGTATTTTATAAATAGTTTTTATATAACATTTAAAAAATAAAATAAAACCCCCCACCCACCCCCACCGCACCCCCTACCCCCCTACCCCCCCCTTCTTCTTCTTCCCCTTCTTCTTCCCCGATCCTGACCTGCAATTAAAAAAAAAAAAAGTGCAGCAGTGTTCTCCGGCGAAGGAAGCTCGAGCCACCATCACCAAGCTTCTCCGGCGAAACAGATTCTATAAAAGAGATCAAAACTGTAAAGTATGATTTATATGCCGATTGTGTCAATCAAAATATCATTTGTTGTATACATAACATATGTTTATCAAAGAGTGATCATATTTTGCCTAGATTGAGAATAAAACATTATCTTTCAAATTGCAAAAGAATAATTCCCACAAGGAGATAAATATCCAATTCTGCAATTACTATTGAACTCTGAAAACATATAAGACTCGATTGTTCTTCCAATTAGTTTCAATCTCAGACTCAGATTCAATCATCTTAATTTCGATTCATTTATCATTAGACGAAATAAACTTCCGAACATCACTAACAAAACTAGAATTATCATCTCTATCACAATGCTTAACATATTTCTTCCCCATCTCCATTGTATACTCAGTCAACCCAATTTCTCCATTTCTCTTCCACAACGCCTCCGCAAAGCTTCTATCTGCAAAGTACGCCTCCACCTTCACCACCGATCCACCACCTTCTGCCGCCAGGACATCCACCGGAAGCCTCTCGTAGTGTCCTTTACCTATGCCTTCGAGCTCATCCAATGGAATTAGTCCCTGAGCCGTCACCTCGTAAAGCTCGCCCCGGACATGTTGACCCGAACCCGGAAGGTTGATGATGAAGGGTACTCCGTTGGGGCCAATGACTAGTGGGAAACGCTTCACGGTTGTGTATTCTCCCTTGAAGATGGCGTCGCGCGTGGCCATAACTCCTTCCATTAGCGGGTGGCCATAACTCCGGCGAAACATATGTTAGAGATTGAAGCATTTTCAACATTTGATCTCTTTTATAGAATCTGTTTCGCCGGAGAAGCTTGGTGATGGTGGCTCGAGCTTCCTTCGCCGGAGAACACTGCTGCACTTTTTTTTTTTTTTTTTTTAATTGCAGGTCAGGATCGGGGAAGAAGAAGGGGAAGAAGAAGAAGGGGGGGGGGGGGGGGGTAGGGGGGGTAGGGGGTGCGGTGGGGGTGGGGTGGGGGGTTTTATTTTATTTTTTAAATGTTATATAAAAACTATTTATAAAATACCTTTTCTACCCTTAGCTTAAGTTAATTAATTACTTAATTAACACCTGGAATTAAAAAAAAAAAATGTGACATGGCAATGCCACGTCACTTTTAACGGCGAAAATGGACGGAACACGCAGTCGGGGGGTAACGGGTCAAAAAATTAAAATGTAGGGGGCAAAGAGTCCTGTTTTAAAGGTTGGGGGTAACCTGTCAATCGGGTACAAACGTAGGGGGCAAAAGGGTTATTTACTCTAATATTAATTTGAAAAGAAAGAGTGAGGAAGATGAGGAGGATAAGCTTTTGCGGGGGTCACGCGTAAAAATTTCTCTTCAAATATTTTTCTTGGCCTTCTATGAGTTCCAACATTTCACTCCGGTGACTTTGTAGATGTCCTTCTGTCACCACCTTTAAAAGCGTAAGAATAGTACTGAACAAAAGATGTTATGATAAAAAAGAGATGCTAAAAGGTTTGAAATTGGAGATTTTTTGTAAATGTGTTTTGTCCGCAATTTTGACAATCTCTCTGAAGTAGAAGAGTGCCCTCCCTCCAATTACGGGATAATTTTATTATTAGACTAATCTTGTGCATCGATCAAAATTTGAAAAATTTAATATTTCTTCGATTTTGAATTGTTAAGGTATCAACCTTTCACTGTTGTTTTGAATAAATAAAATGCTTGATTTGATTCCTTCTCTGCCTAGCCGCTTGGGTAACCATTGGAGTCTCAGTTACTTTATGGTGTTTTTCTCGCTCTTGTTGAAGGGAGCCATGATCGCCATGAGTTTTTGCATCAATCATTTTTTTGATATGTATGCCTATTTAATCTCATCTCTATTTTGGAACGGTGTTTGTCAAATTCTTAACTTTTTGTATTTGAGTTTGAAATATTTACAGACCTAGAGCTTGGATTTAGAGCCTTCGATTTCTTTTTTCTTTTCAGGAAAAGATTTGGATGATTCTCCTCTAATGGGTTGTTTCTATAATATGTACATACATCTTTCTATAGTTATCTTATTTGGATGGGGTTATTGTTGAAAACATCCTGCTTAAACTTTCTAATTGTTTTTTATGTCTTCAATAATCTTATTTATAAAAAAATGCCTAATGAAATAATTATTTATAGAAAACATCCCCTTTATAATTTCTATACCTTTATTAATTCCATCACATGCGCGCGTCCGTGAAATTTTTTTAAAATCGTCATAACTAATTCAAAAAAAATCAAAAAATTAAAAAAAAGTGGTTATTGTTGAAAACATCCTCATTAAACTCTCTAATTGTTTTTTTTTGCCTTCAATAATCTTATTTGTAGAAAAATGCCTAATAAAGTAATTATTTATAGAAAACATCCCCTTTATATTTTCTATACCTTTACTACCCTTATTATTAAATATATTATTTTATTTTAATACAATATTAATTTTTAAATATTAAACAAATAATAGGGTACTTCTTTTTCCTCCTCCACCACCACCACCACCACCACCACCACCACCACCACCACCACAACCACCACAACCACCACCACAACCACCATGTATGTAACCACTACTACATCCACCACAACCATCACCACCTCCATCACAACCACCACCACCACCACCACCACCACCACATACTACTAATTCCATCGCACGCGCGCGTCCGTGAATTTTTTTTTAAAATCGTCATAACTAATTCAAAAAAAATCAGAAAATTAAAAAAATTGTATTTTTGAATAAAGCAAATTAATATTTACGTCTATGAATTTTTTTGATTTTTTTGATTTTTTTTTCGCAGACACGGATTTTCATGTTTTAAACATGGAATTCCATGTTTTAAACATGAAATTCCATGTTTTAAACCGTGAAATAAACATGAAATTCCATGTTTAAAACATGTAATTTCGTGTCTGCGAAAAAAAAAATTAAAAAAATCAAAAAAATCAAAAAATTCAGAAAATTCCGAAAAAAATCATAGACGTAAATATTAATCTGATTTATCCAAATATAATTTTTTTTTATTTTTTTGATTTTTTTTGAATTAGTTATGACGATTTTAAAAAAATTTCACGGACGCGCGCGTGATTATTATTTTTTTCTTATTTTTTAATTGTTAATTATAAGGGTAATTTTGGGATGAGGCTGTTTTCAATAAATATTTTTTCCTAGGCACCTTTTTCTAAATAAGTTTTTTAATAGGCATCAATCAACAATTGGCTCAAAAAATAAATGTTTTGAATAATTTAACCTAAAAATATGACATTTAAAATGTTTGGTCTAAAAATATTTTTAGATCATAAATATTAGCCAAAAATGGAATTTACTCTTTTAAATAAAAATACAAAACCTTTTGTATTTCTGTATCATGGACACACATATTTGGTTATTTTGTTGGAGGGGCTCTACTTTTCCAATACGAATGTACTACAACTTTAAATAAGTTAACATTTACATTAACTTCTCCTTGGTGAATAAGTTTATTTTGAGGACTTTCAGTTTTTATATATTAGTTATTTATGTTACCTTCTCAAAGAATCTTTTACAAAATATTGGATGGGCTTATAAGTTTGGAAATAAGATTAGCGGTCATCCACGATATATTGAATATTACTATTTCACGCTTTATATTGATAAATGCTCGTCTATCAGTATCCCGTTCCTTGGAGAGAGGATCAATTACCATTGATTTTTTCAGCTTGGAGATAGAATTAGCGGTCATCAATCTTTTTAGCTTAGAGATGTAATCCTCGAAGTTGATGGTCTTCTTGATGATATATTTACTAAGATGAATCTTATACATTTTCGTTCAAATCATATTATTAGTGTTGCTAAATGAGTTTGGAATTATACTGGGAATAAATTATTTAGGTCCTGTTTGGTTTGCGAAAATATTTTCTATTTTTATTTTCAGAATATATATTCTTCAAAAATGATTTTCGTTTTTTTTTTCAAAATTTTCAGAAAATATGAAAAACGTCGATTTCACGTTCTCCAATATAGCAGTGTTTTCATTTAATTTTCCAGAAAACTGTTTTCATTTTCTCTAGCCAAACACGTTTTTATTAGTATTTTGAAAAATATGGAAAATAAAAACATAAAATACGCATTATTTTCACGAACCAAACGGGGCCTTAGAGTTTCAGAAGATTGGAAAATATTTTAGTCTCTACTAGATCTCAATACATATCGCCTAGTTTAAGGAGTTAGAAATTATACTCAAATCTACATTTCGAAACATTCGAGGATCCCTTACGCAAACACATAGTGCAACAACAGATGAAAGTGGAAATTTCATACTTTCAACTTCCCGATTTAGATATGGTATGCCCTATTCTGTTTTCATCTCTTGATGGGATATCTTGACTGTCCTTAAGATATCTGGAGACTAGAACTGAAATATGCATGCTGGAACTGTCAGGGAGGGGGCCCGCTGACAAGCGTAGTCTAGCTAATTTTATATCCCGACAAGTGTAGTCTAGCTAATTTTATTACTTGTTTAGGTCATTATTTTTTTTTTCATTTTGAATAGAAAAATATAGTAGTGTTTTTTATTTCGTTAGGCCATTAAGTTGTTTTGATAAGTGGAGTGATGTGGCTTCGGTTGGAGTTTGGGGTCTATATAAGGGTATTTTGTTTGTTTAGAACGGTAGTACTCACTTATCTATCGTTTATTCATGTAAACTTTTCTTTGTTTGTCGTTTTGATGAACTGAATGATAACTTTTTGTACTTGGTAATTGTTCACGCTCCAAACAATTTTGAAGAGCGTAACAAACTTTGGGAGGATATATCAACATGTAACTACAAAAATCTCAATAGTCCATGGGTTATAGCTGGAGACTTCAATGACATTTCTACCCTTTTGGGAACCAACGCAAAAGAAACATCAACAAATCCTGTATTATTTCTTTTAACGAGTTCATTTCAAATAATAACCTTATTGATCTACCACCAAAAGGGTTTTTCTTTACATGGTCTAGTCGAAGAGATGCTAACTCACATATCGAAAATAGGTCGATCGAGGTTCTTTGCAATCAATTTTAATTCAATTTTGTTCCATAGTATTACTTTTGGTCCTACCTGCGGTCGGATCTAATCACTCATCACTTTTGATTGTAAGTCATATTTCTCTATTGCATCTAATAAATTATATCTAGAACATTTCTGGGTGGACAATCCAACTTGTAAGACGTGGTTAAATTCTTTTCGGGGAATTTTGTGAATGATTTAGAAGGGATAAGTCATATTATGAAAAACAAGTTATTAGGAATCAAATTTCAAGATGAAGTTAGAAGACCTTTAAGAACCGACCCCCCCCCCCCCCTTATTAAAGGACTCCAATTGAGACTCAAAGGTTTTGCAAAACTGGAAGCCTTTGACGAGGTTTTGGAGGTAAATAAATCCATATCTCTCCATATTGATGGAATTTGGGCATAGGAGGAGTCGTTCTGGAAAGCTGGAGCTAAATTTTGATGGGTCATTGAAGGAGATAGAAATACATTGTAGCCACGGTGGCTCAAAGGCGTAACCACAACATGATTACTCGTAGTCTTGACAATAATGAGGAATGAGTCGATGATTAGAGTCATATTAAAGATACATTTATCATGAATTTCGATAATATATATAACATTAATATTTGGTATGGAAGGAATGGAATTCCTTGTAAAATATCTTATGAGATGAAACTTGATCTTATGCGAGCACAAAAAATGGAAGAATATTATAGTGTTTTTTCGTATATGGGGAAAAAATTCACCGGACTGGGATAGCCTCTCAAGACTATTATACCCGACGTGTTGGGAATTATTACATTTGATGTGTTGAAAATGGTTTGCGCTTTTTTCAAAAGGAACCTGGACGTGAGCAAGCTTAGTAAAAGTATCATCACCCTTGTTCCAAAAGGAGAAACCCAAACCAAGGTTAAATATTTTAGACATATCTCGTGTGTGAACTTTGATTATAAGATCATAGCATCTGTGTTGGTTGAAAGGTTGAAACCTTTTATGAATGAAATCATCTCACCTACTGATGTCTCCCATTTCGTTCTAATTATATTCCTATAGGAGACATTATTTTTGGTGATTATTTGATTAATGTGATAGACTTTTAGTGTTAAATCGTTATATTTCATTTTCCATCCTTGAATTGTAGTATTTTGAATTTATTAAGCTTTTGCGCGTAAAATAGATTGTTTTTAGTGAAAAGATTGTAGGTTTAAAGATGCTGTCAAGGATAGGATCAAGGATTAAAGTCGTAGATCGTGAAAAGAAGACAAAGACGAGAAGAAATATCCCGAAGAGTTGATTTAGGAAACTGCAAATCTGGAAGGCTAATGTTGGTTGCTGATTTTAAGCCACTTAGACTTGGATTCAGCCTTGACCTGTCAGACAAGCTTTGATCCCTTATTGAGTTATGAAGATTTAGCAAGTTGAATGGGTCAATTTGGAGTTGAAATGAGAAAGTTACCGCCGTTTATTGCTAGTTATTTCCTTTTCCAACTATTTTTCTAATTCACTAAGTCTAATTTTTTTATTTTTAAAAGAAAAAAATTTAAATTATATTATTCTAAAAAAAATAAAATAATTTATTTCTATAAATCAAAAATGTATGGCAAAAATAATTATAAATATACTTTTATTAGTATATAAAAATAAGTTTTTTAAAATATATAAATAAATTAAATTAAAATAAAAAATCCATTAAAATAAATTTAAGTATATAATTTTAATATTAGGAGCTGAAATAGGAAAATTGTTGGAACACAATTATTTTTAGATGTTAATATTTTTATAAAAAGGTTATATTTTAAATTTGAATATCTTAAAAAATAAATTATATATTTTTGAATATATAAATATTACAAAAAAATTTAATGTTAAAGGGCTAATTCCACTTTTAAGCCTAAAATAGCATTAGACTTCCAAGATTAGGCCAAGCAAAATTTTAATTCTTACTATAGAACTTATTTGCCATCTTTCTTTCAAATTTAGGCCACTACTAATTTTCTTCTCTAAAATACTCCTTTTCAATTCAAATATATTATATGGGTTAATTACCTATAGGGTCTTAAAGATTATTGTAGTGACACATAGGAGCTAGTCAATTCCTCTCTCCTACTTAGAGGCCAATAAGATGTCCAATGTCATAACTACCCTTCTAGTGTATGAAGTAAAAAAAAAGAATTTCTCTCTCTCTTCCACTATCATTACTCTCTCTCCTCCATTACCATTAATCTCTTTCCTACTTTATCATTTTTCTCTCTCCTCCTTCATTAATTATTAAATAAATTCCAGCTCCGACCACAACCACCGACGGAAAAAGTTCTGAGCGTGGAATAAAGTTCTGAGCGTAGAATAAAGTTCTGAGCGTGAAAAAAAGTTCTGAGTCTGGGATACCGGGCATGGAAAAAGTACTGAGTATGGGCTACTGAGCATGAAAAAAGTTGCTGAGTATCGGAAAAAAGTTCTGAGTGTCGAAAAAAGTTGCTGAGTATTCGAATTTTTTTGTTGACTGACTTTATTGAGCATGCTCGTTTTCTCAGTATCTTTACTGAGCATGCTCAGTAACTTGCTAAGTGTTTTTCGTAAAATTAGTAAAAAATGCTGAGCATTTCTCGTATAATCAGTAAAAGTGTTGAGCATTTAGACAAAAATATAGAGTTTAATACAAAAATCTAACAAAAATAAAATTATTACATTATAATTACAAGGAAAAAAAAATTCAAACAACCTAACTAAACTCGTTTGACTATATCTGGAAAAAAAAATCAACTAACCCTTTTTTTTTAAATAAAAGAAAAAGAAAAAAGATAAAAGAAGCTGAGTAAAATCTTTTGACACCAAATTCTCCATCAGAGATCCATCTTTTGTCCATGTATGTCTAAGCAAATATTTACAAAGACAAAGTGATACGAATATATCATCAAAACTCCATTAATTAGTTACTAAATTAATAATAAACCATAAATAATCCTCCTCTCACCCAACATCTTCTCCCTCATCCTTATCTTTCACGTTTCCCTTCACACCAACTTGGCGGTCAACATTAGGAAACAGATGTTTGTGGGTCCTGTTTGACACTTTCTTGCTGCTTTAATATATCTTTAATATAGCCGTATAATATGCTTTGATATAGCTGCATAATATCCTCTCTTTCATCTATGCCGGCTTCGTGGATCTCTTGGTGGAGTGAGTTTTTTATTTTCTGTTCATATGAATTCACGTGAAGAAGAAAGAGAGGAATGAGAGAGAAAATAAAAAAGAGAAAATAATTAGCGTTTCAAAAAGAATCTGATATAATTTAATATATATAGAAAAGAAAAAACAAAAGAGGATAAACAAGTAATTTGGTTTTTTTTTTTTTTTTTGGCTTTGGCTTATAGTGTTAATTCTTGTTTGTGGCCTTTAGACTTTAGTAAAAAGAAAGTATAGACCGATTTTGTTGGGTCTTGAGGTGGTGTTTGCAAGACTCTTTGAGTAATAATCTCATATTATAATTAATAAATTAATTATTATTATTATTATTTTTACTTTTTTTAAAAAAAATTCTGTGTGGCCACAGGTCAACTCCGGAGAGTTTTTTTTTTTTTTTTTACATTTTAAAAAATAATCTGGGCGGCCACCGGTCAATTCCGGCGAGAATTTTTTTTTTACTTTTTTACAATTATCGGATAAAAATATATTACTGTGATTTTTTTTGAATTATTCTGATTTTTTTTATTTTTCCAGCTCCGACGGATTTTGTCGAATATTTGTACCGGAACTGCAACTACAAAATTGTAGTTGTAGGTAGTTCTGTAACTACAAAAATGCATTTCTGTTACTACAAATATGTAGTTCTGTAACTACAAAAATGTAGTTGTGCAAATACATAAATGTAGTTCTGCAACTATGAAAATGTAGTTCTGCAAATACAAAACTGTAGTTCTGTAACTACAAAAATATAGTTCTGCAACTGCAAAAATGTAGTTCTGTAACTACAAAAATGTAGTTTTGTAACTACAAAAATGTGAACAAAAAAATAAATTTGCTTCATGGCCGAAAATGTATTATCAGATTTTTAATCCTTTGGAGTAATTGAGGATTATAAGCTTGTAACAGATAGAGTTACTGGAAAAGCAAAAGGGTATGCTTTTATCACTTACAAAACTCATCAAGGTGTGAAAAAAGCATTGCAAAATCCTCAATAGCTCTCCGGATCTACTCTTCAAACGTAGCTAATCTCCGGATCTGTCCACCAGCTCTCTTCACGACCATGGAGTTTCGTTCAGTTTCATTCTCATTCGAAGATCTTTCCTCGGCAAAACACATGAAGGCGGAAACCCTAGGTTCGAGGCCAGCATGTTCAAAATCGGAGCTGCCTGCGTGAAGATTGCCGGCGACGAAGACTTGACGGAGGTTTAATTATTATGCCGGCGATATGACGTGCTTCTCCGATTTGGTTTTGCTGCTAAAACCATATAAAGGAGAGAGAGACATTACGTGTTACAGGATATGAGATAGAGGAGAGAGAAAATAGTTTTTAGGTTTTATTAAATAATTTTGAAAAGAACTAGTATATATAGGAAATAAAAAACAAATAGGGGCATGAAGGTAATTGGAAATTTTGTCTATAGTGTTAATATTTTATTGTGGCCTTTGGTAAGAAGAGGCTAAAGAGGCGGTTATGTTAGGCCAAGAGGTAGTGATTTCAAAACCATTTGGGTAATAATCTCAAAATAGAATTAACAAAACATATTGGCATTGACAAAAAAAAAAAAACAAAACAAAACATATTGGCATTACAATTAGATAAAAAAACTTAATAATAGGTTTTAAAATGAATTAATTAATTATAAAAAATTAAAATTAAAATATAATAATTTTTTTAAAATTAGGTTGGTAAAATTGAAGCTGTTGAATTAAGTCTGCTTTCTATCTAAAAGCGTTTAGAACAAAAAAAGAAAAGAAAAAAGTGTGCTTTCTATCGAGAGAGAAAATGGCGACTTTGGCTGCTCCAAATTCAAGCTGCTTCAGTCGTAGAGTGAGCTCAAAGAAATTCATCATTAGGTCTTCTTCAGTGGCCTCATCGACGCCACAAAGTGTCCAATTTGCTGATACCAAACCTCAGACATTACAGAAGTATCGAATTGGTGTTCTTGGTGCCAGTGGATATACTGGGTCTGAGGTACAATTTTCAATATTTATTGAAATTAACATATTTTTCTATCTTATTTCTGCTAAACAAAAGCTACAAACATGTTTTTGTATTTTATATTTGTGTAATTTGCAGATAATTAGATTGCTTGCTAATCATCCCTATTTTGATATCACTTTGATGACTGCTGATCGAAAAGCTGGCCAGTCAATCGAATCGGTTTTCCCACATTTAGCCAGACAAGTATGAATCTGTTTTTACTGTTTTTTTAATTAATTAAACCCATCTTCTTCCAAATTCTACATTATTGCTCAAGGATTGGATTTCTAACGTTAGTGTATAATTACTATATTCCAGGAATTGCCGTGTTTAATTACTGTTAAGGATGCAGATTTTTCTGACATAGATGGTGTGTTTTGTTGTTTACCTCATGGAACAACACAGGTTTAATTTTCTCATTAATTACTAATCAGATTTTAGGCCTTAAGAAATGGCATAATTAAATTGTAATGGGTTTATATTTTTCTTAACACTCCTACAGGAAATTATTATGAGTGTACCTAAAAGTGTAAAAATTGTAGACCTTTCAGCTGTATGTTCTAAACTTATATCTCTCAGTTACGCATTTATACATCCATACTTGTGATGATCTTCATTTTTATATGCTTATATAGGACTTTAGACTCCAAAACATTGATGAATATGAAAAATGGTATGGTCAGCCTCACAGAGCACCAGATTTGCAGGTTTAACTTCATGTTTTTATCATTATTACTTTAACCTTTTTTCTTATAAGAGTCTCTTAAAAAATACAGAAAGAAGCTGTATATGGTTTAACCGAGATATCAAGAAGTTTAATCCAAAACGCTCAATTAGTAGCAAATCCAGGGTGTTACCCCACATCTATTCAGATTCCTCTTATACCCTTACTCAAGGTTTCTTCATATTTTTTATTTCATTTGTTAAACATTATTACCATATCATCTAATTCTTTATTTTTGTTACAGTCTAACCTCATCGAAACAAATAATATCATCATCGATGCAAAATCTGGGGTTAGTGGAGCAGGTTCGAACTATTTACACATTCTTACGTATTTATATATATATATATATATATATATAGTTGAACATCTAATATATAAGAATCTATATAGGACGAGGGGCTAAAGAGGCAAATTTGTATACTGAAATAGCTGAAGGGATTCATTCATATGGTATAACTAAGCATCGCCATGGTGAGTAATTGACTACACTTAATAGATCTTGAACAGTGTAAAATTATAGAACTATTTGAATTATAGTTCCGGAAATCGAACAAGGATTATCAGAAGCTGCAAATTCTGAAGTGATAGTTAGTTTCACTCCACATTTAATGCCTATGGTAAATTACTTACTTACCCTTATTTATGGCTTCTTTATGTGGTAACAAAGATTGTTAAATTAATAGAGCCGTGGCATGCAATCAACTATATATGTGGAAATGGCTAATGGAGTAACAAGTGTTGATTTATACAATCACTTGAGGAATTTTTACGAGGTGTGTAAATTATATTTAATTTAATTTTTATCACTATAGCTTTTTTAAGCTAATGATGATTATGATATTGTACAGAAAGAAGAATTTGTAGTGGTTATGAATTTGGATGAAGTTCCACATACACGACATGTTAGGGGGTCAAATTATTTGCTCATGAATGTGTTTCCAGATAGAATTCCTGGACGTGCGATAATTATAGCTGTTGTAAGATTATTTATGTTTTTTTTTTTGTGTGTGTGTGTGTAATGAAGGTGTATTTTAAATAGTTAGTGATTTATAAATATGGTGCAGATTGATAATCTAGTGAAAGGAGCTTCTGGTCAGGCAATACAGAATCTTAATCTGATGATGGGACTTCCTGAAAACACAGGGCTTGGTTACTTGCCTTTGTTTCCATAAAATATATTGAAGGAGTTGAAGGGGAAAAATCTCTCATCTAGTACTCATAGAGAAAAGTTGAAGTTATTTTATGCTTTTGCATGTGATCTTATTTTTACAGATAATGTTTTTGTATGTACTCTGCAAGTTAATTATGAAAGCAATTTTTGGAGTTTTTTCTTTAGAGTTTTTTAAACTATGATACTATCGTCATAAATAAATAATGGGCAAATATGCATCCATTGAAAAGTAAATCAAAGTCTAAACTTCTGTTTTAAGAGAAAGATGGTTATTAGATGACTGTTTTAAATTGATTAAATATAGGCTGAAATCCACTACCACTACCTTGACGTGGAGCCATCGTTTTCCGATCCTATAATTGCTGGAATTGCTTGCATCACCATATTCCTTCATCAATTTCCTCTATTCATAACACAAATCAAAGTTAAGATTTTTATACCTATTATTTTTATTTTTTATTTCTTAATTAGAAATTTTGTTGGATTTGTTGTTGAATTAATGAGATTAGTGTTATTATGTGGGATTTTGATGATATTATTATTATTTTGTATTTTTTTAGTTAGTTGCATAATTAGTTCTTGTATATAATTGGATTTTTTGTCCGTGTATAAGTTATTTGCACATTTGGTACTTAACGTAGTTAATATGTTTTAGGTTCTTTATGTTTTCAAATTTGGAAAATTCTTCCATCCAATATTGGATGATCCTACACCAATAATATTAGTACACATAACCCATGTTTTAAACTTACAAAAGTAACTAATTTATTAATCTACTGACATGTGTTTGGTTATAATTATCAGTGGCCATGATATGAATATTGGATCATCCAATATTGGATGGAAGTATTACCTTTTGAATTTTTGTATATCTAAGTTAATTGCACAATCAGTACTTGTATAGATCCTTATATTAGTTAATTGCATAATTGCTCCTTGTATTAGTTGATTGTGCCATTGATACTTGTATTATTTATTGAAATAATTTGAATATATTTTTTTTTTAGTTGCGCAACTAATTATTTATTGAAATAATTTGAATATATATATATTTTTTTTAGTTGCGCAACTAATCCTTGTTATTAGGAAAGTCAAGTACATCCATGAGGGGGCGGAACTTTCCAGCCTGTCTTCATGTATTTTGAGAGAGTTAAAAAATCGTAAATATACGGATAGTGTGGCTAGTCAGTAGATTGAGTAATACATATTAATTAGTCACACGAACGATGATACGTTTGTCATCTTCCACATGAATAAATTTTTTCGTGACATTTATAAGAAAAGTCTTTCTATCATTGATGAACTCCTACTACCAAAAGTATGAACGTGCCATATACCATTTTTCGCGTCGTAAAGTTGAGGAAAATAATTGGTCGAGTATGCAAGACTTTTATGTATCTCAATGACAATCTTTGGTAGACATAAACTATTAAGCGCTGATCCGTTCCTTTCTTTCGACTAGTTATAAAATAACCGACAGTTTTTCTGAAACATTAATAATACAATGATCGTCATAGGCAACCCCCTAACCCCCTTAAGCACAGAGTCAAACACCTCCGATAAATTTGTAGGCATGTTACCATAACGGTGACCGCCATCATATGCACGAGTTCACCTTACTTTCGGTATAGATTCAACCAAAATTTTGTATTTACCGTCACTTAACTCGCAAAATTGTCAGGAATATTTGTTAAATTCATACTTATCTGCCATATACGCAAGGTCAATGAAACCCTTTTTTGCCACCCTGTTTTTGAATTTGTGGTCTAAATTGCTTGCTAAGTGTCGCACACAATATTGATGGACTCCTTCAGATTTCGGAAATACATCAACCATAATTCTCAATATACCTTTATGCCAATCCGACAATCAACATATTCTCTGTTCGAAGGTAACATATGTTTTAATACACGTGAGATGAAAGCTCCACATATGTGTTAATTTACAATCGGCCAATGCATAACATAGATAAAATATTTGATTGTTAGCATCGAAGACGACTGCAATAAGTAGTGTTCCATCGTACTTCACATATAAATGGGTTGCATTAATACTAACTATGGGAATCATATGTTTGAACTTTTGTACTATCTTCAAAATGCCTGAAAATCCGTATTATAAGTGTCTTTGTTACCCACAACTCTCTTAGCTCGTCTTCACTTACTCAGAACCACGAACGGAATGACGAAACAACTCAGAAGGTCTTCTTCGGCGATCTCAGCAACTTTGAACAAAGCTCAAAGCTCGGACAGCTCGAACGGATCTGTCTTTTTCTCCTAGAACATAGAGGCTTCATCTTCTTCACATCGAAGAGCTAGGTTTTCTCCAACAAGCTCAACAACGTCGAACATAGCTGTCTTCTTCGTCTCGAACGGATCTGTCTTGTCTTTCTCAAACCAGATATGCACAAGGAGGTCACGAACACCTCTACTTCGAATCAAAGCGAAGGTATTCACTCACGAAAAGGGGAGATCTTCAAGATCTAACCTCTACATCTCCTTCACCGGAGCAGTAACGGAAAAGGGAGATCTCCATGTGGCTATTAGTGGTGAGGAACGGTGGCGATGTTCTCCGATCTCCTACTGGCTGCTGCTGGTGGTTTCTCAGACATGAAAATTTGGTTTTGCAGCCATGGAAAAAGGTTCACCTAAGAGAGGAAAAAGAGATGAAGGAGGAGAGATGAATGATTAAGGTCTTAAAACATTCTATAAAAAATTAGTATATATAGAAAAATAAAAAGTAAAAAAAGATAAATAAGTAATTAGGATTTTGGCCAATAGTGTTAAATCTTATTTGTGACATTTAATAAGAAAAAAGAATTGAAAATGTGTTCATGTGTCATAGAAGGCTTCTTCAAGACCTCTTAAAAAATTATTTCAACTATATATTGGTACTATATTTATTTTAATAATATAAATAAAAAAGTAGAGTAATCCACCGTAAACATAAATATTTAAAATACAAATTTTTAATTCATATAATATAACTAAAAATTAAATCAATATATTGAATTTTTGCTTAAATATTGAAAAATTCATAGTTTTATTATTCTTTTTTTCTTTACGCTTGTACAATTCCAACCTATATAATTATTTTTATTTTGTTTCTATATATAGTCGGTTGGGTTAATTTTTTATTTTATATAATAGACGTAGTGCTAGACATTGATGTGTTGTATTAAAAAATTTAATAAGTCGTTTAAATCGAATAATCGATCGACACGGTCGATTTATCGGGAAATACGGACAATTGATTAGGTTGAACGATGCAACACTTCACCAATGCATCAAAAGTCTTTCTAGCCACCCACTATGTGACTTTTAGGCCGGGGCACCGTGGAGCACCTTGGGGTTTTCCTTTGAACATAATTTTGATAATTTTGATAATTTTAATAAATTTTGATAATTTTGATAATTTTGATAATTTTAATAAATTTTGATAATTTTGATAATTTTAATAAATTTTATTCCAGGTGTTGTATATATTTTTATGTGAGGGATAATTTGTTATATTTTATAGGATTATAGATCTGAAATACTAAAATATAAAATAATTTTATTTGGATTAACCATATAAGAAAATATTGATATGCTCCAATTTATTTTAACAAAATCAAATAATCATTGTGCTAACAAACTAACCCATCACTCTGAGTCTCTTAACTCATGTTCTCAAGGTTGCCAACAACCATAACATGTTTCTCTCATATTAACATCCATTCTATGTTGTAGAAATTGCCGACTAGGCGTCAACTCTCCACTCAGCTTTTTACGCCTAATAAAAATTCTAGGTATTTTCTTTAACGCCTTAGTCGTCGTGGAAGAGGCGTCGATTAATGACAAAAAATGACCGTCTATGCGCCGATTAATAGAAAAGAATGGACGCATAGACTTTTTTTTTTCTTATACTCGAGAATTCTTGAATTATTATTTAAACTCAAATTTTAGTATTCATAAATTTACTATAGTAGTGTTGGATAAATTTTATGACTTAAATAGTTAAAATTGTTATAATTACAACGTATATATTACTAAATATACAAAATTACACTGCTAGGTTCATAACCGTCTAATCTCGCCTAAGCACTAGGCCCCAGTCGACCGCCTAGGTCGCGAAACCAAATTCTACAACATAGTATCCCTTAACAACCCATCGTCACATACTAACAATATATCGTTATCATCATGTCCATACTGATATAACTCGTCGGCATCAGAAAAACGTAATCACAAATATCACTTACTAGTCATATCCTCGACATCCACCCCAGGTTCTTATGTGTAACCAACACAACTATCGCCATTGGTGATAGTAATTTCTCGCTAGAAAAGAAGATCGATAGCACCATACAACCTCAACAACATAATTGTTTGCGATGATTTAGGATCAGTTTGGCCTTCTTCGCTCCAATAAGATATAATTTGTTGATCCTACTTGCTTCTGCTTCTGCATTATCATTGAATGATATCGGTGTCTATTAATTTTTTCAGTGGACTTGATTGGATTTATCCATTAAAACTTGGATGGGAAAATTTCCAATATTTGTCGTACGTACGACCCAGACCGATCTGATATATCGGGTTTCGGTTCAGTATAAGACCGGTTAGACACGTTTCCGGTCTAACCGCACTGTTAGTCAGATTTACCCCTACGCTTAAACGAGATATATACATTGTATATCTCTTATATTGGGAGATGCTAAGGATATTGAGCAATCGACTGGTTGCTAGAGGATGTATATATATCAATGTAATTTAATTTGTGTCTCTTTTTATGTCGCAGCGAAGTAAAATTTGTTGAAGTGTTTGAATATTATGATTTTTAATATATATAATGGAATTTTATTGAAAAATAAATACATGATTAACATCTGAGGAAGTGGACGACCAATCAAAATAAATTTCCGTGATCTATGACTATTGTGTTTAAATTTGTTATCAAGCGGCCTTCAATCTTATAAAAAGAATATGAGTTGACCAGTTACATTTCTACTAAAATTTTCCACCTATTTCTAGGGCTTTATGTAAAAGAGTAAACTACTAGGAGTCTACTACTAGCTAAATACCTTCTTGAACACCCCCAATCATACAACCATATAAGTGAATTGGCATGAGACAACTAGGGCTAGATAGCTTTCGATTAACAAAAGTAGGAGTCGTACATAAAAAATAGTGGAAGTTGTAATTAATTTAATTAGTCCGCATAAAATAAAACTCTTCACAATATATAACTATATAAAAAGGTGAGAGAGATCAAATCCATGTCAAACATAACTCTATAACGATAAGACTTTTGCAATAATATATATTCATCGATCTCCTCCCTGAAACAACAAATAAAAAAATCTTCCTGGAAAGTTTTCCACACAACACAAGCATCCATCATTATCAAGATGAAAACAAAGCAGTTGTTCATGAAAGTGGACGAGAAAACGAAGGGTTTGAAGAATAAAACAAAGGTGGCGGCAGTAGAGGAGATAGAATTAGATGATTCGTATAGAATTAATGTTTCTAAGCTATCTCTAGGGAGTAAAATTGCTAATGGTGCGTATAGTGAGGTTTACCATGGGATATACAATGATGAAGCTGTGGCTGTTAAAATTGAAAAAGATATTGATGACAAAAACAGAGAATTAGCAGAGAAGCTGAAGAATCAATTTGACGCAGAAGTTAAGTTCCTGTCTCGTCTCCATCATCCAAATATTGTCAAGGTACATATATAATCCTGTATATATTCACAATTTTCTTGGATTTATTATTGTTATGGGTTTTTGACAATTTTATATAACCTGCAGTTTGTAGGAGCATCGCTAGCATGTGTGATCACTGAATATGTATCACAGGGTTCTTTGAGTACATACCTTCACAAGAATAAAGGTATACCCGTTGAAAAGTTGATCAAGATGGCTTTGGATATCGCTAGAGGAATGGAATACGTTCACGCACATGGCGTAATCCATAAAGATCTTAAATCCGATAATATACTAATTGCCGAAAATTGCGTACTAAAAATTGCTGATTTTGGAATATCGTGCGAGGAGAAATGTTGCAATCGAGTTTCATATGGCAACGGTACTTATCGTTGGATGGCCCCAGAGCTGATCAATGAAAAGTCTTATGGCCATAAGGTTGATGTATATAGCTACGGTATCATACTATGGGAATTGCTCACTGGAAGTATTCCTTATAAAAATTTGACATCCACACAAGCTGCATTTGCCGTCTCACAAAAGGTATAATTAATTAATATATCATCTTCTTTCTTAATTAATCATTATATGTATGTAATCCTTATAACTAATTAAAGCAAATACTCTTTTCAGAATCTGAGGCCTGTCATACCCCAAGATTGTCCTCCGGCTCTCAGAAGTTTAATCGAAAAGTGTTGGTCTTCCCACCCCGAAAAGAGGCCTGAATTTTGGCAGATCGTCAAGGTACTGGAGCAGTTCGAGTCTTCAATTGCCCGTGACGGAACCCTTGATAATCTCGTACATGATCATAAGAAGAAGAACAGAATTATTCATTTTGTCCAAAAGAAGCTTGGTGTATTCAATCATGTCCTAGTGCATTAGCTAGCTAGCAACATCGAAGCCTGTAAATAATTATTTAACTTCACTCCATTTGTTTATTATTCTCAAGATTAAAACTCCATCAAGATCCCCCGTGCATCACTTACCTCTCAATCTCCATAGAACCAAAAAGATAAAGTCTATCAGACAGCCATAAGACCATCCCAAGCCCCGAAAGGTTTGAGAACGATCATCTACTGCATCCAGGCTCGAAACAAGAGCCATTAGCGGTTAATCACGCTCTAGTCTCATGGCCATACCTCATCCACTAGACTTGGTTTTCCTGTCTCCTTAGAAATCAAGGATACAGTGGTACGAGCCTATAGAACAGATCCTGTTCAAGTAAGGTCGTGTTCTTCATTGTAAACCATCAGTATACAAACTTTCTGTTACCATATTATGCACTCGATGTGGTACCATATGCTCTACCATCTTTTTTCCTTTACTCTTAAATTCATGAAATCAACAAAGATCATATACTCATTACTTAACTTGGAAACATAACTATATAATATTAGTTTTTTTTTTCTTTTCTTTTCAAGTCCTCGAACTATAGACCATTCCCCGACATAGTCCTCGAACTTCTAAAGTTACCCAAATATTCCCCGAACGTTGTTTTTCACCTCTGTTAGTCCCCCACATAAAATTCCATCCATTTTTACCGTTAAGTCAATGTGTTAAAGGGTATTTTTGTTACCCAAATAGTCCTCAAACTTTTAAAGTTCCCCAAAATGGTCCATGAACTATCCTTTTTTTTCCGTTTTAATCCTCAAACGCTTTTCCACGTGGCACTTAAGTATCACAATCTAACAATGTTGCATTCGGGTACAAATTAGCGGACAAAAGTGAAGTTCAAGGACCAATCGGGTAACTTTAGAAATTCAAGGACCATTCTGGAGAATTGCCTATACTTCGAGGACAAAATAAAGTGCTCAACAAATTGACAAAAAAATATTGCCTAGACTAAATCTTTCTCGTATTACCAAACCAATTGAATAAGACCTAGAGAACCTTCCTGAAAAGATCAATAACTAGTCATGCTATTAATTTTCTTTATCACTAATTAACGACAATTAATCATGATATACTAATGGGCCTTTCAATAATTTGCACTACAAAACCCATCAAATGGACTCCTCAAGCCAAAAAATGGTCAAATAGATTCATCGAGGTACACGAAATTTTTAAAGGCAACTTGGTTCAAGTTATTGACCCAAAGCATACATTTATCATGTGATTAGATTTTCTTCATGAACTTGTAACAAAATTATACACATTACATAATCTGGAGAAATTAGTTCATTTTATGAGCGTTAAAAATAAAAACCTCTTCTCTCATATATATAGACATAACTATAATCCTTTGAGAACGTTAGTTCTCCTGCATTATTATACTTATCATTAAATAGGGGGGAAATTTTAAAAGAAGGTAGTTAATGAATGTTATTCTAATTCTGTTGCATCAAAAAATTGGACGAAAAAAGGTATATAAATTGAAATCCAACGAACCCAAACATATTTACTTAAACTTAAACTTCAGCTAACATTCAATATTTACACAAAAATTTATAGGTAAGGATTTGAACCTTCACCTAATATATAAAACATATTTTACATAACCAATTAGACTCGGTGTTCCAGAAAAGAACACTAGACATTAGCATGGTGATAATGCACGTACGAGTGCTTAGTATGCTAAACGAGGAAATTATAATTTGAGGCCTAAAAAGTCAAAACTTTGTATTTTAAATTTTAGTTGGAAAAACTTATTTTTTAAGGCCTATTTCTAACTAGTTGGTTTGGGACTTTCCTTTTTTACCTCTCTTTGTTATATGGGTACGGCCCCATAACGCAAAACAACCATTAGTGCATATCGAATTCGGCGTCATGGGTACGGCCCCATAACCCAGACCCAATACATTTTTTACAATACTTTTTTAGTCTTTTTTTTTTAGTCTTTTTGCAATACTTTTTGTGTTTATTGAATAAAGAACTAAAGCTTCATGGGGCTGGCCCATTAATGAATTGAGTAAAGAACTAAAGCTTCATGGGGCTGGCTCATTAATGAATTAAATAAAATTATCAAATACATCTACATGGGGCTGGCACATTATACACAATACACCTATATGGGGCTGGTCCATATTACACAAAAAACCAATGGGCTGGCCCCATTATGCCTAACAATGCACAAAAAAAAAATCTGAGCCACCGATAGGGCTGGATCTTGGTCTTCAATGGTAAAGGGGCTGAACCCATTAACAACCCTGAGCCCAATGGGGCTGGATCCAGCAGAACAAGATTTGGATCTTCGCAGGTGGCGGCGAAGAGCAGATCTGAGGGCGGTGGTGGCCTGGAACGGACTTGTTGGAACTCAAACAGAAGGTAGAGGAACCTGCTTGATGGCCTCAGATTGAGTTGCTGAAGTGGCAGGAGAGCAGCGACGGTGGGTGGGTCTTCCAGCGATGCCGCGTCGGTGTTCTACATCTCGGAGGCGGCAGCAGGGTTGGTGGATGGTGGATCTCGAACAGAGGGGTGGTCTTCTCTGAGTCTTCACGGGTGGTTTTCTGCAAATCCAAGTCACGAATGGTGGTGGTCTTCTCCGAGATGATGATGGTGTTGTTGGTGATGAAGGCGGTGGTGGGTTGGGGCTGGTGATGTTTCGGTGTTCGTGGGGGTGGCTTTTTGCAGCTCGTCAGTGGGAAGGTGGGTTGGGGGCGGCAACAGCAGGCCTTCGGTGGTGAAGTGGAGGGGAGAGAGGGCAGTGGTGGTGAGTGATGTAGGGGAGAGAGGACGGCGGTGATGGTAGGGGCTCGGCAGTGGAAGGTTGGTAGTGATGATGGTAGTGACTCGGCAATGGGGGTGGGGTTGGGGGTGGGTGGTTCGTGGGGTTGGGGGTGGGTGGTTCGCCGGGAGAGAGAGAGAGAGAGAGAGAGAGAGAGAGAGAGAGAGAGAGAGAGAGAGAGAGAGAGAGAGAGAGAGAGAGAGAGAGAGAGAGAGAGAGAGAGAGAGAGAGAGAGAGCAGAGCGAATGGGGGGTGGGGGGGGGGGGGGGGGTTGGCTAACTTAATGGAGTTTTGGGGTGGTTTTTGGTTTTTTCATTGTGGGATAAGGGATGGGGGTATTTTTGTCATTTACCCTTACTAGTTGGACCTTCTAATATTAGTTATGGGGTGGTTTGGTTTGGGATTTAAAACAAAAAGGGGTAGGGGTTTGAACCTTATAAACTAAAGACCCCATGCTAAACGTCCCATTAATTGGAACCAAGACAATAAGTTTGTCTATGTTGTTTTTATATTATTTATCAAAATTATATAAAATGAATTACCTATAGGGTTTTGGAGACCATCTATGTGCTACAAAAATGACATCCATTTCCTTCCTCCTCTAGAGAAACTTTTGAAATCTTATAGGTAAAGAATATCCTTAATGTATACATAAGACAAAAATAATTT
This sequence comes from Nemophila menziesii, assembly GCA_029959085.1. Taxonomy (NCBI): domain Eukaryota; kingdom Viridiplantae; phylum Streptophyta; class Magnoliopsida; order Boraginales; family Hydrophyllaceae; genus Nemophila; species Nemophila menziesii. The sequence goes on along the minus strand of JARWIR010000007.1, from coordinate 35,630,379 downwards.
TTTCACTCTTCTCCCTTACTTATTTTTTCTCTCCTCCCTTATCATTTTTATCTTTACTACATTACCATATTTCTCTCTCTTTCTTCATTAGGCATCAACCTTTCCAGCTCCGACCTTAACCCACTGACCACCACCGACCACTGGCAGTGCTGCGGGAAAAAGTATTGAATACTTAGAAAAAGTTTTAAGTACTCAGTAAAAGAACTGAGTACTTGGAAAAATTACTATGTCGTTGGAAAAAGTATTGAGTTGCCAAAAAAATTACTGAGTACTCAGATGAATTTACTGAGTATCAGGAATAAAATTATCTGAGTATCGGGTGAAATTACTGAGTATGCTCAGTAACTTCATTTAGTATTAGGAAAATTTCATTGAGTGTTTGGGGTTTTACCGAGTATTAGGGAAAATAGAGAAACCTGTAAAGTACCATGTAGAAAACTGCTGAGTAGCAATAAAGGCAATACAATCTTATTTATTTATAAAATTTTAAAACTAATACATTAAAAAGAAAACAAAAAAAAAAGAAAATAGGAAAAACTAATACATTACAAACTAATCATCCATTACCCAAAAGCAACATACCCACAACTGAAAAAAAAAACAAAAAGAAAAAAGAAGTTGATGAGCAATTCTTCTATAGTTGTAAAAAATGACAAATTGTTTCATGCATAACAGCTTCTCGCCGGACATGGAGCACTGATCAGTTTCTACCGAGTTTAGAACCATAATCGCCGAAGCTCAGAATGGAGCAGATATGTGAACAAAGTTTTTTTCCTTTGAACATTTAACACTTACTAAATTATGATAAACTTAATAAATTTTATTTTATGCTTAATATATTTTGGTGTGAAGGATAATTTGTTATATATTTATTAAGGATTATGGATCCAATATGACTAGAATATAAATCAATTTCATTTGGATTGATCATATAACTTATTGAAAACTGTCCCAACTTCAATTCTGACAATATCAATTAAATATTCCTTCTATTTTTTCCTAATAAATTAACATATCACTTTAATATATCTTAACTCACGTTCTCATGGTTACCTACAACCATAGCACGTCTCTCTCATATTAACACCCCATCACAACTCATCGTCACATACTAACAATATATTTCTATCACCATATTCACACTAATATAACTCGTCGGGATCAGAAGAATGTAATCACAATTATCGCTTACTAGCCATATCCTCGACGTCTCTCTTTCTTTGCATGACGACACCAGGTTTTTCTATGGAGCCAGCACAACTATCTCCATTGGTGACTGTAATTTCTTGCTAGAAAAGAAGTTCGATAGGACCACTGCAGCCTCAACAACAACACTGTTTGTGATGATTTAGGATTAGTTTGATCTGTTTCGGTTTGATACGATATAATTTGTTGATCTCATCTGCTTCTCATTTTCATTGAATGATACCCACAATATATGAATATTTACTAATTTTTTCCATGGGCTTGATTGGACCTAGCCATTAAGACTTGGATGGGAAAATTTCCAATATTGGTCGTATGTATGACCGAGACCGGTTTGACATATCCGAATTCAGTTCAGAATAAGACCGGTTTGGCAGGTTTTCGGTCTAACCGAACCTTTAGTCAGATTTACCCTTACGCTTACACGAGTTACATTACGGCGTCGGTGGTGGTCGAAGATTTAACAATACTAATACTCAGTGACTCGTTAATCCATACATTTTGTTACTTGTTTTTTGTTTTATGTAATTTTTGTTTTTAAGGTATATTAGTATTTTTTTTATTATTTGTTATGTTTTTTTAAGAAAAATCTAGTCACATAATTTCTTTATATTATAAAATTTATCCCCAAAATTCTATAGATCTATCACCTATTAAAAAATAAAATACTTAAAGTTAAAAGAGAATACCTATTCAAAAAATGGTGATGTACACCAAATTTGTACTATGAATTGAGAGTAAACTGGAGAGACGGAAAAACCTTCTAGGATTAAGAGAAGAGAAAATAGAGACGAAATCGAAGCAGTGTTTTAAAAATCGGCCTAGGTAGTGCCTAGGCGCTAGAAGGTAGCGTAACTTCTAGAAATGGCCCATGCAGCCTCCAGGCGGTCCCTGAAGGTCCTAGGCGGGTTTTGGCGGCGCCTAAGCGGTCTGAAGCTAAAAAAATAAAAAATATTTTTTAACACAAAAAATTATATAAATTTAAAAAAATATTTAAATAAATATCAAAACCGTCTAGTAAGAAAACGCCTAGGCTCCAGGCTCCTAGTCCTCTAGGCGCTCGAAGGTGGTCGACTGACCGTCTAGCGCTTAACGCCTTTTAGAACACTGAAGTGTGATGAATGGTTAGTAAGAAATGAAATGGAGATTCACATTTTGTATGGGCCTTATAAAATATTATTGCATGTCCCTTTCGAGTATTTTATTAAAATTCCTAGCCCAAGGCCCAAAAGCTTAGTTCCTTATTTTTTTATGACGTATCACACAGGGTTGGGCCAAAAATTCGGGTGACCCATCAACGCCTAGCTCTAGAATAACGAAAGGAGCCTGCCCGACCCGGTTAAGTTTTTTTGTTTTTATCAAGACCCGGTTCATTGTTACTTAAAACCCTGCTTTCGGGCTTTTATTCAAACGCCTTAGGCCTTATCCATTAATAACTCAATAAACAACCTAACACAAAAGCTCAAATCATTAATGGAAACAGCCTTCTCCTAAAGGGTCTGATTAATTTTCAAAAGAAATGGCATTAAGCATCCTGCCCTTATACAATTGCTCCATGATCTCTCTCAAACCCAATTTACATGCTTCTTATGGAGTTAAGGTAACCAATATGAAAAAAAATACCCACTGCACTTTCTTTTTAGTAGTGGATAATATATTTGTTCTATAGTTCTTATCGTATTTGGGTTTTCTTCTGCAATTTGTTTAGCTAATGTTGTTATATAAGTAATCGTCCTCTTCTTCTGTAAACAAGACTTTTTAGGTTTCGATAAAAATAGGTCGTAGTGGAAATGATAGTTGTCAAACCGCCAATCCTAACCTGAGTTAAATTTCTATTATTTGAATGAGCAAATCAAAATGATATGGTCACTGTTTATAAAAAAGAATCGCAGAACTGAAAAAAAAATCATATGATTTGGTGCTATTCATGCGGATTATTTGTATTGTAATGAATTTTTTGTTCTAATGAGAATATATGCTTTTAGGCCGGAGTGAAAATAAACACTTACTTTGGGGAGTATTGAAATTAAGCACTTATTTGTAGTAGTGGTGTATCTAGCTTATCTAGTAAAACTTAGTTATTATAATTTTACAGAGTTATCTTCCACAATGTGCTAATGTTAATCTTGTGATTCAGATAAGTAGTAGGAAATACAATTGCTTTGGGAGTTCGAATTTTCATACAAATCATCAGACTACTAAGCTAAACCTAGTATGCTCAATGGACATGACTGCTGGTGAATCAAATCAACCCAAGAAACTAAATCTAGACAATATGTTAAACAAGGGGATTAAAGTATGGGATAGTGCTCCAGAACCAGTCAAAAACTTCCCATGGAACCGAGCATTCGATAATTTCATTCAACTTATACTCGACCTTTTCTTGACCGTAGTTAAATACTTGTCTATACCTGTACTTTCTGTTACTACAGTTAGTGAAATGTCTTATTGTGCACATGAAAGGAAGCTTTATCTCATCTTGTTTCCATTTTTGTTTGGTGTTGCTGTTTCTGGAGCATTAAAAGATGCAGCCTTGGAAACATCTCCATCTTTGAAGGTGAAATGTAGTAAATTATAATGAGACAAAGTTTATAATTTTAATATTTTTTTATTTGCGTTTGATTTTTCAGAATGCAGATGTGCCGTGGCATTTAATTGGAATTGCGAGTTTTTTCTTGATGCTGAAATTGCCTGGGCCTTATTACCCATATTGGGGGCGTATTTTGATTCCTCACTTTGCAAATGGAGTGTTATTAAGGACTTTATGGTTTGCGATTATGTGGTCTAGAAGACCCAAACAGTCATTAGAAGGTTCCGGAATTAGCAGTCCCGAGCAAGATAAATCGTAATGTTGATCAGGTATTACATGTTTTTGCTCTTCTAAGATGTGTTACACTTTTTTACAATGTATATTGAGTCATTGACTGTGTATTAACTATTTGGACCAGGGAATGGACTAACATACAGCTATGTTGAAGCAATTTACTATACTAGAATGCTGAATTGTAAGAAATTGCTTATGGTGACTACTAAGGATAAATTAGATATATTTTATAGTAAAAAATGGTTGTTATTTTGGGAGATTTGTTTTGTTAGGTCAGAAGAGGATTTCTTTGTTATACCTTCTTAATTTGTATCTCTCATGAGTTGTAATGTATTCTTTGATGATATACCAAACATTAGATTCTTTGTAGCTGTTGTATTCCATTAACTGGGGAAACTACCAATCATTCATATGCACAGTAAGTCAGTTAATAATTTGATCAACAACAGAATAAGTAACAAAACTGGTTTTTATATAATAAATGAGTTGCACCATTGATGGCTCTACCAACATACCTTGATATTCATATTGCTATCAAAGATCAAGCTACACGTAAATCTATTACATGGGAATACAGATTTATTGTTTTCAACACACAATTGAATGCTTTGTGAATTGGAACAAAAAAAAAAAAAAATGCTTTGTGAATTAAAGTTGAGCTTTACATCTCTCCAAGCTGGAAATAGTTGCATCATCTCGCCTTCTCTAAAACCTCTCTTGTTCATCTTGTAATAATCTGCATACACTATTGTAACCTCTGGAAATTGCAACATTAATTCCACAATTGCTTGTTGAAGATGATCATTGTGGAGTAATTTGAACATGTTTAAAGCCGGAGTCCTCTTCAATTTTAGGTGCATTATGAAAATTATATTTTGTAGTCTGTGTCTAACTGATTTTCTCTTGTAGAAATAATGAAATTGGATTAGAGAAACAGTTTATTTACTATTCCTTAAATATTGTATTGTAATTTCATACTCTATCCAAAGTATATTAAATAAAGCATAATAATAATAATATTAACAATAATAATAATAATAATAATAATAATAATAATAATAATCTTTTTTAGATGGATATCCTGTATACTATCTGAATTGAATAATTTTAGTGTGACTAAACAAGCATGAAATTTTTTAGAAGACCCGGAGTCACGGGGCTTGTACCGTCTCGTATCTTGAAAATGATTTACTTGCCAAGAAATTTTTTCTGAAACATGTCAATGGGTAGCAATACATCATGGATTTGGTGTAGCATCATAAAAGGAAAGGAGTTTAAAACTCTGTATTATGGTCTATCGGAGAGGGCTCCTCAATTTTCATTTGGTAGGATCCCTGGGTACAAGGACATATAACCTCCTCTTTTCCATACAGACTCCTTTTAAAGATTGCCGAACTTATACACTATGGAACCAATACTTGGAATGCCAATCTAATACCTAGATAGTCCTCTATTAGGTACATATATCTCTCTCCTTTGTGTTCCGCGGTCTGATCAATTAATATCGCCCCATACAAGAATGAGTTATATTCGACTAAGACAGGGTATATCTAAACTCTAAAATTCCTGGCCTCTTCTAATGGCCCAAATGGTCGAGCAATTGTCTCCTTAAACCCCGACCCAGAAGTTTGGGACAAAATCTAGAAGGATTCACTTCTTCTAAAATACAAAGTGCTTCTCTGGAAATCATGATGCAATGCTCTCCCTACACCCTACACTACTAAACTTATATCATAGGAAGTGTGCGGTATCTTTTACTTGCAGCATATGTCACCTTGCGGACGTCGAGCACATATTATTTCAATAATCCTGGACCAGAGAACTTTGGACTAAAGACCCTTTTGCCTGCTACTAAGAAAGGCCTAATATAACTAAATAATAGTTTAAATATTCAGTTATATCTGACATATCTACATCTACACCTCCTTTGCAGGACACAGGCCCGGCCCAGGGCATGGGCGGTCCGGGCGACCGCCCAGGGCCCCGAGTTTAGTAGGGGCCCCTAATTTTCTAGGTATATATAAATATATATATTTTATCGAATAAAAACAAACTGCTTAACAGAATAAATAAAGACTTATCTTGGCTTACATGGTAAGTTGGTGTACTTTAAGCATTGTGATCTAGTTTCGAGCCACCCATGTAGCATTACAGTCTAACATACCAATATTTCTTTTACTTTTTGTTTTGCCGTTTAAGAAAAGCATTAATTTTACAGTCTAACATACCAATATTTCTTTTACTTTTTGTTTTGCCGTTTAAGAAAATAATATTTTTTCCCATATCTACTTTTTGTGTGCAAGTAAATAATACATGCTAATTCTTTATAATAATTAACATAAAATTATTAAATTACTTTCTTTATATATTTTAATCATAATAAAAAAAACTTTTACTCAAATTCGAATTCTTATATATCTATTAAATAAATAAAATATTTTAATTATATTAATTACAATAGGTATGTATAAAAAATATCAATAGACTATAAATTATTATTTAATAAATATTAGATTTGTTCATTTCTTATATAAGTTTTATTAGTATTAGTTAATATATTTTATATTATATTATATATTAAATTTATTTGAATATATCCGAAAATTCATTTTAGGTTTATATTAAATAAATTAAACCAAATTTATATTTTCATTGTTCACTGATATAAGGTTGTCATATTGTGATTTATTGTTATTTATAATTTAATTCTTATTTCACTATTATAAGGGTAAAATCTTGAATGAGTTAAGTTAAGAGTAGAGGCGGATCCCTGGTCCTAGAACGCAATACAAATTTTATCTGGATTTTTTTAGCAAAAAAAACCGTACAAAAACAAAGTCCCATCTCCCTCAAGTCCCTCCCTGATCTAGAAATTATCCTAACTCTTTCTTCAGGCGCTGCCCCCAATCCTATTAGATTTTCAAACTTTTCATTTTAGAATATAAGTCCCGGATCCGTCACTAGTAAAGAGACGGAAAATAGGAGTTACAATCAACATTCCCCCTCCCTCCCGAGATGCACTATGAATTTGTCAAATATTTAGAATATATTTTTTTACATTTGAATGTTCATTACATAATAATGAAAAAAATTGATGTATATTTTAACTATTTCGTTCAAATCTTATATTTATTATGATATATTCGTTAAATACTTGAAGTATTGATTCCTTTGAAAATTTTACACCTTCAAATATTTTTTAAACTAACAGTCTTAGGGCCTTATTTAAAGTTTCGCCCCGAGCCACCAAATAACCAGGACCGGCCCTGGCAGGACACTATCACACATCAATACAGTATCTATGTGACCTCTTGGAGTTGTTAAATCATAAGCGAGATGTTGGTTGTGGGCAAACTAGTTGCGCATCCTCTTGTACCGTTTTCACAGTCAAATGTTTGACTATCGAGAGTACTCTTTTGTATGCTAGACAGTCTCGTTTGTTCATATCACCGTCGAAAGTGATACATTAGGTGTTATCCAAGCCATCAAGTCTCCCATCAAAAGAACTAGTTTGTATGCTGGACAGTTGTTGTTTGTTCGCGTCACCGTCGAAAGAGATACATTAGCCTTGATCCAAACCATCAAGTCTCCCAACGTCGCATCCGATTGGATATCTCTGTCGATCGTGGAAGATATCAGAATATTGGCCGACGAGTCCTTTTAAATTTCATTTAGGTGGTTCAAGAGATCAGCAGATTGCTTGGGTTGTAAACTTTTGGTGACAACTAAGCATAAATTAGATATATTATATAGTCAATTTTGTTTGTTTACAAATGGTTATTCTTTTGGAAGATTTGTTTTGTTAGGTCAGAAGAGGATTTCTTTATTATTCATTTTTTAATTCCTCAAGTTTTGTTTCTCTGATGAGTTGTAATGTATTCTTTGATGATATATCAAACGTTAGATTATTTGTAACTGTTTCTTCAGCTGTTGTATTCCATTAATTAGGGAAACTACCAATTATTTATATGCACAGTAAGTCAGTAAATAATTTAATCAACAACAAACTAAGAGACAAAATTAATTTTTATATAAATAAATGAGCTGCACCATTAATGGCTACATACGTACCTTGATATTCATACTGATATCAAGGATCAAACTACACGTTAATTCTATTAAATGGAAATACATATTCATGGTTTTCATTACACAATTGAACGCCTTGTGAACTCAAGATGAGCTTTACGCCTCGAGTAAGATATCTCTCCAATCTGGAAATAGTTGCATCGTTTCGCCTTGGCAAATTCAAGTGCTGATTGGCTAAAACCTTTCTCGTTCATCTTGTAATAATCTGCATACACTATGATAACCTCTGGAAACTGCAACTTTAATTCCACAATAGCTTGTTGAAGATGATCATTATGGAGTAATCCAAACATGTTTAGACTATCGTGTATACTAGATCCCAAGGGTGGAATTCCAGAAACAAGAACATTAGAAGCTCCAGTAAAAATCAGCTTCCTTATTTGATTCTTAATCTTTGAAACAACTTCTGGCACGAACTTGGAGACCTCGATCATTGATTTTCCTTGAGAGAAAGCTTGTTTGTAATCGGAAACCCCTGCTTGATCAATAAAGAAAACAGACCTTCGAAGCATATTCACACGTTTTTCGAACGTCATGGTTAATTTTGGGCCGAGAAGGTCCACAAAGTTATTAACCTGAGACTCGAGTGAATTTTTAAGTGAAGGAGGCTGAATTCTGTTTCTGACAAAGAAACTCTTGTCCATAACGGTGGATTCAGGGGATGCAAAGCTAGCCTGAGAAGTAGAAGGGATGTTGAAGGCAGTAGCAACGTGTTGAACCCACATCATCAGACCATTAGAAACTGAAGATTGCCCCTCTCCAAAGCTATAAATTGTGTCAAAATCACATATCTTCAACACTCTCGCATCCGTTAATGATACCAATAACAAGAGAAGTAAGGAAAGACAAAGAGGAAAACGGGAAGCTAATTTGGTAGATAATGATGCCATGGAAAAGTTATTACTTGATTGTAAGAAATAAGGTTTGTTAATCAATGTTGAGAGACTTTATTTGCTAGCAAAGTGCGTACCTTATATAGCGGTAAAAAAAGAAGTCTTGAAGAATTTGGACATTGCTCTTCCAAATTTATCTCCACGCTAACTTAGAGTTAGAGTCCTCTTCAGTTTCGATCTCTTCAATTTTTGGTGCATTATGAAAAATATATATTCCTAGTCCTTGTCTAACTGAATTTCTTTTGCAGAAACTATGGAATTGGATAAAATAACAGTTTATTTGTTTCAGAAGTACTATTCCTTATATTGTAATGTCATACTCTAACCGAAGTAAATGAATAAAATAATAATAATAATATTCCTTATGGACCATGACTATGTGTTTAAATGTGTTATCAAGCGCGCTTAATTCTTGTTTAAAAGAATATGAGTTGACCAGTTACATTTCTACTAATTAAATTATCCACCAATTTCTAGGGCTTATGTAAAAGAGTAAACTACTAGGAGTTTACTACTAGCTAAATACCTTCTCCAACACCCCCAATCATACTACCATATAAGTGAATTGGCATGAGACAATTAGGGCTAGATAGCTTTCGATTAACAAAAGTAGGAGTCGTACATAAAAAAATAGTGGAAGTTGTTATTAATTTAATTAGTCCGCATCAAATAAAACTCTTCACAATATATAACTATATAGAAACAGAGAGAGATCAACTCCATGTCAAACATTAATTCTATAACGATATAGAGAAAAACACTTTTGCAATAATATATATATTCATCGATCTCCTCTCAGAAACAACGAATAAAAAAATCTTCCTGGAAAGTTTTCCACACAACACAAGCATCCATCATTACCAAGATGAAAACAAAGCATTTGTTCATGAAAGTGGACGAGAAAACGAAGGGTTTGAAGAATAAAACAAAGGTGGCGGCACTAGAGGATATAGAATTAGATGATTCGTATAGAATTAATGTTTCTAAGCTATCTCTAGGGAGTAAAATTGCTAATGGTGCGTATAGTGAGGTTTACCATGGGATATACAATGATGAAGCTGTGGCTGTTAAAATTGAAAAAGATATTGATGACAAAAACAGAGAATTAGCAGAAAAACTGAAGAATCAATTTGACGCAGAAGTTAAGTTCCTGTCTCGTCTCCATCATCCAAATATTGTCAAGGTACATATATAATCCTGTATATATTCACAATTTTCTTGGATATATTATTGTTATGGGTTTTTGACAATTTTATATAACCTGCAGTTTGTAGGAGCATCGCTAGCATGTGTGGTCACTGAATATGTATCACAGGGTTCTTTGAGTACATACCTTCACAAGAATAAAGGTATACCCGTTGAAAAGTTGATCAAGATGGCTTTGGATATCGCTAGAGGAATGGAATACGTTCACGCACATGGCGTAATCCATAAAGATCTTAAATCCGATAATATACTGATTGCAGAAAATTGCGTACTAAAAATTGCTGATTTTGGAATATCGTGCGAGGAGAAAGGTTGCAATCGAGTTTCATATGGCAACGGTACTTATCGTTGGATGGCGCCAGAGCTGATCAATGAAAAGTCTTATGGCCATAAGGTTGATGTATATAGCTACGGTATCATACTATGGGAATTGCTCACTGGAAGTATTCCTTATAAGAATTTGACACCCACACAAGCTGCATTTGCCGTCTCTAAAAAGGTTTGGATCAATTAGATTTTCCGATTAAACATAATTGTGATGCTTTGATCATTAAGCTAATACTCTTTGGGATGAATCTTTTCAGAATTTGAGGCCTGTTATACCTCAAGGTTGTCCTCCAGCTCTCACAAGTTTAATCGAAAAGTGTTGGTCTTCGCACCCCGAAAAGAGGCCTGAATTTTGGCAGATCGTCAAGGTACTGGAGCAGTTCGAGTCTTCAATTGCCCGTGACGGAACCCTTGATAATCTCGTACATGATCATGATCATAAGAAGAAGAACATAATTATTCATTTTGTCCAGAAGAAGCTTGGTGTATTCAATCATGTCCTAGTGCATTAACTAGCTAGCAACATCTAAGTCTGTAAATAAATAGATATTGTTAATTTGTAAACTTCGCTCCATTTGTTTATTATAAAGGTACATTTTTCCCCTTTTTTTCCAGAAAAAAATGTATGTAGCTCTTGGTTTAGCTCAATGTATTCTAATATTGTTTGTATAATTTTGTTATATACAAAATATTTTACTGTTTTTTAAAGAGGAGTCCTCTCCGTTTAACTCAATATACTCTCAAGATTAAAACTCCATCAACATCCCTCCGTGCATCACTAACCTCTCAAGGATCTTGAAGCACTAAAGGATCTTGTATAGTTTCACCATTCTCGGTTATATATGAGATGTAATAAACTTACTACTTCCTATCATGGGAAACATTAGGCGACAATATTTTTTGATATTGCATATTGGTCCCTCAGATCATAGCACATGAGTGAAAAATTTCAATCAATGAAAATAAAAAATGGGACTTTATTATCCTTCAAAGTTTCAATCTTAGTGGTGTCAGTGATAAAGTCTCAAATCACCAGACAAATTGGTTAATACATAAATTCCTAACATGACACCACTAAAATTAATATTTTTACCCGATGGGGTAGTCGTGTTGTTGGTGGTGGTATGAATCTTTTGATGTTTATTTTTTAAAAGTGTTTCGGTTCCAATGTTGTCGCCTAGACGTACCTCAAGAAGTACTTCGTGGTGCATCTCAACTAATTTCATTTCAGTTGTTGGTGGTGGTATGAATCTTTTAATAACTAAGTTAATTACCTTCATCATAAGAAATCAGAATTACACGTATCAATACTCATAAGAAAGAAAGAAACATACCTCACTGGTTTTATACCTAAAAAAATGTGGTGTATACAAATAGTGATTTGTTGTAAAAGAAAGAAATGTAATACTATTTGCGGAAGCTTGATCCTTACTGACATTTAACTCTTTCTCTCTTCCATCTGTATTAACATTCCTTTTTAGGTTAATATGAACGGCTGAAGGTAGAAGGGTTTCTTGTATATCCTGAAAATAAGCAACAAAGAACCAGTATGATCTTCAAAGTCCAGGAACTGAGGAAAAAAAAAATCTTTTTAAATTAACTTAGTTGTTAAAAATATAAATGCTATCGCATATCTGAAAGAGTGCAAAAGCAGAGGTACCCTTCTTTGTGTCTTCTAAATTCAATAATAACTCAAATATGTCTTCCATTGAAATGGAATCTCGTAAACCCATATGACCATCTTCAGTAGTTGCGCAAAATAGATGTTTACGGCAAAACAATTAAAAAATGCAGTATAACACCAAATTGTTTACTCCAACAAAAAGAGACTATTCTCAACGCATTACTTCTCATACGATAAAAAGGTATACAATGACCATTGTAGGATTTGTATTAAAAATATAATAAATATATTTTAATTAGATAATTCAGAAAATTGTAAAAATGATAAGATGAGGTTAAAAATAATTTAATTATTTACATTAATTTGGGTTCTTTGCCAAGCTGGTTAATGATGGTTGAAAACTGTCTCTGAGTGGCTGCAATTTTCTTAAGCATAAGAGAGGCTTGATGTTGGAAGGTGAGTTGGGTTCTTCGATTGTTGATGGCGTAGCCAAACGGGTATAATGATGGTATAGAATGGTCCACGAGTGGTGGCGTGTGCAGGAGAGCGGCTTGGTGTTGAAAGGTGAGTTGGATTCTTCGATTGTTGATGGCGTAGCCAAGCCAGGTTGGTGATGGTGAACAATGGTCCCCGAGTGGCGGCGGTTTTCTTGTGCTGTAGAGCGGCTTGGTGGGAAGTAGGGATGTAAATGAACCAATTCGCTCGCGAGCCGCTCGAGTTCGGCTCGAGAAAAGCTCGGCTCGAGATCGTTCGTTAAATTAAACGAGTCGAGCTCGAACCCAAAAACGAGTTCGTTTGTTAAACGAGTCGAGTCGAGCCTGCTCGCGAGATTTTCAGAAAAGCTTGTGAAAAATAAAATCAAGTTATAAATATATATTGAATATTTTTTTCTAATATTTGACAATTCAAAAATTTATAACTAATTACTATATTAAAAAAGATATCTTATCCAACACTTACCTTTCACTATCCCCTTTACCCAATTATACAAGACCATTCAAAATTGGGCTCGAAATAGATTTAAACAGGCTTTTGAGCTCGAGCTCGAAACACTTTTAAACGAGTTTCCGAGCTCGAGCTTTATTATATTCTCACGAGTCGAGCTCGAACACTAATTTCACAACCCGGCTCGAGCTCGAGCTCGACTCGTTTGAATCTATAAATAAATAAATAAATAAATAAATAAATAAATAAGTATGTACATCTACTATTCGCCACTGCTCGACTCGTTTACAACCCAAGTAGGAAGGTTATTGTGAAGATGAAGAGAATTATTTAATGTTTTTTGTTTTAATGAATGTGAGTGTGAAGAGATGAGTTTTAGGTTTTATAAAGAGAAAGGGGAGGCTCAAGGGTAAAAATACCTAATTCACCTAAAAAAATTATCTGGATTGAGTCTCGGGTTTGATTAGCCCAAAAATCTTGATTATTCTTTTTAAGAACGGGTTTGTTTAAAACTTTAATTCATTCAAACACCTTAAAACTTTAATTCATTCAAACACTAGTGGCGTTTGTTTTTTAAATTGATAAGTACTGAATGTTGAATAAACATCTGAATAAAATTTCTTCTGTTAAAGAGCGTATCTAAATGATTCAGGCTTAGGTGGCGTTTGTTTATTAAGTAATAAGTAATGAATGTTGAATGAATAATTGAATAGAACTTATTCTGCTAAGAAGCCATGTCAGACTTAGTTTGAAATCTTAATGAAACAGACTTGTTAAGAGTCATAAGAGTCATTCCTGTGTTTTAATGAACCAAATTAAGATCTCATTAAATACAAATAAATCCTCTCATCTAGTTCACCGCATTAATTTAAAACAAAAACAAAACAGTAAATAATTTGATCAACAACGACTAAATAAACAAAATTGGTTTTTATATTATTATTTTAAACCAAACAAAACAAGTCAGTAAATAATTTGATCAACATCCAACTAAATAAACAAAATTGGTTTTTATATAATAAAAGAGCTGCACCATTAATGGCTGCCTACGTACCTTGATATTCATATTGATATCAAGTATCAAGCTACACGTAGTTCTGTTACATGGATAGAGATTATACAGATTCATTGTTTTAATACACGATTGCACGCCTTGTGAACTCAAGATGAGCTTTACGCCTCGAGTAAGATATCTCTCCAATCTGGAAATAGTTGCATCGTTTCGCCTTGGCAAATTCAAGTGCTGATTGGCTAAAACCTTTCTCGTTCATCTTGTAATAATCTGCATACACTATGATAACCTCTGGAAACTGCAACTTTAATTCCACAATAGCTTGTTGAAGATGATCATTGTGGAGTAATCCAAACATGTTTAGACTATCGTGCATACTAGATCCCAAGGGTGGAATTCCAGAAACAAGAACATTAGAAGCTCCAGTAAAAATCAGCTTCCTTATTTGATTCTTAATCTTTGAAACAATTTCTGGCACAAACTTGGAGACCTCGATCATTGATTTTCCTTGAGAGAAAGCTTGTTTGTAATCGGAAACCCCTGCTTGATCAATAAAGAAAACAGACCTTCGAAGCATATTCACACGTTTTTCGAACGTCATGGTTAATTTTGGGCCGAGAAGGTCCACAAAGTTATTAACCTGAGACTCGAGTGAATTTTTAACTGAAGGAGGCTGGATTCTGTTTCTGACAAAGAAACTCTTGTCCATAACTGTGGATTCAGGGGATGCAAAGCTAGCCTGAGAAGTAGAAGGGATGTTGAAGGCAGTAGCAACGTGTTGAACCCATATCATCAGACCATTAGAAACTGAAGATTGCCCCTCTCCAAAGCTATAAATTGTGTCAAAATCACATATCTTCAAAACTCTTGCATCAGTTAAGGATACCAATAACAAGAGAAGTAAAGAAAGACTAAAAAGAAAACGGGAAGCTAATTTGGTAGATGACGATGCCATGGAAAAGTCGAAGGTTGTTGCTTGTTTGAAAGAAATAAGGTTTGTTAATTAATGTTGGGAGAGTTAAGTTGTTAGCTAAGTGAGTAATTTATAGAGCGGTAAAAGAAGTCTTGAGAATTTGGACATTGCTTCCAAAGTTATCTCCACTTTAAATTAGAGTTAGAGTCCTCTTCGATTTCGATCTCTTCAAGATTTGGTGCATAATGAAAAATATATTCCGTAGTCCGTGTCTAACTGAATTTCTTTTTCAGAAAGTATTATTTGTTTGAGAAGTACTATTCCTTAAGTATTGTATTGTAATTTATACCCAATCCAAAGTATATTAAATAAATAAATAGACTTATTGATAAAAAAAAATAGAAACAAATAGACAACAATAATATTTTTTTAGATGGATATGCTGTATACTATCAAATAATTTTGACTAAAAGAAAAAAAAAAGCCTAGTAAAAAAAGTAAATAATTTTAGTGTAGCTAAACAAGCCTGAAATATTTTAGAAGACCACTAGTGGTCATGTACCTTGAAAGGGATTTTACTTACCAAGAAATTCTTACAGGACACGTCAATGGATAACATTGCACCGTAAATTTGGCATAGCATCATAAAAGGGAAGGAGATCCCTGGATACAAGGGCATATACCCTCCCTTTCTCCGTACAATCTCCTTTTAAAGATTGTCGAACTTAAAAACTCACTCAGGAACTAATACTTGGAATGCCCATCTAATACTTGGCTAGTGCTCTATTAGATCAATCTATCTCTCTCCTTTATCTTTCGTATTATCCAAACTCTAAAATTCCTGTCCTCGCCTAATGACCCAAATGATTTGAGCAATTGTCCTGTCCCCTTAACTCCCGTCCTAGAAGTTCCGGACAAAATCTAGAAAGGTCCACTTCCTCTAAAACTTAAAGCGTTTCTCTGGAAACCATTGCCGCAATGCTCTCCCCACATAACAGAGTGTGTTATGCAGCATATGTTACCTTTCGGACGTCGAGCATATGTTATTTCAATACTCTTGGACCAGAGAACTTTGGACAAAAGGCTCTTTCCTTCAAGGGTGTTTTTTCCAGATGAGTCTCGATTTGATCAGTGGTTTGTGGAATTCAGTTCCAATTGCGCTAAGAATGCATTGGGACTAAGGAAATAATTCTTAGGATAACCTTCACTTGTTGGTCTATCTAACTGGCACACAAATAAATTTGTTATGGAACAGAAAAATAAAATATGCCTAATCCTATAATACAACTGAATAATAGTTTAAATGAATATTTAACTCATGTTTTGCGTGTTACTTACCCCCACCTCTGTATATTTCATGATATTTCAGGTATATCTGACATCTTTACCTGTACACCTCATTTGCAGGATATTAACACACATCAACACAGACACTGCTGCTTCTATGTCGTGCATAAGTTTTGTGACTTTTTTCCATTCAGAAAGTAGTACACCGGTAAAAGATCAAAGATGATGCGGAGTGGATGAAAGTCGAGTTGGGATACATGAAAGCTCTTCTAAAAGATGCTGATCAAAGTCAGACTATGGATAATCGAGTGCAGGAGTGAGTTTGTGAAATCTCAGATTTTGCAAGACATTTGTCAATATTGTAGATGAATTCATCAGCAAGATAGTCAATCTAGAAACTTCAAAGAATGGAATTGTAGATCGTGTGAAAAGGTATGTTTGTATCAGCAAAAAAAGAAGCTAAACTATATGATATTGGCAACAAGAGCAAGTCTTTCAGGAAAGATATGTATGGTATCACAACTATCACCAATCACGCGAGAGAAGAGACTAGTAGTAATGGTCCAGTTAACACAACTACCATTCGACAATCGAGAACTACTTCATATGCAGATGAAGAACACTTTGTCAGCTTTGAAGATGTTAGGGAAATGTTGCCGAAAGAACTTCACAATCACGAGGAAAGGCACAGTGTCACTTCTAGTTATGACATGGGTGGGTTAGGTAAAACTACTCCTAGAGAACTTTATAATTCTACGCATTTTGCTTATATACTTTATGACCCATGAGTATATACATATACTCTTGCAAATACACGTGAACGACCGTTCATACTACTAACATTAGGAAATTCTTTTCAGCTAACGTTTCTGGTGAAAAATTGCGGTCACTAGTTTTCTTCAAACCAGATAACAAATGTCTTGGTGAAGAAATGGTAAAGAATATTCGTCAATAGTTCAATCTCCTATGTGTACGAGACGTGGAGAAGGATTCTTTTGTTAACCCTTTAGGGTAATGTTTAATAGTATTTTATGGATGGATAACTAATAAATAGGTTGTTGCTCTAATACAATATGTTACACAAAAAGAAAATGTGTGAATTATTATTATAAATTTATTCCACTGACTGTGTAATGTTTATGAGCACAGAGATACCATTTGGGAATGGAAAAACTACAATTTGATAAGAAAAACAGCCAGTCACAACTGGAGTGGTAAATGAAAAGCAAACCTATAGTAAATAACATATTTCATCTATCAAATAGCATAAACTATTTCTCCACTACTATCCATATCAAGTTCAGGATCACTCTCGAGATCTTCATCCATTTCATCATCAAGGTCAAGGCTACCATTGGAAAGATACTGATTAAGACAGTGGGTCCCAGCAGCTGGAATAGTAGCTTCACTAATAATCTGCATAATTTCATCAATGTTTTGAATCGGCTGATCCGGCTCTTCAAACTGGTTGTTCATCATACCATCATCCATAAGATCTGCCGGAAGATTCGTTCTAAACCATTCATGGTTTCTGATCTCTGGTATAGTTATCCTCTGTTTTTTACAATACATATAACTCTTATAAATCATATACTAACTATTAAAAATAATATGTTATATATTTCTACAATTATACTAGCCTTTAACGGATCACCAACAAAAATCCTCGAGATAAGATGACGACATTCCGGAGATATATGGACATAGTCTGGAATAGAATACTGAACATTTAGAATTCTCTGCAGAAATGAAGCAATTTTTCAATGGTATATACAAGACAAGATAGTATATATTGTGACAAGAAAAGTTACCTGAATTGTCTTTCGAAAGTTCTTAGGATCGTCAGGGTCTTCAAATGGATATGCACCCACAAGCATTACATACAAAGTAACTCCACATGACCATACATCAGCAATCTATATATTATAATTGAAAATTTAGCCTTTTATTAATGATAATTAATTACATGAATAAAATAAATAACTTGCCTTGCCGTCATATTCTTTCTTAAGTAGAACTTCGGGAGCGATATATGCAGGTGTACCAACAGTTGATTTGGGTTGAGAATGTAACACCGAGGACTGAAAAATGAAACAACACTTAAATTAATCGATAAGGACGAAAAAGTAATGAATTTACACAATTGGTACCTTGGAGTATCCAAAATCGCAAATTTTCAAACGTGGTGCTGGGCTTCCATCAAGTAATGTGTTCTCTAGTTTTAAATCGCGATGGCATACTTGCTAGAAAACGAAAGAAAATTTATGTAATATTTTCAATTAATCTTACTCTAATTTACATGACCAAAAATTTTGATGACATACCATTGAATGACAATAGCTGACTCCTGAGATGAGTTGTTGGAAAAAGAAACGCGCCTACACAACACCAAGAAAATATAACAAACTATGAAAAATGTGAACTTTTATGGAAGATTAAAAGTTAAAAAGAAAGAAATGAGTGAAAACCTCATCTTCACTGAAACGCCCTGCATTGCATATTCGCTCAAACACCTCTCCTCCAGAGGCGTATTCCATCACAATCGCCAAATGAGTAGGTGTTAATATGACCTATAACAGAATATTTGTTTATTAAATCATTTGATAAGATACTAACATTCCTTAAAAGTATTCTAGACAGTTTCAGGATATATCACCTCTTTGAATCGTACAATATTGGGATGTCTCAATGATCTGTGATTGATAATTTCTCTCTGTACATTTTCATCAATCTGTTGCACGTGATTTTATCAAATTAACAGATGAGGATTAGATTAAAAGTGCGATATTATACAAAGTACCAAGCTGTTAAATACCACACGGACCAACATTTTTTAATAACATATTGTATATTATACATAATTTACGGTTAACAGATGTGAGCTCTAATAAATTCATAATTAAACATATAAGTTTGGATATTTAAACTTCATCTTTTGAAGAAAAAGAAGTAAAAAAAGAGTACCTTGTCACCTCGTTCGATATACTTAGCAGCAACAAGCTCATTAGTTTGCCTATCTCTCATCAGCCTCGCCACACCAAAATTCCCGGAACCAATGTCCTTCACCAGTTCATACCTATCACTATCGTGCATGATCGGCAAATCCATCCCTGGGCCCACTGTCATAGCCTTCCTATCCATCATTTCTCCTCTTAAACAACCAAACGGGCCCAAATTAAACACTCCTCTTCTCTCTTTTTCAAATCCTAGCTAATCATAATTATCATCATCATCATCTACTCCATTTAAAACCAAATTTGCAAGAACAAAAATCAAAACTACGAGTTGACGTGGCGAAAGATTAATCACACGATAAAGCTTCAAGCTCGTGAAGCTTTTTACTTACTACCTAGCTTGCTTTACCGTTTTATGATGTTTCGTCACTTTCAATTATATATATAACAACCATGTTACATACACGTATACATATTTCTATATTTGTTTATGTATAAAGCTCGTGAAGAGTTGGCTTTATGTTAGAGATATACTACCTCCATTCCTAAATAATTGTCTCTTTAGCCAAAAAAATATATTCCATAATGTGTGTCACTTTTAAAGTTCCAAAGCAAAATAAATGAACTTTTTCCTATTCTACCCTCCTTTTAAATGTCTCACCAATTAAATATTTAAATTTCTCTCTCTTATAATGAGGGACATGTTAGTCATTTTAAACTAAATTTTATCTACTTTTTAGGTTCCTTAATACTCCCTCCATTCCTTAATAATTGACTCTTTAGAACTTTTCACACATATTAAGGAATCTAAAAAGTAGGAAAAAATTAGTTTAATATGACTAAAATATCCCTACTTTTAAGAAAGAGAAAATTGAAAGATTTTAAAAATAAGGGTAAAAGTGGAAAGAGGTCATTTAATTTGTATTGAAACTTGAAATGTGACATATATTATGGAATAAATTATATTGGCTAAAGAGTCAATTATTAAGGAATGGAGGGAGTATGTGTGAAAAACTCTAAAGAGACAATTATTATGGAATGGAGGTAGTACTATATATATACACGTCTGCGTATGTAATGTGGCCTCTGAATCAGTGCAGTGTAATAATAAAGTGGGGGAGTATTTGTCACTCCTATTAGTATTTCACCAAAACTAAAAATAAAGACTAAGATTGTTATACACATGTAAGGGATAAGAGTTATAGTATAATTTAAAATAGGTTGTTTAATAGCCTTAATTAAGATCTCTTTGTCTCCGCCCAGAGAAGGTTTATACTTGAAATTTCAAATTTTGCTATCATCTTTATCGATGAGCAAGTTAAGATTTATTTGTGTTCCTCAAAATGTTGATATTCTAAACTTTCAGTTTTTGTTATCATCTTTTTTAATAAGCAAATTTGTAAATTTAAAAT